>JABCMI010000033.1:2410030-3012537 GCA_026261945.1 Hirschfeldia incana
CTGACAATATTATTATGAGTTGTTTCATAAAATTCACATTAGATGGTATTCCTTACAAATGTTAAATATAATATTTGCTTAAAACTTAAAATGAAATATTATTAGATAACTTTTATCATTATATTTGTTCATGATTTAATATAATGCTAAACATACCTATAAATATTTTCGCCAATAAGCTAATAATTTGTCTTCCCCGAAACTCAAAATCTCGACCACATTGTGTAACAATATTAACCCTTAGTAAAACATAGACTATTGGAGATTCCACGGAAAATTAGTTAATTTAAGAAAATAATAAAATTTATTTTTTACAACTCTATTTCGCTCAGAATTTTTAATTTATTTTTTTGTATTCTCAGGTTTTTATAATTCTTAATAAAAAAACTAAATAATATTTTGTATTCCCAATTTTTTTTAGTTCGTTTAAAAAATTAAAGCTATTATTTTCTTTCATAATTTTGGTTTTCATGATTTAACAAAAAAAATAAAATTTATTAAAAAGAAAAATTTTCCATGTATGTTATACAATTTTTGTTTGTTTGTTTAAAAAGGAAGCTTACGATTATATAAATATTCGTATAAAATATTTTTGTTAACAATATTTTGTCTAAAACTTAAAAAGGAAAAATTCTATTAAATGACTTTAATATTTCTATTTGTTCATGACTTATATTTTAAAATAAAAATTAATTTCACATAATTTTTAAAATTTTCTTTTTCGACATAAAAAGGAAACTAATAGTAAATATTTTTTTGTATGAAATTTTCGTTTACAATATTTTATTTAAAAATTAAAATGGAAAGATACAACTATTAATTTATATACAATTATTATTTAACACATTTTTATTTACAGTATTAAAATTAAATAATATTTTTTATCCTCAGTTTTTTTAATTCGTTTAAAAATGGATAAATAGAATGGAAAGATACAATTAATTAACTATTTATATAAAACTGTTATTTAAGACATTTTTATTTACAGTTAAAATTTAATAATATTTTTTATTCTCAGGTTTTTTAATTTGTTTTAAGAAATTAAAACTTCTATTCTCTTTCATAATTCTGTTCTTCATGGTTTAAAAAAACATAATTTCTTAAAAATATAAATGATTTCCATATAGCTTATACAATTTTTTGGCTTTTAAAAAAAAATAAAAGGAAGCTTATTATTAAATAATTATTCGTATAATTTTTCCTTCACAATATTTTGTCTAAAACTTAAAAAGGAAAAATACTATAAAACAACTTTAATATTTCTATTTGTTAATGATTTATATTTTAAAATAAAAATTTAATTTTGTATAGTTTTTAAAATTTTCTTTTTTTGGATAGAAAAAGGAAAATAATAGTAAATAATTCTTTCGTATAAATTATTTTACAATATTTTCTTTAAAATTTTAAAAGAAAAGATACTATTAATTAACTGTCAAACAATTTAAAATATTTTGTATGAATTTTTTATTTATAATATTTTCTTAAACTAAAAAGGCAAAATACTATTAATTAACTGTTTATATAATAAAATTATTATTTAACACTTGTCACAATCTTAAATAGGTAATTGCCATGTGTCACGATCGTGTTAATTAGTAACTTTGAAAACTAAGCTTTATATAATAAGATATTGACATTTTAGAATCCTTTATTTTAATCATTTGTTCTTGGACTCAACAGTTCCGGTACAACAGACTCATTATGGACTTTTATACAATATTATTATTAAAAAAAATCACCGAGTAAATACGTGCATGGGGGTGTATATTGAAATTTGAAACCATTTCCAGTTATGTTTTTACTATCCTCAAATGTAATATTTAACTTTTTTTTTCTAACGTCTTCATTTCTTATTAATCATAATGTTAAGCATGTACATAATCATCATGTAGCAAATTTGAGATAAAAACTGGGACATAGAAATGATAACAATAACTTGGCATCGAGTCCCTTCTTTTCTTCGCTAATGCATCTGCAACCTTATTAGCTTCTCGATTAATCCATTGAAATGAAATAGCTTTGAACTTTGACGCCCACCATCGTATCTCTCGAATCCAATTGTAGCCTTCAAAATGTAGCTTCCTTCCATTCAAACAATCTATCGCCTTGCAACAATCCGATTCAATGATTATATTTGTATATCCTTTACGCCAGCAGAATTGAGTTGCCATTAATATAGCTTGGAATTCACTTTCCAAAGGTGAGTTAACAGCATGTCCTTGAGCTTGAACGGCACCTCTGTAACTCCCGTTTGCGTCTCGGATCACCCATCCAGCTGAAGCTAAATCTTGAGAATTTTGAAAAGATGCATCAACGTTACACTTCAACCACTGGATAGGCGGTGCCTTCCATTTTCCCCTTTAACTTTTATATGAAGAAAAGCAAACTGGTTTCAGTTTGAAGATACCAAAGAACCAATGCACCTTAACTTTTCTTATAACTAAAAACTGTATGGAATCGCTTCGTGATAAGTTTCAACAATCGAATGTGAAAGAAGAAAAGAAAACCACCAAATGTGGTTACTACTCTTTTTTTTTTGATGACTCAGGTCTCCGGTTCGCTATTTGGGCGACCGACTATCCACCCGAAGGCGATCCTGGGGCCCAACGGAAGGCATGTTAAATCCGCTGTGGCCGGGTCTCGAACTCGTGATGGCGGGCACCTCAGCCGAGGTTCCTTTACCACCAGACCACGAGGCCCGGTTCAAATGTGGTTACTTGCTAAGCAGACATTGTTGAATGCATATTTCCGAATATCCCTACATTAAAAAGGAATGAGGCGGTATAGATAATATACTTTCGACCAACAATGGAATTGGCACTCATAACCATTAAACATTTACATAAGTGTCCAAATAAAGAAATTAATCTGAAAATAATTTATTTAGTTCTTTCGGGAGCTACGCTGGAATAATGTGAAAGATGACTTATAATTAGAAATGGGCCAAATGGCAAACAAGTTTTCTGGTCTAGGACTGCAATTGGATTGTCTTCAAGTGGATCACGGCGGGACAGGCTCGCAGTTTTTGAAATGGCTGTCCAAACTCGTCCTGTTATATGTACAAGCCTTTGCGGATTGTCGGACATATGATAATATGTTAAGCTAGATGGACTTTCAACCTAAAATCAATTGGCAATTAGGGGTAGTGGCTCATCTATCTTATATATTGTTTAGAATCCCTTCCAACTATCGATGTGAGACATTTGTCCATAATACGCCCCTTCGAGATGATAGTTCTCTGAGCATCAATCTCGGAATGTTTGGGCAATGATCGATGAGCCATCTTTGGGCTGGATCGATATCGATCGGATTGGATTGCGTGGATCGGGCTCTGATACCATGTTAAGTTAGATGGGCTTCCAACCTAAAACCAATTGGCAATTAGGAGAGTAGCTCATCTATCTTATATATTGCTTAGAATCCCTTCCAACTACCGATGTGGGACCTTTGTCCCTAATACGCCCCCTCGAGATGATGGTTCTCTGAGCATCAATCTCGGAATGTTCGGGCAAGGATCGATGGACCATCTTTGGGCTGGATCGATATAGATCGGGTTGGATTGCGTGGATCGGGCTTTGATACCATGTTAAGCTAGATGGGCTTCCAACCTAAAACCAATTGGCGATTAGGGGAGTGGCTCATCTATCTTATATATTAGTAAGGATCCCTTCCAACTACCGATGTGGGACAACTATGTGTCTATTACGCCCCCTCGAGATGATGGCTCTTTGAGCGTCAATCTCGGTATGTTCGGGCAAGGATCGATGGGCCATCTTTGGGCTGGATCGATGGATCGGGTTGGACTGTGTGGATCGGGCTCTGATACCATGTTAAGCTAGACGGGTTTCTAACCTAAAACCAATTGGCAATTAGGGGAGTGGCTCATCTATCTTATATATTGCTTAGAATCCCTTCCAACTACCGATGTAGGACCTTTGTCCCTAATATAATACACGCAACATGACGATTCGGATCACTCTAGGACGCTTTAGGCCACTGTAGAACATGATTCGGGTCGTCGATTGAACTGGATATGATTCGCCAGTCATTGATCTGCTTATTCGTTATTAAAAATAATTGTAGTTAATTTTGTCGCTAATAACAAACACCATAGATTTTTCGCCTTTAGCTCACGTTGAATGTTTTGTAAATTGTTCGATACTGGGTTTGGTAAGTATGATAACTAGTGCAGCCTACCTTAATATAATTTGTCAGTCCTAATCAATATTTTTTTGTAAACAAAATGTAAGAAATAGTAGTAATAGTACCAGACACTTAGAGCATGATTAATGCAGATTTTTAAGGTGGAGTTCTTAACGTAATATAAGATATGTCTCTTAGGGCATGGTTATTGGTAAAACGTGTTGGAGGTTCTTAAAATTTTTCTTTTTCTTTTTTTCTTTTTATTTTTCTGATTTTTTTTTAAAATAAAATAGTCAATCGCGGATCACCACGTCTTGTGGAACCCACAAACAGTACAGCAAATTCATGTGAGACATTTCTTAATCTAGGACAATTTGGCATAGATTTTTGTAAAAGGTGGTGGAGCCCACGCCTAAGAACCTTCACCCCACCACCGATAGGCATGCCCTTAGATTTTTGTAAAAATATATTAAAAAAAACATCACTTAAATTAAAGATACTCCCTCTGTTTTTAATTGTAGGTAGTTTTAGCAAAAATAATTTGTTTCACAATATAAGTAGTTTGCATATTTCAATGTATCTTTTCATTTATTAGATATTGTATGACCAATGAAATAATGTTAGGTTTTTAATAATTGGTTGAATTAATTGATTAAATGATTTTATTTTTAAAAATAGCAACTCCTAAATATTTGTGCTTTTAACCAAAACTACCTACAAATAAAGACAGATAGAGTATAAAATATGTTTCTTAGTTTTTTTAGTTAAAAGTTAAGAGACATATATTATATTATGCTAAGAACCTCATTATAAGAGACCCATACTAATCATGCTTTTATGCAAATCAAAGATAATATCATGATTAAGGAAGCTATAACAAACCTTCAAAGTTTCCTGCATACTGATTAAAATTCTTTGAGTGATTTGCAAGTTACTAGAAGTTTGTTTAGAATATGTTACAAGTTCATATTATTATCATAATGTACGAAAAATGTGGTTGTAACTGAATTAGACTAAAATATGTTATATATCTATGTTTTAGGCTAGAGAATAAATATGTGACGAATATCACAACTGATAACATGAGAAATATCTCACTTAAGTTTTCAATTTTTTTACTGAACTATAAATCTTAGTTTGTGCCATTGAATTTGCACACTCCGATCTACAATACAAAACAAATTGATCAAGAGATGCAATGTAGGTTTGTTTTATTTATAATTTTGATTTGGTTCTTTTAATTAGTTTCTATGAACGGAACAAAAGAAACAAAGCAACATATAAATTTCATTTGATTTCAGTTTGTATTATTATTACATAAGCCATCACAACATTTCATCACCAAACATGATAGAAGAATACTTATCAATGTATTTAGGATCAACTGATCAATTAGATAATAGTGATAGTCAGACGTATTAACTATTAACTAATTATAATTTTCAGAAAGAACCCAGAAAGGAATCAATAATTGGTCGGAGTGCCTTAAAGAGGATAAAGTAAGTCTTCTCACTTGGATGGATGGAATCGAAAAAGACATAAGCAGATGTATTAGGACACACATATGACTTTGGATTGCACAAGACCGATGCCTCTAAGTATCCAATTCCACAACACCCCCTGCTCACTTCTTCAAACCCTATAACATGCAAATATACATAAATATTGTACATATATGTTGAAACAAAAACTCATATTGGTATCAACAGAAATTAAAGTAAACTAGATCTCAATCCGCACAACCGTGCATATAATTATTTTTATTTTTATACACATAATGATTTATTTTACCTGGTTAACTATAATATTTAATTTATTAAAATTGTTTAATATAACATTTTAAAACACAACAATTTTATAGTTCACATGCAGTAACTTATTTGTTTTAAACAAAAAACATTCAGTGATAGTATATATTAAAATCATGTGATATAAAATTATAAATTGAAAACCTTATTGATTAAGGATCAAAAATTTAATTAATTTTTTATGTTAAATTAATATCGCAAATTCAGTAAAAAAGTTGTACATTTGTACATGGGATTAGTTATTATTACAAAATTAATTAGATATTTAAAATGTTTGTTCTAGTTAAAATTAAATGTATATTTAATTTTCATATAAACATAAGTTAGCTAAAGAATAAAAGTTTTGTTTAAGTGAAAAATGGAATATACATTTATTTTAAATAAATAGGAAATTAATTAAATATTCAAAAGGTTTTTTAATAAAAATTAAATATATATATTATATTGTAAAAAATATATGAAAATATTTTTATTCAGATACAATTTGAGAGAAAATATAAGAATATATAATTGATTTGTTTGTTATAGAATAATTTAAATAATTGAAATATTTATACAAAAGATATAATTTAAATTACTTTCTATGGGTGGTCCAAATTTAAAAAAACAATTACACACACACACACACACACATATATATATATATATATATATATATATATATATATATATATATATATATATATATATATATATATATATATATATTTAAAAAAACAATTGCTACAATATGATATATGAATAATCACGATATTTTATAACAATCTGAACCAAGAAAGTCCGTTTGATTAATAAGTTATAGAACGAAATGATCAATAATTACGTACATATGTATGTTTGTATTTTTTGTTAGGATAAACAACTATAAAATGAGTATGCTCTACGAATATTAAATGAACACAAACGATCATTTTAGACGTTAGGATTTTGTTAAAATGGCTCGGTTACATAGTATCTTATGGCTGTTATTTATTTGGTGGAACAAAAAAGGTATTTAATGTATTGTTAGGATTTGGTTATGCAAATACAAAAAAGGGAAATAATATAATATAAACAGTTTCCTAGGAGAATGTCCATTTTTAATTATTACACCATGATTACTTCTATTTTAATAGTATAGATTTTAATAGTATAGATTCTTAAAATAACTGAACCCTAAAACTTGCATGCATCAAAATGTAAATCCAAAACGTAAACTCTGAATTTTTGATTGAAAATAATATACTCTTATTTCTTAAAATGCTATTCTATCTTGGATTTTTTTATGATCCCAAAACTTCATCAAGATTATAAAGGGCGACACTATTAGTTGGATGTAGACGGGTTTTAGAGCAGTATTTACATGTTAACAATATTAAAAATAAGAAAAATGGACAAATAGAAAGAAACAGTTGTCTTTTAAGAACTCCAACAAAAAAAGATTAGATAGTGTCTTTGTGTCGATCGTTTTGTGATTGGTTTGCCTTGTCTTTTTGATTTAAAATTTAATCAGTGACTGGAACATATAAAAACTATTAATTTAAATCGGTTAGATATTCATGGGAAGATACATCATAATGATGGAAGTGCTCTAACGGGTTAATGTGTTTGCTTACCGAATTTTCGATGATCTATAATGATCTCATAGACCGGGTTGTAGACGTCAAGGTAAAAGATCTTGGACCCAAGATGGGCCAAACTTTTCTGCATGAGGTCCAATTCTTTTTGCAAGTAGAAATTGTAGTTTATGGCCACGGTGGAGAAACGGTCAATGCAACGACGGTTGGTCAAAGGTTCGCCGGAGAACACGGTTATCACAATTGGTAAACACCCAATTGGTGGCAAACCTGCCACCGTTATTATTCTTGCTCCTTCATGCCATAAATCCTAATCATTATATAACCATCAATATAAAAAGTATATTTCATAAGAAATTTATATAAAAAACCGGTCGTTGTCCAAAAGCCAAACGATAACACATGACCCTACTAGAATCAAGCTGAACAATGATACCAGACCCATTTTAGTAACTATAAAATTCAGTTATCCGAGCCTAAGCGGAAAGCATATATACACTAAGAAGTAAGAACTAACAATTTTTAAGGTACGAAATATTCCAAAAGTGTTACTAATTTTAGATTCAGGAAAGGTATGATAACATTTGGGAAGGGATTTTTAATTTTTAGAATCCTAACTAAACCTTTATGAACCTCTCATAAACCTAGTATTTGTAATACTTTTGACATTTTATGAAAACAATGGTGAGATATTTCTTGATTAGTTATTGACATTTTATAATACCAGAAAGCCTTTTATTTATAAATCATAACATATACTGTTATACCACACAAAATTAAGTTATATTTTTTGTTTAGCCAAAGTCTACAAATTATTGTAAAGAAAATTCGATATTAAACATCCAAATGGAAAAAAATTACACAAAGTAAAAATACAATTACCTGGATAAATTGCTTTAGATTGTAAGTAACGAATTGCTGATAAGCTTCAATAGTGAAACTTTTCCTTCGAATTGGAATTGAAAAATAGTTTATGACGAAATCGTTGGTTCCTGCACTAACACAAAATATAGCTTCTTTTATGTGTTTTTCCATATTTTGTTTTCCAATTTTACTCTCCAATTTTCTCTTGTATTCTCTGAAATGCTCCAGTTGAGTTGGTATGTCTATCACGTTCTACCGCCCCACCGATGAAAGCAACAACACACAATATATTAATTATTCAAAAAAAAAAAGATATGATAAGGAAAAGAAAAATATCCGAAATAAATATATCACTTTCACAGTTTCACCATTTAGAACCCTTATTTTAATAAGGTTCTATTCGTTTTTGTGTTTAGACAATCCATCTATATGAAAATTTTGTGTTTAGACAATGCATCTAAATGCAAATGCTTGTTCGTTTAAATATTATTAAATCATCATCTAGTTATATCAAAGTATTATTAATAGTCTAAATACTGGATATGGGATATATCAAATCATCAATAATGCTTTTAATTACTGATAGATTAAAGTTGAAATTTTTATTTATCGGCAATTATATATATATCATAACAATAAAAAATAAATAATAAACGATACTTAGTATTGAAGTTCTTACTATATTTTGGATTTTAAAATCTTAAAATTTTAATTATTCATAGAAACATTATAACTACAAACTATATAATATTTCTTTAGATAAATAGTAAACTAATATATAATTCTTGGAATGGAATAAATAATGACAGAATTTGGGTCCAAATCACTATAATTATTAATTAGCAATTTTACTTGCAATGAAAATTTTAAATTGGTATGTTTAATCATATTTTAAATAATAATAATAAATTTTGGAATTAATAATAGTTTATTAAGAAGTCGTTGGTTTCTGCACTAACGCAAAACAAGGTTCTTTTATGTATTCCATATTTTGTTTTCCAATTTTACTCTCCAATTTTCTCGTGTATTTGACAATAAAATTGATAATAATTCAAATTGTTGCATTGTTCTAAATAAAAAAAAAATTATATGTTAAACATCAAAGGCTAAAACGGCTAGATATATAGTTGATTTCTTAATGGTTAGTTCTTACAATAACAACTCGAGCTGGCCATAGATAGAACTCCTATGTGGAGATGAAAAGACTTAAAGGTAACCAATAGATCACAAGAGCCGAGGGCCAAAATTTTAACACGTTTTATTTGGCTACAACGAGTCTACTCCCGATAATTTTTGGATATTGGTATCCTGTCTATCCTATGTGGTGTGGCACCTAGATAAAAATGCCAAAAGTCGCTATTTCTTTGTCGTTAAATAATATGATTGATTGATTTAAGATAGTGGTTATTAGTTTCAGTTGTCGCAGTCTGGAACCTACCGGCCCGTGAATAAACATTAGCTTTTCTTACTTTAACTTTTTTTAATCTGAGAATTAAATGGAATTGGCCCAACAATTAAATGATTGGTTTTGTTCATATATCATATATAAATATATATCCTCGAATGTAGAAGAATATAAAATTTCATATAGAATAAAGAAAGTTGTATATTATATTTATATACATCATTGATAATCCTAAATTTATAGTTCTTCGAAAACGTAACTTATCTTAGATCTAGGTTTGAAACGTAATATATATCTCCGTTTGGAAGTCTCATCAGCACCAAAATAGTTATAGGAGTAGGAACCATAAAAACCCAAATATAATAAATATCGTTTCTTTGTTAATCTGTTCTAAAACAAAATAAAAAGATAGAAAAGAGACTGTATACTAACACCAATGGTTGGAGTGAGGGGATCAAATCCAGAACCAGCTGAAGCAAAGCTAACTCCAGTCATTAAGTCATTTATTCCAAGATTTGGGTCCAAATATGCCGGCACAAATTCCTTCACCCCGATGTATGAACCTGTACATATGATATTAAAGATTCACTATACAATCACGATATTTCAGTAAAACCAATAAATGGTATATGAATACTAACCGATGAAATCTGTCACCAGTCGACCATTACAAAATCTACCGGTGGGAATGCTGTTTTTGAAATCGAGTCCATAAGGAGGAAAGTTACATTTGAATGCTGTCTCGATGTAGTTGTTATTGCCAGGATCCACTGTTGAATCTCCAAAAACCAGAATAGCTGAGACTGTTTGTTTATGTTTATGGTATGATCCGATTGGAATAGGTTTTACGGGTTCGAGTTTTGGGGTGGAGAATGAGAAGATACTGAAGAATTGTAACATGAAGAAGATGAAGGATAAGGAAAAAGAAGAATGCGTGTGATGACTTCTCATGTTGTGAACGTTTGGAGTGGAGACAAATGAGAAGTTTGGTTGATACCTTCTAGTGTAAGCACATAACATAATAAAATATATCCGATCGTATTTATAAGGGCTGTGTAGTACTTTTTAATTGATCCAACCAAATAAATATTATAATTGAATCAAAAATTTGTTCAATAAAGTAAACTGAATCAGTTTTAATTTTTATTTGAGCATTTCAAGATCGAGGCAAATCTGTATACTATAGAAGTATTGTCAAAGGATAATTCTATTGATGTTATGACATTGGTATTTATACAACAATGTAGTTTAGAGATAAGGCTAACTCTATACAAGATAATGACTACTTATGATAATCATTATCGAACACATTATAGATAAA
Source organism: Hirschfeldia incana (assembly GCA_026261945.1). Classification (NCBI taxonomy): domain Eukaryota; kingdom Viridiplantae; phylum Streptophyta; class Magnoliopsida; order Brassicales; family Brassicaceae; genus Hirschfeldia; species Hirschfeldia incana. The sequence continues at coordinate 2,421,128 of JABCMI010000033.1, forward strand.
CACTATCTATACTAATATGCCCCCTCAAGATGGACGTCGAGAACAGAGTCCAATCTTGCCAGCTAGATCAAGGAACCGTAGTCTTGGAAGAGGCTTAGTGAGAGCATCAGCCAACTGATCAGTAGTACTGATGTGAGCAACCCGTAAGTGCTTAGCTTGAACTTGTTCTCTGACAAAATGATAGTCGAGGGCCAAATGTTTCATGCGAGAGTGAAATACAGGATTAGCTGAGAGATAGGTAGCACCAATGTTATCACAGTAAAGAACTGGAACCGCAGACGACTTCAGTCCGAGTTCAGACATTAATGAGATCAACCATTTAAGCTCAGCTGCAGCGGATGTGAGGGCTCTGTATTCAGCTTCAGTAGACGAACGAGCAACACCAGTTTGTTTCTTGGAGGACCAGGAGATTGGTTGTCTTCCTAAGTAGACAATGTAAGCACCTGTTGAAGTATAATCATCTCGGTTTCCTGCCCAATCAGCATCGGAGTATGCATGAAGCGTAAGGGGTGATGAGGCTGAGAAGAATATTCCCTTATTAGCTGTACCAACCAGATAGCGTAGGAGACGTTTGACTGCTTCCCAATGAAGTGTTCTTGGTTGATGCATATACTGAGATAGTCTGTTCACGGTAAAGGCGATGTCCGGACGAGTGAGACCCAAGTATTGAAGACTTCCAACAGTAGCACGATATTCAGATGGGTTAGGTAGGAGATCACCCGACTGGAGTGTAAGGACCTAAGACGACGACATTGGAGTTGCAACAGGTTTAGCATCAGCCATTTTCGTTTTCCTCAGTAAGTCTGTAATATATTTGGTTTGCGTGAGATGCAAGCCAGCAGGTGTGCGGGGAGTGCTTCCAAGCCAAGGAAGTAAGAGAGTTCACCAAGATCCTTCAGTGAAAACTTAGCTGCGAGACGATCCGTAACTTGCTTGATAACTGCTGGTGTTGTGCCTGTGATTATAATGTCATCTACATAGATGAGTATGTAAACAAAAACAGAGCCTTGTTGGAGAATGAACAGTGACGCGTCAGCAAGGGAGTTTTTGAATCCTATGCTCACAAGGAATTCCTTTAGTGCATTATACCACGCGCGAGGAGCCTGTCGAAGACCGTAGACGGCTTTCTTGAGGCGATAGACATGATTAGGCTTGTCTTTATCAATAAAACCCGGTGCTTGTAGCATGTAGACTTCGTCATGAAGTGGTCCTTGAAGAAAGGCATTATTGACATCAAGCTGTTGAAGTGGCCAGCCTTTGGAGACTGCTGTTCCAATGACAAGTCGGACAGTAGCATGTTTGATAACCGGACTAAACGTTTCGTTAAAGTCCACACCAGGGCGTTGATGGTTTCCTCTTGCAACAAGGCGAGACTTGTGACACTTTGGAGTGCCATCTGGGTTGCGTTTAATCCTGTAGAGCCATCCTGAACCAACAATGTTAGTAGCAAGAGAGCGATCAACAAGCTCAAATGTATCATTACGAACAAATGCATCATGTTCGACACTCATAGAGTTACGCCACTTCTTATCTTTAAGAGCCTGAGTATAGTTCTCAGGTTCAACTTCACCAAGGATTGCAGTAAGACCATATTTGGCATTTGGTTTTGTGATGTTGTTCTTGGCACGGGTGATCATGCTGTGAGTGTTTGTAGTTGCTGGAGCCGCATCTGGTTGTGACTCAGGTGCAATGGGAGGTTGTGGTTCAGGTTCTGGTGTCGGCTCAGTTACAGTTGCAGCTTCTGTTGCAGGTGATGCAGCAGGCGAGGGAGCAGTACACGGAGGCGGTGTGAGTGGCCTTTGAAAAACAGGAGCATGAGTAGCAGAAGGAAAAACATAAGAAGACTCTTCATTTAAAACCAAGGACGATTTAGAGGACGAGAGAGAAGAGAAAGGAAAGATTGACTCAATGAATTCAACGTGTCTAGAAATATATATACGAGAAGTAGCTACATCTAGACACATGTAAGCACTTTGGGTAAGAGAATACCCTAGAAATACACACGGTAGTGACTTGGGGCTGAATTTATTCTTTCCATAAGGTCGTAGCCATGGGTAACAGAGGCACCCAAATGTTCGGAGCTTGTTGTAGTTTGGTTCTGTATTGAAGAGAACACGGTACGGAGATTCGTTGGCCAGATTTGGTGTTGTGAGACGGTTGATCAGGTACACTGCCGCTGCAAAAGAGTAAGTCCAATAGGTGAATGGAATGTTGGCATGCGTGAGAAGAGACAGTCCTGTTTCAACAATGTGCCTGTGTTTTCTTTCAGCCATCCCATTGTGTTCAGGAGTGTGTGGTGGACTTGTTAAGTGTGAAATTCCGTGTGCTCCAAGGTATTGTTTGAGAGCAATAAATTCACCTCCATTGTCAGAGTATAATGTGATGATCTTCCGTTTGAACCTGTTTTCGACAAGTTGTTTGAAGATAGGAAAGATTGTAGCCACCTGAGACTTGGCTTTAAGAGGATACAGCCAAGTATACCGTGTGTAATGATCAACAATTAAGACGTAGTACTTATAGCCATCTACTGAGATAGTAGGAGCTGTCCAGACATCGGAAAATAATAGTTCAAGAGGAGAAGAAGTAGTGAGAGTAGATTGAGAAAACGGTAGTTTGTGACTTTTATTATATGAACACGAGTTGCAAAACAAATTTGAAGAAGCAGATAAAGCTGAAGACAAAGGTAAACCAAAACGAGAAAGCATAAAATGAAGTGTTTGAGAGTTTGGATGCCCAAGGCGAGAATGCCATTGAGAGGGAGATGATTTAGTAGACGTGAAAGCTATAGGAGAAGAGGAGGATGGCCACTCATACACTCCCTCATTGGCCTTGCCTTTGAGAAGAGTTGTCCCCGTGTGTAGATCCCTCACCTGAAAATCAAAAGGACAGAGTTGAACCATAACATTGTTAGTCTTGCATAACTTATTAACTGAGATGAGATTCTTCTTGATATCCGGTACACATAAGACGTTTTGGAGAAGAAGATTACGAGACTGAGAGGGAAGAGAGACTGAACCAGTATGAGTAATAGGTAAGCCTGTTCCATTACCAATCATGACATTGTCATTCCCTTGATACGGTGTGTGCAAGGAGAGATTGTTGAAGTCACTGGCAATGTGGTGAGAGGCACCACTATCAAGTAACCATGGAGATAGATCAGGAGAAGACATTGTCGTATGGTTAGCCTGCTGTGGCCATTGTGGTGTAGGTAGTGGAAGATGAGGTGCAAGCCATGGTGACTGTCCACGAGGAGTAGAGTACTGTTGTATTCCATGAGTCATGTTCATCGGATACTGTGGTTGTGGTTTGTAGTGAGGACACCTTCGAGCACCATGACCCTGAACTCCACAGATTTGACACTTCCCAAGGTAGGGACGCGACGGACGGAAACCACCACGACTGGAGTTAGAGCCACCACGACCAGAGTTGAATGATTGTTGAGGACGAACATTGGTTGGATTTGCAGTTACTGGTGTACTAATCTCATGTGATTCATTGAGCTTCAGAGTATTCTCACGATTAATGAGTTTCTCATGAAGTTCATCAGTGGTGATTGGAGCATCTCTCCCATTAACCATCTCAACAATTGCTCTGTAGTCGTCACCAAGACCATCTGTGATGTAATCAAGTAGGTCTTCATGTTCCAGAGGGGATCCAAGAAGAGCAAGCTGATCAGCTTTCTCAATGATACCTCGCATGTAGTCATTGATGGACTTGTTTCCTTTGTTATTGTTTTTGAGTTGTTGTCGTAGCTGTTTAATATGCCCCCTGGAAGGTTTGCCGTATGTACGGAATAGAATCTCCCATATTTCACGGGAAGTTGTGGCTCTAGCCACAATGGGCTGAACCGCAATAGATAAAGTACCAAGTAAAGCACTGTAAAGTAGCTTATCTTGGCGTTTCCAAGTAACAACGTTGGGGTTGGATTCCTGCTTTCCCTCTGTTGTTGTGATTGTCTCAGGAGGTGTTTGATCATCGTCTGAGATGAAGCAGTGAAGCTCATGAGCTTCGAGGAGAGCACTGACTTGAAGACGCCAGGTGATAAAGTTATTAGCTGTCAACTTTGTGATGTTTGACATATTGAGAGAGATGAGATTTGATTTTGGATCAGCAATGTTAAACACTGCTGTTGTTTCAGAGGTACGAGAAGAAGACTCGTTCGACATAGTGAAAGAGAAGGAGAAAGAAAGCTTTAACGAGAGAGAAGGAAGAAAAATGGTGTTTTGCTAGGTTTAGGTTAAACCCGCTCTGATACCATATAGAAGTATTGTCAAAGGATAATTCTATTGATGTTATGACATTGGTATTTATACAACAATGTAGTTTAGAGATAAGGCTAACTCTATACAAGATAATGACTACTTATGATAATCATTATCGAACACATTATAGATAAACACTATCTATACTAATATATACTACATTCCTTCTCAACAGTTTTTATATAATGATATAAATATTAGAAAACATAGTTTCCATCATGTCGAAAACATTTTAATCTTATTAGATACCAGAATGTGGTTTAGCCATTAGACTTTGGTTTAGTTAGAACCGGTTTGTACCAGATAAAATATAATTGTATATAATCAGTTAATCACTTGCATATTGACCTTTTCCTCAAAATTAAGAAAGTTGAAGAAACTATCCACTAATCACTACCTTCCAAATTCTGTCAACTTCGTCTTCCTCACAAGAGCTATATTTAAGTTAATTTATATCCAAAACTGATTTTGAACCAAATGTCCCATTCATTGTTTTTAAAACCGGACCGGCTAACGAACCGGAAATATTTTGGGTCATGGGTCATTGTGGTTCGACCGGATCGATTAGATTAAAATCAATTTAATATTATTTTGAATTTGTATATTCTTATAAAGATAGATCATATCAAATAACATATTTCAGTAACTAAATGATTAGAAAAAAATAAAAAGTAACAAACTGAAAAATTAAATAAAAGTAATAAAACTATTTCATAGTTCAAATCTAAATCAAAAGGAAAACACATATTTAAACTTTATTCACCAGATCTTTATCACTCTAAATCTTTATCACCTTAAAAAATTATAGACATATTAGTTTAAACTTTAAAAAAATATATTTTGAAATAAAATTAAAAATTATACCATGATCGAGTTCTTCGACATTTTAAGATATTCTTCATGAAATTTATCTTCTAATTCAGAAAAATCAAGTTCTTCTTCTTTTTCTTCTTTAATCTGAAGCCCTATTTAATTTTTAAAAAATATCTTTTAATTATTTTATTAATAAAATTTTGATTTATTTAAGAACCAGAATTTGATCGGTTCGTTGGTTCGTTGGGTCACTGGTTCACGGGTTTTTAACGGTTCAATAAGATGTTTTAACCGGTTTCATTTTAATTAGGTTTGACACTAAACCAGTCCGTATTTGTTTCCGGTTCACGGCTGAACATGGTCCGACCGCCGGTTCGATCCGGTTTAAAAACACTCGTCCCATTCAAACCACACGATCCACAGAATACATTGCAAGGATTCTAGTTTCTACCTTTCAAAAGGAAAATGTAATCAAGAACCGAATAGGGAAGTAGTCCCATCAAATAATTATGATAGTAGTATTAAATTCTTGAAGATATATTTCCTTTTACTGAACAAAAAAAAATCACAAAAGAAAGTTTAGTTTAAGGAAAGAGTACTCATAACACTAAAATAGAAACTGCCCTGTTAACATAAAAATACTAAAACGGAAACTATCTATTTGGATGAATTATCACATGGATCGATTAGTGAAATGCAACTTGCATCTGTATTACTTAGGTGAAGGCTTTAAATGTTGTAATGCTACATTAAATGTTGTAAATTGCGGGTGTTTATTAATTTATTTTCATAAATGTATAGTACACCTACTAATTTTGCATGAGGGGACCCAGAGAAGAACTTAAGTTTTTTTAATGCCATAAGAAAAATAAAATAATATCTACTTCTTACTCAATTGTTCTAAGAATGTCAAAATAAAAAAACTTAATTGTTCTAATAACTTTTTAAACTAATATTTTGATTAAAAATTTATGAAAAGGTTTTATATTTTATGTTTAACTCATAAAATCAAATAATAACATAAAGATAAATGTATTTTTTTAATATAAAATTGTTTATTTAAATTTATATCAGAAAACTAATTTGGTGCCCAACAAAAAAATTATTTGGCGGTTTACAATCAATGATATTAATAGTAATTTATTTTTTTCACAATGCTTACTTTATAAAAAACTAGTGGTTTGCCGGCGCTACGCGCCGGTTTTGTTATTATTGTTATGATTTGACTATAGTTTTATAATCTAGAGCATTTCTTAACAATATTTTAGAAAACAAAATATATATATGATCTTATGAAATTTATTAATTTAATTGTAGTCTTTGTAAAATTACTATGAAAAAATTTAAGTTTAAATATATGCATGACAATTTGAAAGTATAATAGCTAAATTATTTATTATTTGATTGAAACTTATTAATTTAAATTATAATTTAGATAATTTATAAATGTGGACTTCATCTTACAATGATTTTATTAAATAGAGTTTATACATATATATATTTATATGTATATATATATATTATTTTGTGAAAAAAAATTATTTTTCACATTATATATATATATATCAATCATTAGATATGATAGCAAACATGCTTAAAAACTTAAATTGATAATTCTATGTTAGTTATATAAACTGCATTTTTTATTTATCTTTTATTTTGCGTCATCTCATTTGGAATAATATGAACTTTTTTGTCACGTTTTACACTATCAGCTTTGTATTTGTTCGGTTCAGCTCGGATTACTCTTCAATTATCGACTAAAATGAAACCGAAAACCCAAAGTAAATGAAATCGATATTCTTACTTCGGATCCGCTTCGTGTTCGAGATTTATGCCCAAACCTAGTTTTGTATATTGGGTTGATGGGGAGGTGTTATAATAGTTTGATGCTTTGGACTTTTCTAGGTCGATTTCAATGAATTATATATTGTGAGCGGTGCTTATGATGATAATTTCAAATAATCATAAGTGTTATATTAACAGCTAGTTTCTTCTCGCTTTGAATTTGTCAAAATTAATAAGTTATGACTATATCAATTTAACCAATCAAATATATATTGATCGTAAAGATACATTCGAAGTTGGTACAGTGTATTTTTAATCCTAAATCTTAGTATTAAGAATTTGGAAATTTTGATATTTATTGTTTTTGAGTAAATTTTTTTAGATAATGTAATTATGTGGCCATCTCTACTTGTTAAGAATATTATTTAATGTTTTATTGTGTTATATCCTAATAGGTGATAAATTTATATATTTTGTGTTTGTGTTTTTCAATAATATGTTTTGTATATAATAGTAAAGCCTCTGATGTAAAGCATATTAAATTTCAATAACTTGGTATTTATTATTTTAAGATTAACAGTTTAACGTTATAAATTGTATTTTAGTTTTTATTTGAATTATTTGTACATTATTCTTTGATATGTTTTGTGTTCTCTCTTCATATTTTGACATTAAGCCATCACTATCTATGTATTCCGTTTACCTTTTTCGTGTGCTTTGCTTCTCACCCTCACCGAAAAAATATTCACCTCTGTGTGTTTGTTCTTTCTCAGATTGTTTGGTATTTGTTATAAATTGAGTTTATAAGTTTCATGTAGTGTGGTTCTTAGTCACAACGTTATAGGTTGTTTCGGTCAATATTGACTGCTCCTTTTTTTACTTAAGATTTTTGTTGATGTTAGGAAGTGTATCTACTTAGGTTGGATCATAATCTAGTCGTCTTTGATGTTGATTTCTTCTTCGTTAGCTTACCGTCGATAATTCTTGTTCGGTTGGTTTTTCAAGATCTGGTTTTTGATCATTAGACTTCTATGCTCTATTTCATAGTTTGAGGTTGACTCCATGATTTGCTGATTTCATCACTGCTCGCGTCTCTAGTGGCTATCTATTTTGTCAAATTTGCGATTTCAGGTTTAAATAGTATTTTTTCCGTGTATGCTCTGTAGATTTATAATGTTGTGTCTGGTCTCAAGTTTGGGCCTTGGTTTCTTGGTGGTTAACTTTCATCCTCCTTTCTTCAGGTTGTATGTTTACTTTCTCTGTTTTTCTTAGTATAAGTGTGCAAAGTTAGATTCTCAGAATTTTGATCTCTTTTATCTAGAGGTTTGTGGTTCTTTGCTGGTATGAACGTTTTTTATGTGCTTGTTTAATTTGTGAGGTGCTTCGTACATCTTAGCTGGTGGATGCGCTTATGGTGTGTTAAATATTTGTTTTCTTGTTTCATGGCGATTTTTGCTTTCTGTTGAATATTCTCGCTCTAACACGCTTTCTTGGTTCTTTATATTTTTTTTGATCGTGTTTCTTTGTATTCGAAAGATGCTTTGTCTCGGAGTTTATCTTTCTACTCTTTTCCGACATCTCCGTTTTTCTTTTTTGGACGAATCTGACATCTCTTTGTCATAACCAAAAAAATTCTATGATAAAGTGAGCTAAGTTAATTTTTGTTCTTGATATCGTTTTAGTTCTAAACATTTACTTAGTTAATGTGTCATTCGCATTTTGTTTTATTCTATGATTATAGAGATTTTATGTTTCGATCATGAGTTGTGTTTCTAGTTTATTTTCACATTAATTAATAAAATAAACATATAATTGTAAAAAAATACAATAGAGTAAAAAAATAATAAAATACAGTAATTTATGTTATTTTTAGTTGTGAATAAATTAAATATGTAAAATATATTTATATTATTTTTTATATATTTTTATTTATTTTGAAATTTTAGTAATAAATGGATTATCAAATTATGGTTAGTATAAAAAAGATTAGATAGTGCATAATTAGAAAATAATGAGATAAATTGTAATAATCTAAAAGTAAAAAGACTTAAAATGTAAAAAACAAAAAAAAGAGGACACATGTCAAAAAATCTCCATTTCACATGTCATAAGAAGAGAGAAAACTCTTCTTTATATATAGATATACAACAGAGGAAAAATGAATTGATTGATTTTTCTTAAATGTGGATAAAGATACAATTAACTAATATTTAAATTTTATGTTTTGATTATAGCAAAAAGTTATAGCAATATTTGTGGTAGTCCATGTTCAAGTTATTACAACTTTACAAAACATTATTTAGCAAATAAGTCATATTAAATAATAATTTTGTAAATACGTGTGCTGTATATACAACAGTATTACAGTAGGCCTATGTTTAAGAAATTGTATGAACAGTAGTGCTGGAACGGACCGGGTATCCGGAGTATTTTATGATATCCGGATCCGGATTCGTATCTGGCAGATTCATGTTTTTGCTATCCTTATCCGGATCCGGAGTTCTTGGATATCTGGGTTTCAGACATCCTTTTAAAAATTGTAATATCTGGCGGATATCCGGATCCGGATTTGGATCCTTAAAATAAATAAAAATAACATTAGAACATATAAAATATTAATAATAACTGAAAAAAATAAAAATATGTACAATTTTTTAATTATATCTATGTATACTATAACAAAGTTAGTATAAATTTATATATAATAGTATAGAAATAAAAATATAGTAAATAAAATTAGTTTATATATATATATATATATATATATATATATATTCCTATTTTTGAAATAATTATCAATAAAAATTACGAATCCGGATATCCGGAGTAAAAAAATCAAGATATCCAGATCCGAATTCGATTTGCACGGATTCAAAATTTTACTATCCGGATTCGGATCTGGCCCCTCTGGATATCTTGATTTTCAGAGCGGATCCGGATCGAATCTCGGATCAAATCCGAATCCTGAATAATTATTCCATGCCTAATTAACAGCCATGGCATTGATAAAGACTGCTCCCAAATTAGCACCCATATTAAAATTTGAGTTTTTGTAGCAAAAAAATTATAAAAGTATTAGTAATAATCCATGTTCAGTTTAATACCGTAGAACCTCTATAAATTAATAATCGATAAATTAATAATCTCTATAAATTAATAAATTTTACCGGTCCTAACTTGGGCTGGTGTAAAATATGATACAAATCGATAAAATAATAAGATAATATAATTTTTAAAATTCTCATGTAAATATATAGTCTCATTAAAATCATAAATTAATAATCCATTTATATTATTTTTATATATGTACAAACTAAACATTATATTGTTGGTTTTCTATTTACATTGAAAATACATATATTTTTCTTAATGTTGTATTATATTTTGCTTATATTTAGTAAAACTATATCGGAAACCACATAATAATTCTTTGAAACATAAAAATATAGACCAAATAAGATAATAAAACACTACAAAAGACAAATTTATAAAATTTAAATAATTATATATGGTAAAATCAAAGATTTTCTTATTTTATAAAAAAATATTAAAAAGGAAAAAAATATTAAAAGAAATTTTTTGTAAATTAATATCTCTATAAGTTAATAAAATTTTAAAGTCCTAACATTATTAATTTATAGAGGTTTTACTGTACAACTTTTCAAAAAGTATTTTACCCACTAATAGATCGTATTAAATAATAATTTTGTAAATAAGCTTATGTTTCAAAAAATTTATTAGTTGACAATGGCTCTGATGAGAACGCTCCTAATTAGCACCCACATTAAAATTTACGTTTCGATTATACCAAAAAAAGTTATAACAAAATTAGTCGTATTCCTTGTTCAAGTTATTACAATTTTCAAAACGTATTTTACCGATAAGTCATGTTAAATAATAAATTTAGGTTACAAAAAAAAATGTTAAATAATAAATTTGTAAGTATATCTGATATATTAGAAATGTAGGCCAATCGACAAAAAAAATTATTAATGGCATGTCTCCCGGAAGATGAGGGTGAATTAAACTGAAGAGCTTTCGCGGGAATTTATTTGCGAAGTGGGTCGTTTTCAAGTTTCGAATTCGGGCTTTGGGCCGCAGGTGGTTTTTATTCAATAAATGGGTCGCGTGTTTTTGTGACCCGGGGCAGGTTGCGCGTAAAAGACGAGACGATCCTTTCTCGAGCTGCCGAATTACAAACCTGGCACTCCCGTCTCGCACGTGAGTGTGTCGTCGAGTTTCCCGGTTTCCGAAAACGCGGGTCATTAACTTCGTCGTCTTACCTACATTAGGCGGTAAACGACCTTCTAGTAAAAACCTTTTACTGTGAAGACTGTTCGACTGTAGACCTAGATCCACCTCTATTTTCTAGCCGGTCGCAGCCCCCCTGTATACTCTACCCCGTCGCATCCGTTGGAGAAGCTTACCCGGCGATGAGACCCCAGACGACGTCTGCAGTCATGACGAAGTCGAAGCAAAGTCAAACAACCGTTTGTGGGCGGACCCGATCGAATTGCGAGGAGCTCCGGGAGTGCCCGTCTGCGAAACAGCAGCGCTATCCGGGTAAGTGTTTCGTCCACCGACTTGGCTTGTTGATTCCGTTTTTGCATGTCATCGGACACATTATTTATGCCGTCGCTCCGATTAGCTATTGTTTTCTTTTTAGTCGACACCGTTTTTTTGTGTTTTAAGCCATTGATTTGGGTAATGGGTTTTTTCGATTAGCAGATTCTGGATCTGAGGACGGCTCTGGTAGCGGTGATTCGTTGGGGGGAAAATTTTCTGAAGGAGTGCCAGAATCGGTGTTGCCCCGGAGACTGTTCGCATACGGTGCGTACCCGAGAAAGTTGCGAGTAAACATCTATTCAAAATCACACGTCATCGGTTCTGTCGCTGCTGCCTTAAAGGGAAAGGATGCGATGGATACTTTGATGGCTTCCCAGTTTCGGAGGCTGTTTGAGCTTCCGGTTGTACGCTGCTAGAACTCTACGAAGCTGATCGGATGCCTCCTCAGCCGGCAGCTGGTAACGACTCGCAGGCACGAGTTCTGGTTCACTTTCGGGCCCCATCCACTATGTTTCTCGCTTGATGAATTCTGAGACGTTACAGGTTTGAACTGCGGAGCTTTCGACGTTCAGGATTCGGAAGCATCTGAATGTGTTCCTCCGACGATGTGGAACAAGCTATTTGACACGGCTGTGGGTAAGATAACAGTTCACAGTGTGCTGCGGATGTTGGGTAATGAACATCTAGCTGCGGAGAAACGGCTACCATTGGCTCTGATCGCGTTGGTTGATGGTGTCCTCTGCCCAAGTAGCAAAGATCTTAAACTGACGCCCAGGTACGTTGAGATGCTGTCAGACGTTGAGAGTTTTTTTTGCGTATCCGTGGGGTCGAGAGTCGTTCTTGAAGACCGTCCCACGTTTCCTGCCTCCCCTTGTCGTCGAACCAGGTCAGACTCCAGTGCAAGTGATGCGCGAGCGGTTAGCGCAACAGACGACAGTTTGTTATGGGTTTCCACTAGCTCTGCAGTTGTTCTTATTTGATGTTGTGCCTCAGCTATTGGAGAAAATCCCAGGCGCAGGGAACACCGACACTTTCATTGATTCCCCCGGAGCGCTCGCATCGCCTTCAGTTATTCTCACAGGAAACGAAATAGTTGCTGTTGAGGAAGACCTAGACGTAAGTTTCTTTTCCCTCTGTTTTAAATACAGTGGATGAAAAAAACAGTTATGGCCATTGGTATTTAACGTGACTTCCATTGCTTTTTGCCTGTCTACAGCTCTATGTAAACTTCATCGTGATTCCTGATGAGGAGCGGCTGATGTTGGTGGACTAGAATGAAGATAGGCAAGTTACTTCTTTGGTACAGAAGTTGCTTAGTGGGGAAACATTCAAATCCGAGGATTTCCCTGGTGGTGACGAGTCATTTTCCCCCAAGTTAAAGGTTCCTGACGCTGCGGAGGAGGCGGAAGCTTGTCCCACTCCCGTACACAAGAGAAATTTGCGACCGCGGAATGGACCTCCCATTGAAGTAGAAGATAATTCTTCTTCTGGAGACAGCGGAGAAGGGAATCGTGAATGCTCAGAGAAGTGTACGCATGGAGATTTAAAACAGTGGATATCCCGGGGGTTTGAGAAGATGGAGAACAATATGGGAGAGCTGCGGTCACTGATTTGCAAGAGTTTGGGTATGCCAGAGGGGAGGAAAGGCAACCCTAGGAAGAGGAAAGCGATCGCTGAGCCAGCTAGTGCGTCTCGCGATAGTATTGGGAGTGAAAACGCGGGGAAAAACGTGAAGGGGAAAAAAAAGGAAAACCGTAGCTACTCGTCCTGTAGTGAAAAAAACCTTGCCAAGGCGTCGATGTGGAGGTGGAAAGAAGGTGACAAAGGTTGTACGCCGAAGTTATTTATTTCGCATGATTAACAAAAGCGTGGTTATTATCTATCCTGACACCTTTGCTTTGCCGTTTTCCAGGAACCGATTAGAAACAACCCACCCTCATCAGAGAGAGATTGTGATGATGATGGAGACGAAAACGAGTCTGACAATGCTCCTCTTCCACCATCCGGCGGAAACAAAGGCGATCAGGTAATGTGATAGATAGTTTTATTATTTTGTTATTGCTTAGACTTCTAACCCATCGCTGAAGGGGGGATGGTCAGCAGCAAGAAAGACAATCGAATGCCCTCGTCGTGTTTAAACGTGTATTATCTGTTGAGCCTAAGTCCTATGTGTTACCATCAAAGGTTCGTTTGCATCTAAATTAGTTGTGTGGTGTTTGGCTAAGTAGTGGTAATAACATTACTTGTGAATATTTGCGGGTTTCGTCTACCTTCCAGCATGCGTTTACAGTTGAGCAAAGAAACCCAAGGTACCGGTCTGAGCAAGGGTCCCCAGTCGCATGGGAGAAAACAAAGCCGAACTGTTACAGTTCGGTTGCTAGTGTACGCTCCTTTCATCCGTCATGGGATGGAAACCCCTCCTCGAAATCTAAGGTTGCATCCACCGGGATTGAAACGTGTCCGCCCAAGTCTATATCATAGACAGTAGTTATATCTGTCACATTAAGTTTGGGCTGTAATTGTTGTACAGTAGTTGAAGTGCGTTTGTTTCAGATTTGATGTAGGAAAGAAGTGCTCCAAAAGTTGGGGGGGGGGGGGGCTCCAACCATCGGAAGGTGCTCAACCTATGGAGTTTGTAGAGGCACTTGTGAAGGACATCAACTCTAAAAGCCCTGGGACCGACGAGGTAGTTATATCATACTTTGTTCGGAATTATTTTGAACGCGTAATTAACCGATTTGAAATCATAGGAAACAAGGGAACCGATGGGTGGTGAGGGTGCACAGGGAAAACGAAACGAGCTGGTGGAGAACCCCACGACACCACATGTCGGGATTGGCTCGGCGCAGGTGATGTGCAATTTATTATTTGCGGCACACATCCACATTTTATATTGGGTGTACACCAGTTGACATTGGTTACTGACTTTATCTAGCAAACGGGTGCCGACGACGGTGGTGAGTTCGTTGAGGAGGATCGAGAAGGTGGTGAAGAAACGAGGACGGCAGACAAACATGTCCAATCTGTTGACTCGGTTGAGACTCAAAATGTGGAGAACCCTGTGGAGGCGGTCGGTAAAGTTGCTCCCCCGAACTTGGTTGTTGAGGAAACGGCTAAGGAGATCAACGCTGAATTACAGCGTACAGAGGACAAAGAGAGATATGACAGTTGTCAAGACGACATGTCCACTGATAGCCAGAAACAAGAGAACCTAGTAGATCTGTGTGCTGAAACGGATGGGGACTCTGAATTTGTGGAAAGTGGTGGTAAACGGCTTCGCATGAGATCCAGCAAGATATCCGGAGTGTACACCCCTGACCCAAGGGTGAAAAAGTTGTTTAAGAGCGAGGAGAAGGTTGAGTATAAGCCCATTGCCAAAACGAATCGAGCACAGTTTAAGAAGTTTGCCGATATTTTGAGGGAAAACCCCGCGCAGTAAGTTGTCACTCTTTTTAAGGTTATATACATACACGAGTGCATAAGTTTCTGACTTTTGGTTAAATTTGTAGGATGTGGGATATCGCTACCGGTCACTCTATGTGTAATGACTTCTTCCTTGAAATTGCTGAACCGAAGAAATGGCTGTCTGACGAGGTACTATCAAGATCTGCATTGTCTTCACATCATACCTTTCACAGTCAACTTATGCTGAAAATATTTGTATCGTTTTTTTTTGGGACAGCACATGCATGTGATAATGAATATGTTGTGGAGGCGTCGCGGGATTTATCTACAGAAGGAGAGGATGGTGTTCTTCGATCAGTACTTTATAAAAACCATTCAGTCAAACTGGAGTGCCTTTAGCGCAGACACAGATAAGCTGCAGTTCGAATGGGGGAAAAACGTAGCACAGTATGTGACAGGAAAGAGCAAGGGGCAGAAAATGAAGTTGGGACTTGGTCGCGATGTCGACACCGTGTACACCCCGATGAATTGGGGTGGAGATCACTGGGTTGGACTCTGCATTAAGCTCAATGAAGGTCATGTGACGGTCTTTGATTCATATGTTCCTCATACGGAGATCGACGAGGTGGAAGGACAAATGTGCTCGGTTGTACAGGCGTTGCCTTATATATTAGAAAAATATGCAGGGCATAAATGCTATAAGGTGAAGGAAGGTCTTAGAATTTACTCTTGGGACCGCGCTGAAGGCATTTATCACAACGAAAGGGGAGGCGACTGTGGGCCATGTGCTGCGAAGTTCATAGAGATGCATGCTGCCGGCTCCACGGAGGAAATGAGTAGGATAACCGACAAAGAAGTTGACAGGTTTCGAGAGCAGTATGCAATGGACTGCTATGAAGAATTCGTGGGCGATGCTAAAGTAAACAATGAGTAAAGATGAATTTGTGTTTTCTCTCTCAGAATCTTGTTCGAACCCAATGGTACGTACGTTTGTCTGAACCCAGTGGAACATGTTTATATATTGTGTGTTTGTGTGAATTTGTTTTTATAATCCTCCGGAAACCAAAAAAATGACGGTTATGACTTTCGTATTAGTAGATATGTACACCGCTGTTAAAAAGATGCACACCAAAAACATGTGGTGACTTTAGTTGACTCTGGTAACTGTTATTTCTCTTAACGAAACAGTATCCCGTCTTTTAATCTAAGATAATAGTATCAAACGTTTCAACTGACTTAATCGTATTTTCATCGAAGGATTAGAAATTCAAATAACTGAACAAACTCAACGACATTTATTTTATGTGCTAGATCTTGTGACCTTCGGTGTACAATATAAATGAGACTGCTGTTTGGCCTTCCAACTTCTTACACCATTGTAATAAAGATATAAACCAAGTCTTTTGTTTAACACTTACCATAATTACTGATTTTCGTTGACATATATGTTTAACCGAGTTGTTTGGTTTTAAATTTGGTACACCTGATCTCATAAATGGTACACCGGTTGATATCTTTTTACGGTATTGGTATATGCAAAGAAATTATAGAAATATTCTACTGTTAACGAAGGGATAAGAACAACGCTTAAAGTAATGCTGCATTACAATAAATAATAATTATTTCCAAGTGTGAAAGGACGGAAAACTTGTGGCGCAACGAAAGTTCCGGAGGAAAAGACCAACCTCTTTAATCCGGAAGCATCGGTCACACATGTCTTCAGGCTTGATAAACTCCATATGCCAGAGATCCCAATCGTAATCCACCGTAGGTACACAGGGACAATTATAAAACAAGGTTCGATCGGTTGACATGAACATTAACCTCTTTGATTCGAAGACCTCGTTATCCGCCGCGACCCACGGCTCATCGTCCTTTCTAACAACCCATCCAATTTCACTAACAGCTTCTCTTGTAAAACCAGCGAAGCATTTCTCATCAGCCCAGTAGAGTTTGCGAGTCATTGCATAGGTATACAACGCTCGTCGGTATCCTGCATCCGCTGCTTGCTTCATCAAAGCAATACCTTCGTCGTGGCTTTGTAGGGCGTAGAAATACTCAACACCCTTGATGTAAAGCGTACTTGGGTTGCCGACGTCGTAGCATCTTCGCAACATCGTATTGCGCAAGCCTGTCCACCAAGGGTATTCATAGAGATCAAAAGAAGAGTAGACGGCAGGCGTGTCTGCCAACGCACGCATTGACTTACAAGTAGATCTGAGTCTATACAGATCTTGAAAGGAGTTTTTTGCGACGCAGGAGACAATCAATTGTTGGATATCTGAAGGCATATCTTGAAAGGTGGTCTCTTCCATTAATTCCAGATTTTCTTTAGCACTTTGTGCAAATGATGTTGACAGATTCAGTAAATATAGTGAGTGGACGGAGTCAAACGAAGGGTTGACTTTTTTCGATGGTCTAACCGTTAGCTATCCGGGGCAGCGAGGGGACGCATTGACCATGTACCGAGAGAAAATAAATAATGGATTTTTAATTTGTTCCCAAGTACATAATGACCGCTTTAAAACATGATTTGACAGTGGTAGGTTACAAATGTGGTTGGGACAATAACTTCTCATATCAACCTCGCACGTTTTCTCTACAAACAAAGTATATTAAATTTCCATAATCCCTCTCATACCTACCATAAAACAAACCACCAAAAAACTCCAACAAGTGATACCAAAGTTATGGAAGCTCACGTACTCCTAAATCTCCCCGAGGAAGTAATGCTCAAAATCATTGAGCTTGTAGGAGCTGAATCATTTTACAATCTTGGCCCTTTTTTGCGGGCTGGAAAACGGGGTTACGCCCTCGCACACGAGCCCTCAGTCTTGAAGAATTGCGATGTTAGTGAAATGGAGGAAAGCTTCTGGACATGTCAAATACGCAAAGGTTGTCCGTTCCGGAAGTTTTATCTAAAGGGTGTCGCTGCTGGCAACATCAAGGCAATCTACTCTGAAGGTCTCCTTACAACACCGAGCATTGGACTTGAGGAGAGTATTAAAATATTGGAACCAAATGTCCCAATACATGAATTCTCATGTCTAGCTGTCGCCATATTCAATGTTTGTCTTGGGAAGGACAAGGAAGTGAGCAAGGTGTTTCAGCAGTTCGCAGTATATCACCATGACCTTCGATCGGATGAAACTTCAGAAATCGCAGAATCCATAGAGAACCAGTTGATGGCATTTGGAGCGGAAAACCTGAACCAGTACAAATATGAGGAAACTTTCAAGTACGGGGCTGATGGCTTAGTCAAGACACCCAGGTGCGTGTATGGGTCATTGGATCACGAAGACAACCTAGAAGGTGTTTGCAAAAACTGCCGTCTCTTTGCCTGGACCTTCTACGAAATCGTCGTCGTCGTCCGTCACGCAATCGTTTCTGCAATAATCATGCCACCCATTGTAGTCGTATTCCCCATCATCTCCATCATCTTCTGTAGCAACATCTTCGGCAGCTCCTCCATTATTTCCATTCCCCATTGAAAGCTGTTCAACACTTGCCGTTCTCGTCTCTCCTATAACACTGATTTGCTGAGGCGGATCATTTGAATCCCTTTTCACTGCGTCTCCTTCTTCGACTTTGCCTTCCTTATTCTCTCCATTATCCACTGCCAAGTCATCTCCGCAAACCTTCCCATTTTTCTCTCCATTAGCCACTGCCAATTCATCTCCACAATCGTTACCCTTTTCTACCTCACAATTCTCTGCAACTGCCCCACTCGCATCGTCACGAGTTTCTCCGCTTTTCTGTTGTTCCTTTTGACTCCCTTCCATTCCACCAGACTGCGAGTTGCGTTTGTAACGATCTTCCAATTGCTGAACTTCCATCAAAAAGGCAACATCTTCATCAGGGGGTGGAACGGGTGCATTCGTTTGGTTTCGTATTGCATATTCCGACCTTAAAAATATCATGACTCCTCCAACACTTTCCCTGAAAGTTACGAAGAGATTGACGGATTTGTCTGCCCGGTGAAGCGCCTTGAAAATCCTGAAATCTTTGTCTGTTGCTATCTCAACGGAAGCAGCCGGTAGGCCCACCTTTCACCCTCTCCATCATTTAGCCAATACGACACCTCCGCTAACACTTCCCTTCCCAAAAGCCCATACGCAGTTAAAATCGACCCTTGCAAGTCCTCAGCCCCTCTAATTCTGGACGAATCGACTGCTCTACCCAATCTCTCGTTGTCTATTTTGAAATCCCAAACTCCAATGTCAAACATTATCCACCTCCCAGCCATAACAACAAAGCAAGAATTACACAGACCTACAGACCAAGAATGAGCACCCGTTTGGGTTGTTTACCAAATAGAGGAAGCACACAATTGTAAAAACAAATACATAAACTTATAGCTCAAAGTCTGTACCTTCGCCGGTGTTGGTCCTGATTTCCTTACTGCCGGTTCCACCGCTTCTTGACCCGACATTCCGACCACCGCTAATTATTTCCATTCTTTTCCGTTGCGGTGGATGAGCATCGACGGCCTCAGATGATTGGAATATCTTCTACTCGTAGGGTTGCTTCTTTTAGTTGTACACCAGTTTTTAGCTCCTTCTCACCATTATCGAGTCACCGATTTCTTACACAATAGTTTAATAAATATTACCGAAAATATCAGAATACAGTACACGGCGGGAAAGGTGCTTATTACTTGTAACCTTTGTGACCGGTTACCCTAAAAAAAATAAAAAATATATATATATCTTTCTTACACGTGCGAAAGCACCTGGGCCGCTGGGTCGTTCCAAGTCTTAGGGTCGTTTTGCTTGTTCGGTTTCATAGGTTTCGTGGGTCACGGCCCAAAACAGGAAGGGTCATAAGGCCAAAATCGTCTCCCATTTGTTTCTCTCACCCCGACCGGCCCGCTTTACCAATAAAAACTTTACGCGACCCGGTTTGCCAATTAAAAACATAAAACGACCCATAGTAACAACGAGCCCGCTTTCGCGGTTTGGAATCAGGTTCTATGTCTACAATTTATTTGAATCCTCCTATCCAAAAATATTTTTTTTGGGCTAAGGGACACTGTGAATCAACAAAGTAATGATGCTAAGTTTTTTTCAGAAGTTGCCACGTAAGATTTTTGGAGTGTTTTATGATTGACATGTCATTAACTGAAAAAAGTTGAAAAGCCAATTAAAACATTTAGTTAATACACGTAATCTTTCTCTTCTTTTTTCTTTTCTTCTTTGTTTTTGTCGCTACAAATTGAGAGACGAGATTCATTTCTTTAAGCTAATTGAGACCATAGTTTTGCCTGAAAATCACAAGATGTCTGGATATATTCAGGCTGTAATATATGAAAATCAGAGACGAATCTCTTCTGGATGCAGTCGAGGGAGGGATCGACGATCTTGTGGACGCTGGTGGCGGAGACGTTGAGGAGAGGGCTGAGGAGGATCTCGGACTCGGCGAGGGAGTACTCGGCGGAAGTGCCGTCATGGAGGGGCTGGAAAGGAGGATCCGGAATCGAAGTCGGCATGAGAGGAGGAGACTCTTCGTCACTCTCTTCTTCGTCACCTCGATTATGTCTCTGAGATTTTATTAGAATTGTTATCAGACTAAGAGGGAGATCTCGATCATGAAATTGGTTCGTCATCTTTGTGTTGTTCATCTTTACGAGATAAAGTCTTATTCTTTCCCCTACTTTATACTGAAAAGGTTATATCTATCACTACAAGAAAACATCGATATTCTGAGGGATATTCCGAGGGAAAATGATTTCCTCAGAATTTTCTGACGAAAAACCGAGGAAACTCCGAGAAAAGGGTGTTCCTCGGAATTTCCTCAGAATGTTTCCTCGGAATTTTCCGAGGAAATTCTGAGGAAACTGTATCCTTCAGAAAAAACCAACGGATATTTCTAAAATTCCGAGCAAATTTTGTAGCCGTTAGAGAGCCGTTGGGAGAGCCGTTGGGCGATTTCAAAAATTCTGAGGAAATACCGAGGAAGGGTGGTTTTTCCTCGGAATTTCCTCAGTATGTCGGCAGGATTTCATCTATAAATACAAGCACCCCTCTTCCTCTTCATTCACTCAATTTCTTCTTCTTTCCTCCCACTATCTTTACACACGATTTTGCTTTAAAAAAAACATGTTTTCTTCAAATTATTATCGTTCTTGGATGGATCGACCTCATTTGGATCCGAACACGAGATTATTTACGAAAGAATACGAACGAGGTCTAAAGGAATTCATGGGGTTAGTTCAACGACAACCAGAAGCCGAAACATGTAAGTTAAGATGTCCTTGCTCTAATTGAGAACCGTGTTCATCGGAATTTTTTCATTTACCCGGGAAACCCTAGCCGCGAAAAATTTCGGGAAAATCAGATATACTGTGGGAACCGAGGAAATTCCGACGGATAATAAAAACACTGAGGAAATTCCGAAGGAAAATGTCCGTCGGACCCCTAATAAATTAGGTTTTCGGTTTCTTTCTTCCCCATTTCCTCTCTTCCTCTCCTTTCTCCTCTCCTCCACGGCGCGACGCCTCTCTTCCTCTCCTCCACGCCGCAACGCCTCTCTTCCTCTCCTCTTTTCCTCCACGCCGCGCCTCTCTCTCTCCGGCGAATCCCCCTCCTCATCCTCATATATCATGTATGTTTAATCCCCCTCCTCATCTCTCAATTTTCTAGGGTTTTATAAGTTAGATCTCGAATTTTAGGTTGTTTGATTGTAAATTCTAGGATTGAATGGATAGCTTAGGATATATATGTTTTGATTGTTGTTTGGTTTGTTGTTTTATTATTTTCGATTTTTTTTTCTGTTTTGGTTCAAAACCAAAACGTTATTCAGGTTTAAAAACATTTTTTGATTTTTAAAAACGTGTATATGATTTTTAAAAAAGGTTTTTACTATTTTTAAAATCGTTTTTCAAGTTTCCAGGAACAATAAAACATTTTTTAAAAAATTTAAAAAATATTTATAAACCTTTTTCTATATTAAAAATCATGTATACTTACAAATTATAATTGTTTTTTGAATTTTTATATAATAAAACTATTTTTCTGATATTAAAACTATTTTTATATATAAAACTATTTTTTCTGATATTAAAAATATTTTTGCAATTATTAAACTATTTTTGTAATTATTAAACAATTTAGATATATTTAAACTACTTTTCTGATATTAAAACTATTTTTATATATTAAAACTATTTTTATAATTATTAAAAAATTTAAATATATTAAAACTATTTTTCTGATATTAAAACTATTTTTCTGATATTAAAACTATTTTTATATATTAAAACTAAATTTGTAATTATTAAACTATTTTTATATATTAAAACTATTTTTTTTAATTTTTAAACTTATTTTTATATTTTAACTATTTTTTTAATTATTAAACTATTTTAATATATTAAAAAAATTTAAATATATTAAAACTATTTTTTGTAAGTTTTAAACAATTTTTGTATATTACAACTATTTTTTGTAATTTTTAAACTTTTTTAAATATTTTAACTATTTTTATAATGATTAAACAATTTTTTTATATTAAAACAATTTAAATAAATTAAAACTATTTTTGTAATTATTAAACTATTTTTGTAATTATTAAACAATTTAAATATATTAAAACTATTTTTTCTGATATTACAACTATTTTTAGATATTATAACTATTTTTATATATTTAAACTACAGGTCTAATGATGATCAGAGCCGGCCTCCTCGACAGCGTCGTGGTCGTGGCTCGGGGAGCAACTCCGTTCAGGATTCCCATCGCCCCGCAGCTCCTAGCATACATCTCCCTCTCCATTTCCCGAAGCTCCTTCTGGCTCCGGTGCTGTACCCACTATTCCTCCGAACTTTCAGGGTCCTCCGGAAGTGATGAGGGTTGCGGAGTTAGTTCGACAGCCGGGTCATCACCATCTTCCGTTTCTCACTCCGTATCCATCTGGACATGGTCAAACCTGGTTCGATCGATCCTCGAACGGGATCAGCACATGGGATCAACCGTATGATGTATGTGTCTTTGGACGTGGGACATCCGACTTTCACCGACTTCCCTAGTGCCAAACAAGTTCTGTGGTTTCAACAGTTTGCGGTAAATATTCTTATTTTTTCTTTTAATTTTATTTTTAATATAAATTTTCTACTAATTGTGTCTTTTTTCAGCAAGAATTCAACTGGAATCCCGATAATACGTTGTTTATCTATTACCACTTCATGCATAAAGTTATGACCAACTATTCGTATCAAATCCACAAGTGGAAGAAGAAGTGGCAAATAGACCAGGTTTTTTTTTTTTATTTTTTAAACAATTTTTAAATTTATTAAATTATTTTTTTATTCATCTAACAATTTTTTTTTAAAAGATCTCAAAGTCGATAAACCCCGCGTTCTGGGAGCAGTTGATTGTGCATTGAAGTAAGGATGAGACGAAATCGACTTCTTCCACCAACCGCAAAGTGACCGTAAAGGGAAGGGCGTCTTCAAGCACAACTTGGATGCTCAGTCCCAAGCCACTCTGAGGGATCGCATGGTAATTTCAGTCGCTTTTTATTCTATTTTTAAATTTTTGAAATTTTATTTTTTCATCATTTCTTCTAATTACTAATATTTATATTGATATCAATGTGGAAGAAAATGATGGTGAGCCGGTTGATGATTTCGCCCAATTGAAGAAGGCGTATACCAACATGAAGACCGGCCAGATTGATGATGGTGTTGTGAAAGATGTCGTCGACCTCATCCACAGTCAGGTGGAAGAAGAAGCGTCTCAGCTTCAAACCGAGGACGAAGATTCGACGGGTTCCCATTTGCCTCGGGCTCGGATCAACGAAATCGTTGAATCGGTAAGTTTTTTTTTAAAATTTCAGTTCATCTTAACTATTATTTACATTTGTCTATTTTCTATTTCAGTCGGTTCCAAAGTTGGTTTGGCTCGTCGGTCCCGGTCGGTTACGTCTTCTGGTGCAGCACCGCCCTTTGTTGATCCCGAAGCACTTTTGGGTTAGTTGCATGACAAGGATAATCGCATATCTGCGTTGGAGACCCAGATGGTGACTAAACAGGCAAGCTTCGAGGCACAACATGCGAGCTTCGAGGCACAGAGGAAGCTAAACCAGCAGATGATAGACATGATGAGGACGTTCCACCCGAACGTCGCGTTCCCGACCCTGCAAGACCCGAACACCCAAAACCCGAACCCCTAAAACCCGTAGTTTTTTTTTTTCAAAAACTTGGAACGTTTTTTTTATTTGAACGACTTTGAATTTTAATTTTATATTTTCGAAATTAAATTTCTGAATTTTAATTTTATATTTTCGAATTTAAATTTCTAATATTTATTTTTTTTTTAAATTATTTTTTTTTCAAAATTCCGAGAAAGGCGTCCATCAGAATTTTCCGACGACGTCTTTCCTCGGAAATTTCCGAGGGACGGCATCCTCGGACTATTCCCAGGGCCATTCCGAGGAAAGTGTTCCTCGGAAATTTCCGAGGAAAGACGTCGTCGGAAAATTCCGATGGACGCCTTCCTCGGAATATTCCTCAGTTTGTAATCCGCATTCCGATGATATATTCCGTCGGTATAGTCGTCGGAAAATACCGACAGACTGCTTCCTCGGTCTCTTCCGACGACCTTTCCGACGAACAGTCGACCTCGGAATCTCCTCGAAATATGGGTTCCTCGGAATTCCGTCGGAAATTTCCGAGGAAATTCCGAAGAATTATTATATTCCGAGGAGTTTTTTCCGAGGGCGCTTTTCTTCGGTATTTCGTCGGAATACCGTTATTCCGACGGAATACCGAGGATTTTTTTCCTCGGTATACGCCTGTTTTCTTGTAGTGTATCTTCATATGGAAGTTGATTCTTTTCTTTTTAGGTTCTAGCAGGCCGTTCAATTATTTACATTTTCTTGGAGTATATTACAGGTGGTGAACTGTTTGATGAAGTTGTGAATTATCTTAGCTCTCGACTAAACTACCTCAGGTGATGATGATCTTTGGGAGACATTGTTTATCAGTGGTTAGATTTTATAGGTTCGTAATGAAAGTCGTAGTGAATCAGAAGCTCAGAAGTACATTCACTAGCTGACGGATTGAGTTGATAGTAAATGGGGTTTACCACAGGTCCACAGAGATCTAAAGGTGGTTTCTTTTGCTGAGAAAGAATCAACAATCTTTTATGATTTTGATCGTTTCTACTGCCAATTGCAGCCTAAAAATCTTCTGCTACATTCTCAAGGAGATCTCAAGATATCTGATTTTGGGCTCAGTTCATTGCCAGAACAAGTAATGGTGGTTCTCAGTTTATTGTTTTGCTTTCAGATTGTTTTTTCTATCAACTATTATCTTACTTGTATCTCAAGGGAGTTACCATTCTAAAGGCAACTTGTGGAACTCCAAATTACGTTGCTCTTTAGGTTAAGTCAAATATCACAAAGTTTTGAAATATAGTGATGCATATACATAATAGCTCACATGATCTGTTTTGGTTTTGGTTTTGGTTTTGAGTCATAAGGGCTACAAAGGTGTCGTGGCAGATGTATGGTCCTATGGGGTAATCATGTTGAGTCATAAGATTTACAACTGAGCCTTATGATGAGAGAACGCCTCATGTTCCAGATCATATATCGCAGGTTTCTATGTTGTGTTTTAACTCAAGGAATGATATATATATTTCTAAACACTGTTTTTTTTTTCTTTTAATGTATTGAATCTATATTTTTTGAATTGTTTCAGTGATCACCTTACTGTTAGGACCAATAATGGCTTGAAGATGGGACTGATGGTTACCTTCAGTCTAAAGTTTGTAAGTGAAGGTAAGATGAGGGATGAGGCTGTTGCCCAAATCAAGAAGAATGAGGGCATTTAAATAGCAAATGGTTACTGTTTTTTACTGCATTGAACAGATCAAGCAAGTTTCATCATGGCTATATCCCAGTTTAGAGGGAAGAGTAACACACGTGCATAACCTATTATTGGGAAAAGCGAGTTGATTCTAGAAAATTTAGGGCCAAGCAACTGTTGGAGCTATGTGGGACGTATAAGATTCCATGTTTTCTACTACCGAGAGAAGTAGATAAGTCTTCCACTACGGCTGAAAAACACGTTTGTACCTTTGCACTTCTTAATATCATGTGTCCATCCTGATTAAAATAACTTTTTGGCTTTCTTATAACTTTGTTAGTTTGGGAAATTGTAAGAAAATGAATATAAAACATCTCAAACGACTAAAATAACTATGTTTTCAAATTAAATGTGGATATATATCGAATATTCAAATAGAGTAAGTTTGTGAATTTTCAAAAATCTATGTAGTAGTTGTGTTAAAAAAACAATCTATGTAGTCTTTTTAAACAAGATGACTCATTTTTATCCCTTTTGTATTATTTTTTAAATAATTTATTCAAGATATCCAAAATGTTATTTTATTGTTTTCAATCCAAAGTACCAAATATTTAGTTAAAATTTTATAACTTTTGCTTACTTATAAAAATAATAAAAACTGTTTTATATTTGAAAACTACTAAAAATATCACCAATGTTAACCTTTTGAAAATAATTTGTAATTTTTGTTTATTTATCAAAACTTTTCTTTTAAAATATTTATGTGTTGTAATTTCCCGCTGCGTAGCACGGATTTTTACCTAGTATCACTTAAAAACACCTATCTTTGGGACAATCAGCAAAGTTATCAAGACTTTTGGGCATGTAAGAGAATTTTTAATCCACGCCCTCTTGCTCTTCTATTTTGTAAGTCTTGATTGGTAATGGATTAAACATACACTTTTGGTTTGATCAGTGGACACTTCTTGGATAGTTGATGAACTTCATAGGAGAATCGGGGCCTCGTCGATTTAGGCCTTGGAATTCGGTTCTTGCGGATAGTGTGTTTGAGAATAGATGGTTTTTATCTCACCCTAGACCGCAGGAAGAAGTTCATCTTCAGTCATTCCTAACGACAGGTTCTCTGCCTCTTCATTTACTCTTTACTGATAAGTATGAATGGATTGTTGGAGATTTTATATTGCCTGAGTATGTCGGACATAAGGTGGGAAGCTCTAGGCCGAGACAAGAGAAGAAATTGTTGCATGATGTCATATGGTTCAAGGGACTGGTGCCCAAACATTCATTCATAATGCAGATGGCTAACTATGACAGGTTAACCACTAAAGGCAGGCTTGCTCACTAGGGAAAGCAGGTTTTTCCTTTATGCCTTTTTTGTTCTAGATACGATGAAACAAGGGACCACCTCTTGATTTTGTGTGAGTTCATCCAAGATGCTTGGCGTGAACAGTTATGTTCAGATGTAAACTCTTATCTCAGCCATTCACCAATTAGTCAGAACTCTTTTTTTGGACCCGAGCACCAACTGCAAAGTCGTTAAGTCTTCTTTGTAAGTTAGCAGAGGCAGCTGCGGTTTTCTATCTATGGAAATAGAAAAAAAAAAATGATAGTAATAATAATAACATGGTCCACAAATCTCTATCTCCACAACGACACTGCAGCACATGGATAGAATAATAATAATTTCGGTTCTATGGAAGTGTTCAGGCTAACTTAGAAAGGGAAGGGTAACCCATGGATAGATTCTGTCTTCCATGATTTTATTTTATAACATATATATACATGAAAATAAATATATTATATGTCTTATGTATATGTGTAATCGTTATTTCATATTAATTTTTTTTGAGACAGCAGTTGTTTTTTATGTTTAGAATGATCATCATTGAGATATACGATAAAAGATATGGTTGTTTAATCCGGTCAAATTGAACCAATAAAGCAGACTCAACTGAAATAGAGAAACTGATTTAGATTTGGTAGTATCAAATATATAGAATAAATTTTACTTTTAAGAAATTGTGATATGTGAATATGGTTCGATATATAATCTGATCATATCGAGTAAACCAATTTATTAAATACAGTAGTATAATTATATGTAAAATGCATTATATAATTAATAATATATACATAATATTTTTAGAGAAATTTACCAAATATGACATAAAACTTGATTTTAACCTCAAATATATATCCAAACTTAAATCAAATAGAAAAGTAATATAAAAGTCTTGTGAAATTACAAACAGCCCCTTGTGAAATTACAAACAGCCTCTTGTGACCAAAAAAAAAAAAAAACAGAAATCATTTTTACGAATATAACCCCAGTAAGTCGTCTGAGACCCTGGAAGTCGTATGGACGACTTCCATAGAAGTTGTCTGGCGTATTTGATTTTAAAAATAAATTATAAAAAAAATTTAAAAATATTTTGACATGTGAAAAACTAAAATCATGTAATTATAAATAGTATTAAGTGATGTAAATTAAAATATAATAAAATTGAATAGTTTTCAACATAGATGAGTGAAAGTGGTTAATCATGATATATTTTGGTTT
Organism: Hirschfeldia incana; assembly: GCA_026261945.1. Lineage (NCBI taxonomy): Eukaryota > Viridiplantae > Streptophyta > Magnoliopsida > Brassicales > Brassicaceae > Hirschfeldia > Hirschfeldia incana. The sequence continues at coordinate 2,449,332 of JABCMI010000033.1, forward strand.
TAGGGTTTGACAACATATGTTGTAGCATTGTATGTATTGTTAGGGTTAGATTTTAAAAAGCTTAAATGATTTTTTTGAAAAAATAATTTTTTATCTATATGTGTTTGTTTCAGTGTCTAGTAAACACTTTTTAAGTTTAATTTGATTTTTCAAAGTGTTTAGCTAGTTAATTTAGATTAGGGATTGTGCTTAGGGTCTAGACAACTTAATTTTAAGTCGTCTGTTGAATTATTAAAGCTGGACGACTTAAAATTAAGTCGTCCAAATATTCCCGCCTATTTTTTTTTAAAAATCGCTTCCATGAAGTGTTTAGTTACTTAATTTCGGTTAGGAATTATGTTTAGGGTCTACACGACTTACTTGTAAGTCGTTTGATGAATAATTTAAACCAGACGATTTACTTCTAGGAAGTCTTCTATTTTAGTTTTCCGCTAAAAATATTTTAGTTTCCGCTAAATATATTAAAGTCTTCAGGACGACTTACAAATAAGTCGTCTAAAGTCGTCTGAATAGAAAATATTTAAGCTAATTGGATTTTTGTGTCTTCCTATATAAAGAAAATTTTACACATTCTCTCTTCTCCTCTCAAATGGCTGCAACAAATATGTAATGTTCATCTCCAACCTCTCTCTAATCTTTTTCACCTTATAAACACCAAGATGTATATCAATTTATTTTTTTGTCTCATGTTTTTCTCACTAATCTATATTTTTTTGCAAGTTTTTCATCACATATTCCACTCATTTAAAGGTAAATCTATTAATTTTAGAAATATATTTTTGTGTTATATAAAGGTAAAGTTATCTAATCTTTCACTTATTTTCTATGTTCTAAGTCATTTGAATGTTTATGGATATGTAGGTTTTTTAATCTAGATTTGGATATGCATGTTTTTCAGATCTGGATTTAGAAGACTTCTAGGACGACTTACCTAGAAGTTGTCTGGACGACTTACCTGGAAGTCGTCTGGTGGAGTCTTCTCCCATGTCTCTCCTTTTTATAAAAGATCTGAGCGTTTTGGTAAGTTTCTATGTCTTATTTTTCCTTATTTGGTCATCTCATGTTATATAAAGTTCTTACTTTTTTTCCAAACTAAAACTCTTCAAATCCACTCCAATCTCTTTGACTTGAAAACACCAAACTTTAGATGAATTTTTCAATTTCTTATGTCTTTCTCACTAATTTATTTTTTTTTTTTGCAGATTTTTCATCACATGGTTCTCATCTTCCACTCATTTAAAAGTAGATCTATTAATTTTAGATATGTATTTTTGTGTGTTCTATAAAGGTAGATTTGTCTAATCTTCTACTCATTTTCTCTATTTTTAAGTCATTTCAACGTTTTTGGATATGCATGTTTTTAGATCTGGATTTGAAAGGCTTCTGGGATGACTTACCTGGATGTCGTCTGGACTTCCTGGAAGTCGTCTGATTAAGTCTTCTTTTATATAAAGTGGAATCTAAGCTTGTTTTGTAAAGAAATGATCTATAATAGTTTTGTTTGTGGTATGTTTTGTGATTTCCATGTGTATTCATTTAGTTGTGAATTTTTTGAATTAGTAATAATGTTTCCTAAGATGTAATGCTAATAATATTTTTACACAATTACAAATCAATGAAATAATTGACTTCAATAGCTTTTTTCTTATCTTTGGATCTCCCATAAGCAAAAATAAAGTCCAAATATCTTCTTCACATCTTAATTAAAAAGGTTGGTAGCCTTATATTGATACAAAACATTTTAAGAATCATTTTCACCTTTCTCCCAACTCATAACAATAATACTTAAGAGATGAAACCAAACAATAGTAACTAGTCAAAGCATATAACATTTTTTACAAGTATGTGTTGAAAATATAAGTTCTACATATCTTGAAGTTTGTGTTGATCAACCACAAAATTCCAACATCCATCTTACAAGAACCATTCTCCATACAATGTATGTAACTTACACCTCATCTGCGAAAAAAACATACACATTAGCAAATATTGAACATGTATGACTTTTCCCAGATGACTTCCATGGACGTCGTCTGGACGACTTCCCTCGAAGTCTTCTAAATTAGATAGAAACTTTAATTAACATGAATGTTGGTAACCTCATATTTATCATCAATAAAGTTATAAATCTCATTCATTAGCCATAATATAGTCTAATATACATGAATTAATATGAAAATGTTAAAAAGTCAATTTTAGAGAAAATACAAGTTTATTAAACATTCACCCAGTCGACATCTACGGAAGTCGTCTGGACGACGTCCAGAGAGGTCGCCATTTAGGTCATTTTTGTTATTAATTTTTTACGAAAAACGACTTCCAAAGAAGTCGTATGTCCAAACGACTTCCCTAGAAGTCGTCTTTTGTTAAAAATAAAATTTCAGACGACCTTTGACGACTTCCATGGAAGTCGTCTGCGAGAAAAAATAAAATCAATATTTTATTATAACTAGACGACTTCCATGGAATTCCTCTCAAATTAGTTTTGTAGTTGGAATATTAAAACAATTTTTTTTTCTGGACGACTTCTGTGGAAGTCGTACAAAGTCGTCAGTTGGATGACTTCCAGGGAAATCGTCCATGATAACCAAGGTTTGACCAGAATCTCGAAAAAAAAAATCTTGGTAGACTTCCACAAAAGTCGTCTAGAAAAAAAAATTGTTTTGGTATTCCAACTACAAAACTAATCGGAGACGACTTCCGTGAAAGTCGTCTAGTTATAATAAAATATTGATGTTTAATTTTTCTTGTATACGACATCCGTGAAAGTCGCGTCCAGAAAAACACATTTTAAAAGTCAATTGCAAAACTAATTTCTGCTTTGACCAGACAACTTTCATGGAAGTCGTTGGAAATCGTCTAGATCCAGATGACTTTCACGGAAGTCGTCTGGACGAACAAATCTGAGAAAAACTTGATTTCATAGTTTCAATCAATGAGATTACTTCCTTAGCTCCCACAAATCTTCTCTAAACACCCAGAATCTCAAACAAAAGTGACCCACCGAGAATCGTAAGCTTCAATGGCTCAATGAACCATACAAATTTTAGAATCAAAATCTTTGATTTTTATGGATGGAGATGGAGAGAATTGATACCATATAAACCAAACAAAAAAAAAGTAAAAAAAGTTTCAATATGGTAGTTATTTTTAATAACCGAAATATTGAAAAACTAAAATCCAAACTGAAACTAAGCTGAAATCTGGATTGAACACCACAGGTAAAAGTAGTACTTGGTTGATTTAGAATATATATTTTTAAGGACTAGAGAAGCTTTGAAAGCGACATAATATATTTTTAATTTAGTTCAGCCAGAAATTAAATTTAAAATCAATGTAACTAGATGGTGGTTTGCACACTTGTACGGACTAATATATATCTAACTAATTCAAATTTAATTTTTTTTTTAATTTCAATCTTGATTATTTAATTATTTTCAAATATTAAATTAAGCAGAAGATATAATTTTTGTTATTACACATGTAAAACATATCATCATCATAATAATCAAATAAAGTTTTATTAATATTTAAAATAACATAAAATATAAATCTACAAAATAAACTATTTGCAATTATCAGTGAAGCTTATGAAAATCTAATTCTTTTTCATCAAAGTCTTAATTGCATATTATATGAATTTCCTCTTCATGTGAGTTTATAGTGACACATATAAACAAAATCTATAATAATTAAAAACATAATTTTATTTAACTAAAATTTCTATAAACTAAAATTAATAAATTATATTTGTCTAGTAAAAGCTAGATTTTTATGTAATTGTTAACTGCAAGAGATTGTATTTTTTTACCTCATCACTCTTCAATTCGAATTCGCAAAAGCAATGTCTCTTGCATAATATAGATTCCAAAATCTTGATGTGAATGAATTGAATTACTTAGATATATGTTATTGGTGACATATTTTGGTGGCATAAAAGTGAAGTGAACTTTCATTTTAAAATATAAAAAATAAAATTATTAAATGATTAAATATCATTAAAGTAAAGATCTTAATAAATTTATAAAATGATTTCTACAATTTGATAATACTCTTAAATAATAATTATCTCTGAATATAATAAAAATATTTATTAAATAAATACTAAAATGTTTAAAAACTAATAATTCAAAAAGTTATGTATTAAAATTAATGATTCAACCATAATAATGGAATATGACAAATAAGCTTTTAAAAATAGTAAAACATGACAAATAAGTAAAAAATTCTAAAATTATGGAAAATATGACAAGTAAGCAAAACCAAAATTACCTCCTTTAATTATGTAAAAGTTTGACAAATAAGTAAAATTACCAATTAAAATTATTAATAACATGAAAAATAAATAAATAACCTAAATTATGGAGAATATGACAAATAATAAAAACTAAAATTATTAAAAAACATAATAAATAAGTAAATTACCTAAAATTATGGAAAACATGAGAAATTAGAAAAACTACCTAAAATTATGAAGAACATGACAACTAAGAAAAATCACTTCATAAATGATAGTACAGATATATAAAGTTATTAAGAACATAAAAAATAAATAAATAACCTAAATTATGGAGAATATGACAAATAATTAAAATAAAAATTATTAAAAACATAATAAATAAGTAAATTACCCAAAATTATGGAAAACATGACAAATAAGCAAAAATACCTAAAACTATGGAGAAGCTGACACATAAGCCAAATCACTTCATACATGAATTTAATATTTTTGCTGGTTATCTTATTTGGGTAACTATATATCCGCAGAAGATTCGGTTTTGAGGTTGTTTAGGGAGGTAAAATATTGTTTTGTCCCATATATTTAGCTAAATACATGAATCCAATTTTTTTTACTGTTAGGCGTGTGAATTTGATTTTAAAGTTTAGTGTGTATTCTGCAAGGTACTGTTGTTTATTTAAAATTAAGACTAATAAACAGGTCGAACCTTCAATCCCTAACATACTAATCAACATGTAAACTAAACAATATAATACATAAATTTATCATTGTGTGTGAAAACATAATAATTTACTTTTTTTGTCTATATGTTCTATATGCTGAAAGGATCAGACTTTATACATATAGTAAGTTGGTAAAATAAGTTAATTGTATTGAGGTGCTTTTAAAATGTTATTAATTCCTTTTTTATTTTGAAAAATAGCTTTCATAATTTAGAAAAAAAAATTGTTTACAAGCCCATTAAAGTCTTTAAGTGCAAAATACTCATAAGTGAAACTAATAGTTCAGAACTTTCCTTGTCAAATAAGCCCAGGGAGCCCAGACTGAAAAGGAAAACGACGAATAGTTGATCCATTCCAGTAGTGTGGATGAAGCTTCAAGCGGATCCATGTCTGCAGACATGCTTGAGGAGAGCTGTAGATTCGATTCCCTAAAGCTTTGAGTCTTGTTCCTGATTTGGAGATCAACGAACCGGAAGAGGAGATCATTTGATCTGAAGTTGTTGGTATGCAGTCTAGTGTTCCTCTCATTCCAAATCAAATATTGTTGACTGCCAAACTAGAAGGGAGAGAAGAAGATGGGGCCTTGAAATTCTTCCATTTAGCAAGGCGATCATCCAGTTGCATGAGGGAAGTAAAGAGCATCTTGTGTAGCTGTTCAACCACAAGTTATAAGAAAAGTCACACTCAAAACGTAGGTGATTTTGAGATTCAGGGAATCTGTTACACAGGAAGCACAACGAAGGAACTTGAAGACCCCAGTGAAGGAGACGATCCCCTGGTCGGACAATGATCCAAGACAAAAAGCCATGCATGGAAATTATGTCGAGGAATATCATCGGAGGTCCACACCAATTTCGCCCAATCTAGTTCATCATGCCTTTCTCTGAGGTAATGATAAACCTCACCAGTAAAGAAGCAGTTTGAGATTTTGCCTTCTATTTCCAATTCCAAGTAGTCTTGGTCAGTAGTAAGGTTGACAGTAGTTAGATGAGTTTGCAATTGTAAGTTTGTAACTTCGGATCGGATCTTGCAGGTGGGAGACACCATTTGCCATTCCTATATAGAGAGGCCACCATCGCTTGATGTGGAATGCCAAGTCTTCAGTAGCTTGAATTCAGCAGAGTTGCAACACTGCCAAGAGGTGACTATGTCATGCCAAAATCTCGCCGAAGTTCTATTCTCCAGTCGTAGTTTGATCAATGGAAAAACAACAACTTTGAGCTTGAGGATCTTATTTGTGAGCCAAGAGAAGGAGGGCTTCGGTTTGGTAGTCCGGTAATTGTGAATCGATTACTGACCAGTGGCATAAACCTGTAATACTAAAGGTGAAGTGAGGGTTCGTTCCAATTTTTACTTCATTTTTAGTAAATTAGATATAATGTTTATAGTTTAGCAAAAAAAAAAGAGGTAGACCCTAAGCTTACGTTTCAAAAACTTTATAAATAGCCATGGTGTTGATGAGACCGCTCCCAAATTAACACCAGATAACTATATGAAAGACATACGGACGCATTAGTTCGTCATCCACTTTGTGGATAGGCTCATACATTATGTTTATCAGCTATTTCTCTTGAAAGAAGATAACACAGATACCATCCGTTAGACTTTCTTGTCCTCTTGGCTCCCTTGCCTTGGCAAGAATAACGAACCTTCTATTCCTGGACATTGAGGATTGCATAATCAACCTTCTTTCTTGTTTATGCCAGACCTCACAAGTTGCAGAGAGTTTTTGTCACCATTAGTATCAGAAGTTGAAGGTTCTTGGTTTGAGCTTAGGTACTAAGAAGTAAGAACTTATGTATTTCTAGGAAACTTGCTCGGTAACAACCAAGTATCCGTTTAAAACCAACAGTGGTTTTAGTTTGAAAAACTTTCTAATGTTGGTAAAAACCAGCTTACCAAGTAAAACTATATGGTTAAATTAGATAGTTAGAAATATCTCGCGCAAAGTGCGTACAAGAAAAAACAATCAAGAGAGAAATAAAATTGATTGCGTCTATTAATGATTTTTCTTTCTCGGGTTTGATTACATAATATGCCAATAAAACGTTGACTGGTTCAAATTTTGCAAACCCCATCTATATTTGATACTTCAAACGTATTTATATTCTCGTTCAAAGTGCACTAAGCGAATAGTATATCATTTCCAAAGTTCCTAGCATTTTTTTACTTTCTTGAAGTTCATAGTCTTATCGTTAAATAGAATAATAAGTGATGCAATATACACAGTTGTATCCGAAACTACATTTTAGTAATATAATCAGAAAGTGATTCCTAATATTTGTTTTTGCTGGTGCAGGAGCAAGAGATTCATACAATGTCAATTGCTAATAGTGAAAGAATTCGATTATTACTTTTATCAAAAAAAAAACCTATCATTTAATTCAAAACTTGTGCTTTAAGCAGTACTAGATTATGACTCGCCCTTCAAAAGGGCGGGTATATAATTTTGTTTAAATATATTTTGAGACATATAAATTTTATATGTAATTTTTTTGTAATCATATTTTTATTAAATATTAATTTAATTTAATAGAACAATTCCTCAACTAAATAAAATACATAATTAGACATAACATTTAAATATAAGAGATTTTAAATGTAGTGGCAGATTATGTAAATAAAAAATATAGAAGAGCATACTTAATTTATTGAAAATACAATAGCTAATTATGTAAATAGAAGAAAATATTTAATCTGTTATCTATGTTTCCAAACAATACTCATTTATTCTTGCTATCTATGTTTCCAAACAAAACCAAAATGTACTTCAACTTTAATAATATAGATTTTGAGAAATATAATTTTTATATGTAATTTTTTTGTAATCATATTTTTATTCAATATTAATTTAATTTAATTGAATAATTCCTTAACTAAATGAAATACATAATTAGACATAACATTTAAATAGAAGAGATTTTAATGTAGTGGCAGATTATGTAAATAAAAAATATAGAAGAGAGTACTTAATTTATTGGAAATATAATGGCTAATTATGTAAATAAAAAATATTTAATCTGTTATCCATGTTTCAAACAATACTCATTTATTCTTGCTATCTATATTTCCAAAAAAAAACAAAAAGTACTTCAACTTTAATAATATATATTTTGAGAAATATAATTTTTATATGTTATTTTTTGTAATCATATTTTTATTCAATATTAATTTAATTTAATTGAATAATTCCTTAACTAAATGAAATACATAACTAGACATAACATTTAAATAAAAGAGATTTTAAATGTAGTGGCCGATTATGTAAATAAAAAAATATAGAAGAGAGTACTTAATTTATTGGAAATACAATGGCTAATTATGTAAGTAAAAAAAGATTTAATCTGCTAACCATGTTTCCAAACAATACTAATTTACTCTTACTATCTATGTTTCCAAACAAAACCAAAATGTACTTCAACTTTAATAATATAGATTTTGAGAAATATAATTTTTATATTTTATTTTTTTGTAATCATATTTTTATTCAATATTAATTTAATTTAATTGAATAATTCCTTAACTAAATGAAATACATAACTAGACATAATATTTAAATAGAAGAGATTTTAAATGTAGTGGCAGATTATGTAAATAAAAAATATAGAAAATAGTACTTAATTTTTTGGAAATACAATGACTAATTTATGTAAGTAAAAAAATATTTAATCTGCTATCCATATTTCCGAACAATAATAATTTATTCTTACTATCTATGTTTCCAAACAAAACCAAAATGTACTTCAACTTTAATAATATATATACCTCCAATGCTAACTTATATATGAAGTTATTTACATTGGATACTAAAGCACTCCTTATGTAGAATAAAAACAAATATATTACAAAAAATAAGTTTCGTAAAAGGGAAACTGCACTCCCTACACACAACTTATTCGTCTATTTAGACAAATACTATTTTTAACTGTTATGAACTGTCCACAAATTATAAAGATCATGATACCCCTATCAAATCTACAAAAGACACCCTAAAATATCATAATCATATTTTTTAAAAGGGCTTATCAATATTTTAAAAGTTCAGAATGATCTCTAATTTGTGCCCTCTTTTGGTATTTTGGGCTAATCTACATGAACCCTATTGTTTAATAACTCTTGTCATAAAGAGTTTCATGAAAATTACATACGAAACATATGTCTAGGAATAAATCTATTTATAGAAAACAAGGTTTTCTCTCTTGTGGTGAAGACACCTAGGATTCCACGTCATAAAGTCAGCTATTGTAAATGGGACACGTGTCCAGGACCATAGTATTTTGCGTTTCATTAATATATGTACCAATTGATTCGGGCTTTATCTAATTTTTAGGCCTTCTATTACGTTTAGTTCCCAGCCAGCATACGAACAAAACTCTTCCTTCAACCTACATTCCATCGGGAACTAAGGTTTCTCACAGCCTTCGTCCTCGCCCGTGACGATTCAGTTCGCTGGGGATCCAATACGTCCTTTGGCTTTCTCTCCGTCCAATGAGACTACACTAATGAATCCATCTCATTAATCATGTTATTAACTCTTTCATCCATGATCTCTACATCAATATGTCGTCATCTTCTAAATGGCGGTGTGTCCAAGGGTATAAAAAGATGTGCTTTCCTCTTCTCAAATCTGAGAATTTTTCTGAGATTCTAAATTTATGGTATTGTTCTTCGGAATTGTTATCGTTCCTGACTGGAGTATTCAAAGCTAGCTAGACACGACGGCGTTGGGCGTTACAAGACACAACAAGGCTTGAATTGCTTCATCTTGGCGGCAGCAGAGAGTTTCGGCAACTAATGAAGCTAAGTTCCGAGAACGCCAGTGGTTTCATGTCCTTGCTTCTTGCACAAGCAGTGGAGCTTCTCCTTTTCAATGATTCATCGTTGTCTGTTCAAGCCAGAATCAGTTTAGATATCTCCAACGCCGCTTCACTCTTACGGGAGATTGAATTTTCCTTCTAGCTCAGCCTCTTGGAGGGCACAACTCGCTTCTCGGTGATTGCTAATATCAGAGGTAAAATGGAAACGTCATCGGTGAGACTACTACTACGAGCTAGGTACCTTCTAATCCAATCCTAATCTGGATAGAGTCAAAACCGAGCCTGGTGAGACAGATTCATCTCAGCCTTTGGTTTCTAATCAAGACAAAAAAAAAACTCGATATGAAGGTGAGACACAAATTATGTTTTACCAACATTTGATCAAGCCAGTGATTAATGAATCCTTGACACATGTCCCTAACAATATTTATAGGTTAAAATCTCAAGTTAGAAGAAGAACAATAACCACCAACGAGGTCGGTGTTGAGGTCCTGTCCTTGAGTCTTAAGTCACCACGCCAGAACATCCTTTGTTGTCTGGGAAGTCGAACGGAACGTTGACCTTCGAAATATAGGATTGACTTATGCAGAGCATCCGAGTAATCGTGAGAAATCATCGTTGGTAACAAGAGGAGGAGTACGAAAAAGCTTAAAATTAGAACAAAATGGAAGTATACATAGATATTGTGCATGTTGTAACTCGCTTGGGAAACAAGTGACGTATACAAATAATTTTAATAATTTGATTTTTTTTATACCAATTAATGAATTAAAGCATAATTTGAAATTTAATCGGCAGTTTTGTTCACAATTAATTTTTTTTTATCGACAACTTTACAGACTCATGTGGACTATGTAAACCAAACCGGGTGCTTTGTATCCATATAGACAGTAAACGATATCTGCTGCCTCACACCACGTGCTAAGCTATCCGCCTTAGTGTTTTACGTCCTTGATATATGAATAATCTCCGAGCTGTGAAAATTTCGTTTAAGACTCATGATGTCTTCTAAATAACTTGCAAAAGCTGGCAATTCATCTGGTTCTGAAACCATCTTCACCAATAGAGAACAATCTGTTACAAATGTAACATTATATTGCCGTAAATTTCTCATGCATTCCATTGCCCATATGAGAGCTTCAATCTCAATATGTAGAGGGGATTGACTAGCCCTTGTGTTTCTGGCTCCCAATAAACCTTCAAATCCCTCCAGGGTGCTATACCATCCTTGTCCTGAAAAATTATCCGCTGCTTTCCATGATCCATCCGTAAAGCACCATTGTCCCGGTCTGTTTGGTAATACTGCATCCGACGTTTGGCAAACCGGATTCTGTTGTTGTTCCGTTGTTTGATGGGCATCCGTCCAGAGGAGTGCCTCAGTCATAGCCAAATTAAGGGTATCCCTCAGATCCATATCCAAATTACTAAACACTTTATTGTTTCTCCCTTTCCATAAGTACCAGAGTATCCAAACATAGTAATGATCTTCCAATGTTTGTGTAATCCTCCAGAATAAGTAATCCATATTTCGAAACAAAGATTGTCCTGGGAAGTGATCAGGATGCGTTGGTATCGTCGATAGAGCCCAAACCTGAACTGATGGTGAGCATTCAAAGAAAACATGATTTATAGATTCCTCTGCAGCCCCACACCGATCACAACCTATATCTCCTTTAAGACCTCTTGCTTTGAAGTTTTTCTTAACTGATATATATCCTGTCACCAATTGTCATAAAAATGCTCCATCTTTGAGGACATATACTTTCCAGCAAATAGCTTTAAGGGCCGTAATTGTGGGTCCAAAATCTACCGCCCCTCTTTCCCGATCAGGATATGCGCGTTCCACTTGATATCATGATTTCAACGTATATTTTTCATTCTTTGTAAAATGCCAGCCATCCCGATCAACTGTTTGTACTCTACTCAAGGGTATACTTTCAACAATCTTGATATCCTCGGGTTCCAATAATTCCTGTAAAGCCATTAAGTTCCATGAATGCGTCGAGTCATCAACGAGAGAATCAACCGTAAGATCCGGGAAAAGAATATTTTGTTTTTTATTTGCTGGTCTCGGGCGGTCGGTTGGGAGCCAGAGATCATTCAATACTGAGATGGATGATCCTGATCTCACCCTTTTTATTAGTCCTTTGCTAACCAGAGATCTAGCGGAGATCATACTTCGCCAGCCATAGGAAGACGAGTACGATCTGATCGGTTCCAGGGGTGAGGCATTCATGAAATATCGATCTTTGAAAACGCGAGAAAACATAGTGTTCGGTTTCTCTATAAGTCTCCATAGTTGCTTTCCAAGCATAGTTGTATTGAAATCTGTAAAATCTCTAAAGCCAGGTCCTCCATCCTCCTTAGGTATGCAAACCTTATCCCACGATTTTCAGTGCAATCCTCTTGTGTTTCCACTGGGGCACCACCAAAATTGTGCTACCGCAATCGCCACCGTTTTCGGGATACAATAACAAGACATAATGTGGTTGAGTAGAGCAGTAATCACCGATTTTATAATCACCTCTTTTCCTCTTTTAGTAAAGAACTTAAAATTCCATCCATTCACTCTGTTACTTAACCTCTCTTGAACAAATCCAAACACTTGAACTTTAGATCAACCTAAGCTTTCAAGGATCCCTAGATATGTTCCCACTTCACCCAAATTCTGAATTCCCAAAGTGTCCCTAAGCTCTTGGCGGATAGTCTCATCAATTGTATGGCCAAACTGAATTGATGACTTCTGGAAATTTATCTGCTGTCCGGAAACCTTTTCATAATCCTTTAGAATTTCCAAAATAGCCTCACCTTCCTCTTTTTGTGCTCTACAGAAAAAAAAATACTATCATCTGCAAAAAGCAAATGAGATATGGACGGACATGCCTTTGCCACCTTTATCCCGGTTATCCTTTTATCATTTTCCGCCTTTTTGATATTTGCTATCAATGCCTTAGTGCACATAATAAACAAATAAGGAGATAAAGGATCCCCTTGGCGCAACCCTCTATGTGGAATAATTTATCCCCGTGGTTGTCCATTTAATAACACTCTGTATTCTACCAAAGATATACACTCCATCATCAACTGGACCCAATGATGGTCAAATCCCATTTTTAAAAGTAACGCTTGGATAAAGTTTCATTCCATTCGATCATAAGCTTTACTCATATCCATCTTGATAGCCATAAAATTATTTTGGCAAGTCTTATTTGTCTTTAGCCCATGAAACATTTCCTGCGCAATTAGTATATTATCGGAAATCAACCTTCCAGCCACAAAAGCCGACTATGTTTCCGAGATCAGATTAGGTAAGCAGGTCTTTTAACCGTTGACACAACACCTTTGTCGGTCTTTCCGTCTTCAGAATAAAACATATATTTGTGACATTTAACTGCGCATCCAGCTTTCCCGAAGTCAAAAAATTATTAACTAATTCCGGAATATCCTTCTTGATAATATGCCATGAGTGTTGGACTAAAAGAGCCGTCATCCCATCTGGCCCATTGCCTTTTCTGGGTACATCATGAATAGTGATTGGCGCACTTCTTCCTCTGTTGCCGACCTTATTAACCACTGGTTCATTTGCTGAGAAATAGTTGATTTTCTCTCATCTAAAAAAACATCAAATTCTGAGGGTGACGTAGTGCTAAATAAGTCATCAAAATAATCCACTGCAACCTTTACAATTCCATTGTCCTCTACCACCCAACTTCCTTTTGTATCATATAAACCAACTATCTGGTTCCGTGTCCTCCGCTGTTTTGTCAGAGCATGAAAAAACTTGGTGTCGCGGTCTGCTGCCGTATTCCTCCTCATCCTTATAAGCCTCCTGTAATTTCCGAGACACTTCTAAAATATCTTATTGTGTTCTAGTATCATCTGTTTGGACCTCTTACAGTGCTTTTTGTAATTCTGCTATATTTTCTTTTCCATACGGAGGGTTATTCTTGCGCCAAATGGAAAGTTCATGGCGGCAGTTGGTAATCTTGGAGACCACATTACTCACATTACCTCCTGAATTCCTTATTTCTTTCGTCCACCCTCTGGCAATGGATTCCAAAAAACCATCATGCCCAATCCATCGCTTGTCGAACCGAAATTGTCCTCTTCTTTTAGTGACTTTATCTTCCAAGAAAGCCACAATCGGTCTGTGATCTGATCCAACCAATTTTAAATATTCTGTATATGATCTTGGGAACATCGAATGCCATTCCTCATTAGCTAATGCTCGATCTAGTCAACACAGTATCACTGTCGCTTTGCCATTCACTTTCCTTCTTCCCTGCCAAGAGATTTTGTTCCCCCTCGCTGGGAACTCCAGAAGTCCACTATTACGGATCATATTATTAAACGATACAAAGGTCTCTGCACCCCGTAGCGGTCCCTCTTCTTTTTCATGGTTTACAGTTATTTCATTTAGGTCTCCAATAATAAACCATGGATCGTCTCTTGCAATGCCATATCTTGTTAGTCGTTCCCAAACTTGGTCTCTCAGTTTTTGTATTGGGTCCCCATATACAAATGTCATAAAAATCCTCTTCCTCAATACAACCGCCTCCACATCTATCATTATGTTACTGGAATATAGTACTTGAACTTGATGCTCATTATTGTAATATAATGTCAGTCCTCCACTTGTTCCATTTGGATCCACCGTCACTAAATTGTCATCTCCAAAATGAGATTGAAATCTTTGTACAAAAGCCAAATCTTTCTCTGTCTCCGATAGAAAAAGAAAATCTGGTTTATACTGGTGCCATATCTCCCGTAGGTAACTAATTGTCCATTTACTTCCCATACCTCTACAATTCCAACTTAATACTTTCATTTAAAATGATAGTTTTTGCTCGTCTGAGCCATTTTACTTTGGGCATGATGAGGCCCGCCATTTCCATGTCTCCGTATAGATCTCCGTTGAAAGATCTTCTTTAAAACAAAATTTCTGCCAAAAGAAAACCAATCCATCCACCAAAAAATTCCCCATACAACTTCCTGTATAGTTAACCACCAAAACAAATCCATAAATTGTATGAAAATCATGAAGAACCTTCCCAAAACCGTGTAAAATCCTATCAAATACCCAACCCATTTTCTCCACTCTCCGCAAAAAGACCAAACAGCCACAATTCCTAAGAACCAGTGGGGCCATTCATTAGCCGTTATAAAAGAAGCTTCGCTGGAGTGAGTGACAGTCCATTATTACTTCATGCCCATAACCACCCGCATACCAACATCCTTCCAAGTCAAAGGAAATCCCAATGATATCCTGGACGCATCAATTAATTGGAATCCATTCATATATAACATATAATGCCACCCGAGCCAATAAACTCATAAATCCAAAAAGAAAACAAATTCTTATAAAGCTTATTGTGTAACTAAATACAAGTTCCCCCAACATCACTGTTGTGAGTACTCGTCACCTACGAACTCATCGTTCTTTCCCAAATTCCCGTAAACCTGAAGGAAAACTAGTAACCAAGCTGGAGTCAGCACAGTTAACCATTCATCAAATTTCCATCTCATAATGCTCATAAGCCACCTCCATTCCTCTAACTGAAACCAAAGAAACCAAGAAAAACATAACGATACCCAACAACTCCAGTATCCAATGATTAACCATAGGTAACCAAACTCAAAACACCTTTGCAACCAACCGTATCTATGATGTATTATCCAAAAGACAAACTCTGGAAATAATTTTGATAACTTAACATGTATAGAAGACCACACACACCAGAAGTAAAACAATCCTTTATTATTCCGAAATTTCAACCGAACAACACTTGTGCCCATAAACCAACAGGAAAAAACCAAAGAAATACCAATGCCAAGACAAAAGCAATCTCAGCGGAATAAAAAAAATACTCATAGAGGTAATTAGAATAACAAAAATTAAAATAAGAATCCCAAAAACAGAGGCCTCCTGCTGTAATTGGGCATGCTGCAATAAGAAGACTTGATCCATAAAATCTAAGGCTTCTGGTGACTAGGAACTGGGTTTGAAGGACCCTTCCCCTCCGGCGGGTTCCTATCATCTCCACTTCGGGAAACCGTCTTAGCTTGAGTTTTCTTGCGCGGAGATGTTAATGCACTGGCAGTTCTCAACTTATTACTCGCAACAACACTCAGTGGTGCCTTAAAGAGCCTTTTTTTCGTCGCATGTTTCTTGTTCTCGCCCCTTAAAGGCTGGTCCTTCTCTTCTGGAATCTCACTCCCCTCCACCTTGTCGTGTAACACCGCATTTACCTCCAGTCCTGATTCAAGGCCGCCTCCTCTTCCTCCGTTAGTTCTGGAAGTGCGTCTGCTGCATCTATATCAAAACCCTCATTTCTACAAGAAGCCTTAATCGCCTCCCAGTCCATCTCCTCCTCAGTCCCAGCCTTATTCTGACCCTCTGTCAGCTTGTGTATCTGCTGTAATCCCTTTTTCACTTCCACCGGGTTGGATACTACAATTGTTCCCATCGCTTGAGTCTGTGACAATTGTTCCTGAAACTCCAAAGTTGGAGGCACTACCCGTTCCTTCCCTGCGTCCACAATTTCTCCTTCTTCTTGTGGTTCCTCAATGGATCGTTGTTGCACCTGCGGATTGCTTGCATTAGCAATCGGAGCTCTTGCAACTGCCTCCTGCCCACTGGGTCGCATTCCTTCTTTAGAACCTCCCTCTCCACCATAATATCCCCGCCTTGCAGAATATTTTTTGTTGGATTTGTCTGCAACTCGGACCCATTTAGACTCTGAGTCCTCCGACATCTTACCTTTTCCTTTGCCATAATATTCCCTCCCTTCCCTTTCTCTGTGTTGTTGGTTTCCATTACCATTGATGACTACACCCTTGTAACTCCTAGCACGATCATCATGCTTCCCAGCTTCATGCCAACCACCATTACTCTTCTGGTTCTCCTTCTTCCCCTCTTGGTGTTGTGTTGATTGTCCCTTAACAGTGGGGCATTTTGCATCCTCATGGCATAACTACCACAAATGTCGCAATAACCAAAGAGTTTCTCATACCTCAATGAGATCGCAACCTCCTCGCCATCATAGAATTCTTCACATGTGAAGTCTATGGAGGTCTCGAAACAGAGCTCCTTAAAAGCATCAACCACCACGAGAACCCTCATCTGCTCCATGTCGACCTTGACAGTCTTCCCAATGGCATCATCGATGCTCTCAAAGTCTCAGTCGTCATGTACTCCTTCGAGACGCCCAAAACCCTGACCCAAAAAGGTATCTCCGAAGGGAAGTTCAGAGCTCTCTTTGGTTGCCACTTAGCTACCGCAATCATCCAAAAGTCAAAATGATACAGCTGTAGCCTCATAATCCCCTCAATATCCTCCTCCTTTTCGAAGTCGAATTGAAACTTGCCAAGTCCCAAGTCAGTTCCCGTCACCTGCCCCACCAGTTTCCAAATATTTGGGAGGTTAGTGAGAAGCGCCTTCATCTCATGTTTCGCTGGATTCATACATCTCCCGAGTAACACCTTGGAACACGATTTAATGAGAGTCGTGATGTCAAAGTGCACCTATCTTCAACCTCTTACGCGTTCCTTCACCATTCCTTGTGTCACCCGACTGACCTAGAAGCTGGCTCTGCGACATAGTAAACCAATGAAATAAGGACCATTCTTTACCACCAGATCGTAAGAAGCGTTTGAGTGTGATGAAAACCAAGCCCTCCACAATATCCTGTTTATAGAAATCCCAAGTGTCCATAATAGTACCCCAAAAAATATCCTTTCTCAAATCAGATCGAAAAGAAGAATAAAATATATATTTTGTATCAATCCCCTTGAAGATATTAGGCCATAATCTTATATCTCCCAAAATCAAAAAGATTTGAAAGAAGCGTATCCCAAAATTTTCCAATCAAAGCACATCCCTTTCAAATTTTGAAAGATAACAAATCCCTAGAATAATACCTTGATTCCATTGCGATTTCCACATAAAGATTTGAGAAATTGGATCCCACTTTCCGATCAAACCAATTCTCCCACAGATGGAAATCAATTCGTATCCAAAATCTCCATCGCATCCCTCAAAATTTGCCAATGATCTCGAAAACCAAGCTCCTCGCTTTATTGATTGATGCAGATCTTCCCCATATACCCTCCTAAACCAATTACCCCCCACGAATTCCTAAATCCCACCATCGCGAAACCATACGGAAACCCTATCGAAATCGTCGTCGCCGTCGCCCGAGCAGAGAGAGAAAAAAACGGAGTGTCACAAATATGTTCACAATTAATTTTAAATATATAAATATTTACATTTTTTTAAAAAAATATTCTATTGTGAAAGTTAAATATATTTATAAATATGTTATTAGCTTAAAACTTCCCCTAACGGCGATACATATAAGTTATGGTTATATTTCAAACATCTTAACAAAATATAGAATTTTGTAAATAAAATTTTACATGTTATAATAAGAATTAAGAACATTATATCATTATTTTCAGTAAGTCATCATTTTATAATAAAAATTAATTGGTGATGATGATGCACAAGCAAAAAATTTTAAAAAAATCATTTCTAAGATAACAGATAATGTATAGGAGATGCTTTATAACTGTAAACATTAGATACTAGATTATTTGATATGAAGTGGTATGTAACTAAAGTAAAAATATAGAATTATACTCTTTCATTAATTTATAAATACTATTTTAAAACAATATTTTAAAATAGCCTGAGAAAAATTCCTTACAAATAATTTTGTTACTAAACAGAGTTCAACAAAAGCTATAATAAGTTACAAAAAAGAACCAGTAAAACACTAAAGTTTTATTAATATTTCATTCCAGGTATAATTACAATCTGAAACAAATATATTTGAAAACATCATGTTCCTGTTAATTTAGAAAATATTAATTTTATCCATGATATTATTAAACTATATATAGTGACTTAAATTTGAGATTTAATTATTTATCTACTATATTTCAAATAATGAACGAAAGAATTTGTGTAAAAGTTTTTAAAAACTCAAATCTTTTTGAAATAAATTTTGCGTTATTTATTTGAACTTTCTATTTTTATTATATCAAATTAAAACAGAAATGACAATAGTATATATATTATTACATTTTAAGATTTTTTTTCTAATTTTTTATTCTCCAAAAATAGAGAATAATGAAGGTTACTATTTTAATTCAAACCAAAAATTTCATTAAAAATAACTTGATCTCAGAATTCTTTCATTATTTGTTTTTTTATAATATCATTTTCTATAATGGACTTAAATGTTTCATAAATTAATATAAAATCATATAAAATATTTTTTATTTTAACTTCCTGCACGTAGGGCGGACCGACCCTAGTGATTTACATAAAGTAGCATACGTCTAATCTATAGGCATAAAACAAATAAATTTATAGATAAACATTTTTAGTATATGCCCATAATTAAAATTTCAACAAAGCACTTCTTTCTGGGAACGAAGATAAAGATGTAAAATTATTAGAATCACAAGATCTTAATATATACAATGGAATGTAAAGTTTTTAGCACACGGTTTAAATATTATCCAAATCGTAATATTTAAGTCAATCCTATTAATATCCAAAGTTGTTAATATGTGATCAAGTAGTTAGCAAAAAAAATGTCATCAAGTAAGACAAACATTAAAATTGATACAAAATATTGTTTTTCTAAATTAAAACCAATCGAAAGTAAGGTGAGACTTCCTTCTCCAACACATTAAAAAATCCACTCGCAACCAACACCAAATGGCTACATATCACTTTCGCTGACAACAAGATCTTGCACTTGAAGTAAAAGAATACTCAATTCATCATCATTCTAGTTCATTAGTTAAGTAAATGATATATATATAAAAGAAAGTACTATATAATCTTTGTTCCTTTTCGGTTTTTCCTGGTTTGATTCCATTGAAAATCATTCTGATTAAGTTTTCATTTGGTTCCAAAAATCAGATAAAATGAATAAATTTACAATAATATCATTAAATGTATAAACTGTAATCTTGATATGTTTGAAACTTATGAAAACTGTGTCTCCACTGTAAGAGTTGGTTTGGCGTACTTGGCTTTTTTAAATTGAGGATATATAAAACCATTTTATCTACAAATCTCCTTGATTCTGTATTAGTTCGGTTATATCGGTACGTCTTGCTTAAAGTTTCTTCCTTTACCAGTAAGCAAATAATAATTAACAATAATCAGAATTGTCCTCTTCACCAATAAACAAATATAATCATCACAAAAGACTTCTTAAGAACCCTCCATCACTTCTCTTCTCTTCTGAACATAAGAACCAAACACACACCCAATTCACAAACAGGGAAATAAAAGAAAAACTGAAGCTAGAAGAAAAGAAAATGAGCACCGCAAGATTCATAAAGTGTGTAACGGTTGGAGATGGAGCTGTGGGGAAGACTTGTATGCTGATTTCATATACCAGCAATACTTTTCCTACGGTAAATAATTTATTGTTAATTTTTAACAATTTGTTCCCATGAATACTTTCAAACTGATCGATGTTATAAGTTTTTTTTTTTTGAGAAAGGGCTTAAACTGTTAGCCCTCATAACCAATCTAGCTATAGTTCACTTTTTAATGTTATAAGTTTTATGTTAGTCTCTTGAAGATTTGTACTAGCTTTTACGAATTCCTCATTTATAGGCTAAGTACTACAGGTACATGTTCATGAAGAATATTCTCGTACCAATGTTTTTGTTTTAATATTGACGTACCAAAGAAAACAATCTTGATGTGTAATAATATTTTTCAGACAATACTATTGGACATAAATCCGAAACCAAGCTAAACTACTGTATTTGACTATCGGTTTCCTTAAAATTAGCATCGTTCTTATTTTTTATATAATTTATTACAGGATTACGTTCCGACAGTTTTTGACAATTTCAGTGCCAATGTGGTGGTCGATGGAAGTACTGTCAACCTCGGCTTGTGGGATACTGCTGGTAAATAGTTGTTTTATTAAAACTGATATGTTGATAATATGAGTATTAGTTTTAGTAATTAGTTTCAGTGTGGAATTATCAGGTCAGGAAGATTATAACAGGCTTCGGCCTTTGAGTTACAGAGGAGCAGATGTGTTTTTATTGGCATTTTCCCTAATAAGCAAGGCCAGTTACGAGAACATTTACAAAAAGGTAACTTTACAAATTTGCATCTGATTTTTGAAAATGATTTAGAATATTTTAATTGTTGTCGAGATGATCTATATTAGTTTATTGACAAATAGTGGCTTCCGGAGCTGAAACATTATGCGCCTAGCATCCCCATTGTGCTCGTCGGAACAAAATTAGGTAATACAACGTTTCTCTTTTATTGGGTTTCTTTTTTTGTAACTGTCTTTTTTTGGGTTTATTAAACGTTCATCAATATTTGCTTTAACTAAGCAATATCTTCAATATACTTGCTTTGTGATTCTGAAATTGTTGAACTGTATTAATTTTTTAAATATAAATCGTGGTTAAGATTCGTGCTTTGCACAAAATAAACATTTATTATACAAACTATATTTATTTACTATTTCTTATTTTATGTTTTATATATATTATGAAATAATAAAATAATAAATATATGTTGAATAACTAAAAATTCAGTAACTATTACATATATAATTAATTTGGCGTGTGCATATAAATCAGACTATTAATCTTGTTTATTAACAATTTTGTATGGTAAATAAATCAAAGCAATAAATTGTATCCATTGTATATTATATATAATTAAATTAAATCATATTAACATGATACATAATGTATTCTTTAATATGGCTGTTTATTAAATGCTTCTATTTTAGTATATAAGGGATTCTAGTGAAAACAATAGGTTAAAAATTCTCATCATTTGATCATTTTTTACTTTGATAAAGTTTTCAACTCACTAGTTCCAATATATATTGATTTATCTATTTTTGAACAAATTTCCATCAAATATTAATTTGGCTTTCTTTTCACAAGTATAATTGCTGTAACTTATACCACCATATTGAAACCCGATAGCAGGAAATATATATGCAATAAACGATAGACTGCGTTATTAATGGGCTTATAAGAAATAGCTCAGTTAGGCATTATATTCTACACATTTCCTTAGTTTATACATTATAGTGAGATAATATTACAAAAATACAGATTTGAGGGATGACAAGCAGTTCTTGAAAGATCATCCAGGAGCAGCTTCTATAACAACTGCTCAGGTATCCTTATAAAGATAAATATATTAACTTTATAATTAAAAGTATCGACGTCTATATGTTAAAAACTCATAACTGGGAATGTAAATAGTATGGTTGCATTTGTTTAACAGGGAGAAGAACTAAGAAAGATGATTGGAGCTGTCAGGTACTTAGAATGCAGCTCCAAAACCCAGCAGGTATATAATTTTATATGAATACAATTATATATTTAACATTAGGTAGAAAAAAATAGATTAATTTTTTTTTG
Organism: Hirschfeldia incana; assembly: GCA_026261945.1. NCBI lineage: Eukaryota > Viridiplantae > Streptophyta > Magnoliopsida > Brassicales > Brassicaceae > Hirschfeldia > Hirschfeldia incana. The sequence continues at coordinate 2,471,552 of JABCMI010000033.1, forward strand.
TCAAAATGTAATAGAATGTCAAGGCAGTGTTTGATACAGCGATTCGGGTAGCGTTAAGGCCACCGAAGGCAAAGAAGAAGATAAAGCCATTGAGGACCAAGAGATCACGAACATGCTTCTTCTTTTGAAATTTCATCATTTAAATAAAAAACATAAACACATGTATTTTAAGTTCTTTTTCTTATATTCGTAATGACAAAAGGGATTCATTAGCCATAAGCAATTTTCTGTCATATATTATCTCTATCCTCTTTTGCGTATCATTCTATGAATTTCTATTATAAATACGCTTTTCGTGTTCCAAAAAATATATGATTTTCCAATCTGTTTAGGCTTTAAATTCCAGCAGGTCCGAATCTTTTTGTTCTGCTATGTTGTAAACCTTTGCAGAATGGTTGTCATATCAGACCTGGTGGTGGTTTAATCTATTTTCTTTCATTTGTGCTATTGATCTTTTTTATGGCAATTAATTTTAATTTTTTTTAAAAGAAAAGTGATTATAGTTATTAGATAAAGAGGGTAATATGTTCATTGATCATCTTTTAATGAAATTGTTTTTGTGATATTTGACTTCGAGGTCTAGATTAGAAAGAAAAACTTGATCTAGGAATATCTAAGGTCATTTCTCTATTTTTTAAGAATCATGTATTTAATTATCTTATAAAATATTATAAAATCCAAAATCTGATTTTTTTTTAAATACTAGCTACTGTTTTTAGTAAAATTACCATATTATTTATAAATTAATAAATATAATATAATAATATATTTTTGTCATAAATTGGGTCAATCCAAAATATGAAAAAGATAAAAAAATATTTTCTTTTTCAAAATACTATGTAAATATATGGTTTCATAAAATTATAAATTAGTAATTTATATATATATATATATATATATATATATATATATATATATATATATATATATATATATATATATATATATATATATATATATATATATATATATATAGTATAGATAAATATATTAAAAACAATATATTATTTTTTTTCTATTTATAATGGAGTTCATCTCTATTTTAAAAATTAACAGTTTAATATATTCTGAATCTGATAATAATAGTAAGATTATATCTAAAATTAAATTCTAACAACATTCAAATTCTAACATATTTTGTATACATCAAATAAAAACAATATAAAAATAAAACTTTAGTATCTAATTAATGTATAAATATGATAAATCAACAATTTTTTATTTTATAAAAAATATATTAAAAATAAAAAATATCAAATAAATTTTATAAATTAATAATTGTATAAATTAAATATTATAGTTTCAACATTATTAAGTTATAGAGTTTTACTATAATTTATCACTATCCAAATCTGAAACAACTGTACTATGTATATTTTTTCAAGTGAGAATCTTAAAAGCGATTAAAAGAGCGACAAGGAGAAAATGAGTTCTGAGCCGCCGCTCAGCAACAACGGCGATTCAACCGGAAAAGGAGACAGCGAGGGTGAGGATTCAGAGTCGAGCAATTGTATTGTTGGTTCGGGAGCTGTTTGTGAAGCAGTGAAACAGATTGGTGGTTCGAGTGATGGGTTTTTTGTCGGAAAGGGCGAAGGGAGTGAGGGACTGGTTTTGGGATCTGGGAAAGCTCCAACGTAGGATGACTCACCGGTTAGCTTCTCCCAGTACCGGATTGTGGATGGGATTGAATAGTTAGTGGCAAAGGAGGGAGTTACAGAACAAAGAGAGGAGAAGGGAACCGTCGAGGAGAAAATCTCTTATGTGGAGGCTGTGAATGTTGGATCTGGATCTAATATCACTCCGGAGTTTAAAGCAGTGGATGGCGTTGCGGATATTGAGATCCCAGTGGAGATCTTTGAGGATGTGGAACCATTGTTGAAAAGCTTTGTGGTAGGGTATTTCATGGGAGACTCGTCGTTCATTGGCACCATCCACTCTACGGTTAACATAATCTGGAGCTCATCAAGGTCGAAGATAGTTGTCCAGTTCATCAGTAAGAGAATGGTACTATTCCGTATTGAGGATGAATATATGAGGAATAGGGTTTTGAGAAGAAACTACTGGCATATTACGGATGTCTCGTTGGTTGTTAACGAGTGGAATCCAGAGACAGCACAATATCCTCCTGATATGTCAGCTTTGCCGCTGTGGGTAGATTTGGTAAACGTCCCTGGGTATCTCTACTCACTGGAGGGAATAAAATTTCTATCTCGCACATCAGGGAAGTTTGTGAAGCTCCATCCCAATACTGAAAGATGTGTTCGTATGGATGTAGTAAGGGTACTGGTCGAGGTAAACCTAATGAAGCCTCTTCCACAAAAGATCTGCTTTAAAGATAGAAACCAAGGTAACGTCACGGTGGAAGTGATATATCCTTGGCTGCCCCCATGTTGCTCCTCTTATGATGCTTGGGGACACTTGGCCAAGGACTGCGAGAAGCCAAAAAAAAACCAGTATTCTACAAAGGTGAAACAGTCTCGAGAAGGAGACTGAGGACACAAAGATGGGTAAGGATGTTGGTAAGGAAGTGGTTCTGTAACTGTTAGGAGAGCTGGAAAGAGTCAATGCGCACCACTCCCGCATGGAAAAGTACTCTAAAAACCATGATGACAACGATGGGAGGAGCCTGGAGATGTCAGGTTCGAGCAGAAAAGGGAGCCCTCTTCCTCCTGAGCCTCGAAGCTATCATACGGGGGATTTTAATGTGGAATCACCCAATGGATTCCAAGCTCTCAGTGACATTAGGGAAGAGGGTGAGATTGATGAGGATCATGAGGAGGATGAGGACAAGGAGGAAAATAGCAGGATACAGAATCATGTAGTTAATGAAGGAGACAAGGTGAGAGAAGTTGTTGGGGATCCAAGAGAAACAACGGCTCCCAATAATCAGACCGGTAGTCAAAGAGGAAGGAGAAGAGTTACAAGAAGCCGCTGGTCAGTACCAAGAGTTTTAATCAGGCTGTCAAGACAACAAGCAGCAAGAAAGTTTCCTCTAAGAAGAAATAATGTCGTCAATTTTTGCATAGAACATGCGTGGGTTCAACAAGCCACGCAAACAACGAGCAGTGAGGCATTGGATACGAGCTGCGAATTTGTCATTGGGTTGTCTGGTGGAAACCAGGGTACATAGAGAAAATTTTCATGGTATTTTTGATGTTATTTTCCTAGGTTAGAGTTATCTACACAACTATGATGATCATCCTTTGGGAATAATTTGGGTGTGCTGTTCAAGTGATGTTGAAGTTATGCCTGCTATGATTAGTGCATTACTTGCTGGGTAAGAATTAAAAGCACGGGGGTAGTAATGCTGGCGTACTTCGTTTATGCTTCCAACCAAGTGAGTGACAAGAAGGTTCTCTGGAGAGATATGGAGATGGTTGCAACAACAATGGTTGGGAATAATTATTCTTGGATCGTCCAAGGTGATTTCAATGTGATACTCACTGCAAGCGAGCATTCCCGAGGCACTAATATGGGAGGGGAGACTTATGCAATGAGAGAATTTCAGGATGTTGTTAGAAGAAGTGGTCTGAATGATCTAGCGCAAGTGGGTTCACACTTCACATGGACCAACAGGCAGCCAGAGGACCCGATAAGTAAAAAATTGGATAGAGTGTTGATAAACGATGAGTGGCTTACTACTTTACATGTTTCCTTTGCTACTTTTGAAGCAGGAGGTGTTTATGATCACATGAAGATTTGGACTCAGTTTCAGCCTCAAGTGCCAACAAACCGAAAGCCTTTCAAAATTTTCACCCATGTCACCTCCCACCCTCGTTTCACTGAAGTAGTTGAGAGTATTTGGAGATCTCAAGAGCCGATTTATCACTCAAGGTCTGCCCTAAAACTATTCCACAGCAAATTGAAGAGTCTGAAAAGTGCTCTCCGAGAATTGAATAGAGATATGTTTGGGGATCTTCCATCAGGAGTGAAAGCAGCATTTGAATATCTATGTATGAAACAGGCGGCAACTACTAATAGTCCATCGCACGAAGCTTTTGAGGAGGTTTCAACGGCTTGGGAGCACTGGCATCATATCTCTAGAATCGAAGAACAATTTTTTTTTCAGAAGTCAAGAGTTCAATTTCTGGGGCTAGGTGACCGAAACAACAATTTCTACCACAACGTGTGCAAAGCAAGAAATTCCAAAAATGCTATAAGAAGAATCATCTCAACTGATGGGAGGATTCTTACTGACCTTGATGATATAAAGGTAGAAGCAGACTCACATTTTGATACCTTCCTCAACGAACACCCGAACAATCATGTAGAGCCCTCTACTGACTATCTTAAGAGTGTGATTGATTATAGATGCCCACCGGAGGTGGCAGCAGAGTTAGTAAGGCTGGTGCAAGGCGAGGATATAAAAAAGATCTTGTTTTCAATGCCAACAAAACAAAGCTCCTCGACAAGATGGGTTCCCCATTGAATTCTACAAGGCAAACTGGTCAGTGGTAGGGAAGGATTTGGTAGCTGCTGTTTAATCCTTTTTCATGTTTGGTTTTCTCCCTCGAAGCACAAACGCTACTCTACTTTCATTGATCCCCAAGACTAATGAGGCAAAGCGTATGTCAGATTACCGGCCTATTGCATGCTGTAACCTAGTCTACAAGGTCATCTCCAAAATCATTGCGAGAAGAATCAAAGCTATTCACTCAGCTGCTATTGAGCTCAACCAGTGTGCTTTCATCAAGAGTCGATTACTTCTTGAAAATGTTATGTTAGCCACAGAACTAGTTAAGGACTACCATAAACCTGGAGTGTTCTCGCGCTCAGCCATCAAGCTTGACATCTCCAAAAGCATCTGACACAGTTCAGTGGTTTTTCATAGAAGCTGTTATTCGTGCTATGAATTACCCAGCTCTGTTTATTACTTGGATCATGCGATTTGTCGACACAGCTGCTTTCTCAGTTTCAGTTAACGCTGATCTGGAAGGATTCTTTTATAGTGTGAGGGGTATAAGACATGGGTGATATCTGTCTCCGCACCTATTTGTGATAGTCAGTAACGTCCTCTTGAAGCTTCTGAATTCAGCAGTGCTTAACAGGCGCATTGGGTACCACCCTCTCTGTATGTCTCTCAATCTGACTCATCCCAGCTTGGCCGACGACATAATGGTCTTTACGAATGGTACTCTGGCATCCCTAGAAGATATGCTAAAGCTGTTTGAGAAGTATGCTAGAATCTCAGAACTTTGCATTAACGTTGCAAAGTCTACTGTTTTAGCTGCAAGGGTTGGAAAACAATTGCTCGAGGAGAAGGCAATATCAGTTGGTTTCACTGTCTCAGATCTCCCTATCAAGTATCTAGGCCTCCCGTTGATAACAAAAACTATTACGAAGAATGACTATGCACCACTTCTTTCCCAGTGTTATGGTATTTTTGTGTAGGGTCGTTTAAGTACTACGGAACACAGGAAGATTCAAAGAGAAATTATGAAATCGAGACAAAGAGACATATATTATTGAGTATTGTGTGGGATTACAACGTTTGGGTGTATAAACCCTAGTTCTATCGTTTAACTCTCTAATTTCTAAGCCTCTGAATGTCGATCCCTTATTCTAGGGTTTGGGCTCCCCTTTTATAGTAGATGTATGTCGGCTGAAGTAGGGTGGACTCCTTAACAACCGTGAAAATAGAAGTTTTCCCATGATTGGAAAACTTCCATTTTAGTGCGGAGGGTCGGACCCTGGTTCCTTCCGGCAGGGGCTGGACCATGGGTCCTTCTTAGGAGAAAGGTCTGTAAATCAAGGCTCCTTCGGAGGCTGGAGAAATCTTTAGCTTTGGATATTTTTCCCCAACACCAAGATCAAGGCCCGATCTTTACTGGACTAGTAAGTCACTCTCCTTCGCTGGTCGTCTCACGCTTATTAAGTCGGTCATAGCTAGTACTACAAAATTTTGGTGCTTAGCTTTCTGCTTGCCGAAAGCGTGTATGAATGATATTGATAGCTTGTCATCGGCGTTTCTCTGGAGTGGCTCCCCAAATGATACAACTAAGGAAAAGGTGGCGTGGAAGGAGGTTTGTAAACCTCTACGGGAGGGAGGTATGGGAATTAGAAGCATCTATGATGTGACTACGGTTTTCTCGCTCAAACTTATTTGGCGTCTGTTTAGTGAAGCACTATGGGTTGACTCGACGAAGAGGTACATTCTTCGTAATGAATTTTTTTTGGGATGTTAGAGACACTGGCCTGGAATCATGGGTTTGGAGGAAATTTTTGAAACTGAGACCTATAGCAAAACAGTTTGTGCGTATGGAAATTCACAACGGACAGAATGTCCGTTTTTGAACGGATATATGACACCCAAGAGGAAGAATGATTGAAATTGTGGGTGAGACAGGGACACTAAAGCTTGGTATTGCTAGAACAGCTCTCATTAGTGATGTACAGAATCCAGATGGAGAGTGGAGATTCCGCAGAAGCAGGGATAGACATATTCGTGAACTCATCACTATGATTGAGAACCATAAACTCGAAGAGAATCAGCACACTCATGATGTGGTCTTATGGAGAAAGAATGAGACCGACCATTGTAGACAATTCTCCACTGGTGGGACCTGACAGAGGATACGAGACCAGAGAACGAATAAAGAGTGGAGTAAAATTGTTTGGTTTCAGCTTGGTGTACCGCGGTTTGCTTTTATAACCTGGCTGGCAATAAAAAATAAGCTGTCTACTGGTGAGCGTATGGGAGCTTGGGGTCACATACAAGGCTGTCTCTTTTTTGGAGAACCAAATGAGACAAAGGACCATTTATATTTTGCTTGCCCTTATACCTACACCCTTTGGATTGAGATTTTTGGGTCCTTGCTGGAAAGGCCTCCTGATCCTGATTGGAAAAGCACTCTTCTTACTATCCACAGATTTGGTCACCATGAATATTTGCTCCTCAAGACTAGCTTTTCAACCACAATCTATGTGATCTGGCAGGAAAGAAATGATAGGAAGCATCTAAGGGCACCAAGACCACCTGCTCAGTTGGCTAAGATTGTGGACAAAACAATAAGAAATATGATTATGGCTACAGGATATATGATGAAGCCTCGCTTGCGAGGGCTTATGCAAGCTTGGTTTCGTGCTCACACTTAGCTTTATAGAGATTTATTTATCATTTGCTTCCTAAGTTTATTTGTACATAAACATTCTTTTAGCTGATGATTAAGAAATTTAACATTCATCAAAAAATAAACTGTACTATGTGTATTAACTGAAAAATGAACACATAAAGTTGTCGGATTTTGCTGACAGAAAAAAAAAAGTTGTCGGATTTAGCTATGGACCCAGAGCTAGCCCTATATTATTAGCTGCTCGTGTTCATATCCTAAATTACACCGCGACAATGATGATCGCTTTTAAGGGAGAACCGTCAGGAATTCAAGTCGAAAACGATTTAGGTTTTTCTAAAATGTGTTTGAAAGTCTATTACTATAAAAATAGAAGTCGTGTACTTATAACATTAAGTTGATTTAATTTTTAATGGGGTTTTTAATGATTTCAGTAATTTGCAGAGATTTAGATGATTTTAGTAAACCACCCTAAAATATCACTTAAAATTACGAGATTTGAGTTTTCATTTTTTTTTAACTCAGAAACTTCACCTAAACACGCTAGAATCACCTGAAAACTTTAAGACCCCACAACTTAAAATATTTTCATTAACAATGAATTTCAGAGTACTTTACAAAATGTCAATTTCAATGACAGTGAATTTTAAATTAGTTTTTTAAATTTATGTTTAGATAACAGTGGATTTGTCACTTTAATACATATTACGTTAAACTCTCAGTTGAATATACACCCCTTGTAGTGTAATGTAATCATGAGATTTAGATACAGAACGACGTTTTATGTTTTTGGTTTAGAACTCGTTACGAATTTGTTTGGTTTTGCAAGGTTTAATAATAAAAATAGTCTTGATTCGGTAGTCGGTTGAGTTATGTTTTGTTTTAATAGTTAAGAATATATAAACTGAAATTTCTCATTTTTTGATATTCTACCAAATATAAACCCAAATTTAAAAAATGGTCCGTTTTGGATAATAATTCAAAAAAAAACTAATCAAAAACTGAATCGAGCATATTTTTCAGTTCAAATAGTTGAGAATGTAGCTGAACCGAACTACCTAAACCAAAATAAACCAAAAAAAATTGTTGAAGACGGTGTAGTTTTTATATTTATACATGACTATATACGAAGGTCGATATAGGAAGAATTAATTTGCACTTTTTCATGGTGATGATTTTATATTGAGTTTTTTGTAGCAAATCTCAAAAAAAAAAAAAAATGTCCAATATGTCATGTCAATATAGATAAATCAAGTTATAAAAAGAAAAGATAATCATATAAGTGGAGAAGATGAAAAAAAGAACTGGAGAGAAGCGTGTAGGAATGGTTAATATCACAAACTTATAAAGCATTAAGTCAAAAAGAAATAAATACATTTGTCTCCCCATGCCCACTCTATTCGTTGCTTAGCCACATGAACATATACATTCACCATATGATGTTCACTCTAATAGCCCTATTTTCCTTTCTTCGCTCTACATCTTAGTCTAAGGACACGGTTACGATGTGACAGAACGTAAAAATTCGACTTCTGTTTTATGCAGTAAATATTACGACTAAAATCTATCCGAGACAGAGATGAAGCGACTTTCCGCGTACTAGTTACATCTTTAGTTATCAAGTATAACAGTTTAACGTTGGGAAATTAAGCCTAATAACAAAAAAAAACACAAATTCATTAACTACCTTGATCAGAAAACAAAATTCACTAACCACCTAAAATCATTCCATCTCTCTTACCTTCTCTTCCTATTTCTCTCTAGCTCTCTACAAATCTAGTTTCAACTTTTTTTTTGTTATTCACTTATTTGGCAAATAAATCCTTTAATATTTGTGGTTCCTTTTATTTAGAGAGAAGGGAGCTACATGTATACCTAGTTCCACTTTTCTTGCCGGAAGGATGAGACTAGGTTCCGCAGCTTATAATATTTTGGGTTTTCTCCGATAACTACAATACTCCTAATTTCAGACCTAATTCCATATTGTTGAGCAATTTTTTTTTCTTTTGAATTGAGCATATTTCTTAAATTCCTCTTTACAAATTAATTACCAAAACCCGTGTACCGTAAAATCATGACTTTAGGTTTTGTGTTAGCTGAACAAAAGAAAAAGAGAGTTTTGTGTTAAAATAATATGTGTAATCCATATTCAAATAGATTATAGACTAAAAGTTCATATTCTATTGGTATTAAAAACAAGTAGACCATTATTAGATACAAGGCCCATGAAGTGATAGTATATAGCAAACAAGAATCTGAGGGATCACTCTTTTGTTGGATTAAGGGTGAAGAAGCAAATCGCATGGCATCGACCATGAATAGCTGCTTTAAACTAAACACCAATGGAGCAGCTGGCAATCCTGGACTTGCTACTGCGGATGGGGTTGTGCGCGATGAGTATGGAATGTGGAAAGGGGGCTTTGCGCTTAACATTGGCAGTTCTTCCGCCAGGGATTTACATAAATAATCATATTTTTGATTGAAATAATTAGACGTATAAAAAACTGTTTACACTTGAATAAGGTAGATAAAGATGTCTGAACATGGATTAGAGAAAAAACGTGTAACGGAAATTTTTGCTGTTTGATTTTTCATGTTCTTTTAACCCTGGATTTTTCATGTTTAGGCCCTTTAGGGTTACTTCGAAACTGTGTGTAACGGAATTTATGGTTAGTTTTTGAATGGGATAAAACAACCAGAAACTATTATCACCATTTCCTGAATTTTGTTGAAGTTAAGTAAATGGTATATGATAAATTCTTTGAATCAAAGTGTACGTCAATGTCATTTTGTGTCCTTCTAATTCACAATCTTAAATAAAATCATATAGTTTCAAAAAAAAAAAAAAATCATATATTTTCCTCTTAGTTACTTTAACACTTTCCATGAAACTACCTTTGTAGGCATTAACCTTTTTTTTTTGTAAATAACTTATATTTCTATGAACAATTATTCAATATTTTTTGTCATTTATATTTTCTCTTATTTGATGATAAAATATTAAATGATAGAACAATTGTGATATCTCGAGTCAATCCAAAACCCACCGTCCTTTATACAACCAATCAATGTCAATAAACTAAGTAAATAAAGTACCAAAAATTATCCAAAAGTAAATCCATCGTATTTCATATTTGGGAAAAAAATGACTTGTTTGGTTAAAAATTACCACTCATTAACAGGGCTACAAGAAGAGAAAAAAAATAGAAAACAAGGATTTCCTGATTATTAGAGTTGTGAAATTGGTATAGACAAATTCAGATCATGTGGTTTTATTATCTCATAAAATAAAATTTGATTGAAAAAACAATAAAAGCCATTCCAAGGGGTTTCAAATTCGAATTACGTACGTGGTTTGAAATAACAAAGTGAAATGAACAAAGCCTTTAATAAATAAAAAAGTGAAATGAACAGAGGCAATATAATACAAAATTCAATTGTTTCAAGAAACAATAAATCAATTGTTTTTGCTATTCTCTTGTATTTTTCTCCGTTGTTTTACGTTTTATTTCCCACTATAATTATGAATGATGCACACCAAAGGGTAGGTAAAGGGGCTTATATATAACGTGAGAGCAGCTGTGTTATTCTCATTTAACCTAGATCAACCCTAAGAACTCTCTCTATATTTGTCTGTCTCTAATCATAATCATCATATCACCAATATCAACATGTCCTCCTCGAACAAAAATTGGCCTAGCATGTTCAAATCCAAACCCTGCAACAATCATCATCATCATCTTGACATGGATACTCCCTTTTCCTCGGGTATCTTTTCATATATATATATATATATATATATATATATATATATATTTGTTGTTTTCATGTAAATTATTTATCACTTATATGACTATAGAAACAAATTATATGATGTTGTGTATATATATATTAAGACATGCATGATGATCTGTAAATGGATCTGTGAATCATATATATATATATATATATTCATGAAAATTACACATCACTTATATGACTATAGAAACAAACTATATGATGATGTATATATATATATATATATATATATATATATGTTAAGACATGCATGATGATTTGTAATGGATCTGTGAATCAGATCGTGTACCAGATCCTAAACCGAGATGGAATCCTAAACCGGAGCAAATTCGGATACTAGAATCAATTTTTAATTCGGGTATTGTGAATCCACCTAGAGAAGAGATTCAAAGAATCCGGATCCGACTTCAGGAATATGGTCAAATCGGGGATGCAAATGTTTTTTACTGGTTTCAGAACCGAAAGTCACGGGCAAAACACAAGCTTCGTGTTCTTAAAAAAAACCCTAAAATGCTTGGTTGTAACCCTAACAAGACCAGGAAGGATAAAATCATTACTCCTAGTGGTGATCCTTGTTCTGGTTTGGCTAACCATGAAACTGTTTTTTTTCCGAGTCAAAACAATGAGTTGGTGATAACTGAACCAGCCAGTTTTTTTATATCCGGATGATAATAATCCCAGCTTTTCCCAATCAGGGTTTGGTTTTGATGATTTTGTTGTGCGGCCGGTTGTATCTGAAGAGAGGACTGAGTTCACCGCCGCAAATAACGGCGTTAATATGAACATTCCGGTGATCAACGTTGACGGCGGTGAAAATGGTTATTTCCCTAATTCGGTTTCTGCAATTGTTCCATCAACCGTCAATCAGTCGCAAGGTAATCAGTCTGTTCCTAAATCTAAACACACACACATACAATATATCTGTGTGTTTATAGACATGTAATGTATCTTTCTAAAGACATTTTCACTTGAGAACATAATAGAATAATAACCATGGTAAACTTATGTTTCCTTCGGATTTGTTTTGTAGCCTTACCTATATTCCAATGTGATTGGACATCCTCCTAATTTCATTTATTTTATAGACGTTAAAATAAGTGTAAAGAACACAGGCCGTTTAAAAGAGGTTTCCCCAATAAACGTAGGTTTTAATTCTGAACAACATTTATATTTATCTATAGGATGCTTATATTGTTATATGCTTATATATATATATATATAAGAAATTTACCAAAAGGAATTTTTGGAAATTAACAGTAAGCAGTCAAATTTAAAACACCAAAACATCATTTTCATAAAATACTTATGCATGCGTTACTCAGTCAAAAAAAAAGATTCAGTAAAAAAGAAGAAGAAAAAGACCAATTTGAATCCATAGATAATTAACTATTTACTTTACTGATACAGATAAATATAAATAATTAATTATTTATATGTATGATGCTTATATTTATATATATTTTATATTTATATATACATATGGTTAAAGTAAATAATTAATTATCTATGGATCCTAATTAGTCTTCTTCTTTTTTATTGAATCTTCTTTTTGACCGAGTAACGCATGCATACATATTTTATGGAAATGACGTTTTGGTTTTTTAGATTTGACCGCTTACTGTTAATTTCTAAAAAATTCTCGTGGATAAATTTCTTGTTTATATATATATATATATATATATATATATATATATATATATATATATATATATTATCTTTTTTTTGTCGACTGGATAAATTTCTTATATTTCTCTACACAAAAACATGTTCTATTTATTTATCATTATGATAAAAAATAATGATTTATGATTCTTGTTTGTGCATGGAAAGGTTGTCTATCTCCGGTGAGATTGACGGTGTTCATCAATGACATGGTGTTTGAAGTTGCAGCAGGATTATTCAATGTCAGAGAGGCATTTGGAAGCAATGCTATGTTGATAAACTCGTTTGGACAACCTGTTCTTACCGATGAATTTGGAGTTACCTTTCAACCTCTCCAAAATGGTGCTATTTATTATCTTGTGAGTTTTAACTGTGATTAACAAAATTATTTAAAAAAATAGCATTCTGATTCTTTGTTTTTTTTGTTAAAAATTTGCTCAATCATTTGTGTTTGATTTTGCAGCTTTAGAAAATGATATTGAAGACTTGTGGTTTTATGGATGAATTTCTAATATGATTAGAGGATTTCTTCAATTTATTTAGTTATCTTGCTTTTTCTGAGACTTTGGAAAAAACATTAAACAAAAAATGAAATTTCGCTACAACTTAGTTAATGTTTGTTCTCAATGACATCCATTTCTACTTTATTTTATTTTCAGAAAATTTATTTGGCATTGTATCGTAATGTAATGTATATTAACGAGCGATGGAAAAATATATGAATTTATTGGATCTTGTAAAGATGAATATGATTAGTTTATATTTTTATTTGTAAACCCACTTGTTGGAATACAATTTATACAATAACAAAAAGTGCTCTGAATTTTAAATTAACAAGCGTTTTTAAATTGTGCATCATAATATTCTTTCAGTTTCTTCACATTGGTTACAATCATATTTTATATATACGTTTGTAATAGAACCTTATTAAATATAATATTTGAATATGCCAAAATAATAAGCTAAGAAATATATACTTAAGTTAGCACAAAAGTAACATCTTATTCGTTAGGAAATATAACATTTAATTTATTTGACTCAAATATCTACAGTTCCTTATAGCACACTCGTTCTTACTTTGAAAATGTGTTAATTATTCACAAGCTTGTTTAAACACCATATTAAGGGATACATGTAAATTAAAAGATAATATACTTGTCTCATACTTTTGAAGCTAAATATTGTATAAATTAATTTATATATGTATCGTTTACATGTATCAATTAATATGGTCTTAGAAAAATTTGTGAATAATTAACAAATTTTCAAAGAGAGACTGAGAGAAGCCTATAAGAACTCGGTAAATATATTGAGTTATATAAAAATTAAATATTATATTTCATAACGAAAAAGATGTTACTTTTGTTATGACGTAGTATATATTTCTTAGCTTATTGTGTTGGCATTAAGGAATATTATGTTTAATAAGGTTCTACTACAAAAGTATATATGTCGTCCTAAATGTGATTATAACTAATGTGAAGTAACTCAAAGAAGATTTTAGCGAACAATTTAAAAACGTTGGTTATTTTTGAAACTCTAAGGAGTTTTTATTGTTGTGGAAAATAAATTCAAATAACTGGATCTACAAATTGAAAATAACCTATTCATGTTCATCTTTAAAATATCCAAAGAATCTCCATTTATTTTTCCATTACTAGTTTTTTTAAACATATATCTTTCCATTAACTAGTTAATATACATTACATTACGATACCATACCAAATAAGAAATGTTGAGAACAAAATAAAGTGGAAATGCACAACACATTGACTAGATAAAATTGGAAAAAAAACATTATTTAAGCTGCAACAATATTCCAATTTTTATTTAAGCTTTTTCAAAGTTTTAAAAACGCAAGGTAACTAAATAAATTAAAGAAATTGTTTTATTAAAATCACAAGTCTTCAATTGTTGTTTTATAGTAATGCAAAATCAAACAAAAACGCTTGAGAAATTTTTTTAACAGAAACAAACAAAGACTCAACCGGTTAAATTTTTGAATAATTTTGTTAGCCACAATGAAAATTCACAAGATAATAAACATCACCATTTTGGAGAGGTTGAAAGTAACTTCAAATTCGTCGGAAGGTTGTCCAAATTTTTTTATCAACATGATATTGTTTTCAAAAGCTTATTTGATGTTATATAATCATGCCACAACTTCTGAAGACATGTTGATGACAACCATCAATTGCACCAGTGAAAGATAGTCTCCAATATCCCCACTACTGGATAATACTATATATCTGGTGGGTAAAATTGAGCATTAGAACAATTGACAATGACTGGCTAACATTGAGAACAAACATTAATTAAGCTGTAACGAAATTAAATTTTAAATTAAATCTTTATCAAAGTTTCGAAAATGCAACGTAACTAAATAAACTGAAGAAATCCCATTACTAAATTAGAAGTTTATCTATCATAAACCACAAGTTTTCAATCAGTAGTTTTTAAAGCTACATAATCAAACACAATTGCTTAAGAAAAACTTTAAACAGAAAAAAGAAAGACTCAAACCGTTAACTAATTTTGTTCATAAAAATGAAAACGCACAAGATGATAAACAACATCATTTTGGAGAGGTTTAAAGTGAACTCTAAATTCATCAGTAAGAAGATGGCCAATTGATTTTATCAACATGGCGTTGTTTCCAAAAGCCTTTGAATAATAATGTCGCAACTTCGAAATGCATGCTGTTGATGAATACCTTCACATGATAGATAAAACATGTAACACTCTAATACCCTTTAGTTATCAATCCAACTAAAAAGTATTCAAATGTGAGAGAAAAGTTGTTAGTTAAGCTAAGCAAATAAGGTGGTTTTAGAATAACCAGTGATTAAAAGCGACTAATAAAAAATAACCCCAATTTCAATCAAAATATATTAAGTTGTGATGAAGGTTTAAAGATTAAACTCATGGAATAAGATAAATGATAAAAAATTAATAGGTTCTAACTTAAGATGCTAAACCAATCAAATAACAAGCTTCTTTAACTTAACATGACACAAATAAATCAATTTATTTCATGATATCAATTCATAAACTAATCATGCATTTATCTTCAACTTCCATCGGTTAATTAGACAATCAAACATATAAAGAATTTCAAATAGTTATTAAATATTCAAAATATCAAATCTCATTTGTTAAACATGTAAGGAAGTTTAGTTTTAAAAAAAAACATGTAAACACATGAAACTCATTCATGTATTTTTATCAAACTTCCAGACAAAAAATAACCTAAGATAGGTTGATATTGTAAGTGCAAGATGCACAAAAATAATTACGGCAGAAGATAAGCAAAAGACAATAGGGTTAGCAATCACCTTTTGTTTTTATTAGAAATCTCTACAAACAATTTTATTACAGACTTAATTAATCAGCTTTACAGAACTTGTTAACACCCTAACAATTGCTACTAAAAGATTCATAATGTACCCAACTTCTGTCTCTATGTTGTCTACTACATCAATCTCTGGCTCATAACGACACAAGAACACCCAAAGAGATTTACACCCTTCCTAATCGACCCCTTGCTCTTTTATAGTGGTTACCACGTTCCCAAAACCCTACTCCATGGATCTTCAAGGATATCATGCATATGGATAACTTCCATAATAATAAGTACATATTCTTTTTCTTGGAATTGTACTTATTTTTCAAGGCATAAATGTGATCCTCAAATTATATATCTTGCCTTTTCTCTAAGGTATAAACTTACTCCTCAAGTTTATCATACGCCAGCTCATCATCTTGCATCCACATGGTCTCCACCACTCTGCACGCTTCCTGGAACACTGTTTGACGCCACATGCGTTAGCGACTATGTCTGTGACTACGCCAAGGCATAAACCACATGTTTATCCATCTCACACTCGACTTTTTGCATCCACACTGTACGCCTATTCTGCAAGCCTTCTGTATTAACAATAGACATGCTCTTCTCACCTATAAGATATGCACCATCTACATCAGGACGCCTATCATACCATGTTTTTCTCCCCCATTGGACCAGAACGTCACTACTTCTTCTCCCCATGCTTGATTGCATACTAAGCTAAACACACAAATGCTTAGACGTCAAGACTTCCATCACAGACACACTCGTCTGCTTCTTCCTCTGTATTCATGATGCACTCCATGCCGCAGCGGAATAAATTACAGTACTGCATCATGCTCTGACGCACTCGTCGATATACCCGTCGACCAACTTCTCTTAAAGACTTAGCTCAACCCATGAGTCACCACCTTGACCAACATATCCATCGAACCCCTCCTCACCGAGTGCACGCCACACTCGTCGCTGTAGTCTCTAAGTGATTTCCGCATCACTCTCCAGATGATCACATTGCATCACTTCCTGATGCACTTTGGTCACCCTTCCCTTTATACCATGAACAACTCCTCGTTCTGGCTCCAGAACTGATGCTTCTTGATCTTCTTCAAGATCATATCTGGTAGATTCACATCCTCCTTTTGGTGTCTCTTCCTTGATCTCATCAAGTAAGCCTCGCTTAGCTATTACACATTTTCAACTCTCTTGGGTTGAATGAACATGTTGTTCATCTTCTAGGATTTGTTTATGCTCTTCTCACGAGCCAAACAATCCACCTTCTTGTGTCCAATCTTCCCACATAACCAACATCACACTTGATGTTGTTTCTTGTTCCACCTGACACAATTGCTGATACACCGATCAGACTCCGTCCTTGTACCACATGCACAACTACCCTTCAGAGCCTCATGTATGACCTTGATATTGTTGCATTGATGTACAACTTTTGGCTTGTGACTCAGAGCTCCATGCTGTATAATTTTCTGCCAAACTTCTTGGTGTATGTCTAGACCTACTTCCCGATGGACTTCCTTGTCACTACTTTTTGATGTGCCCTCATGCACTAAATGTGACAGCTCCTTCTGACGTACCTCGCCAGTACCTCCAGCTTCTCGATATCTCAGACCCCAATTCATATTGGCTGGTTGTCCCATCGAGAGTATTTTATCTAACATCTTGGATCCACCGTTGAGCATCCGAATTTCCTTGTGATTGTCCGTCAAATCACGTTCTAGCATCCTTGCTCTTTCTTGTTCACTTGTAGCAACTTACCTAAGCATGCAAACCTCTTGATCCAGGGATTTGTTCATCTCTTTTACAACTGCAAGTTCTTCAAGCAATTTTTCAGTGTGCTCACGACTCTTCACCAGATCGTGTTGTGGTCTCAGATTCTCATTCTTGAAATTCAACCATTTGTTGAGCATCTGAATCCGAAGATTCACTAGATTCCTCAGATTTTTTCGTGCACCAAATGCAACAAGATTCTTCAGATTTTTTCTATCATCATTTGACTTTGGACTCATCAGACAAACGCGATAATCTACCTTTTCTCTTTTGTGTATTTAGACATTAACTCATGATGTGTCCACGTCCCTTACACACTCAAGACATACAAGTCCATTGCGTCAGGTTACGTGGCAGTCACTTCTCCTATGATCAAAGCCCTCACACTTAAAAGCATTGGATATCTTCCCTTCTCCGGCCACTGTCACAATCACCTCCCTAATGGATATGTTGCTTCAACGGCTGATGCATCCTCCTACCAGAGCGATTCATCATCTTGCCAAACTTTATGGCCAACAGTGGTGTCTTCAATTTCCTGAAGTTTATTACCATCTTTGTCAGCTGCAAGTGCCACACTCTTTGGCACACTCCTTGACGTAGAGATTGAGATATTTTCTCCATCTCTTCAGCCTTCAACAGACCCACAAATTTGTCAAACTTTAGTTCACCAGAGTCATCTTTAGGGCCACCTTGTGAGTTACAAAATTTACTGGAAGACATCACAACATCTTCTTCATCAGCTTATTCTCCTTGTACTTCTTGCTAAATGCAGATGCTTAATTCACCATAACACTGAGTTTGGCACTGAAACTCGCCACATAATCATAATTCAGTCAACCTGATATTCTCGAATTGTACGCTAGATGATCCACATGTGTCCTCATGACACTATCAACCTGATATTCTCGAATTTTACGCCAGATGATCCACACGTGTCTTCCTGACACTATCATCTCCTTCAAACGAATTCAGAAGGATCTTCCACACCTCTTTATCTAACGTACTCCCCTGAATCAGCTGGAACTGTTATGCTTCAACAGCTCTAAAATCCGCTGAGAGAGCCTTTGCGGTATACTTTGACACACTTTGGTGTTCTTGATATACCATGATTTTTGACTCACTTTTACCCATGGTATTTCTATGATTTTACTATATATATATATATATATATATATATATATATATATATATATATCTATGTTTTGGAGTCTTTTAGGTATGTTTTCAGGTTCAAGGGCATTTTGGAGTAAAGTGACGTTTTAGGTGCTATTATGGAGCTTAAAGGAGAGTTTTCCCGAGATGAATATAAAATCAGACGTGAAGGTCGATATCCAGAGATATATATCGATCGATACACATTCTGTGTAATCGATTGACGACGCATCCGAAGAAACGATGACGAGATACTCCATCGATCGATGTACGCCTAGTACTATCGATCGATATCGAGCGTGCAGAGGAAGAATAAATATTCTCAATCGACTTGAAGCCCAAGATTTCCAATTATTACAATAATGCCCTTGACGAGTTTTTAACCTAATGGAACTCGGTATTTATACCTTTGCTTATGTGTTTTGGCAAAATGTGCTTTTTATGTTTTATGGTGCTTTGTAAGCTTCTTACAATAGTTCATTGTTCTAGTACTTTTAATTTATCAATCTAAAGTATTCTTTTCATCTTAATTTTGTTTCATCAAAGGTTATAGAATTCTAATCTTAGAAGAAAGATACAAAGAGATTTGTTATCAAGAGGAACTTAAGTGTTCGGTCTTCTAAATGAATCTCTATTATTACCTTGATGCTATGAATCACTCAGTCATGTCTGAGTAGATTCCTTTGTTAGATTTAGGGTTCAAATAGTTATGAGGGATTAGCCCCAACTATAGATTGTTGAGTTGTATACTCATTATCCTGATGAACCCTAATGCTTATTCTAGAGTAGCTAACTAGAAGATGATCCTGGAAGTGAATTAATTCATAAATCATTCTCCTGACATCATCTTGTATAAGCTGAGATCCTCTAGGGTTAAGCAAGAGCCGGTCTATGATCTTGGTGAACATATATTCAATTAGATCTGAAGCTATATCGATCGGTACTCAAATAGAGTAATCGATCGACGATAAACATATCGATCGATACAAGTTGTCAAAACATCGATCGATATTGTCGGCAGTCAGATCAATAGACGAGTCTAATAAACGATAGATATCAGACAAATCTAAGAATTGAAATTCTTTAGTATCTGCAATCAACTCATTAAAACATCTATAGCATTATAATCTTGAACTAACTGAATAGTAACCTTGAATCTAACTACTTTCTCTTATTACTTACAACCTAAAATCCATTCTCTTGAGCAACTTATCATTGCTCACAACTGCAATTTATATTTAAACATATTTCAACCTAGCTTAGTCTCTAAAGATTACAATCTTTTGTGTTCCTTCGCTCCCCGTAATTCGATCCCTTAGTACTACATCTGAACCTCTTATTTGAGAGAGTAAATCACTCCTTAGGGTAATTTGAGTGATATCAAATTTGGCGCCGTTGTTGGGGAGATAAGATCGCCATTAGATTTAATCTGATTAGGCTAGGTTATTTGTTACTGCTTAATCACCTTCTGACGCAAAAAAAAAAAATTCTTGTCTTTTTCAGGTACATGCCCAGTAGTGCCAAAAGCAACAAGAATCCTCAACTTGTGTACTCAGAAGACCCCCACAGCCTGGAACGTAGCATCCACATGAACTTACGTTCCATATCGATCGACATCAACTGCTCCTTGTCGAACGATACTCGCCTACCACAGTCGACTGAGACACCTTCTTTGTCGACTGATACTCGCACCGCCCCATCGATCGACATCAACAACCGTTCGTCTACATATACCTTTCATCCGACATCGATCGATATTAATCACATAACATCGATCGATACTACCCGCCGAGTCATGGTAGCGCCTATTATTCTCACAACCGATGAGAATGGAGACCTGCGTGATCAAGATGGTCACCTGCGTAATGCAGCAGGTCAAAAGCTGAATGCTCAAAAGGAAATCATTCCTGAGCAAGACACTGCAACTACAGACTTCATCCAACCTGTAGATGAGGCTAACAGAGCTAGAACCTTGGCTGACTACAACCGTCCAGATCAGTTCTACACCAACCGATCAGCCATCCGCCCTCTTGCCATTCAGAGAGGAGATCTCGAGCTCAAACAGCAGTACTACACACTTGTGGGACAGATACCCTTCTGTGGGTTATCCCATGAGCATCCTATTGACCATTTAGAGAGGTTCGAGGATCTTATATCTGCCATCAAAGCCAATGGTGTCCCTGAAGGCTACCTTCTCTGCAAACTTTTCAAATACTCTATATCAGGAGAAGCTTTGCAGTGGCTGAGGCAACTACCACCAGGTTTTCTCACTACCTGGAAGGACATCAAAAACGCATTCCTGCGTAACTTCTTTGATGATTCACATGCTGAAGACTGGAGGAGGAAGATTGCTACACTCACTCAAGATCCTAGAGAGTCATTCAAGGAAACCTGGAACAGATTCAAATCCTACCAGCGTGACTGCCCACACCATGGATTCAACAATGTGCAATTACTCTGCACCTTCTACAGAGCCATCGCTTTGAAGTATCAGATGGCTCTTGATACAACTAGTGAAGGAAACTCCAGCACAAGGAATCCACAAGATGTTGTGAAGTTAATTGATAACTTATCTTCAAGCAACAGCACGAAGAACACTGTTAAGGCGAAATCGATATCATTCCATGGGAAGGAACAAATTAATGAATTTCAAGCACATCTGGACAATGTTCAGAAGTTACTAAACAAGCTGATTTGCTTAGCTGAGGATGCAGAAACTGCAGCTGGAGAGGAACACACGGAGGAAGATGTGAAATGGATCAATGGAACATGATTTCAGAGATCTGGAATTCCTGGAGGAAACATGAACTTCTCAGGACAGAGAAGCAACTACACCCTAGTTCACAGAAACCCACCTACAGCAACAGCAACCCCAACAACAACATGAGTTATGGAAACTAATTCTACACCTATCCACCCCCACCTACCCAGGAAAGCAAACTAGAAGAGATGCTGGAAAGAGTCATGGAGAGCCAGCAGAAGCTACAGGTGGATTTCAATGGAAAGATTGACTATGTCTACACCACTCTGAACACAAAGCATGATGCTTTGAGTACCTATGTGAAGAAAGTGGAAACTCAGGTGGTTCAGACAGGAAAAGCTTTGAAGAAACAAAAAGCTTTAGCAAAGGGACAACGAGAATCTGCTGCTACCCACCACGTCAATGATATCCTGGATGATGATTTTTGGCAAGTGGTCAAGCAAGAAAAGCTGCAAGATTCGACACATGAGGACACACCCGAAACCGAATTCGCCTCATATCGATCGACATCATCTACCTGACATTGGTCGATATCACCAAAAGCGAAGCGATCGATAAACTTTAACGAGTATCGATCGATAGACTTCGAGGAGCCCTCCAACAAATGCAATTCCATCAAGATCATGTCACACGAAGCCTTTGCAGCTAGACACCCACATCCACCCGCCCCTATGGAAGTCGACCCGACTCCAGATCCTATCGATCGATACAAAGACCTTTCTATCGACCGATCCGGAGACAAAAATATCTAGTGACATACAGGAGTGCAACTAACGAAGATCGATGTATCATGACTTAACGCACTGCGGGAGCAGTCTAAACTTTCCAACACCCTTCCAACAGCCATCATGAAGAAACCCACAGACATCATTGAGCCCATGGAGACAGAAAAGGAAAACCTAGGAAGAGTTCTAAGGAAAAGGAAAGAGAAGATTGCCAAGCACCTTAAAAGGGGATCTAATGAAGCAGAGATGGAAAAATTCTGAAAGAGAGTTCTAAAGATCCCTGCAGAGAAAACTTTTGAGGAAGCTTACTTTTCACAAAGATTGTGGATGTTTTTCAGGGAAACTATGGAGATAGAAGAAGACATCAAGAAGATGTTTCACCAAGTTCGCGATAGCTTGAAGAAGAGGATCACACTGACGAAGAGAAGCGATCCAGGGAGGTTCACAGTACCATGCTCAATAAAGGGTATTGAGTTTCCTTGTTCTCTCTTTGATACAAGATCAGGAGTCAGCATCTTACCTAAGATCATAGCAGACCAACTAGCTCTGAAGATAGAGCCTACTGAAGAGACATTCATCTTTGTGGATTGTTCTCAACAGAACTCTGGAGGCATAGTTTGAAATCTTGAGGTATATATTGGAGATGCCATCATCCCTACAGACTTTCACGTCCTGGATGTCAATCTCAACTTCAAGACATCCCTACTACTTGGAAGAGCTTTCTTAGCCACCGTTGGAGCTGTTTGTGACCTAAAGTTCAACAAGCTCTGCCTAACCCTAATCGACCCCACCACCATCTATGATCCAGTCCAAGTCATCAAGATTCCAAGGAAGGAAACCTCAGAAGTCGTAGCAACATTCTTTTGCTCACAAGAGTATGATTCCATGGCCGAGTAAGAAACAGATCCAGTCACATCGACCGATGAAAGCAAACTTCCATCGACCGATACCCGTGACAACCCATCGACCGATGTAGATACTATCGCATCAATCGATATGGTGCCACCTAAGAGGACCAATGCCGAAATCTTGGCATCGATCGACAGGTTATTCAAGGAAGCCGACGAGAAGTTTCCAGATGGGAATTTCAAGCTAGACAGTCCGGAATCAGATCGTTACATACCACCACTGGTCATATAAAAGGAATATGATGAAGATTACAAGGAAGAACGAGCCACAGAGTACAAATTCTTTCGTGAAGAAGAAGACGGACACACTTCTCACACCTTCAGATCAACGCATCGACGGATAAAATTCTGCCTTCATCAACCGATACACCTCCAAGGAGATCGCTCAAACGACCTTATCAACCATCAAGCGATCCTATTGACTTTATATCACTCTACACACCACGTGATGATATAAGAGACGGAGACTTCTCAATTGGAAGTTGGGCAAGCGACTATCATGAGAGTTTTGCAGTGGATACAGCACCACTGAAGCATTTAACCCAATCTGAGGAAGTCCCATCGACCGATATGTTCCAACAACAATCGATCGAGACACGTCAAAAGACATCGACCGATGCCCCTGCTAGAGCATCGAACAATACGACCACTACACCATCCGAGATACAAACAAATAATATAGATTTTGGTTTTCTAACTCCGGATAAGTTTGGTATTTTCAGAGATCCAGCATGCAATGCACGAGCAATGGATGGAAGAATCATTCCACTCACGAAGAAGGACGTAGCAGATATTCTTCAGACAGACAATGAAGTTGTCAACCTCTTCAAACACCTACCTCACAACCCCAACTATCAGCACCATCAGAATATCAGTACACACACATCAATCAATCCAGACAGTGCTGCAGATGATCATCTCAACTCCGAGGATTCAAAATTTCAACACATATCGATCGATAGGAACAACCACCTATCATTTGATAAGCATCGAGAGTTTGGGAAACGAGCTTTCAAAGATGAATTTCGTCGCTTTTCTTAGGAGAAGAATGACGAATTTGGTATTTACAGAGATCAATCTGGGTATGCTAGAGGAGTAAATGGAGACATCGTTAATGTTTCCAAGAAAGACATGGAGGAGTTACTGAATAGAGCTTCATTATTTGAATTTTTTGCTTTTGTTTACCAATACATGGAGATCACTTCAACAAAGCCGAACCACCAGAGAAACTCTACAGAGAAGCTGAAGTCAAGAGTATGATCAACGAAGAAAATAGTCCTTATATTTGGGAGATTTTATTATATCCACCAAAAATCGAGAAGGTCTGATCATCACTTCAATCAGAGATCAACTGGCTTTAGAGTACTAACGATCTTGTCCATCAGAAGAAAGACGCCTTACAGGAAGAAGTAGCCACTCTTCACCTGAAGTTAGATACCTACAGGAAGCCATCGACCGATGCTGGACACACCACATCGACCGATGCTGGACACATCACATCGACCGATACATGTTATGTGTTATCGCTCGATAAACATTTAAAGACAACTACCTACAGCAAAGAAGAGATATATACCCTTATCAGCAACATCTATTGGGACATTAGAAGAGAAGAATAGGTCATCACCAAAGATCTGGAAGACAAATATCAGCAACTCAACAGCAACTTCACCTCATTCAAGAAGCGCACATCAACAATGACAACTACAATGGATCACATCATCAATGCTTTACAACACACACACCAGACGATGAAATCTTTCTACACCAGCAAGAAGGTAATCACTGCTGAGATGATCCCATCACTTGACAGTCGTCTACAAGAGGTTGAAGAAGGATTGAGAGAGTTTTACACTCAAAAGTTCTGCAAAGATTACAGACGCTCAGTATCGACCGATGCACAGCCGAGTACATCGCCTGATATCAACAATACAGACTACTGCACCAGAGCTGAGATGGAGAAAACAGTTCAAGATCTTTTCACAATGATCCAAGAAGTTGGTGATTCGTCCTACCGAAGCACTGAAGAATTATGCTTTTCATTACAAGGCGACGTCAAAAGCATGAAGTACACCATAGAGAACCTTCAGAAGGAGATAAAAACCATCTCCAGATAACTCGTGGATAGACCTGCACCATTAGAATCGACCGATATGCCAGCAAGGACATCAACCGACAGACCAACACCAGTGTCAATCGATATGGACTACCTGAGATCGATCGATAAGCTCATGGTACGAAGGAGAACCTATGAGAGACTCAATGACATGCAAGAAGAACTCTGTGACTTATCCAAACACGCCAATCCAACATTCAGAAGCCACCAGTTCTACATCGAGAGCAATGCATAAGGTTTAGAGCGTCTGCGCAACGAGGTAAATGAATTAAAGGAGAAACTAACCAGAGGAGATGAAGCCACAATAAGCTTCTTCACCACATGGTTTGGAGAGAAACAAGAAGACAATGAGGAGACTTGTCATCCAGCAAGTTTCTGCAATTCACCTCACTAGCCTCAATACCACCATAGTCAAGCTAAAAGACTATAAGAAAGCGCTGAGTGAGAGGCAACCCACTGTTAGGTATTTTCTTACTTAGTTAAATTTGATTTCTTTTTTATTTTTCGTTTTTGTTTTTAGTTTTTTCAGATTACATTATAGACGATTACCACCCCTATCGACTGATACGATCATGTCGACATCGCTCGACATAAACCTATCCAGAACGATCGACATAGATGACTCACTATCGACCGATATGTATTCACGGTCAGGTATATCGTTCTAATTTTCGATATCAATTCATTCCATATGATTTATTTATACCCTAATCCGACTGTTATACACTGTCCCTAAGTCTGGGGGAGATTAATGATGCTACTTTACCTTTTTGATTTCATTAAATGTTTTCAAAATTGATTTAATTGAGTCAAAAAAGTGACTAGGATATTTTTTTAAAAAATTTCTTTTTATCTAACCACTCTTTAGCATCATTCTTAGATATGTTGATTGCAGAAAGTACTATAGATGCTAAAGTGGATCACCTGTCACCTATGACAACACTTTTCATGATTGTTTGGAAGAACCAAAGCTGATTTCCAACCTAACCTGGCAATCTATTGCTTGTCTTGGAGCTTGGTATACAAGGGATCGGAATCCTCCTACAAGTCTGGAAGGTAATAGTCTGTGTGCTTATGATTCTCTTCCTTCTCTCTCTTCGGCATCTTAAAGAAAGAAAGAAAAGATTTGTATAGAGATGTGATATGATTTCTTGAGGAGTAGAGGGGTAGGAGTGATTCCTGCGACCCAATTATTCAACTTTAAAAGAATGATCAGACCGAGGGGTAGGAGTGATTCCTGCGACCCCATTATTCGCTTATTCAAAAGATATGTGCTACTAAGTCAATGAGATGATACAAAGATGGCCTTTGTGGCAATCAATGTTCATTAAATTTAAAACTATGAAGAATCAGAGAAGAGAGAAAAAGGGGGAAGAAAGGAAACAGAGAAGACTGCATGTGTGTTCAGAAACTTGCTTGAGTTGAGTCCATGTGTTTCTTGATCGATATCCCCAAGGTAAAGCCTGCACTTTTATTTTTATGCATAAATGAAATCAGTAGAGGGGATAGACAGACAGGATTGCTAAGTTGTTTGGCTAGATGAATTTGGTTGCTAAGCTAGGATATGGTATAATGTACTCATGTGGTTAATAGACATATGATGTGGCTTGCAACAAAGTAGAGGTGATGATTCTAAAGCTAAGATTTAATTGAGTCACTGCTATTTTCAAACTTCTATCAAAGACTACATGTGTGTTTGCTTGAGTACAAGCAAAATGTTAAGTCTGAGGGAGTTGATATACCATGATTTTGACCAATTTTACCCATGGTATTTCTATGATTTTAATATATATATATATTTATGTTTTGGAATCTTTTAGGTATGTTTTCAGGTTCAAGAACATTTTGGAGTAAAGTGACGTTTTAGGTGCCATTATGGAGCTTAAAGGAGAGTTTTCCCGAGATGAATATAAAATCAGACGTGAAGGTCGATATCCAGAGATACATATCGATCGATACACATTCTGAGTAATCGATCGACGACGCATCCGAAGAAACGATGACGAGATACTCCATCGATCGATGTACGCCTAGTACTATCGATCGATATCGAGCGTGCAGAGGAAGAATAAATATTCTCAATCGACTTGAAGCCCAAGATTTCCCATTATTACAATAATGCTCTGGACGAGTTTTTAACCTAATTGAACTCTTTATACCTTTGCTTATGTGTTATGGCAAAGTGTGCTTTTTATGTTTTCTTGTGCTTTGTAAGCTTCTTACAATAGTTCATTGTTTCATTTATCAATCTAAAGTATTCTTTTCATCTTAATTTTGTTTCATCAAAGGTTATAGAATTCTAATCTTAGAAGAAAGATACAAAGAGATTTGTTATCAAGAGGAACTTGAGTGTTCGGTCTTCTAAATGAATCTCTATTATTACCTTGATGCTATGAATCACTCAGTCATGTCTGAGTAGATTCCTTTGTTAGATTTAAGGCTCTAATAGTTATGAGGGATTAGCCCCAACTATAGATTGTTGAGTTGTATACTCATTATCCTGATGAACTCTAATGCTTATTCTAGAGTAGCTAACTAGAATATGATCTTGGAAGTGATTTAATTCATAAATCATTCTCGTGACATCATCTTGTATAAGCTGAGATCATCTAGGGTTAAGCGAGAGTGGGTCTATGATCTTGGTGAACATATATTCAATTCGATCTGAAGCTATATCGATCGATACTCAAATAGAGTAATCGATCGACGACAAACATATCGATCGATATTGTCGGCAGTCAGATCAATAGACGAGTCTAATAAGCGATAGATATCAGACAAATCTAAGAATTGAAGTTATTTAGTATCTGCAAGCAACTCATTAAAACATCTCTAGCATTATAATCCTGAACTAACTGAATAGTAACTTTGAATCTAACTACTTTCTCTTATTACTTACAACCTAAAATTCATTCTCTTGAGCAACTTTTCATTGCTCACAGCTGTAATTTTTATTTAAACATATTTCAACCTAGCTTATTCTCTAAAGATTACAATCTTTTGTGTTCCTTCGCTCCCCGTGATTCGATCCCTAAGTACTACATCTGAACCTCTTATTTAAAAGAGTAAATCACGTCTTAGGGTAATTTGAGTGATATCAGTTCTTCTGTCCAAGAATCCTTTGGCTTGAGCTTATTCCCATCTATTGTGACTATGGTAGCCTCCTATCACCCAGTTTCCACAGCTGTCCAGACATCTTCATCGATTCCCTGAATCATCTGCTTCATGCGCGCCTTCAAGTGACATATTGGTCCGCCCTAACATGATTGTCTTCTACACCGAAAAAATTGTGTCCATGTTCACTTTCGGATCTACTTATAACTAGTCGTAAACTCTCTCGAGTCCCACTCTGATACCACTTGTAAGTGTAAGATGCACACAAATAAGTACGACACCTTTTTTTAGTTAGAAATCTCTATAAACAATCTTATTACAGACTTGCTTAATCAGCTTTACACAACTTGTTAACACCCTAACAATTAATACAGAAAAATTTTTAATCTACCTATCTTATGTGTTTCTATCGTCTGTTACGTCAGTCTCTGACTCAGAACGACCCAAGAACACCCAAATTGATTTCCACCCTTCTTCTATAATAATAACCTAGTGTCTTGTCGATTACTGTACCACCTTTCCAAAACCATACTCCAAGGATCTTCAAAGCTTCTTCCCATATTAATAAATACACTTTCATTTTCTTGGAATAGTATTTATGTTTCAAGGCATAAATCTGCTTCTCAAATTTATCTCTTACTTTTTCTCCAATGTATTAACATTTCCTCAAGTTTATTCCACGCCACTTTATCATATTGCATCCATATGGTGTCTCCTCCACTTCGCATGCTTTCTTGAACACTTTCCGACACCACCTGCGTCAGCGACTTTGTCAGCAACTATATCAAGGTATAAACCACATATTTATCTTTCTTCATCTCGGCTTCTTGCATCCACATGGTACTCCCATTTTGCAAGTCTTATGTATTAACGACTGATGTAATTCTGCATTAGCGACCGCGTCACCAACTACGTCAAGACATGCTGCTATTAACATCTACAAGCTCTGCCTTGCATCGAACACATCTCATGTGTAACAAACAACACTTCAGTCGATGGTTAATGTGGTGGATATGAAAGAGTTACATACGAATTTTGAGAGCAATCAAACACTATAAGAGCTTCCAAATAAATAAATAAACATTTAACTACGTCAATATCTTTTAGAAGAACAAAAGATAATTTTTTAAAGAAGAGAGAAAAAAAATGATTATGAAAAGTTGGAGATGGTGCATAAGTATGAGTTGGCTGCAGTTGTCGAGATGATGTTGTTTATAGTTCTTTCAATCGGATGCTAAAAGACTTCAATAACTTTCAAATGTATTTAGTTCCAGAAGGTACTGAGTAAATAGGCAAAAAGATCTGTGAAAATGAACAAAAGTTAAAAAAAACAACGCCGAGTATTTTTTGCTATAGTTATAAAGTAGGGGTAGTTCTCTGATGAGCATGAACACTTGTCTCATTTGCGAGCATCGACTTTCTTCGCGTCTCTCGCTACAATGAGACATTGAAAAAGATCAGAAACAAATAAGGAAAAGGGTCTGTTATTTTTTTTAACAAATGATGTTTTGTTTTACCTGCTTTTTCCTCTTCTCGTTTCTTTGCAGCTTCTTCTCTCTGTTGGCGTATCAGAGCCAAACGATCTGTACACAAACACACACGCATACGAGGGATAAGACAATCAATAAGCTCATCTGGCAACAAAGAAAGAGAACAGGAGGTCCATTGTTGATTTACCCAAATCCTTTCTTGCTTGCTCGGTTTTGCCTTGCTCCTGCAACTTCATGTATCGCTCATGAGCTCGCTGCTTCTCTAGCTCCTCCCTGCAGAAGACCATATAAGATAGAAATGCTTTAAGAAGCTCCTCTATAAAGAACGTTGAATGATAAATGTTCAGTATTAGCAACAAACCTTTCACGCCTCGAGAGTTCAGTGGTTTTACTTGCCTAACAAACAGAGAGAAAACACACAACGTTACTAAGACAAAACATAGTTTACACATATGGAGAGATCCACGGAAAGTGATTACTCAGAGAAGTTTACATCAAGGTCTCTTGCTTTCAAGGTCTTTGGTTTTGCTCTGTTAGGGTTATCAACTTCGATTAGAGCTTCATGTCCTTTCTTCTTCACCTGATATTAATTAATATACCAAGTAAACATGAATTGTCAAAATGCATGAACTAGTAGGACACATAACATTACAAAGGGTTTCCACTCACATCAGATTCATCTTCGGATTCTTCTTCAGATTCCTCTTCAGACTCCTCTTCGATATCTTCTTCATACTCAGCTTCTTTCTGATAATATCATTATAAGGAAATAACAAATCATTCACCACAAACGTAAACAGATAAGCGTATCAAAAACTTGTAAAGGAAAACAACCAACGTACCTGCTTGAATGATCGAGGACGTGCAGCAGAAGTGCCAGCAACTACACAATACACAAGGAAACACCAACGTTATAATTGAGAAACACAAGACAGTCATAAGATCATTGAGAAACCAAAAAGATCATCCGAGTCATCAACCTTAACAACTAAAACAATGGAAAGCAATGGTAAGGACTAAGACATGGCAGCTTCAAAGAGAAACAAAAAGCAGAGCAACAGTTTAAGAACTTATCCAAACCCTTATCTATCAAACACAAACAAAAATATAAACTGGTTCGAGCTAAAAGACACACAACAGCGAACTGGTAAAAATCTACAGAGCAAATTAGGGCTAAATCAAGTAAAACGAATTAGGGTAACCATGCTATATTTTCCTCAAAATTCAAAAAACGTATAAGGCCAAGCTTCTTACGTATTTCAGCAGCGCTAGAGAATCGGCGTTGGCCGGTAGGTTTCCCCTTGAACTTGCCTCTTCCCATCTTCTCTCCCAAAAAATCTCAAAAATTCACCAAGAGAAGAGATCAAAAACTGGTTAAAAGAAAAGGTAACCAGAGAATCGGATTCTTGACTATTCAAAAGCGCCGAATAAGAATTGGGTCTTGTTGTTTCAAAAATTAGTGGAGGAGAACGGTCACAGCAAAACGAGACGAAAACCCTAAAGGCACCTGTCACTTTTCTGGATTCTCTCTCGGTTTAAGTATTTATTGTAGTTGCTACTCTGTGGTACGGTGTATTTCAAGATCTTGTTTATCTATAGATCCAACGGTTATTAGCTCGTTTTTTTAATATGGTAATATACATATTTTTCCTTCTAATTACCATATTTTTATAAAATAAATTTTAACTACAGTGAAATCTAAATTATTTAAAAAAAAAAACAGAGTAAAAAGGAATTGAATTTTGATAGTGATAACTGATAAGTCATTAAAATATTAATTTTAATAGTTATTTTAATAGTGATAACTGACTACCTTATAAAAAAGTTATTTTAATAGTGATAACTGATAAGTCATTACAATATTAATTTTAATTTCAATTGAATTTTGTTTAGATCGAAAAAGTTAAAATATAAAAAAAAATCATTTTCATAGAGTGAAAAAAAATATTTTAAAAAACTATAAATTATATTTAAAAAAAAATTAAGTTGACTGGTGGTGACATATAAATCATTTATATAATAAAAAGAATTGTTTTAACAATAATTTTTTTAAATTATTAATTGTAAAGATGACTCCTAAATAGTTTTCAAGTTCTTAACCATAGTCTAGGAGACAATGTGGTATGATGTAAAATGACATAGCTAAAACAACGGTAACATAAGATTTGATTCACTGTTACGCGAAAGTAAGTTAATTTGTTCTTGCACATCTACAGAGATATGGACCATACTTTGAAACTTATTCACACACCTGGAAAAACACATCTATCCATAAGCTGCAGCTGGCCTTTAGGATTAATCTGGCCTAGAAACCTCTTCCCCCCCCCCCCCAAAAAAAATAAAAAATAAAAAAATCAATCGAATTTCTCTTTGCAAAAAAAAAAACTGAACATGAAATGCTCTCATTAATAAGAAAAAATAAACTGATCACAAGTTTCATGTTGGCACCAACGTTGAAGAAGTTTCATGGACATTCAATCATTCATGAAACTTCTTCAACGTTGGTGCCAACATGAGACCCGATGTCCGAATGAATAAAAGATTCTCTATCTCCGAGACGACTCTGCCTCTTCCATTGAAACTTCTCGGCGATTAGCAAGATCAGAGTTGTTACCAACGAGCATGATCATGAGGTTGTTGGTACAAACGTTGTTACGACGACTGATTCACCTTCATGGATTTTTGAATCGATGAAGGCTGATTCTCTTGTATTTACCATTGGAGTAATATTGATCGAAAAAAAAAATATATATATATATATTGATCGAAATTTGATGTTCTATGCACCATATTCCACAAGTTTTCGCGGTCCGCCAGTGGCTGTTTCTCTTATTTTAGACGCTCCGAATCAGAACCAAACTAAACCGAAATCATATACCAAACCATTCATATCAAACAGAAAAACCAAACATCTATTTTGAAAAAAATGAACCGAACCGAGAGCATAAGTATTTTTTTTGTTCTTGGTCTAGACGAAAACGGCGTCGTTTCTCTCGTGAGAGTTTAGAAAATATCAATTTGCAGCAATCCCAGTTCTCTTTTCCTTCCCCCAAATCGCGCACCTCTTCGTCGCACTATCTAGGGTTTCGTATTTCGCTCTTCCTCGAACAACCGATTTTACCAGGTTACAGGTTTGTAGATTCGAAATTTTATCTGCTTTTCGATTCTTTGAATCTATGTAGGAATCTTTTCAGATTGAATTCAAATCTTCTGGGTAATTGATCATTACGAAACAGTAATCTCTTACGCGATTGATTAGTCTTATCTCTTTCTGAATCGTGATAAAGTAGTGATTTTCTTTAGATTGAAATTAGCAATTATCGAGATTTTCTTTGAAGTTTGATAAAGTGATTCATCATAACGAAGGATTAATGGAGATATCGTGATAAAGCATTGATTTTTATTCTTAGATTCACTGTTTAAATAAAGCAATGGGAAAAAGGAAGTCAAGGGCAAAGCCAGCTACAACGAAGCGTATGGACAAGCTTGACACTGTCTTTAGCTGTCCTTTCTGCAATCACGGCTCTAGTGTCGAATGCCAAATGTAACTTCTTTCTTACCTACCTTTTTAACCAACTTAAACTCTTTTGAATTCTTGTTGTTAACACAGAGTCTTTTTTTCAGTAATATGAAGGAGATGATTGGTATTGCCACTTGTAGAATCTGTGAAGAAAGCTTTAGCACTACTATCACAGGTTTCTTTTTCATTTCTTTCAAGACATTTTTCTTAATTTATATGTCTCTGATCATTCTGTTGGGTTCTGTTTTGTTGCAGCTTTGAGTGAAGCTATAGACATGTAAGTAACAGTCTGCTATAACATCATCTTATTCCTTTCTTTCACTCTGTTTATCTAAATCTTCTGCTTTGGAATATGGATGCAGCTATAGCGAATGGATTGACGAGTGTGAGAGGGTTAACACTGTGGAAGATGATGTTGAGCAAGAAGAAGAACCTGAAGAAGAAGAAGTTTATGAAGAAGAGGAAGAAGATGAAGAGGAAGATGACCGTGCGTCTGTCAAAAGGAAGTTTAACTACCGAGACGATTAATCTTTCTTTATCGAAAAACCAGGCAAGTCATGTTAAGACATTGCCTTTGTACTCTAGTATCTATATCTATCTGAGGATATTGCAAGAACAGTCTTTAGTGTTTCCTCAGTGTCTGGTCAAAGAACAACAGTTTGTGATCATTACATTTGGTAAAACACAAAACAAGATCAAGAAGCCCAATGCGTTTCCTTACTCCCTGTTATCAAGCACCGTTGTCTCCTGATTTACATTTGCTGAATCAGTGATCTCAACTCTGTACACATAAAACTTAGCAACCATCAAGAAGAAGATGAAGTTAACCAAGTTTATAACCGCAAAGAGCATGTAATAGTTATCCAACCGTGACTCATTCAAGTTGTTTAGAATCCATCCCCTTCCCTGGTTCTTCGTTACCCGAGCCACTGTCGAAAGCAAGAAACTGCTCATGAAGTTCCCGGCTGCAAAACTCGTTGTCATATACGATGTTCCAAGGCTTTTCATACTCTCAGGTGCTTGATCGTAGAAGAACTCAATCTTAGCTACTTCCATGAAAGTATCAGCCAAACCCATCAGCACAAACTGTGGAAGCAACACGAAAATGGTCAAGGGAAGAGGCACAGAAGTCTGGTGGGTCAGCCCGTGGTCAGCAGCGACCTTGAGCCTATGACGTTCTGTTACTGAGGCAATGATCATGATCAAGATGTGGAGGATGATACCGATTCCCATTCGTTGAAGAAGCGTGATGCCTCTTGGGTTTCCGGTTACTTTTCTTGCGAGTTTAACAAAGATCTGGTCGTATATGACTATGGTGACGAGCATGGAGAATGTAGTGAAGCCTACGAGACTTGCGGGTGGGATGCTGAAGTTGTTGGTGATGTGGCGGTTGAGGAGGGTTCCTTGTTTGACGAATAGAGTGATGACTTGAGCGAGCATCATGCTTGGGACGAACGTTATGAACAAGACAGGTAGCATTCTTAACATTTGTTTTGTTTCTTCTACTTCTGTTATAGTGCAGAGACTCCATTTATTGGTTGGTCCGGTTTTGAGTGAAGCTCTGTCTAAGAATCTGCAACACATAGTTATATCTTTAAGTCAAATGAATGTAACCATACAAACCGAAACTCATTCAACTAGGCTTGGAGAAAAAGTCTGAAACCAAAATTCTAACAGGATTGGAACCGAAAAAGTTCCATATGGGATAGGAGACCAAATAGATTCTGTCATATCTGAACTACAAGTGTATTGACTAAATCTAAACGAATAAACTCGAAAGTCTGAAAATCCAAAAGAAACCTAAGCTAAGAATATGTTTTGAAAATCAGGTTAGTATCCTAAATAAGTACTCCAACTACTTAATTTTATGTTTATTTTTAGTAAAATATCTAATACTCTCTAAACTTGATCTTACTTTATCTGAAATCTGAATCCGAAATGACTTTATATCCAAAATGGATTTTAAACAAAGTTATAAAATATATCTGGACCAACGTATTAGTAAACAAATTCGACTCAAACATATATGAAACCTAGTAAGGTAAACCCTAAACTCCAATTTGAACCTGAACGTACATGTCGACATTAAACTGAATAAATATATATCCAAAATGGATGTTCTAACCGAACCGGACCAAATACACATTCGTTACCTTAGACTTTTTGTGGGATGGATTGGGAATGTTCTCTTGCTCTCATATTCCAACAAAGGGAGCTCATGGAAACATGTGGGATCACGTGACATAGGTACTTGAGCTTTACGAAGTGAAGCCACAATGACTCTAGCCATCTTCGTGAATGGGCTTCCCGTGGGGAGTTTATGGCGGTAAAACGGAGTACCTACCAAGAATATGATAATGGAAATCGCAAGCCCCAATGTTGGAAGCCCATAACCTAAGGCCCATCCTACATTATCTTGAACATAAACAAGAACGGTTGTGGCAAAGAGAGTACCAAAAAAGATACTAAACATCCACCAATTGAAGAATGAATGTTTATGAATCTTCTCCTTGGGATCAAAGACATCGAACTGATCAGCTCCTATTGTAGAAATGTTTGGCTTGGTGCCTCCCGTACCAATAGCTAATATGTATAATGCTCCAAAGAAAACGACTAGTTGTAAAACCGAAGCCTTTTCGCAGTCTTCAACATTAGTCTTTGTACATTTCGGTGGCCTAAGGTCCGGTAGAGATACTGATAATGTCAGCAATGCCATTCCCTGTGAATGATACAATAACTAAACTGGTTAAACATTTGAAGTTAACCGGTGCAATCTTGTTGATGATTATATAAACCGGTCATGACGGCACGACATTGTAAAAGTCACCGCCGTATGCATTAATCACTCAACTATTTTTAATTTAGGTTAACGTTTCGCCCTCACAGCATGTCTTTTTGATAACATAAAATAAACTTTTGATTGTGACAATATAAATTTTAATATACTATATATATTGATCTTTCTAAGATCAACTGTCGACCAAAATCTTTACACGAATCCAACTACATATAATCAAGCATTGCACGTTTGTTTCAAAACTGTATATGAAGGTTTCGTGGGGGATTATTATTTAGCTTGTTTGATAAAATATTGGGGAATATAGTGTGTATATATTCTATAATTCTATTAATTATATTACTCAATATCAAAACTTTATGTACCCGTAACAAAAAAAAAAACTATACGTACCAAAAAGTAAATAGCGGAAGAGATGACAAAAGTAATGTAGCGGCCGAGATGGGCATCGGCAACATAAGCACCCAATATTGGAGTGAGCCAACTGGTCCCAACCCAATTGGTGACATTGTTAGACGACTGGACCGTGCCTTCGTGCAATTTGGTAGTCATGAATATCACTAGATTGCTCGATATCCCATAGTAAGCCATTCTTTCAAATATCTCGTACACTAAACATTTAACATTCCAAATATCAACCACATATACATTGTAATTAGTCATATAATACACATATATCTAAAAATAAGGGAAATTATAATACATACCAATGACGAAGGAACAAGCTTTCCAACAACCTCTTTGGGATCTTCGGACAGGATTGCCTCGAAGATCAACAGTTCCATCTTTTGTGTAATCATCATCTCCTACCTCTTGTAATGTCATTTCCTCCCTCCCTCGAGCTCCCACTTTTTTAATTTTGTTTTTGTAGTTGTTACTTGGTCTCATGTATTACGTATATATAGAGAGAGAGAGGAAATGAGGGAATGAGTCACCTAGATAATCATCATCTTTAGATAAATTGCTGAGTAATCACTAATTCTTGATGAGTCACATACCTTAAACAATTAATTCAGGATTATTTGGAAACAACCTTTGGCCAATATTATATTACTAAAAGTACTACTGAAAATAAGTGAAAATAATAAAATCTGAATAAAAATGATTTTGACTAGACATACAGCAAAAATGTTATCATAACAGGTGCAGAGGTCCGAGTGACTTATAAAATATATTTTTATAAAAAAATATATTTTTTATATATAAGAAGAAAAATATACTAAAATCTCTAACAAAATTGTTTTTTTTTTATCATTCAACATATGCCACATGTAAAATCAGCCTTCATAAATTTAGTAAAATCTCTCATATGAGAGAAGATCTTCATTTTTATTTTTTTATTTATTTTCTATGTTAATCTTATGAAACGTAAAAACTAGTGATGTTATGCACTCATAAACTTGATCAGATATGATAACATTAAACCAAATTAAAGAAACAGGTAATTTTTTTGTAAAGTATTACAATGATAATTAAACAGGAAATTGCAGAATAAAATACCAAGCTAGCGAGTTACAAGAACCCCTCAAAAAATAAAGCCACCTGGAAATATGTCTTTCTTCACCTTAATAAGCAGAATCAACATAATTCTCACGAGAAAGAAACATAGCAAATTAATCTAACGGCTAAAGTACAGACACAAAGCATAATCTAGACCAGAACAACAAGACACCCAAACAAGAGGATCAACCAAATAAATAAGGAAAACTGGAAAAGGCGTAAGCAAAATATATAGAACTAGGAGTTTTCTTTAGCTATGCGAAAAATCAATAATTTAAATATAATATTTTTTATTTCAAAATAAAAAAATAATTTATATTTAGCATTATTATTTTTATATTTTAGCTTCAACAGCTTATAAAAAATATAAACGTATTTTTTTGAAGTCTTATTTCTTTTTATTTGGTTTTAACTATTTCAATTTGATTTTATTTAAATTTAGTAAAGATAATTTTCTTTTATAAAAATATTTTTAATTATATTATATTATCTTTAATGATTATTTATTTAAATCAACATCTTCTCATATTTTTAAAAATATATACATATATATATATATATATATACAAAAATATACATTTTAAGAAATTTGAGATTTTTTTGTTCTGGTTAAATATGTTAAACTGGTAAATCAATTTGTTAATTAACCTGATGAACATATAAATTTAAATAAAATTTTAATCATTTAACTATTAATTTTTTTATTAGTGTTACTTTAGTTTTGTATTTATTTATGCACTTAAAACTTATATTGATACAAATATGATATATATAAGTTGATGCAAAAATTATAATTGTAATCTTATTTAACTAATTTTTATTAATATGATATATATATATATATATATATATATATATATATATATATATATATATATATATATATATATATATATATATATATATATTATTTTAATATTTATATATGAGTTATTAATATATTTTAATAGTCTTACCAGAAACAAATATTTATTTGGAAAATTTACATTAATGATGTTATATGAGTTATTAATCATTACTGCATTTAAAAATCGTTACCAAAAACTATAAAACTTATAAAACATTTACATGTCACAATTACCCTGATGTCATGTTATTTTTTTCTAAAACCATATCATCGTTTTTTTTAGTGTCATGTCATTTTTTGTGAGAATGATAGTAGTCATTACACATATACAAATCACTTGTCAAATAATGTCTAGGAGATGATTTCAATATCTAGATAAGTCTCATTAATAGATTGATATATTCTAATCCATTTTATTTATTCTATAAAATATAAATCTTTACTTTGTCTTCTATATGTAAGTAAAGAAATAACTTCTGTTTCTATTCTAAATATAAAGGAATGCTATTGTAGAAGAATATATTGGAGTTGATTCAATTTCTATTATAAATTTTTTCTATTAGAGAAAAATAGCAAAGTTCATAAAATGTCATCTAGGTTATGATTGTAATTAGGAATAGACATTTGAGTACCTATTCAGATTCGGTTCAGATCTATTCAGGTTTTGAGTTAAAGATTTCAATTTTATTCGAATATGTTATATACTTGAAATCATTACTATCTTGATTAAATCTCACAATAGACTTCGAAACTTGGCTGCTGAATTAACTCCGTTAGCTAAACAATCTCTGGATGTGAACGTCTCATTAACATATCACTCTCTCTAACTCAAATTCATATACATATACATATAACAATTGTCTTCCTTGAATATATTTTTATATAGATTGTATTCTAATTGGATTGAAGTAAGCGAAAAAATCCCGCATTTTTAGGGTCAAAATCTAGTATTTTAATGCTGGATATATTATGATATTACAAATTCAGAGAAATATTACATACAATTCTACAGTCGATAATTCTACTTGTTCTATGAAGATTCACGTCTGACTGGATCACCTGAGACGTCCTATCGGATCCACCCGTGACGGTATTTCTTGCGTCATGCTGCACATCTCTTGTTAGACATTCTCCACTAATTCGCATAGTGGAAAATGCAAATCCAGACCTCCTAGTGTAAAAGCATTAATTAACTATTGGTCAAACCACTTCACCAAAATGGCTTCTGCATCTAATATTTTTTTATATTTGTTTATAAGTTTTAAGTCTTTTTGTAATTATATGTGTGAGAATGAATAACAGTTTTCTCTCTCTTATAGTAAGACTAGATCTGAATTAATTCGGTTAACTGTATTTAATTTGGTTCTTCGTCTTAAATTTATAATTATATTTTCTTAATTGCATTTAATTAGGTTCTTCATCTCAAAATCTAGAGATGGCAATTGGGCTTTCTCGTCCCGTCCCGTTCCGTACCGCAGCGGGCTCGTCGTCGAGCGGGTCACGGGAGGTCTGTCCCGCGCGGGCTGCGGTCTTCCAAATGGCTGTCCAATCCCATACCGCAAAATTTATAAGCCTTCGCGGGCCGTCCCGTAGAACACCTTTCTTAGCTTTCTTCATGAATGTTAAAGTAGAAGAATTGTGTAAGAGAGTTGAAGAAAGCTCAACCACATCGATCACAACAACATCCAATGTGATCACTCGCCGGTTTAATAGTCTTGAAGTAAGTGAGAACCATATGGACAGTGAAATTCAACTTTTTCAAATATAGTCTTTGTTTGATTCTTTGTAAAGCAACTCTGCATAACAACAGTAACTTAATACTAATGGTGTCTTATTCTCCTTCCAAGTAGTTGAACTTAGAGTGTAGACAAGATTCTGCGGTAACTCAAACGCTCAATTCGAGCCGTTTAAAGAACAAGCATTAGCTCTTCAACAACATCATTGTAACCAAATTTAATTTCTTTTTAAAACACCACTTGACAATACTAAAAACAAAACTCATCAACTTAAACAAGGAAAGCCAACATAGTAGTAAAGCAATTCATAGTATTGAAAACAAATCAAGCAGAATAGGGGTTTATGGTTGCGGGTATTCAAAATCCCGCAGGTTGAGCCTGTCCCGCATTTGACCCGTCCCGTTTTGAACCCGTCCCGCATTCAGCCCGTCCCGTTTTGAGCCTGTCCCGCGAGGTCCGCAATTTTGCGGGCTTATCAAATAGAAGTTCAATCCCGTCCCGCAGCAAATCTTTACAGGACAGGCCCGCGGTCCAGGTCCTTGATTACCATCCCTATCAAAATCTAGTATTTCTCTTATATTTGTTTATAAGTTTTAAGTCATTTTGTAATTATATGTGTGAGAATGAATAACAGTTTTCTCTCTCTTGTAGTAAGACTAAATCCAGTGTTTTAAAAATCGGATCCGAAGCTGAACCAAAAAATTTTTAGATCACGGTTCAATATGGTTCGACCGGATCAAACCTGGTTCAATAATCTGGTTTACTTATTTTTAGTTAGTAAATATTGTTTATAATTAAAATATAAATAAATTTTAAACATAAAAATTATAAATACTAAATTTATTTTATGTTTGTATGAATGATTTATATTTTTTTATTTCTTTTATTGGTTTTTATCAGGTTAATATTTTTAATATCTAATCCAGCTACATGATCGGTTCATGGTCGAACCAATTATGAGACCCAACCCACCTATATGCCCGATTCATGGTTGAATCCGGTCCAACCAACGGGTCGGTCCGATTTTAAAAACACTGACTTAATCTGAATTAATTCTGTTAATTGCATTTAATTTGGTTCTTCGTCTTAGATTTATAATATTTTCAATAGCCAATAGACCATTACCTTGTTGGTCAAAACAAAAAAATCATCGACTAGATCCCAAATTTTGAGATGCCCATGACACTGAAAATGAGTAAGGTTAGGTCTGGGGAAAATTATACTAATGATGCATGTTTACTGTGTATTGCGTAACGTAAAATTTATACTCCAAGCAGATTACACACTTCTGATTTTATGTCATACAGAAGAGTTGGAGAACAAAAGTGTGAATTTCAAAGACTCCAGAGAACTAAATTACCATACTTCTTAAACACATCTATCTATATATAATGAAAAATATAAGTACATATGTACATCGAAAATTTTTTTTTTTTTTTTGGAACACCAAATGTCCATGGAAATAATTACTGAAATAAAAAAAAATCTGTATAAAAGAACAATATTTGTATATTATTCATCCTCGTTGATACCCATCACCTTTGATTTCTCTTCTTTCACATCCACTGAATGAGTAATCTCAGCTCTATAAACGTAAAACTTAACCACGACCAAGAACAAGGCGAAGTTAACAAAGTTAAGAAGCGCAAAGAACAAGTAATAATAATCCAACCTAGACTCGTTAAGATTATTCAAGATCCATCCTCTTCCACGTTTTATTGTTATCTTGGAAACCGTGGACAACAAGAAACTGCTCAAGAAATTCCCGATCCCTAGACTTGTTAACGAATACGATGTGCCAAGACTTTTCATGCTTTCAGGAGCTTGATCGTAGAAAAATTCGAGCTTCGCAACTACTAAGAAAGCATCAGCCATACCCATAAGCACGAATTGAGGAAGCAGCACGAAGATTGTCAATGGTAGTTTTACTCCCGTTTGGTGAATGAGTCCATGATCAGCAGCGACTTTGAGTCTATGCCTGTAACAAATATGCCAAGTAAGAAACTGTGAGGCCAGTAATTCAACACAAGAAAATTCACTTCTAAATTTTAAAAAGCTATTATTCAGGTCGCACGACCTTTAAACTGTCCAGTTTTTGTAATTAAAATTAACATAAATGTGTTTATGATTCCCTAAAACTCAGATCAGGCCCTCTGATTACTAATGAAACTAATTTTTTTCAATGGAAGCATTTAGTTGATGTAAGCCGCCCTACTTATGAAATATCTATCCATAGTAACCATTTTATTTTAAATCTTAATACCTTTCGGTGAAAGATGCGACAGTCATGACGATGATGTAGAAGATAAGACCAATTCCCATCCGTTGAAGCAAAGTAAAGCCCCTTGGATTTCCAGTGAATTTTTGGGCTATCTTG
Source organism: Hirschfeldia incana (assembly GCA_026261945.1). NCBI lineage: Eukaryota > Viridiplantae > Streptophyta > Magnoliopsida > Brassicales > Brassicaceae > Hirschfeldia > Hirschfeldia incana. The sequence continues at coordinate 2,514,253 of JABCMI010000033.1, forward strand.
ACAAAGACTCGATCATATACGAAAATTGACACGAGGAATGAGACTGTTCCAAAGGCGGAGAGACTCGCTGGTGGGATGCTAAAATTTCCGACAATCCTTGCGTTTAGAGTGGTTCCTTGTTTGACAAACAAAGTGTTGACTTGAGCGATCATCGCGCTTGGGACAAAAGTTATGCACAAGATAGGTAGCATATTTAGCATTTGTTTTGTTTCTTCGACTTCTGTGGTTGTACAAATATTCCACTGACCGATTGTTCCTGTTTTTAGTGAAGCTCTATCTAAAAACCTGCAATATACCGTAAGTTATTTTCCCCAAGACAAGTAAATATATCTGCCAAGTCGGTCCTGATATTTTGAGGGCTGAAAATTTAGTAAAAAGGTTAACAAAAAATTTACAATAATTGTGTAAATTAACTTCCAAAACTTTGGAGAGGTAACGCTCGTTGTACATTATGATATACTTAGGATATACTAATCATTACCTTAACCTTTGATTGGAGTGGATCGGAAAGGTGCCTTTCCGCTCATACTCCAGTGAAGGAAGTTCGTGGAAGCATGTGGGGTCACACGGCATTGGTGTTTTCACTTTGCCAAATGAAGCTAAAATGACTCGAGCCATCGTCAAGAAAGGGCTTCCCATCGGGAGTTTATGGCGGTAATAAGGAGTGCCCAACAAGAAAACAAATATGGAAATAGCAAGTCCCAAAGTTGGAAGCCCATAACCCCAGCCCCAGCCTACATTTTCTTGAACATAGACAAGAATAGTGTTGGCAAATAGAGTACCAAAGAAAATACTAAACATCCACCAATTGAAGAATGAGATTTTTTGTATCTTCTCCTTTGGATCCCACTCATCGAATTGATCGGCTCCAATTGTTGATATGTTAGGTTTTGTACCACCTGCACCAATCGCTAATATGTACAACGCTCCAAAGAAAACTGCTAACTGTAGAACCGAAACCTTTTCACAGTCTTCAGCACTAGCCGTAGAACCAGCCGTAGAACATTCAGGCGGTTTCATTCCTGGTATAGATACTGATAACGTTAACACCAGCATCCCCTGTAATTAAGAAAATTATCAGTAACCAGTTGTAGCAACAATTCAGTCTGAGAAACTTGCACCATTTTGACACTTTAACCACTAATATTCAGTGATGAGACTTACTATTTTTATGTATATGCTTATTCTTAAATCATAAAGATTATAAAGACTTAGGCTTATCTTTAAAAATCAACAATTAAACGCGACCTGCCACCTATGAACAATAGTTAATTTTTAATATTTGAGTGTTGACGCAAATGTATCATCCGGTGGCGCCACCTATTCAGTGTTTACATATTGTATTTATTTTCTAATATTCCATACTAACCGGTTAAAATAAGGAAAATGTCATTTAAACACAATTTGTTTTAAGTTTGGTTGAAAAAAAACACCAACTTTTTAATGAACAAAAAACATTTAACTTTTCTTGACAAACCATTAATCATAATTTTAGTTGCCCATACCATTTTACCTTTTAGTCAACAGTTATAGTTGAGTAACAATAAGTCAAAAATAATTTTCAAAGTTGATATTTTTGGCACAAATATAAATTAATATTTTCCAAAATATTGGATTTTAAATTAATAACTTTTATACTAATAAATAAAACTATAAATTAGTAATTATTCAAACAAAAATTATCGAAAATTTTATTTTTTTTCAAAAAAAATTATTCTAAAATAACCAGTTAACATATTATTAGTAAAGTAACTAGTTATATAATTATTATGAACTTTTATAATAATTTATGATCAACTTTTGATTATTTATATAATCCTAGTTGGATTATGTTTTATAATTTTATTGTCAAAATTTTTGCTCATAAAATTTTAAGCAAATTTTGATTCTTATTGGTTGATGGATTTTTTATAACTCTTTATGTTTCCAATATCAACTTCAAAATAGTTTTTTATAGCTTCTAATACGGGTGGGCACTTTACCTGACATCCGAAATGGCACATGAACCTGATCCAAAAAATCCGAACCGAAGTAGAAAAATATCCGAACGGATATTGATTTATGAGAGATTAGAAATCCAAACCCGAACCGATAATATCCGAACTCGAATGGATATCCGAAGATAACCGAACATATGTATATTTTACCTTATATTTCTAGTTTACTACTCATATTTTATTCCAAATATTCATATTTTATTCAAATATTTTTATTAACGTTATACATAGTTTAAGAGCAGATAATGTACATATAATTATGAATTGCTACTCACTTAAAACAGTAACGTTTGATGGAACTTTGTTAGTAAAATGTTAATGCAATTTTTTTTATTTTAAATGAAAAGAGTAACGTTTGATGGAACTTTCATGATTATTTACATTTTCGGTGAAACTTCTTTTTTATTTTAATTAAAACTCGGAGAGGATCTTGTAACATGTTTATAGCGAGAAGTTAGGGGTAGGCATTCGGATACCAGTGGGTTCGGATTAGGTATTTCAGATTTTCAGATATTTTGGTATATAGGAATATAATATTCATTCGGACATTTTTATATTTTGGGTCGGATTAAGATATTTTTATTTTGGGTTCAGTTATGTCGGATCGGGTTTCAGATATTTAGATTTTGGAGACAAAAAATCAAATTTTCATTGCTCAATTTTCTTGTAATTAAAAAATACACCTCGAACTTATTTTTTTATTTTAATTTCTAATAGATTAAATGATTAATATATATGGAGATAAAATTTAAAAATAAAAAGAGATTAATTTGATTATTTTTTGATAATATTAGATACAAATTTTGTTAATGCTCAAAAAAATGACATGTTTTTTAAGTGAATGGCAATTCATAATTATATGTACATTATCTTATTTTAAACTATGTATAACGTTAATAAAAATATTTTAAATAAAATATGAATATTTGGAATAAAATATGAGTAGTATACTAGAAAGTTTACTACTCACTTAAAAGTTTACTACTCACTTAAAAGTTCCATCAAACGTTACTCTTTTCATTTAAAATAAAAAATTGCATTAACATTTTACTAACAAAAATTTCAATGGTATAATTATAAAACATAATCCAACTAAAATTATATAAATAGTTACAATAATATATGATAAATAATAATAAGAGTTCATAATCATTTTTTAACTAATTACTCTTCTAGTGATATGTTAAATAATTATTTTAAAATATTTTTTATCTGAGAAAAATGAAAAAAAATCTTTGACTTTTTAGGTTAATTTTTTTATATATTTTTATTTAGTGTTATAGTGATTAAAATATATATTATAATTTCAAATCCAATTTTTTGGAAAAGGTGTTGAATTATATTTTTCAAAAAAAAATATCAACTTTAAAATTTATTTTAGGTCTAATATTAATTAACTATAAATGTTGATTAAGGATATAAGAAAAATGGATGGTGAAAAAAATTTTAAGATTAAAACAAATTATGAACAAAAGTTAAGGATCTTTTTCGGTTCACGGAAATTTTCTTTTTTTTTTTTGCTAAAATTTATGGAAATTTAATATTTTATCAACCATATTTGAGAGTTGAACGATATTTTCCTATTAAAATAATACTGTACAGAGATATACTATTGATTTAGCTTTTTCTGTATTTTCTGTTTTTATCTGTTATACAACAGAATTAGGGGTGAACACGAAGCGGATATTCGGATTATTAAAGATATTCGTGATCCGATCCATTCTCTACGAATATTCGATTATTCGATTTGATCAGATCCATAGCTTTTAGGATATCGGTGTTCTGGATATCCGCAAATATCCGATTTTTTACCGGATATCTGATTCGATCAGTTAAAAATAATAAACAATTAAAAAATTAAAAAAAAATAATAAATAAAAGAAAAAGAAGAAAATCTGATATAAAATAATAATATTTCATTGCAACTTTTTAAAAAATTACATACTTTCAACAATTTTAATAGCTATATAATTGATTTAGTGAATAAAAATATTATAAAAATTATATAGAGATATAAAAGTATATATATTATATAATTTTATAAACATATATACAAATATATGTATATAGCGGATCGGATCGGATATCCGTTTCTAAAAATATTAGTATTTATGATTTGTTTCGTCGTTAACAGATATTAGATTTCAGTATTTGCTTTGATTTATCATGTTAGAGATATTCGGATTTTTCGAATCAAATCGAAATGAAAACGAATAACGGATCGATCAAAATTTGTAGATATATATATTTTTTTAATTTGTAGATAGTTTACCCACCCCTAAACAGAATATTACATACCAAGAAACAGATTGCGGAAGATATTACGAAGGTGAGGTAACGACCAAAATGCGCGTCTGCCACGTAAGCACCCAAGATGGGAGTGAGAAAGATAGTCCCAACCCAGTTGGTTACATTGTTCGAAGACTTGACCGTGCCTTGGTGAAGTTTGGTTGTCATGTAAATCACTAGGTTGCTAGATATACCATAGTATGCCATCCTCTCAATTGCCTCGTATACTTATTAAAAACATTAATTAATACTAAGACAAAGCAATAAATTATGTAAGAGTAGTTTTATTGAGAAAAAAGTTTCCCAACCCCAGTATCTCAAAACTAAAAGTAATGAAATGATCAAAATATTATTTGATGAAATGGTTTCTCAGTTGTTGAGAAACTCAATTCAGAAATATAAAATATTTGTTCTATTCAATATAGTTTTAGTATTAGATATTCATGTTAAGAAATCTTCAATATGGGTTGCTCTGAAAATAATGAGATTACTAAAGTTATATCTGCACCTTTGCGGAGATATTGGCTCTTACTTTTTTATATATTGATATTTTTATGATTAATATTATATATTTTAGATGTGTTATTATATATCTAATTGTATTCAAAAGATCCACACCGAATCAGATAATATGGTTATTTTGATTCAAATATCCGAACTCATTTCAGATACATTAGTTATTTGGATAGTTTTAGATTCATATACATCAGAATCAAACTCAGCTAGACCATTTAGACCCGCCATCTAGACCCGAAAAGACCTGATTCAAGACCAATTCATAAATTTATAATATCCAAGTGAAATTTAAAAAACTAAAAAAATTTGATACCATATCTGAATGAACATCAAAATGCATATGCCTAACTTATTATGAATAAAAAAAACTTATTGTCAGCTGTTTTGAATTCTTGTTACAAACAAATTCATTTAAAGATGTTTAATTATTATAGTTAATATGTAACATAAATGTTGTCGTATTATTATGTTTAAGATAATTAATAAATTAGTTAGAAAGAATAAAAAAAATGCAAAAAATGTAAGAAACACTTTAAATAAGTAGTTTATGATTGTAGTTCTGAAATAAACGATGTCAATTATTTGAAAAATACAATAAATAAAGTGGTTAGAACATGTTTTATAAAGGAAAATGAAAGTTGTTAGAAAACAATTAAATTAAAAAAAATATTGTTTTGTATTTTAGTAAAATAGATAGATACAGTGAAAATTATGGGGAAAGTGTAAACCAAAATAATCTATATGTATATGTATTGTTTTTACATGTATATTGTTTCTCCTAGAAATTTACACGATACGAATAATATCGATACTATTTCACGTCAAGCTTATAGTGTTATGTTTTTGCATAATTTTCATATGGAACATAAATCAATTGGGGATACTGATGACTTTAATTTTCCATATATTTTCATAATGAGATATAAATCAGTTTTAAGTTTAAACATTATAGGAAAAGCCAGTTAAATTAAAACATGAGAAAAACATGGGCAATTGTCCAAAAGAGACATTTTCAAGTTTTTCTCACAAAAATAGACCTTAAAAAAAATAACCAAAATATTTCATTTAATAGATGAAAAAACCCTACTACCCTAGATATATGAATATAAATAAATAAATAACTAAATAAATAACTAAAAAATTATAAAAAATTATAGTTTCAGATTATATGTTTTCAAATTCAAAATATTTTATAATATTGTTTTTGGAAATTATTTTTTTGGAATTTTTTGTATTAATTTTATCAATTTTTCTTTTTATAATTCAAAATTAATTTTTGAAACTATTTTTCAAATTTTTACTTTTAAAATTTTAGTATTTTTTTTTATTTTATAAACATTAAAACTTTAATCCTCACACCTCCCTTAACTCTAAATCTTAAAATTTAGATTAATTAACCCAATGTTATAAATGCATATTTACATCTTTAATGAAATGTTTTGATCATTTTGATTCTTGAAATCTATATTTGTGACAAAAATTTGCTTTAGTGTTCTTTATGTTTTTTTCTCAAAAAAAATTAGCAAGCGAGTGAAGTTGAAAGAAACAAGAGAAATAGTACCAATGACGAAGTAACAAGCTTTCCAACGACCTCTTTGGGATCTTCGGACAGGATTGCCTCGAAGATCAACAGTTCCATCTTTTGTGTAATCATCTCCTTCCTCTTGTAATATCATTTCCTCTCTCTGTCTAGATCTCTCTTTGTTAGGTTGCTTCTGTGTTTTTTTCTAACATGGATGTTTGGGTGAGTAGAGTTTGCATTTTTTATCATATATATAGACAACGAAGATGACGCGCCACACAATGCGAATCTTTCGACGTAGTACGTACAATCGCCCAAGAGAGTTTAGAAAATTAATAGACTCCGCTTTAAAACTTTATGGGGAAGAGCTTCCATCTAATTTTTGTTTTTGAACATCGGCTTTCCATTTATTCTTTTCTTTTGTCAGCTTTTTTATTTCATGGAAATCCGAAGGCAAAAGGAGTACATTTTTAGCCCAACACGTCAGAGCATAAGTAGATAATACGTGTAACGTATATAAACAGATTCAGCAAAGTGGCAAAGAAAAAACATGCAAAACTTGAATCATTTCCGCCGGTGGGGGTTCTGTTTCTTCAAACCACGGTCTCAGCCAGTGCCGGCTCATACAATTGCAAGACCCACAACTTTTTTATAAAACTTATTTTACATATAAAAATTTGTAAAAATCTAGTTATAAAAAGACTATCAAAAGTAGTTGGTAAAATACATATTTGAATGATTTTGATAGTTATATCAATTTTTTTAAAAATAATCTAAAATGTGCTATTTTATAAAAACTAAGGTATTTGTATAAAAAGTTGTGGACGTTTCTCGCTTCATATCATTTTTTTAAACATTCAATTGAAAAATATGCCATGTTAATTGAAATAAATGAAATACTAATTTCATTTCGTTAAATTTCATTAATCTTTCATTTATTTCTCATCTGTTTTTTAACTGGTTACCATATTGAATACAGATTCTTTTCCTAAGAGTTTAGATGATACGAGTGGTATCGATACTAATAATATACGTCAAAAGGAGAATATAATAAAAATATAAATATGAACACTAATATGCTACCGTGGTTATGCCATCAGTGTTTTTAATTATTAAAATCAGCTCTAATCATTATACCAAATTTAATGTTAAAATAATATTAAATTTAATATTTTGATGTTTTACTTTAATTTTTATTTTCAACTAAACTACCAAATTTTACAATAAAACAGTATTATATTATTTTTAATTTTAATAGTACTTAAACTATTTGTACTGGCTATATTTTATTTTATAAGGTGTTCATGTATAAGTGTAAAAGAGAGAAGTTTATTTATTAAAATAAAAGAGAGAAGTTAAAAATGAACATTTACATCTACATTGGGATTCCTTACGATCCAGTTAACATATTAATAAAATGAAAAAAAAATATTAATAAAATGATGTTAGAAAAAAAAGAAGTTCAAAATGAAAAAAAAAATATACAAACAACGAAGAAACAAGCTTTTCAACTCTCGCCGGAAATTTTACTCAAAATCCGTGGATCTTGATCCGTTTGATTTGCTGCAGGGGAGTGAGGGTCGAGCTAGGGCTGAGTATTTTATCCATTAAATTTTATTCGATTTGTTATTCATTACGATTGATCCGAGAATTTTGGATATCCGTAAACTTTTGAAACACATCAAATACTAAAAATCAATATCTGTTAAGATCAAAGCAAATCACAAATACTAAAATTTTGGAAAGCAGATATCTGATCTGATCCAACAATATATAAATACATGTATATCTTATTATTAAAGTTTGAAATGTATAAAATTATATAATTATTATTCTAACATATGATTTGATAAATTCTATTTACATTACTACTTATATAAAAGTATTAAATAAAAAAGAGTAAACATTTACGACAATTATAAATTACAAAAAAAAGAATTATATTTTTTTTAAGTTTTGTATTATTATAATTGTTAACACAAGAAGTACATTATAATTTACAAAATATGTAGATTCATATTTCTTTTAATTTATATGTTATGTATCATGCGAAAAAAAATGTTTACAAAACAAATTTGTATCGAACTTTTAAGATTATTTTTATTAATCAAATCATATGAGATTTTTCTAAATATTCGTAAATATCCACAAATATTTATCTATTTTCTGAACATTCATTTTTTGAATATTCGTATTTTTTCAAAGCAAAACAAATAAAAAAATTAGATATATGTGACATACGAAACAAATCACAAATATCTTCAAAAACTTGATATTCGATATGTGCCCTGGTCTAAGTCGAGCTATCAGAAACGGATGCATGTGCTTCTTTTAAGCACGGTGAATGTGCAGGTGAGTCGAATTTGTTTTGCAGACACCCACTAACCATTAATTATTTTAAAAAAACAACAGATTCTTTCTTAAAAAAAACTTATTTGGAGAATGCTTGTTGGAGACTCTCTGTGGAGTAAGTGGATTAAGATCAACCTGATTAAAAAGAAGTAATTTTGGGTGATGAGTGGGAAAACAGAAATGGGATCTTGGATTTGGAAAAAGATGCTAAAGCTAAAGGAGATAGCTAAGCGATTCCGCTGGAAAGAAGTAAGAAACGGTCGCCACACTTCCTTCTGGTATGAGAGGTGGTCTAATCTTGGGGTGATGTTTGATTTACTTGGTGAAAGAGGCATCTTAGAGCTGGATATTAGACGAGAGGCTACTTTGGAAGATGCTCTTTGTCATTCAAGAAGAAAGAAAAATCACAGGAGGCTTGTATTGAATGATATAGAAGCGGAACTGGATGTTATCAACAGGAAGTTGAGGGTAGATGTGGAGGATTTGGACATGTGGAGGGGGAAAGCGGGTTTCAAACACAGATTTTCAACCTCTGAGACTTGGCTGCAGATAAGAGATGCATAGACTCAATGCTCTTGGGGAAGAGTATCTGGTTCACTCAAGCCACGCCAAAATTTGCTTTCATTGCTTGGCTTGCGGCTCGGGGCAGGCTGGCAACTATGGATCGGATCTCTAGTTAGAACCAAGGAGTGGTTACTACCTGTGTATTATGCAATTCTTCCCAGGAGACTAGAAACCATCTCTTCTTTGATTGCTCATTCTCCACTCGGATTTGGGAGCAACTGGTTAAAGGGATTCTGTGCAACTCTTTCACATATAGGTAGGATGATATTATTGATCTGATATCGGCCTCTTCAATGGAGAAAAGGAAGCGGTTTTGTCTCCGATATGCTTTCCAAATCTCGGTTTACTCGCTGTGGAGAGAGAGGAACAAGCGTAGGCATGGTGAAAATCCATTGTCCATGAGGTCTAGATAAAGCTAATGGACAAAGCCATCAGAAACAAGCTTAGTCTGGTCCAAAGGAAGAGAGTGAAGGGCATGGAAACTATTCTTCAGTTCTGGTTTTCTACAAGACTGTAAATATTTTTTGGCAGTTAGGATGAAATAAGTTTTTTTTTTTGTAAAGTTTAGGAGCTTATTTTCTCCGCAAAGGATCCACTAGTTGTAAACAAGTTTTTTGGTGAATATAATTTAGCATTCATTCAAAAAAAAACCTTTTTGAATCAAGTATAATTATTGGCGGGTTTTAACGGAACTGATGCAAGTATAATTTTTTTTGATCAAGTTGGATTTTTGAATCAAAAAATGATTTGATCTGCCGTGGGGCAGGACGAGTCGGAGCGAGTTAATCCGCAAACCCAGCACTATTGTCAGTGACCACTTTGGGATCTTCGGACAAGATTGCGTTGAAGATCAACAGTTACATCTTTTGTATAATCATTTCCTTCCTCTTCTAGTGTCATTTTCTCTCTCTCTAGATCTCTTTTTCTTAAGAAGCTTATGTGTTTGTGCACGGATGGTTGGGTGAATAGAGGTTCCATTTTTTTGTCAAGGAAGAATTTGCGCTTTTTACCTCATAATTTTAGGGCTGGGCATTTAACTTGGATCCAAAAACCGATTCGAACCGGTCCAAAAAGACCCAACCCAAACCGAACCAAAAGTTTACAAGTATTTTTCGGATCTAAATTTTTTTATTCGAATAGATCCAGACCCGAAAAGAACCGATCCGAATAAACTCGGATCCGAAAAGAACCAATCCGAATAGATCCGACCCGATAAAAACTGACCTGTACCCGACTTAAAAACATGTATATTCAAAACTGTGATTTATTTTGTGTTCTATTTTATATATATTATTTTTTAATTTAGTTGAACTATCTTTTGTTAACAATATTTATTATTATTTTGTAACATTTTTAAGTAATATGAAATTTTAAAATATAAAAATTTAGAGTTTAAAAATATTTTATGTTTATTATTAATAGTTTAATTTATGTTATTTTGTAATTTTTAGATATATATATATATATATATATATATATATATATATATATATATATATATATATATATATATATATATATATATATATATATATATGATAAATATTGATTGAATTTGAGTGAGTTTGAGTATGTCATGTATTTTTCAGATCTTAAATACTTGCATCCGACCCGGATTCAAAAAATTATGGATATTTTACAAGTATTGGAATTATAGACTCGAGCCGACCCGGATCCAACTAGACCTGGCCCGAAACCGACCCAAAAATTATAGGTATATATATAGATATAAGTGGGGTGTATTCAACTGAGAGTTTTAAGTGATTTGTATTAAAATGAAAAATTCACTGTTATTGAAACATGAATTTTAAAAACTCATTTAAAATCCACTCTTATTGAAGTTAACATTTCGAAAAATACTATGAAATCTATTGTTCTTGAAAATATTTAAGTTGTGGGTTTTAAAGTTATTAAGTTATTTTAGGGTGTTTGGGTGAAATTTCTTAGTTAAAAAATTGAAACACAAATCTCATAGTTTTAGGTGATATTCTAGAGTGGTTTAACAAAAATCACTTAAATCTCTGCAACTTATTGGAATCATCTAAAACTTTATTAAAAATCAAACCACCTCAAATGTTAATTTGAATACATCCCTCTAAATCATTGCCGGTCCATCATTTTTAATTTGGGCTTTTTGCAAAAGTGACTCAAAACTTGGTGTCAAACAGAAAACTAACTTTTTCTTTTGGCTCCTTTTTTTTGAGATTTTCACCCCACACTTGCATTTTATCTACGAAAATGCCATTGCCTTTTTTACTGTCTCAACCTCATCTTCTTCAAGTATTTACAATAGTGCCAGTACCATGAATAGTTCCAACAACCTTGTACTATCTGTTTGGAGCTTTTAATGCATTTTAATGCATGTAAATCTCTTTATACTCTCTCTGTTTCAATTGTTATGAACTAAAAACAACATTTTTTTCACTTTCTCTCCATATTCATCCAAAAAACTCAAGCTTTTGATTCAAAATATTTTATGGTTGACAGAGCCATATTTCTTTCGTTTTGACTTACGGTTGCTTTCGTTTGAGGTTCTGGGTGGTTGGAGAAGACCTTGTGTGCAAACGAAGTCATCTCAACCTAGTTTAAGGTACGAATTTCAATTTTATTCAAGATCTGTTCGCGTAGAAGACTTACTAGTAAGTCATCTGAATGTAGAAGACTTACTGATAAGTCTTCTGGTCAAACAGACGACTTAAACTAAGTCGTCCAGCTTTGTTTGTTAAAAAAAAAACTCCAGACGACTTATATTTAAGTCGTCTACGAGAAACGGGCTAGTTTTGCATTTGACCGAATCGTGTCAGATCTTTGACTATTACTGGACGACTTATAATTCAGTCGTCTCTGGGAAAGTTAAAATTTCAATATTTTATTAAACTAGACGACTTACGTGTAAGTCGTCTTAGGTTAGTTTTGTAATTGAAAAAAAAACTTCATAATTTAACTTTTACCAGACGACATAATATAAAGTCGTCCCATCAGAAGACTTAATATAAAGTCGTCCGGGGAAAGCAAAGTCGTCGAGAATATTTCTGACTTTTCTTGTCAAACCTTGCTTAAACCGGACGACCTTACATTAAGTCGTCTATCTGGACGACTTCGTCTGGAGAAAGTTAAATTTCAAGTTTTATTCTTCAATTACAAAACTAACCTAGGACGACTTACATTTAAGTCGTCTAGTTTGAATAAAATATTGATATTTTAACTTTCCTTGAGACGACTGAATTATAAGTCGTCCAGAAATAGTCAAAGATCTGACACGATTCGGTCAAATGCAAAACTAACCCGTTTCTCGTAGACGACTTTAATATAAGTCGTCTGAAGTTTTTTTTTAACAAACAAAGCTGGACGACTTATAATTAAGTCGTCCCTTTTCATTTTCAATTGCAAAAGTGACATCTTTAGACGACTTACCTTAAAGTCTTCTGGACGACTTAATTCTAAGTCGTCTGCAGCAATGTTTATTGAACTTCTTCATTTTCTCTATGTTTACTAATGTGTTTTATTTTGGATATTTGCAGATGATTTTTCAGTTACATGCAGTGTATGGAGAATGGTTGTTGAGAGATTTCCGTTGGGATTTTGTGGTTGATGATCTCAAAGGAGCAAGATTGTTTTTATTGAATGAAGATTCAACACATGCTGAACTTGTTGCAATGGCTCAAGAAGATTATAACCTGGACATGAGAACAGTGACTGTGGAGATTAGCTACTCATTACCAGCAGAAATGATGATGGCTCCAGGCAGTCCCCCCATTCATGTTACAAGTGATAGACAAGTTCGAAACTTGCTCGAGATACTCAAAAGGCATAGAGTATGTCTTTGTGTATCAAGCCGCAGCAATGTGGAAACGATTTCAGAGAAAAGAGATAATGATGAAGCTGGTGAATGGGAAGAAGATGTTGGTGATGATGAAGCTGGTGAATGGGAAGAATATGTTGGTGATAATGATGAAGCTGATGAATGGGAAGAAGATGTTGGTGATAATGAGGAAAATGGGGAGGATGATGGGGAGGAGGAAAATGGGGAGGAGGATGCTGATAACTCTATTGTTGGTGAAACAGATCAGAATGGTGGGGATTATAGTCTTTATGGAAAGGTTCAAGATGAAGACGAGGAAGATGATGATAATATTTGTTTTGAAGAAATCGAAAAGACATATGCTAAGTCAAAAGCTATTGAAGAAGGAAAATCGGATGGTACCAGTATCTATGTCAACCAGAGTTTTGTTAGCAAGGATGCACTGCTTTCAGAGTTGCGGTTGGCAGCAGTGAGGGGTAGGTTTTCTTTCAGAATATACAAATCAACGAAAACTCTCCTTGTGGCAAGATGTCGGGTTAGCGGTTGTGGATGGAAGATCAGAGCGAGTGTGAAACATGGGACAAACACGTTTTGGGTAACAAAGTATGTGGAAAAATATTTATGCTCAATCGGAGACCGAATCGCTCAGCGGAGACACTGTACTCCGAAGTATGTTGGTAGTCTTTTCATTGATCGTGTTGGAATCATTGATGGGATAACTCCGCAGCATATCACTGATGCAATAAAGAACATGTTTGGCATGGAGCTTGATTACACCACTTCATACAGAGCACTGTTATATGCACAAACATTGGTGAGAGGATCAGCAGAAGAAGGGTATTCGCGTCTGGAATCATATCTCGAGCAAATCTCCATTGCAAATCCTGATTCTATCACGGCTATAGAACTTGATTCTGTTAAAAGATTTAAGTATTTATTTCTCACTTTTGGAGCTTCTATCAAAGGTTTTAAGTTTCAGAGAAGGGTCATTGTGGTGGATGGAACTCACCTAAGTGGAAAGTATGGAGGTGTTATGTTAGTTGCAGCTGCACAAGATGGCAATTTTCAGATATTCCCATTGGCTTTTGGGATCGTGGATGCTGAAGATGAACCTTCTTGGGAATGGTTTTTCACAAAATTGGCTAGTTGTATATCTGATGACAAGCCTCTGATGATAGTCTCCGACCGGCACTCGGCCATTAAAAGTGCGTGTGATAAGGTGTTTCCTTGGGAAAGAAGAGGAATATGTTATTATCACCTTCAAGATAACATTGTCAAAAAGTTTAAAGGGAAACATCTCATGTACTTGGTGAAAGGGGCTGCTTATGCTCACACGGTTTACGATTTTGACCGGTACATGGCTGAGATACGGAGTGCAAACCCGAAACTTTCAACGTATTTGGTGAATGCCGACGTCAGCCTATGGTCAAGGGTTTATTGTAAGGGGAACAGGTTCAACATAAAAACAAACAACATCACTGAATCTATTAATTCCGCACTGAAGCGAGCAAGAGGATTTCCGATTACGTTTCTGCTGGAGTTCATAAGGCAGAAGTTAGGAAAATGGTATGTGAAAAGGAGAGCAGATGCTTTGAGTCTCACAACTCAACATAGCCGGGGTGTTGAATACTTGCTTGCTGTTCGAACAGAGATAGCAGATACGATGACGGTCCAACCAATTGATGGATGGAAATTCTTTGTCAAAGGTGGCAAAATGGACTGTGTGGTTGATTTGGAACATGCAAAGTGTGATTGTGGTGTCTATAGAGTGGAGAAAATACCTTGCTCTCATGCTATAGCTGCTGGTACAAAAGCTGGTTTGCATATCTCCACACTTGTATGTCCAGTATACTCAAATGATTCTCTTTATTCAGGATACTTTGAGAATATATATCATGTCGTGTCACAACATATTGAGGAACGATAATGCTATCCTCCAGAAGTAAAGCGTGGTCCGGGGAGACAGAAGAAATCAAGATGGCAATCTTGGTTGGAGCTATCTAGGATGAGAGGACACAAACCCAGGAAGAAACACAGGGCACGGAGATGCTCAAACTGCAAGGAAACTGGCCATACGAAACCACAATGTACACAACCAGATGACTAGTTGTCCAGACGACCTTAAATTTAGTCGTCTAGTCTTGATTACCCGTCTAGACGACCTTAAATTTAGTCGTCTAGTCTTGATTACCCGTCTAGACGACCTTAAATTTAGTCGTCTAGTCTTGATTACCCGTCCAGACGACCTTAACTGTGTTCTCTTCTTTTGCGGTCTTTCCTCTCTATCATCTTAACTTGTTTCCTTATGTATTTTGGTTTGTACAACTTGAATGTTTTTCTATGTGAACTTTTATTCTAGATGTGCAAAATGTAAATTGTAAGTCGTCCAAACCCTCCAGACGACTTATTTGTAAGTCGTCCAGATGGAAGACCTTCCAGACGACTAACTGTAAGTCGTCCTAACCCTCCAGACGACTTATTTGTAAGTCGTCCATCTGGAAGACCTTCCAGACGACTTATTTGTAAGTCGTCCAGCTGGAAGACCTTCCAGACGACTTATTTGTAAGTCGTCCAGACCTGAAGAACTTGCAGACGACTTATAAATTTACAAATATATAGAAGGGAAGACAAGTTCAAATATAGGTTGTTCAAAAAAAAAGACAAGTTCAAATATATACAAGGAAAGACAAGTTCAAATATATACAACAGATAAGTTCAAAGCTATACAAGAGGAGTTCAAATCTATACAAGAGGAGTTCAAATCTATACAGCTAATCATACATGCCCACAAATCTATCACCATCCATATTTTCTTTCAAATGCTGATCAAGAAGCTCCGTCTATATATCCACCGCCATACAATCCCTCATATTCTTCACGTTGGCCCTAGCAAAGTCTTTAGGGTTAAAGGTGACCCCAAGAGCATGACATTCAATGTACTTTAGAGCGTACACGCCACAATCACCACTGTTGGCGGTGGGTATTCCTTGCACCGGTCTCTCATAGTTGTATGGCTCCAACCCGCGTGCGACCCGTAAATCTTCGTTGGGAGCGCACTCAACAAACAGATAAGGGAACATCTCGAGAAAAGGCTGCATTATCTCATCCCATGCGGAGGGTACCGACGTTGAAGGTATGCTGTCCCAGACGACTATGTGCCTCTTAGGGATCGATATCCAAATAGCAACCCAATGCTTGCTGTTCAAGTTCAGTGGCGCATAGATATCATCAACGTCCTCCCCCCCCACTTCTTCATTGATTGGCAAAATGAAGGTATTGATCCTTCATAAAAAGCCCACGCCCCACCAGGTATCGCTCTCCCTAAACCTTTGTGATCAGGTTCCGAGGCTTTGAAGATGTGATACTGTTCTCTCCAAGACTGGGTAAAGTTGTGATCCAGGAATGCCATTCGCTCGCTCCTGAAAGCTTGTGGGTTCTCCTGATACCTCTGCCTCAGCACATTAATCCAAGCATCTATATGCTGCAGATGGCAATAATACAAGTTAGAAGATTCCAGACGACTTAAATATAAGTCGTCAGGAAAGTCGTCCAAGTAGACGACTTTCCAGACGACTTATATTTAAGTCGTCTGGTAAATATAAGTCGTCTGGAAAGTAGTCTACTTGGACGATTTTCCAAACGACTTTCCAGACGACTTATATTTACCAGACGACTTAAATATAAGTCGCCTGGAAAGTCGTCTACTTGGACGACTTTCCTGACGACTTTCCAGACGACTTATATTTAAGTCGTCTACTTGGACGACCACTTATATTTACCAGACGACTTAAATTTAAGAAGACTTACGCAGTCTTCCAACCATTCTTTGGGTGTCCGGAGGATTTTATACCACCAAGTTGGTGATGTACGTGGTTTCTCATCATGCTTAGTGTAATAATGACTGCAAACAAAAAAACATTCAGTTTTGGTACACTAAATCAAGCAAAAAAGCAATCAGTTTTAGGTAAAGCAATCACTTACGGATCAGTTTTCAACCAATCAGCGAGATCTTTCAGCTTTTCTCTGTTTACTGGCGGAAATGGCTTATAGGCTACCACTTTAGCTTTATTTTTCCCTGCCGTATAAGGAGATAACTGCGTGGGAGCAGGTTTCTTCGCTCGTTCACTCCTTCCACGCACAGCAGTAGCAGCAGGGGGAGCTGTTTTGTCCAGCAAGGGGGCTTGAACGCTTGATTCTGGTGCTGGAACGCTTGGATCAGTGGAAGAGAGGCTCGGTTGGGAGGTGGAAGAGAGGCTCGGTTGGGAGGTAGAAGAGAGGCTCGGTTGTTGATCGGTGGAAGCGATGCTCGGTTCCACAGTGGAAGTGACAGCAACAATCTGCAATATAAAAGTTGCACACTAGTTAACCATGGACGACTTAAATAAAAGTTGTCTGGACGACTAGTTGAACCTGGACGACTTAAATAAAAGTTCTCTGGACGACTAATTGCCCTGGACGACTTAAAAAAAGTTATCTGGACGACTAGTTGACCCTGGACGACTTACATTTAAATTGTCCAGGGCCAACTAGTGGTCCAGACAACTTACATTTAAGTCGTCCAGGGTCAACTAGTCGTCCAGAAAACTTACATTTAAGTCGTCTGGACAACTAGTTAACCCTAGACGACTTATTTCTTGTTGATACTAACCTCTTTGGCTTGAGGGGTAGTCTGTTTCGTTTGAGAAGGTTGTTTCGTTTGAGGAGAAGGCTGTTTGGTAGGAGGAGGAGGAGGATGTTTGGTAGGAGGAGGAGGAGGCTATTTCCTTTGAGGAGAAGACTGTTTGGTAGGAAGAGGAGGCTGTTTGGTAGGAGCAGGAGCCTGTTTCTTAACAGGAGTACGATGTTTGGTAGGAGCAGGAGGCTGTTTATCTTGAGGGGTTGTCTGAATGGGTTGAGGAGTAGCCTGTTTGGTAGGAGGAGGAGGCTGTTTATCTTGAGGGGTTGTTGTATTGGGTTGAGGTGTAGGCTGTTTGTCTTGAGTGGTAGCCTGATTGGTGATACCAACCTTCTTCTCCACAACTTCCAACCTATCGGACACCCTCCTAATCTCCTTGATGCACTTCCTAAACCCTTCTTTCATGCACTCAGTTACGTCCTTGAACATTTTTTTCAACTCCTATTTGGTGATCCAACTTTCCTCTTCACTAGCCTCTTTTGGAGCCTCTTTATGAGCCTTTTTAGGAGCCTCTTTGGGAGCCTCTTTACGAGTTTTCTTCAGAGGTTTTGGATTGTCTTCTTCCTCCTCCTCCTCCTCCTCCTCCTCCACCACAACCATCTCTATCTCTTTGGCTTTCTTCGATGGAGCCTCTTTAGGTTGTTTATAGACCTTAGTACCAGTGACTTCTCAGCAATCTATGGTCCACTTCCACGGTCTCCGATCATACATGAGTTTAATGATGTTCTCCGCGGGAAAGTCCTCAACCTCAGAGTCCCATTTTGGCCACATTTCACTAATGTCCTTCTGGACAAAGTTGATCACGCGGGTCTGCAGTAAATAGAAGGATCGAGTTAGATATTTGAACAAAAAGACTAAATAGACGACTTAATTATAAGTCGTCTAGAAGGTCGTCCAGCTGGACGACCTTCCAGACGACTTATTACAAGTCGTCTACTAAGTCGTCCAGCTGGAAGACTTTCCAGACGACTTATTACAAGTCGTCTACTAAGTCGTCCAGCTGGAAGACTTTCCAGACGACTTATTACAAATCGTCTGAAAGGTCGTCCAGATGGACGACTTAGTAGACGACTTAATTAAGTCGTCTGAAAGGTCGTCAAGATGGACGACCTAGTAGACGACTTTAATATAAGTCGTCTGCGCAGTCTTTTGGATTGAAGTAAATACCTGACTCAAGATAGCAGCTTTCATTGATCTGCGGCCTCTGCTGCCTCCGTAAGCCAGTATCGGTGGAGACGGACTGTTTGCTCTGGGACCACCAATACTAGCACCCAATTCCGGCATAGCTGTGTACACCCAGACCTGAAGAACTTGTATAAACCCATCCACGGTGTAGCAGCCAGTAATATCTTTGTTTCACAAGGAGTCCATCAGCACCTTAAACGCGACTCTCCCCCATGAATAATGTTCAAACCGATCTAAATCCATCACTAGCCTTGCCAGACTAGATCGTGTAGCGGTTGAAAACTTTCTCCCTTCAATGAATCCTGTGAAGATGGATAGGTACGCGAGCCGCTTGCGATCTTCCGTGGACCAATCCCCGCATCAACAATACATGAAACTTTAATTTTAAAACTACAACAACACATAACATCTCCGCGCTTGCGCGGAGCTACGCCCCTAGTTCAATACTAATTGGACTATGTGACAATTCGTTCTGTTGGTTCGTTACATGGGGAAAGTCTATTACAAACAAAAAATTGATTTTTTTGTAGTATCTTTAGGAAAAAATAAAACTATATCATCATTGGTAAAAGGTACGTAATAGAATTTTATTGTAAACTATAACTTTTTAAAATAAAAAATGTATGTATTAAATAGAAATAGAAATGAAGAAGTAAATTAATGTCTAATCAATCATCCACATTATTGTTTAGATAATAATTTGTTAAACCAATTTTCATACAAAATTAGATGGTAATTTGTTTGATTGTTTTATATAAGATGTTGATAAGATATTCCCTACTCCATGTGAAATATATGATGTTTATTATATTGCTCATTTTTCAACGGTTAGATATTCCATACTCCACTGAAATATGTGAAGTTTATTATATACTCCATTTGGTTTCTAAATAATTTTTTCTTTCTGCTAAACGATTGGTTTCTAAATAATTCTTTACCATGAAACTGTACTGAACACCTAAATTTACGAATTACTGCATGAAAATTGAGAAAAGACACACGGAGCTAGTGTCGGGAGCTTTATCGTATTGTGAAGTTGATTTTTTTTAGTTAATCTAGATCCCCTAACTTACGAAAGAGTCGAGACTAATTCCCAAAAGAAGAAGGTGTGACCTACAGTAGACCGTAAATAATGAACACGTACATATATAGACACATATTAAATTATAATTTTGTATTAGAGGAGAACTAGATGATTATCCGCGCCAGTGACTTCTTTAAAATATGTTGTATTTAAATATTATAATTAGAACATAATTTACTATCAAGAACTTTTTTAAAATTTGATTTGGGATTGACATTTGGATACCATTTGGTTCGGTTTGGTTTGGTTCAGTTCAGTTATGTTTTAATTTTTTGTGAGTTTGATGCGGTTCGGATCCGCGGGGTCGGTTTGGGTTTGAACTTAGATAACTTATTTAATTTTTTTAAAAAATAAAATAAATTCATATATACTTTAAATTTCTCAAAATAAAAAAAAAAACAAAAAATATTTATAACATATAAATGTGTATAATGTAAGCTAAAATACTTAAACTTAACATAAAATTTTGTTTAACTTCAATATTCGGATAAGAAATCAATTGATATTTGAAGTATTGGTATTTTGAGTATCATTTAACTATTTTAAACATGTATTTTTAAGTATTTGTATATATTTCAAAGTATTTTGGACAACATAATAACATCTTATATATTTTGTATATTCTTTTAGATACTAAATTCTAAAAATAAATAATATAATTAAGTATATAACATCTGAAATATTTCGTTTCGGATCCTGTTCCGTTCTATAAATAACATCTTCATAACATCTTACAATTTTTCGTAATTTATAGACATTTTAAGAAATTCAAAATATAACATATATGAAAAAATCTATTTTTTTTTTAAAATATGCTCAATGTGATTTTTAATAATATATATTAAAAAATATGTAGAGGATACACATTTTTTAATCAAATATGTATGATTTATAATCATTAATTGTCATATATACTTAATCATATTAGGTAATTTTGTAATTTTTATTTAAAGAAATAAACTTACGTGGCTTTTATTTAAAAAAATAATTTAAGACTACTAATCAATGTGATAATTAGTTTAATAAAAAGTATAATATATATTTTTATGAACCAACTTATTTTCCTAAAAGTTTCTAAGAATCATCATAGTGATTACACGTGGCTACAAAACATGTTGTAATGTTCTAGGATTAATAAATAGGTGATTGATCCATTACTTAAATCAACATGGTAAATCATAAAACCTTTCTAGATAATAAAAATGGTGACTACTATAATAAAACTATAATATTATCAAAATGGAAAAGACATATACACATCTAAGAATAGGGTTACTTTGTAAAACATATACAATTAATAATCGCCAAAACCTTATTTACATATAAATAAAAATAAATACTCGTGCGGTTGCGGAGATCAAAGTCTAGTCCTTAATTTAAAAACAAATGTTATTAGATTTACTAATATAGTTTCCCTTGACACAATAACATTTTTAATACTTTTTTAATCTTATATATTCAAACTATAAGAATACATACAATACTAAAACATATGTTGTCAACCCTTAAAACCATAGAATATTTTGATTAACTATTTTCACTCATCTGTGTAGAAAAATATTTCGTTATATTATCTCTTAATTTACATCATTTAAAACGGTTTATAAATACATGATTTTAATTTTTCATTTGTCAAAATATTATTTTTTAATTTATAAATTATTTTTAAGATCTAGCCATACGACCTACTAAGGCTATATTCCTAAAAATGACTTCCGTTTTTTGTTTAATCACAAAAGACTAACTGTAATTTCACAAAGCTTTTAGGTTAGTTTCGTATTTGATTCAAGTTAAAGTATAGATTTGCATTTAAAATCATGTCTTGAGTCGTATTTGGTTAATTTTCCTTGATTATATGTAGGGGTGTCAAAATGGGTAAACCAACTGAAACAAAACCATACCCAAATGGTTTTCTACTTATATAGGTAATGGATAAAACCAATCCATTTGACAATTGGATTGGGTTAATCCATAACTCATTTATTTTAATGAGTTAATAGTTTTTAATGGTTAACCCATGAACAATAATTTTATAGTTTAAATAGTTATTGTGGATTATAAAAATAGAGAAATAATTATTAAATAAATAATATTATTTTTGTGAAAATCACGATATTAACGGTTTTGGAGGAAAAACACGAGTTTGCAGTTTCTAACGGAAAATTTGATTTTACGGTTTTGGCGAAAAAACTCGATTTTACGATGGTGGAAAAATTCAATTTTACGATTTGGCGGGAAAATTCAATTTTATGATTTTGGCGGGAAAATTCGATTTTGCGATTTTACCGGGAAAACTCGATTTTGCGATTGTGGCGGGAAAACTCGATTGTGCGTATTTTGCGGGAAAACTCGACTTTCCGATTGTGGCGGGAAAACTCGATTGTGCGATTTTGGCTGGAAAACTCGATTTTGCGATTTTGGCGGGAAAACTCGATTTTACGATTATGGCGGGAAAACTCGATTTTGCTATTTTGGCGGGAAAACTCGCTTTTACGATTTTGGTGGGAAAATTCTATTTTGCGATTTTGGCGGGAAACTTGATTTTTCGATTTTGGCGGGAAAACTCAATTTTACGATTTTGGCGGAAAAGCTCGATTTTGCGATTCTAGCGGGAAGACTTGGTTTGTAGTTTTGGTGGGAAAAATCGATTTCGAGATTTTAGCGGGAAAATCGATTTTGCGGTTTTGGCGGGAAAACTCGTTTTTGTGATTCTAGCGGGAAGACTTGGTTTGTAGTTTTCGCGGGAAAACTCGATTTTGCGGTTTTAGCGGGAAAATTCGATTTTACGGTTTTGGCGGAAAAACTCGATTTTGCGATTCTAGCGGAAAAAACTTGGTTTGTAGTTTTGGCGGGAAAACTCGATTTTGCAGTTTTAGCGGAAAAACTTGGTTTATTGTTTTGGCGGAAAAACTCGAATTTGCAATTTTGGCGATAAAATTTGATTTGTGGTATTGGCGGCAACACTCGATTTTGTGATTTTGGCGAGAAAATGTGGTTCAGACAGGAAAACACGATTGTACGGTTTTGGCGGAAGTTAATTTTGGTTTAGAAATCTGGTTGGTTATTTGTTTTTATATATTTGATTTAATTATTTGTTTGTTATAAGATTTTATTGGTTTGGTTATGGATAACTCACTACCCATTATAATCCAAAGCATTTTAACCCAATCCATTAAGTCCATCAACTCATTTTATCCATTAATCCATTTGTACCCAATTTTTCTATCCATTAAGATCCATGGATTGGATTGGTTTGGATTGATCCATTACTTTTTATCCATTTTGACACCTCTAATTATATGTCTATCATTAACGAAATTTTAAGAAATTTTTTATAACTTGGTCGATGATTTTTTTTTTTTGAAATTATACAAGGATATCCTGGCCCCTACAAAAGTGGATCCAGACTAGTCATATGTTTGCAGTCTATATTATCGGTTCATGTGTCGGTTTCTTGTCCATGGCGATGCCAAAATGTTAATTTCTCGGTGGCCAACGGGAATGATGATTTTTATTTTTTTTTATAAGTGTAATTATATCTGAAATAAAAGGTGATTCTATAATCAGTTAATATCAATTAGTAAAAAATGGAAATACTACGTCAAACATATATATAAAAAATGTATAGTTTTATATTTTTATTAGTTTAAATATATATTTTAGGGAAATATCCTAAAAAAACATACTTACCTTTTTCGTAAGTGTTCACAATGTAATATTACTATTTTGTATTATAAATTAAATGAATAAAATTGAAATTAGAATAATAAATATAAGAAAATAAGAAATATTACATTTTTTTAAATAATACATTTTTAAATCTATACAATATAAAAAATGGAAATACCACATTAGACATTTATATAAAATATATATAGTTTTACATTTTTATTGATAAGTTCTCATGCAGATAGTGAAAAACCTACTTACAAGAAGTGTTTTTCATATGGCTTCATTACTCATAGTTTCTTCATGTCCAGGCATGAGTGTCTTACATATTCTACACATTTAATTGCGGCATAGCGCTTGCAAGCATAAAAGAAATATAGACTAGAGATTGTATTTTGAATAAAAATATATGGTTTCTAAAGAGTAAAATGGAGATATTGGTAAGAGAAAGAATATGGGAATATTGCCATGCACTTGATTGTTTTCAGTCATCTCCTTTCAACTCATCACACAAATAAGCAATAATCATTCTTCTCTAAGAACAAAAAAAACGTAACGAATTACAAATTTTTAGCATGATGTTATGTAGTACTAAACAATAACTAAAAAACCAAGTCCATATCTATCACAAACAATTACACCAGCTATAAACACACACAAGCAATGGTAAGATACAACCAAATCTATCATACGCAACTGCAACACAAAGAGTCCGGGATACAACCAAATCCATCTTAATCAAACACACCAATCATAATCACATCCACAATTAATATTACAAGTTAAAAAGTATAACATATTGATATTTAAGAAGTACACATAGCAGGATCTCAAAAGCAATAAGTAGTGGTGTTGTCATAATAGAATGAAAAGGAATCCAGTGCCACAAAGAATAAGTTTAAAAGTTACAAAGTAACATGATGCTAACAAAAAGCAAATGTGATAACCATAAAATATTTCATAGATAGAGCATGCAGCAAAATCAACCAAGAAAAGTCACAGCACGAAACAGCTTTAAAAGTGTAAATATAAATCTGCGGATAATATAATTAAGTGATGATAAAGATTTCTATTTAGCCGTCGTTAAACACAAAGATCTTATATTATAGTTTGTACGCAACCTAAACTTAGTCAAAACTAAATATTATAGAAGCTCATCAACTAATTAAAATAATTATCTCAACTTTGGCTATACCAAAGAGAAGTCAAGATAGCAATTACAAAAAAGAATGAAACTGATCACCATAATTGATAAAAGAAAAGATGATCAAGGTTGAGAGCGAGAAGAATAGTGAAGGAGAAGAGAAAATTATGCGATGAAACCGTTTGAAACGACTTCCAAACTTTTCTCCAACTCATTATTTTTCTCTGCACCAATATTTCTTCACCTTTAAGTCCATAAATCAATAGAGAAACTGATTGTGTGAAACTGGAGATTTTTGCGGAAAAATTCAAGAGACAAACACGTCAAAGAATAGAAAAGAGTGTATTCTTGGAAAAAAAGTTTTTTCAAGCCGACAAATTCCACGACAAAAACAGATGATGAGAAGCTTAGTTTACGATAATACCATTTTACTTTTTGTGTGTGTGATTGTGTATAAAAGTGAAGGAAAATTTTGAAATTTTTAACATTAGATTTAGATTAAGGCTACAACTATTAGTTAGATATTTATTTGCTAAAAATAATTAAAGTGAAATATTGTTAGAAGCTAGATTAGAAAAAACTTTTTTAAAAATTATATTTTATGATTTTTAAAATAAATAGACTATGTTTACCTAAATTTATGATTTTTAAAATAAATACAAAAAATTAACATGAAAAATATATTAAAAGTAATTTAATTTTTATCTAAAAATAAATAAAACAATTTATATATATTATTTATTTTTATATTTTGTAACCGCACGTAAGGCGGGTTTAATCCTAGTTGTTTTTAAAGATTTACTTGTGTTGAATAAATAGTGTGAGATGTTCACAAGTATTAATAAATATCATATGTTTTTGGATTGCCAATTTTTCATATTTTCTGTATTTTTCCAAAACAAATCAAATCAGAAAGTTAGATATTCACAAAATCTGGAGCATATCAGAAAATTTTGCTAGTATTCGTGTTTCATGCCCACCCCTAATTATAATAATATTATTAAGCGAAGTCAGATGAAATGAAGCAAAGTGGATATTCCACACGTCCAAGATTCCTCCACATCTCAGCTTTCTTTTTATTCAGTTCCTTACTCGTTATTTTATACGCAAAAGAAATTATTTTATACACATTTATGTGTGTGTAGATGTGTATTATAACTATAATCAAGACAAGGCAAGAAGATAAAGTACAGAAGTAGAGAAAGGGAGAAGATGGAGATGTTTCTGAAGAAAGAGTACTTAGATTTGGTTCTTGTCCCATTTGGATTAATCATAGTTTTGTCTTACCATCTATTTCTTCTCTATAGAATCCTTTACTTTCCTTACCACACCATCATCGGTTTCATGAACATAGATAAATCCATTTGGGTCGAACGTATCATGCAGGCAAGTTTTCCTTCACTAAACCCTTTTTTTATTTTTTTTTTTCGCATTATCCGTTATTAGTTCAACTGGTTATAAGAGTGCTGCAAGAATATATTTGGATTTTCTAAGAAACTATACTATTTTTATTCTTTAAATTGTTAATTCATTTGATTACAGGCAAAAAAAGATGAATTGGGTTGTGCTCTAACTGTTCTTTCGAGCAGCATATCAGCTTCAACGTTCATGGCATCCATAGCTTTAACATTGAGTTCACTTATCGGCGCCTGGATCGGAAGCTCGCCTGTCAACATGACCGTTTTTACCGGACATTTTGTCTATGGAGACACAAGTTCAATCACAATGGTCATCAAATACACCTCTCTCCTCGTGTGTTTTCTCCTCGGCTTCTGTTGTTTTGTTCAGTCCACAAGATGTTTCTTACATGCGAACTATCTCATCACCACTCCTGGCAGCGATATTCCACCAGAAATGGTGACGAGAGCCGTTTTGAGAGGCGGAAACTTTTGGTCGCTTGGTCTTAGGACTCTTTACTTGGCCCTTAATCTATTGTTGTGGCTTTTTGGACCGATACCGATGTTTATTAACTCGGTTTTGATGGTTGTTTGTTTGTATTATCTCGACACGAATTCGGTGGTACAGCCTCTTTACCACCGGACTTTCGAGGCGGAGCAAATTGTCAAGAGAATGAGAGGTGTTTTGCCTGATCCGTTGACTTTTAGATGTAATTGAATACAAAATTATTTGATTATTCATCAATTTGCCAACTTGGAAATTTCCATCGTTTTAATATAACCAAGTGGTATATTTTCTATAGTTGATTATATTAAAACTTTAAATTATGGGAAATTCGTATGAAATTAATCAATTAAGTGAGCTGTTTAATTTATTTCTTGGAAGCAACTACTTAGACATTTTCTATAGCTTTCAAAACAATTATCATTGGGCTGGACTAATATATTATTGTACATAAGTTTTCCATTTGTCTTACAAAAAACAGCTTGGTGACATACTGACAAAAAAACAGCTTGGTGACATACTGACATGATTAATTGAATATTTTTGGTAAAAGATTAATTGAATATTGCTCATGCATTCTCACGTAAGTTGACATGATTTTTTCAATAGATTACGAGGCAAAATATTTGTAAGAGAAGTTCATTTCAATGGGGGAAGTTTGAAATTTCAAACTTCTTTTATGAAATATATGTAAAATATGAACACTAGTCTAAACCGGTTGCGAAAACATTTTTATATCACAACTAAACCAGGACCATTGTATACGTAGATTTATAACCATTAAAATTGTGAATGAAATTAAAAGGAAAATCAGATTACATCACTCACGAAAAATACAACCAAAGTTTACAAAATCATTATTTGATTTCCGATTAAGTTTTATCATATATTTCTTAATGTTTAGGCTTTTTGTTTGAACTAGGTTTCTTTTCCTAATTATTTAGCTATTTATATATCCTTATGGGAAAATACAAATTAATCATTTCTATTATTATTTTGAACTGTAATTCTTATTATATAATATATTTGTATTTGTTGAAAAATTGAGTCAAAATGTGTTTAAATATCTAGCATAATAATTACATAATTAAGAGACATCAAACTCTACATATGTTTGGTATAGTTTGTCTAGGTTCAGAAGTAAAAAATCTAGTTGATAAGGATCCCATAGTTTGATAAGCAGCAACTGTTATATTAGACTCAAACATTACTCAAAACAAATAAACAACACAGCATTCAAAAAAAAAAAAGGAAAAAAGGGAATTTGGATCTTGAGTGTTATGGAGACTAAGGTTGATGTAGAAGCTGAAGGTCAATGGTGCTGGTGGCACGATCAAACAAGAGAAACTTACCACTGTTGAAGGCTATGAGCAGACTTTTAAGACCACAGCTCATCTAGCTAACCAATTACCTTCCGGGATAATTTTTGCTCACCAGGTCTTGTTAACGATTTTCATAAACGGGTTGCATCTGCAGATTCGCTTGCTTCACACTTAGCTTCACTGATTTTTACAGGGATTTGAATAGAACTGTTTGCTATGAACTTGCCATGACCAATGGTTTCTAGATAATCAATGGCAGAGCTGCTCTTCGTAAAGAACATTGCAAACGCTATGGACTACAGTTCATAGACTTTGCACATGCCATTATGACGTTTATGGTGTTTGGGGGCGTGCTTATGTTTGATCAGAACGTCGTCGACTGTTTCTTCCCGAACCATCATCGGAAGAAATAGAGCTTCTCAACGTTTGTGTGACATTTTTTATATTACACATGTTTGTTTTGGCTGTCTTCATCTAATCTGAAGAGATTCTGAAGCTTCTCCAACGATCGTTTCATCCAATGTGTGACCTATAAGAACCTTCCATGTTCTTTTATTTGGAATACACCCATCAGCCACAATCTCATTAACTAACTGAATCGCTTTCTGAAACTCACTTTTTTTGCATAGACACTTCGCCAACGAATCTAACATCTCAACCTCAACCGAGATGCCTCTCCTCCTCATGCTAAGATAAAGAGTAAACACGCGACTTGGATAACTTGTAAAAAGACCTCGAACCACTTCACTACTTGTCCTAGCATGGATGTTCTAAGTTAACCGATTTGGAGTTATTCCTCCAACAATCATCTTGTCTAGGAAGTTGGCAGCTTCACGAAACTTACTGACAGCACAGAACCCACTGATTACTTTACCATATTACCCAACACCAGGCATTAAACCCTGAAGATTCATTACATCGAGAATCTTAACAGCTTCTTGAATCTTTCCCTCCTTGCAGAGACCAGTGATCAGAGTGCTGTAGGTTACCATGTTTGGCCTACATCCTCTAGCCATCATCATCTCAAATAACTCCATGGCTTGCAAAGCTCGCCCATCTTTGCAAAGACCGTCCATTAAAGAACTGGAAGTGAAAACATTCGGCTCACTGCCTCATCTCTTCTAGATATCGCATTGCTTCCTCAACATTTTTGGCCCCACACAAACTGTTGATCATAGAAGTATGAGTAACAACAGTTGGTGAACACTCTTTTACAACCATCTCTTCAAACAACTTCGCCGCCTCATCTACCCTCCCAAACCGACACATCCCACTAATTAACGTTCCGTACGTGTAGGAATCCGGATCATACCCTCATTTAGGCATTTCAAGAAATATCTTAACACCAACATCCACTGTCTTCTCGTTTCTACAGAGGGCTTTGATCAGAACATTGAGAGACGCAACGGTAGGAGGCAGACCTATCTCTCTCAAGTTCTTGTATAACTTAAAGCCAGCTTTAACTGATTCTCTTCCACAAGAACTGCAAGAACAGTGACGTAAGCCTTGTGGGTAGGGTCACAATCAAAACAATCCTTCATTTTATGAAAAACCCTCAAAGAATCAAACGGTCTGTGAACCCTACCGTACCCTCTGCATATCGAAAGCAATACATCTTCACTAATAGGAAAATTCTCAATCTTCATTCTCGCAACAAGATCTTCAACTGCTTTGAATTTGTTGGCGGAGACCAGCCTCGACATCATATAACCAAAAGAGCTCTGGTCGTGTAAGAACTCGTTTGCGTATTCTGCTGCCGCGTAGTCGAAAACAGCAGTTAGCTTCTCCACGTCCTTCTCAGCTCTCATCAGTTTGATAACCTGTGAAGGCGTGATGTCTTTTAACCACTTGAACATTTTCGCTTTGGTGCTTCCCATTACTTAAAAATATGACGCCTTTTCTACAACAAAGAGAGTGGTAAACGATTATAAAGAAACACAGATACGCGTTACGTCGAACAGTTGGTGAGCATTAGTGTTTCTACGAGACTCAAACACAAAATCAATCAAATACATGCCAGATAAATCATTTGGTCATCAAATGTTACGAATAGAGAGAGAGAGACAGAGAGAGCATTAAACATGTGTTATAGTCCGTTGCAGAGGACACTATCTCTATTTCTATTTTAAACATTATCACAGGTTTATATTATCCGGTTTGCTTTAATTTAATTAGTCGGTTATCTCCCAGCTGCGACTGGTTTATCTTTGTACAAACTCTATTTAAAGCCTTTGTCGGCTAAAGCATGAATACAACGAATATTATCATCTCTCTCTCATACTCTGCTTTTCTCTCTGCCTATCTTGTCTGTTTCCTCACCTCCATTGTCTTCTTTCTAAAGGTTTAAGGTGATTCCTCTTCTCTGATCATCCTTTTCCGATTCTTATCCTTGTTCTTGGTTTAACCTTAACATTGGTATCAAGACACACGCTGGGCACTTCGAGTATCTAGGCATGCCCTTCGGTTTGACAAATGCTCCCTGCACCTTTCAAGGGCTGATGAACCATGTCTTTTAGGACATTGCTAGAAAATTCCTGCTGGTCTTCTTCGATGATATTCTAATATATAGCGCTACGTGGGAGGACCATCTCAAGCATCTCGAGATAGTTTTCTCAATTCTGATGGAGCAACAACTATATCTCAAGCCTTCCAAGTGTACATTTGGAGCCACACGGATAGAATACTTGGGTCATTACATATCGACTGAGGGGGTGAGCACTGATCCTAAGAAAGTGGAAGCTGTTTAATGGCCAACACCGATCAACCAGAGAGAAATTCACATTTTCTTGGGCCTTGCAAACTACTATAGGCGCTATGTTAGAGATTACAACATCATCGCTAGACCTCTCTCGACTCTGTTGAAAAAGGAAGGTTTTTGCTGGAGGGAAGAAGCAGTACATGCTTTCACTACTCTGAAGCAAGCCTTGTCGTTGTCTCCTGTGCTTGCTCTCCCTGACTTTAACAAAACATTCGTCGTTGAGACTGATGCATCGAACGTGGGCATAGGTGCAGTTTTGATGCAGGATCACCATCCTATCTGCTTCATCAGCAGGGCCCTGGGTCCAAGACATCAAGCGCTATCAGTCTATGAGAAGGACCTTATGGCAGTAGTGTATGCGGTTCAATCTTGGAGTGCTTACCTCGCACATCGACCTTTAATCATAAAGATTGATCAAAAAAGTCTCAAATATCTGATGGAACAGAAGATTACGACTCCTTTTCAGCAGTTGTGGTTATCAAAACTTATGGGGTATGACTTTGAAATCCAATACAAGCAAGGCAAGGAGAATCATGCTGCAGATGCTCTATCAAGGGTCAGTGGATCACAGTTGCTTCAAATGACTTTGTCTCAGTCGGATCACGACCTTTATGATAAACTTCAGCTGTTGTGGCAATCGGACCCTCACCTACGCAAGGTTATCACTGAACTCAAAGCTGACTGCATCTCCCATCCTCATTATTCTCTTGACAACAAAGAGTTGCATCGTAAAGGAAAGCTAGTAGTGGGTAACAGCGCAGAAGTGAAGCTTGTGATTCTGAAATGGCTGCATGACTCTGCAGTAGGAGGGCACTCTGGTCGTGATGCTACTCTACATCGGGTCAAGGCTTTATTCTACTGGTCCAGGATGACAGTAGAGGTCCAGCGCTACATCAGAAACTGCTCTGTTTGTCAGAAGAGCAAATATGATCTAGCTGCTCAACCAGGTCTTCTGCAACCCCTACCAATACCGAGTGGAGTGTGGGAATCTGTCAGTATGGACTTTATTGAGGGTTTACCTCCATCATCAAGCAAGCACTGTATACTGGTGGTGGTGGACAGACTCAGCAAGAACGCACATTTCTTAGCTTTGTCTCACCCGTACACTGCAGCAGATGTCGCTCAACTATAACTCGATAACGTCTTTAAGCTCCATGAAATGCCTCAGAACATTGTAAGCGATCGTTATCCCACTTTTCTGAGCGATGTGTGGAAGGAAATGTTCAGAGTTCATGGCGTGGATCTGAGGTTCTCTACTGCTTACCAGCCACAGACAGAAGGACAAACAGAAGCCACAAATAAGACACTCGAGACGTACCTACGATGCATGACATCAGACACTCCACATACATGGGTTAAGTGGCTACCTTTGGCAAAATGGTGGTACAACACCACTTACCGATCCGCAACAGGCACAACTCCCTACGAGGTGATCTTTGGTCAACTACCTCCTCTACACTTACCTTACATGCAAGGAGAGAGTTCGTCCCTAGCGGTTGATCGCAGCCTGCAAAAGCGCGAGGAGATGATCTCAGTGCTGAAATTTCATCTCTCTCAGGCGCAGAACAGGATGAAGCAGAGTGCGGACTCTCACCGTTCTGCTAGGGAGTTCAAGATGGGAGATTTTGTGTACCTCAAGCTACAGCCTTATCGCCAACATTCTATGAAGAACAGAGGAGTTCCACACAAGCTATCTCCACGCTTTTATGGTCTCTTCAGAGTTAATGATAGAGTTGGGAACGTGGCCTACAAGCTTGATCTTCCACCGGAAGCTGCTATTCACAATGTGTTCCATGTCAGTCAATTGAAGATGTGCCCAAACCCGACATCAACAACAACATCTCTACCTCAGTACTTGTTTGATGCGGGTAATGACAAGGAACCAGAAGAAGTGTTGGAAAAGAAAATGATCAAGCGTCATAACAAAGCGGTTACAAAGATACTGGTCCAGTGGAAAGGGGAATCTCCAAAGAAGGCTACATGGGAGTTCTACCATGACTTCATAAACAAGTACCCAGAATTTAATCTTTGAGGACAAAGATTTTTCTCAACAAGGGGGTACTGTTATAGTCCGTTGCAGAGGACACTATCTATATTTATATTTTAAACATTATCACCGGTTTATG
Organism: Hirschfeldia incana; assembly: GCA_026261945.1. Lineage (NCBI taxonomy): Eukaryota > Viridiplantae > Streptophyta > Magnoliopsida > Brassicales > Brassicaceae > Hirschfeldia > Hirschfeldia incana. Next base: position 2,547,160 of record JABCMI010000033.1, read on the forward strand.
TTATCCGGTTTGCTTTAATTTAATTAGTCGGTTAGCTCCCAACTGCGACTGGTTTATCTTTGTACAAACTCTATTTAAAGCCTTTGTCGGCTAAAGCATGAATACAACGAATATTATCATCTCTCTCTCATACTCTGTTTTTCTCTCTGCCTATCTTGTCTGTTTCCTCACCTCCATTGTCTTCTTTCTAAAGGTTTAAGGTGATTCATCTTCTCTGATCATCGTTTTCCGATTCTTATCCTTGTTCTTGGTTTAACCTTAACAACATGTAGCGATGACGATCTTACTAACGTTTTTTTTCTCGACTGTCTCAAAAAATGATGCGGGTTGATGATCTAAACACTTCTCTGTATATGATTCTTCTTGTAACTTAACCAAAACTGAGTGAATCTCGTCACGATCTCGATGGTGGTTAAAAAACGGGGAAAGAAGAAAATTGAGGGATTTTCCGATGCGAGGTTTTAGAAAGTCTCTAAGTGATCTAGAGGGTCTCTTTAGTACGCAACAAAATGTAGTTTAAGTGTTTAACTATCTATAAACAAAACTATTCTGATTTATGTATTTTCAAAATTTGGATCTGCCGATTGCAAAAATAAAAAATGTATTTTTATTAATTAATTTATTTAAAACTTATATTTTTTTTAAAAAAAATTGCATATATTTGAGATATTTAACTATTATTTTTAGTTATAGGAATCTTGTTTAATTTTTAAAAACTTAAAAATGTATAGCATAATAAGAGGAAGTAATTAGCTTTCAAAAACAAAAAGAGGAAGTAAGTTGATAAAATATTTTAAAAATCTGGAAAATTATATGAAGCACAGAAGTTACAAATCAAATGTCGACATGTAACCAATAAAAGGAAGGAAATTATCATCAATATTCATACCTTCTCAAAACCATTAATTTTTAGAGAAAAGAAAAATCAACTTTCTCGTGACTCTGTCACGTTCATAGATTTGAAAACCACTCAACACAACACAATATGAATAAGAGGAAAAATATCAGAAATTTATGTTGACATTATTATTATCATGTTCAAAATGACAAATACACAAAACATTATACGAAACAGATAAATTAGAACAATGATGATGATGTGGAAATTCGGACGGCCAATACTCACTCTGTCTCTTCAGCCATACACTTTAAGATAAGATGGGTCCTACAGTCATCCAACCTAAGCCAATAATCTCACGATTCTTATCTAATCTCATCTTTCCTCACCGTTGGATCATATTACTCTACGATCCCACCGTAACCACAGACCGCGAAACACCTGATCACGAAGTATCCACTCTTGAAATACGCGAAAACCACATACCTCGCTCCCTTCCCTCTCACTGTCACAAACTCATCGTTCCGAGAAAACCACCGTATCAAATCTCGAAGATGGAGTCACGCGTGCTGCTACGCGCCACAGTCGCCGGAGTACCGCAATTGAGACGACCGATCGGAGCGATCCACCGTCAGTTCACCCCTGCTTCGTCATCGTTCACGGCTTCCGCTAAGCCGATCGGATCAGTCGGAGAGGGAGGGAACCTGATCTCCGGTCGTCAGCTCCGACCGATTCTCCTCCTCGACAGCTCGCCGGAGAAGAGAGAGATTCTCAAGCCGGTTAGAGCCGCCGCCGCTGGAGATTCAGCTGGGTAAGCAATGAGGTCCGTTTCTTGCTCACTCGGCGTTGACTCGTTTTGACTCGTGTGATCTGACTCGTTTGTTTGCAGGGAGACGAAAGCTGGATTCCTCGGGAAGTATCCGTGGCTTGTCACCGGATTCTTCTTCTTCATGTGGTACGTGTCTCTATGGCTTTACCGCCAAAGTTTAATAGCGTGGATTTGACGGTTTTACCCCCTTGTCGATTTTATTACAGGTACTTCTTGAACGTGATTTTCAACATCCTCAACAAGAAGATCTATAATTACTTCCCCTATCCCTAGTAAGTAAAGTACATTATAATTGTTTTCCGACATAAGAAAACATAGTTTACATGTTTTGCATGAGTAACATATCTCCATTTGATTTTTTTTGGTAACATATCTCCATTTGATTATATGTAAATTATTGTTAATGTTAATTCACTATATTTAAAAGTTTGGGTTTGATGTTTATACGATCGAGAATCATATAGTTTTTGTCCAATTTAGAGTCGAATCGGAATAATGTTTGTGGTATCAAGAGAATCCATTGTGCTGGTCCAATTCAGATATGGTTCTCTGTTTTCTTGATTGAATATTCTTTTGTAATATGTTCTATAATTTTGGTATAACACGCAAACAAATTACACTTTTTTTTTCATTTGAATTTAATTTAGCATTAAAAAAATCAAGACAATCCATTTGTTCTTTTTCTAAACATAAATTATTTTTTGTTCTTCATGCAGTTTTGTTTCGGCTGTTCACTTGTTCGTTGGAGTTGTCTACTGCTTGCTGAGCTGGTCCGTGGGCCTTCCTAAACGTGCCGTAAGTTCTTGTAAAGCTCAATACAAAATTTATATTGCGGGAAAAAAATTGTGGGGCGTTCCGAGAAAGAACTCGGGACCTCTCGCACCCAAAGCGAGAATCATACCACTAGACCAAACGCCCAATGGATAAATGTATACAGTATACGTTACTTAAGCTTTGTTTATGTATATTGCAGCCAATTGACTCGAACCTCCTCAAGGTATTGATCCCAGTTGCAGTCTGTCACGCCATAGGCCATATCACTAGCAACGTTTCCTTCGCAGCCGTCGCTGTCTCCTTCACTCACACCATCAAAGGTTACTCAGTTTCTTTTGAAGTCCAACTGATACTAATCTATACATATAAAAACAAAACCTAACATGTATCCTTTCCGAAACGCAGCACTCGAGCCATTCTTCAATGCATCTGCTTCACAGTTCCTTCTTGGACAATCAATCCCCATAACACTATGGTTGTCTTTAGCTCCTGTTGTACTCGGTAACCACTCTGATTAAACACATTTTCTTATGTTTCTTGTGTCCTAAGTTTATTGGATTAACCTTAAAAGAAAATCGCAGGAGTTGCAATGGCTTCGCTAACTGAGTTATCATTCAACTGGCTTGGATTCATCAGTGCGATGATCTCAAACATCTCTTTCACTTACCGTAGCATCTTCTCCAAGAAAGCCATGGTTCTTGATTCTCTTCTTCACGCTCCCATTTAAGTTTATATATCAAGTTTCAATGTTGAGAACCGGATTATGTGTTTTTTCAGACTGACATGGACAGTACAAATGTCTACGCTTACATCTCCATCATTGCTCTCATCGTCTGCATTCCTCCTGCCATCATCGTAAAGTCTTTTAAAACCACTCAAATTATTTCTCATTAGTTACGTAGCAAATTATTTATTAGGGTTATTGGTTTACCTCATGGTTAGGTTGAAGGGCCTCAGCTGTTGAAACACGGTTTCAGCGACGCGATTGCTAAAGTGGGAATGACTAAATTCATATCTGATCTCTTCTGGGTTGGAATGTTTTACCATCTCTACAATCAGGTAATGTAAATTCACCTTTTAAAAGTTTCGTATCATTAATCAATAAACTTAAGAAAGCCACGTTCGGTTGCAGTTGGCTACTAATACCTTGGAGAGGGTCGCACCATTGACTCATGCTGTTGGAAACGTTTTGAAACGTGTGTTTGTGATCGGGTTCTCCATCGTTATCTTCGGTAAGAGATTACAACTCTCTTCATCTCTTTTTATTTCTGAGGTTAAAAGAAATGAAATAGCTAATGTAGTTTGAAAATGATTTATATTTGCAGGAAACAAGATATCGACGCAGACCGGAATCGGAACTGGAATAGCCATTGCTGGTGTTGCACTCTACTCTATCATCAAGGCCAAGATCGAAGAAGATAAAAAGGTCAATTCATTATTCATAGTCATTTTCTTAAAAGCTTAGATTAGTAACACTTTATATATTGTAATTTGAGGAAAAGATGATTAATGTGGGAACTGGATTTTCTTTTGCTTCAGAAAGGAAAGACGGCGTAGAGAGCGGCGGTCAACGGCTACATAAACAATTCTTCCGGTGGATAATATATTTATATAATAAAAGAACCAAAAATGCAATAGTATGTTGTATGGTACAATCAACCATGTTTTCGAGTTTTTTCGTCTCTCTTTCTTATTAATAATATACTACATTGTTTTTTTTCTGCCTCTTTTGTTTTCCAATGGAGAACATTGTTACCACTTCTTCTGCATTGCTATCATCTTGACAGATTCGTGCTAAAAAAAAAAAATTGAAAGCAGATGTGTTTCCCTTGAATATTACGTTGTATATCATTGGCAATATATAGTACAATGTGGTTGAGAGATCTATGGAATATACTCTCATATCTACATGAATATAGGATCATAAAATCTTAACAATACAAAGATAATTATCTCATCTAATACTCTCCCGCAGTTGCAACGTGGGTTCACACACGCCAAGACTGGACCTGAAGCTTGTGAACAAGTATGTGGGAAGACCTTTAGTGAAGATGTCGGCATATTGAAGTGTAGAAGGAATGTGAAAGACCCGAACCTCTCCCATAAGTACTCTCTCTCGGACGAAGTGTATATCAATCTCAATGTGCTTGGTCCGTTGGTGTTGCACTGGGTTGGTGGAGAGGTAGACTGCACTCACATTGTCACAATATATGACTGTTGCTCGTGTAAGAGAAAATTCCCATCTCGAGTAAGAGATTCCTTAGGCAGCAAGCTTCAGCTACAACATTAGCAACACCTTTATATTCTGCTTCTGCACTCGATCCGAGACTGTGGGCTGACGTTTTGCTGACCATGAGACCAGATTATCACCGATGTAGACGCAATAACCGGAGGTTGAACGTCTTGTTGAGGGACAACCGGCCCAATCTGCATCTGTATATGCCGTGAGCACCATTTTCTGTTTCTTTAAAAGTTGCAGACCCATTTTTTTAGTTCCTTGCAAGTAACGTATTATACGTTTCAGTGCATGAAGATGGAGCTCTCGTGGATCATGCATAAAAAGGCAGACCTGTTGAACAGCGTAGGAGATATCAGGCCTTGTAAGGGTTAGATATTGAAGTGCACCTGCCAGGCTTCTGTACTCAGTCGCATTCTTGACCGGTGCGCCACCATGTTTTGGCAGCTTAGATTTCAAGTCGACTGGTGTTTGACACGGTTTGCAGTCTCGCATGTTTGCACGTTCAATGATATCTTCTGCATAGCGAGCTTGTGAGAGGAAGAGCCCTTTGTCACTGAATTTGGCTGAGATGCCAAGGAAGGAATGAATTTGGCCAAGATCAGTCATTGGAAATTCTGCTTTGAGGACATTGATAATGGTGTCTCGGAGAACAGGGGATGAAGCTGTCACGATTATATCGTCCACATACAGAATTAGATACGCCTTGTTTTGTCCTTTCCTGTAAACAAATAAGCTTGTATCTGTTTTTCTTTGGATAAAACCATTGTTAGTAATGAAAGAAATAAATCTTGCGCTTTGGAGCTTGTTTGAGTCTGTATATTGATTTCTTTAACTTGCACACATGATTTGGCTTTGATTTATCGACAAAGCCAGACGCTTGAAACATATACACGTCCTCGTCCAGTGTTCCATGTAGGAAAGTGTTTTGAACGTCCAGCTGATGAATGGGCCATTCGTTGGAGAGAGCAACATGTAGCAGGGTTCGAATTGTTACAGGTTTCACGACCGGGCTAAACGTTTCGTCGAAATCGATTCCTTGTTCCTGAGACTTGCCATTGGCGACCAGGCGTGATTTGTGGCACATCAAGTTTCCATCTCCTGTCTCGAAGGTATCTTAAATAGATCCTTGGACAATGTACCGTAGAGCCATAGCTTGACCAGTCCGTCATGTTTCTTCCACGCAACATCAGCAGGATTGGTGAGTAGCAACGTTCCGTCGAGGTGACCAGAGACATCAAAGCTCTCACAGTGGGTGAGGAAAAGCTCCCTCCAGACACCATAATTGCTATCGTCTGTCTCGAGTATGAGAGGAATATGGTGTTTGATATTGGTAACACCATAAGCACGTTCGATTTGTGCGTTAGCTGCAGCCATAGTGAAAGAAAGAAGAAAAGGAATAAGAGTTTGCGGGGTGGAAAAAAGAAAAGAAAAGAAGGCGCATGGGTGATAGTGGTTCTGGATCTTAAGAACCCTCTGATACCATGAAAGCAGATGTGTTTCCCTTGAATATTACGTTTAATATCATTGACAATATATAGTACAATGTGGTTGAGAAATATATGAAATATACTCTCGTATCTACATAAATATAGGAGCATAATATCTTAACAATACAAAGATAGTTATCTCATCTAATAAAATCATCCTGACAGATAAAAAGCATAATAACGTATATTTTTATTTATTGCTCTTTTTCGTGGAGCTTCTACCCATGTAACCCATAATCGTGGATTACAATTTTTTTTGGTAGTTTGTACTGCTATATGTAGAATTGTGGATTGTTTTAAAAGGATTCATATCTTTTTTTTTGTCACGAGAAAAAATGATTCATATCATAAATATACACATGTAAGAGATGCTCCAACTTTTTCGTTGCTATCAACAACAGAAAGTAGAACTTATACAAATACACCGAAAATTTGTATGTTATGTATCATCGAGTGTTTTTTCTTTTTTTTTTTTTGAAAAAAATGTGTCATCGAGTTTTCCTACGGTGAGCTGTGTACAAACAAAATATTTTAATCATCCAACGTCTTTAAAGGAGTGTAACATCTTTATACTTTCGGTGATGGATCATTCAAATTGCTTTTCCGCAAATCAAGGAACAAAACGAATGAAACTATTTTCAATGACTTTAATTTTGTTTTACCAACGTTTGGTAAAGTATGAATAAACTATTCTGACCAATTAATCCACCTAACGTTTGGCAATGGTGCACCATCATATTCAAATATATAGTCACTACTCCACCAACATAAACCCAAAGAAGAATGGCTCGATCACAAAATATCACAGCCCTCCTCTCTTTGAACTTCTTCATCATTTCATTATTTCTAACGCAAATACAAGCAACAAACAGCCAAACCATAACCGAACTTACCAATACAAATCGTAATATACCTGTGCCGGAGAGTCACCCGAGCACAACTCATGGGGAAGAAGAGCAAGAGCCAGTGTTTGTCCGAGATACAGGTCACGGTTATGGTCTATATGGCCATCACACGAGCCACACGAACAATGAAGAAGACAACTCAAACGAGAACGACTATAACGATCAGTTTTACTACAGAAGCGACGCCTTTGGAAACCGCAATGGTAGATTCTAAATAAAGAGAGATTGGTATTTCTGTTTCGTTTCTTTTTGGGATTATTTTGAGATTTTTGATAGTTTTGGTTACATGTTCGGACTGGCAACTCTTAAAATGATATAAAAAGACTCCAAGTCTTTTTTTTTGTTTTAGGAATCGAATAACTGCAAGTTGTAATCTTGTTACGAGAATAGCGGTTGATGGAAGAAGCGTGATGTCCTGAATTTAACCTAAGTTCCATTGCGGTTGTAACGTCCAACCAACTCCAGAATCATCAATGGCGACCGTTGGTTTGTTGGACCGAATCCACTCAACATGTTAAGGGAAGAACAAATCATCACGTCTCTATAACCTCTAGGGGCTCTAGCATCAACATCATTCAAACAACACTTACCATAAAGTTGAGATCAGTTTTAATGTTCTTTATCCACGATATTCTCATCATTATAACTTAGAATCAGTGTTTTTAAACCCGGACATGACCGGACTGAACCATAAACCAATAATAATCCGGGGTTGGTTAATCCTACAACACAACTGAAGTTGAACCGGTTAAAGACCCTTCTAGAACTGTCAAAACCCCCAGGAATCATCAGCCAATAAACAGGCCAAATCCTGGTTCACATACAAACCAACATTTTGTTAACAACACAATTTTTTTTTATACGTAAAGTATGATTTATTCAAAATTAATAAAGTATCGCCTCTTATCTTTTTTTATTTTGACGTCTCTATAACTCATAAATCACAAGATTCACAAAGTTTAATTTTTACGTCAAGATATTGTTTTTGTCTATTTTGCACTTTATTTAAATTTTATTTTATGATCACTTATTTTGAAAACTTTAATAATTAAAACATTTACGTTTGTGAAATTTTTTTTGATGAAATTTGAAATTTATTGATCAAAATTTGAATGCATTTACAAAGAGCAGAAATCTATTATAAGCTGTACAAATAAAAAAATGTGATTTTTTGATGGTGCTAACTTCAAACCATCGCCTAAGGAGACCCTCCAACTTATGATTCCCCACATATTTCAGAGAGGAAATGCAATTCTTCACCAGCTTACCAATAGCTCGAGATGTCGAGTCAATAGAAGCACATACTCCCCCATGTCTTCTTGAGTTCCTCTCACGCCAGATAACATATATAGAAGTCTGGAATGCTAGCCTGAGTAGAATGATATCGAGTCTGTTCCGGGAGGTGCATAGAAGAGTGGTGATAGTGTCTGTCCAGTCCGGTGTGATAGAAGTTCCCAGTAATCGCTCTGCTATATTCATCCAGACGGTAAAGGTATAAGGACAAGCAAAATACAAGTGATCTCTGTCCTCATTCCTTTCACCGCAAAACACACAACCTTGCTCAATGCCCCAAGCTCTCATCCTTACTCCAGTAGAGTCTATCTTTAAGAGCTAACCAAGCCATGAAGGACTGTCGGGGGATGGCCTGAGGAAACCAAACAAGACGATGCCATGGGACTTGGCTCTTTGCGTTGCAGATGGAGTGCCAGGTCGCAGCAGCAGAGAAAGTTGGTTTGGACTCATCTTGATCATGTCTCCACATGACTTTATCAGGGCCCGCAGTAGCTACAGGCACGGAACACGCTTCCAGTGTAGCACAGAGATGTGGATACCTCCGCCGACCACACCTCCGGATGCTCCAGCAGTCATTTTGAACAGCTTCAGCAAGCGTAGCAGACCTACTGATTCCCAGATAACTGATCCCTAGTTCTCCGGTAATATCCAACAGCTTTCCCATATTCAACCAGTTGTCAAACCAAAAAAATATAGATTTTCCATCATTTACCTCATAGTGGATGAATTCATAGGCAATTGGCCTCAGCTTTAAAAGCTTGCGCCATACCCATGAACCCGTGTTCTCATTGGCATCCCAATAAGAGTTGTGCTTCAGTAAGTATTCATGAGTCCAAGCAACCTACAGAGATCCCGACAGAGGGAAGAGCTTTCATTTCAGTTTTAACGCAAAGACTCGAGATGTGTCGCAGAGACGCCGAATGTTTAAACCCCCTTCCTCCTTTGGGCAGCAGAGATCAGTCCAAGCAACCTTGACCTTGTGGGTAATGGTTGGAGACCCGGACCATAAGAAAGCGCTGCACATACTCTCAATGGTGTCCAAACAGCCTTGTGGCAAAATGAAAGCGGAACTCTAGAAATATATGGTACTTGTAATGACTGATTTGATTAACTAAAGCCGGCCTGCGAAGGAGAGAGCCTATGTGCCCATGAGAGGATTTTTTTTCCGGATTTGGTCAATTAGGGGCTCATAATCAAGTTTGCTCCAGGCTTTACTTGTGAGAGGCATCCCCAAGTAGTGAAGATCCCCATAGTGACTCCTGTTCAATGCTCTTAGATCAAACTTAAGGGATTTTAGTTTCTGATGGACCATGATGGTAAGGGAAGATCTGGAGTGAATAATGACCCCCGTTTCACTCCACTTATGATTGACAGTAGATAGAAAGTCCTCATGCTCTGTCAAATAATTGAAGAGCTTGAAAGGTTTGCGCTTGCCGACCACATGTTGCTTTAGCCGAACTAGGCACCTAGCATGATCTAAGATACGACCAGGATCAAAGGAAGCATATGACTGCGGGTAAGTACGAAGCCAGTTCCCATTTATCTGCGCCTTATCAATTTTTGTCCCGATGAGATCAGCACCTCTCTTATTCCACCATGTGAAGAAGGCCCCCGAGTAAGCAAGATCTGTAAGAGCGCAATCAGTTACCAGCTCCTGAAAGTGCAACATTCCTGATTGATCCCCGGTATAGTCATGCATACGAGAGTGCTAAGTAGAGGACAGCGTTGTGTTGAAATCTCCAAGAGCAGCCAAGGGAGCGATAGATGATTATAAGCCTGATGAGTGGCTTTGATATCAGCCCATAAGTGTTTCTTATCAGATATAAAATTTGACCCGTAGATTGCAGAGCAAATGAATTGATCCCTAACCCCAGTTTGAACAGCACATGTGATGATTTGGTCACACCAAGGCCCCAGCTGAACCAGATGCGAACGAGACGATGATGGTCGTAATTTGTGATAGCATTCCAACCAGGTAGAGCCGACTTCAGAACAGCCCCACTCTTACTTTTTTGAACTCTCGTTTCTGTAGAACATCCAAACAATGGCTTCTAAGACAAAACCCACTTCCTAACAGCCATGTGTTTGTGTGGCTTGTTGAACCCACGCATGTTCCAACTGAAAAAGGACGTCATATCTTTCTAACGGAAGATTTTTTTTGTGCTGGTGCTTCATAGTCATAGCTTTCAGATCCTTGGAGCGACCCAATTGATTTGTTTTCCTCCTGCGCTTCTGCTGAGTACCCACTTTCTCCTCCTTAACCCTTCCTACGTCATTTATATCACCCTCCTCCAACACATATACACCTTCCTCTTCATCATCGTCAACATCATCTACCGAGAGGATTTGAAATTGAGAGGGTAAGATTTTCACCTTGTCAGATTCTGGGACAGAAGACGTTTCAATCCGCTCCGGAGAGAAGTTGGGTCGAAAGGTCTTTGAGGCCGACTGCCAATAAGAAGAATATGCTGCTTCATCAACATTTGATCTTGAGTCAAGTTCCGTCATAGGAGACCCCATGAGGGCGCCAGAAAATTCCGGTCTCTTAGACTGCTCCGAAGATATCACCAAAGTTGTTTGAGGATGTAACGCCTCCAAGTCTAGCAAGAGATTTTCCATTTTTTCTTAGCACTTTCACGTCTTTCTCAAACTTCTTCTCCACCAGTAACACTCACAACAGCTAAATCCTTTTCCTTTCCTAGAATCACCACATCCTTAGAGGTACAGCCACTTCCACCTTCACCGTTAAGTTGTTCTTATCCTCAACCTTGATGACATCAATTGCCTGAGCAGATCAACGTCCACAAGAACACGAGCCACATCCAACCTAGTGCACTTCTCCGTTTGCGGATGGAGCTTCACAAAACGACCCAATGGCGCTGAGAGAGCCTTCAGGCCCACTCTCGAGAAGAGACGATTCGGTACTGATTTCAAATCCACCCAGAAAGGCATAGCTGACAGATCAGGAGGGGCTACAGCAGTCTCAGGGGACCATTCATGAATCACCAGGGGAACGTCGGAGATGTGCCAGTAGCGCCTCTTAATTACTCGATTTCTCAGAAACTCGTTCTCAAACCGGAAAAGCACTGTTGTCTTGTCGATAAACTGCACATCGATCTTCCATTTCCAACCAGGAGCAGTCCAGATTCGGTTAACTGTAGCGTGGATCAAACCCACATGAGGAGCATCGTCGATAAAGTATCCAACCGCGAACGCTGTCCACAAAGGTTCAAAATCCCCGAAAACCTTTGCTGGGATCTCTAGAGTAGCAGTTCCATTCTCCACCGCGAACGCTGGATCCATAATCGATGACTTCCATGGATTTTTCGGGGGGGGGGGGGGGAAGAGGAGAGCATTCACTGTCCAAATTTTTTAGCTTTTTTCAAAATTTGTATTTCAAAATATAACTTTTTACTAATGTGTTTTTACTAATGTGTACAGAATTCTTTAAAAGGTGGTGAAATTTTAGAGAGATAAGATCTGGCAATAAAATTAAATGTGCTTACCATGTTGATTTTAGATTATAATTATTAAATTATAGATTACTTATGTTATATTTAAATTGCTAACTTGAAGTTTTGCTAAACATTATGGCTATTTAAACATTTTATTTGATATGATCTATCTTTTTTAGGAATATGTATATTATTTACATAATATCACTAAATCCAGTTTAATCTAACTAAATCCTATCGAACCGGAAGAGGAGAGTCGCCTTTGTCGCCTTCGCCCTCGCTACCAATCATTAGGTTTTTCTTCATTGACTTTATTCGCTGTCCAATTTTTTTTAGTTTTTTTCAAAATTTGTATTTCAAAATATAACTTCTTACTAATGTGTACAGAATCTTTAAAAGGTGGTGAAATTTTAGAGAGATAAGATATGGCAATAAAATTTAAATGTGCTTACCATGTTGATTATAGATTATAATTATTAAATTATTGATTACTTATGTTATATTTAAATTGCTAACTTGAAGTTTTGCTAAATATTATGGCTATTTAAACATTTTATCTGATATGGTCTATCTTTTTAAGAATATGTATATTATTTACAAAATATCATTAAATCCAGTTTAATCTAACTAAATCCTATCGAACCAGATTCAAATACGGTTGAACCACAATGACCCATGCCAAAATATTTTCGGTTTGCTAGCCGTTCTAGTTTTAAAAACACTGTTTAGAATCCTAGCGAGAAAAGAACTTTCAATGTTCAAATCCCTCATAGGCCACAACCTTCCCATCACACGAGTTTTGATTGAAAAAAATACCAACTTCAATTTCTACTTCCAATTGCTGCTTTTTCTCTCCTCAATATTGTTATTAAAATTGTTAGTATTTACTGTTATATGAATTATAAAAATCAACATATATAAAGATGTATCAATCAAAAACACATATGATAAGTGTTGGACACAATTTTGGTCAATTATCCAAATGGACCAAAATAAAGATATGGACTGCAAGACTCGAGGTCCACTTCGTGGGCCGGACGAATTCGAAATAGGTAAAGATCGAGATCCGGAGATCGAGAGAATAGTTACCAAGGATCACAGACAAGAAAAACTATAAAAAGAGACCGAAGATCAAGTATAAGGACACGTGAAAAACCCAATACACATCGACCTAGTTTCACGTCGCTTTAGATCTATTCTTTGATCGACTTCTTTTTTAGTTTTGGATCTCATTTTGCTTATTGTAATGGATCTTTTTAATCAATAAAAGTTAATTTTCGTCTACTGGTTTCCGATTACATTGTTGTGTTCTAAAGATATCATTGTCCACGTCCTTTTCATTCTCCAATTTACATCTTAAATACAGTCAAATACTTAGTGTAGATTTTAGGATCTACAATAAGTACCTTTTGTTGTCTAAAATAGCCCAAGTTTAAAATGCTGGTTTGCAATTAATTTGTAAACTGCTAAAGAATCAAGTTCAAAAGGTAGTAATGTTCATTTTTGAGTTGTACTGGAAAAAAAAAAGTTAAGAGAAAAAAAATATAAATGAAAACAAAAAAACTAGCGTGCTGGTTAACTGGTCAAGTATATGCATTTAGCAACAAACTTTTTATATGAAAGAGAATAAGCATAATCCGCCAAAAAGGTAATTTATATTACCTCACTTTATAGGCAACATGGGACAACAACAACAACATCACATAAAGAGATTGAGAGAGAGTACCAACAAATGATCGAACACCGGTCCCAAGGGTCTTATAATAAGACACCACCCACTAGGACCGGATCCAATTTGGTGATGACTAGCAATCATATTATCTTTTAATTTTAAAGAAAACAGAATTAAACGAACTTTACCGACATTGCTTCCGTCAAACTAGATCCAGTAGACATTACCAGACTAAACTGATTAAAACTTACAAGGACATACTTATCCTTCGGAAACTACACAAATTTTTAATTAATGAAGAAGGACCTCAACAGAAATATATACAATTTTGTTATGACGGGACAATTTTATGCATATGAAAAAGGCAAAACAGTTGAACGAAACATCAAGTATATAATATAATACTAGGTGGTAATCCGCGCCTTGTGCGGAGTGAATTTTTCATAAATACTAAATTTACATAACATAAAAGATGTTTAATAGTGTGAATAATATTTATTTACAATATAGAGTATAACATCATGTTCATTGTACGTAATTGTTTCTTATTTTTTATTTCTTTTTATAGTACGTAATTTAGAAGATAAAATCAATTTAGAGGAAAAAATATGTTTGTATAGGACTGTTCAATATGGTAAATCTGAGCCGCCGAACTGATAATATGGTTTAGTTTTGGTATATACCAATACCATATAAATCGTTGGATTTGGATATGGCTGTTTGGTTCTTTTATTTGTACATAAAATATTTAATAAATGAATATGCTGACAACATGACTCTAAAATTTATATAATATAGTTCTAAACTAAATAATTATGTTTTTGGTATATAACCGAATAAACTGAAAATCGACGCGTCGATATTCTATTGATGCTCGCTGAGAGATTAATTTAAATATCTACTTTATTAAAAGGGAAGGAGTCTAAATAAATCTACATAAAAAATGTTGTTGCACTCTTTCATTAGACTAACATTTTCTTAGTCTTCCCTTATATTTCTCTAACTATATGATAATAAATGCTTTTATTTATCTTTTCATATTTTTGCATTTTAATACATTTAATTCTAACAGATCCGATAATAATATCAAAGCATTAATTGAAATATGTCGCTTATGATTTGTGCACAGACTGATTTACTTAATTTCAAAACTAAATATATATAATAACACGTTTTTTCTATCTTACCCCTTTTACAGCCAATATCACGACAATAAATTTTGAATTCTCATATCTATTTTCTGGTATAACATATTTTTGTTCAAATGTGTGATAACATTGTTCTACTTTTTATGAAAAAATAAACCGTAACTCATTTTAATCTCAAAATTCATAAATGTAACTTTAGATAATCACTAAAAATATTATAAACAAAAATACATAACATAAAATACAATGCATTTACCTCATATGAAGAATCAAATAGATTTTTTAGTTTTATGTAATATTATCAAATATATGAGAAAGTTAAATAAATTTATAAGAACTATTAAGATTTTCCGGATTTTGACCGGGTCAACCGGTATCGATTCACGGATTAATGAAAACATTTTTGGTTCTATCTATATTTTTAATAAATAAATTTTTATAAATCCGAATTTTGTGAAAATATATCAGTTGGTAGAACATCTAAAAGAATGCTTTATGAAGAACACAAGCATATATGAATTGTATATGGCCAACTGGTTTACTGGTTCGACCGCGGATCCATATCTGATATCAAAAGCTTGTTTATATTTTGAATAAAATATAGTCAGATAATTTTTTGGGCAATTCTGATTATAAATAGTATTTATAAGATATTTAGTTATTTATAAATTGCATATAATATATTTTAAGTAAATAATTTGGATCACCAAATTTCAAATACTCATTCGTTTCTCGGTTCAATTTCAATTTTTCTGTTCTATAGATATAGAATTTACTCTGTTATTTATGAAATTTGTTCAAATTTTTATTTCATTTTTTAGTTTGGTATGGTTTGGTTCCTCGATTCCAGATAAGTGTTTTCAGACTTATACACTATTTCATATTACATTTATTTTAAACTTTTTATCTAAGTCCGATAATAAACTCGCGCTTTTTAAACGCGGATCAAAATTTAGTATTATACTATTACTGTGACAGGGGTGATTCTCCTGTCCACCTCGTAGATTCTATTTTCTGTAGTTGCAATATCTATTTTGTTCTCTAAAAAAATTCACCAATTCTTAACTTTTCATGTACCACAAGAAAATGCGTTGACTTGGTCCGCTAAAGACGCCATCTAGAGTATAGATACTGTTAATCTGATATGTTATCTCACTTAAGGAAGGTTTTTCTAGGCATGTCAAATCAAATAAAATCAACGACAACTGGTAGAGGTTAGTCTTCTAGTGATTTAGTATACAACTCAATCGATTTAACAAAAAAAAAACTTACAACTCAATCGTGTGATTAAACACAAATTTTTTATATTGATTTCGCTAAATGCTATCAAGTGTAAAGTAAATGAGAATTCAAATCTGTGCTATTGCTTTAGGCGTAGCTTGCTAGAGTATTCAAAAGTATCTTATCTTGAATACGATAAATAATTTGGAATGTGTCAAGATATCTATAGTAAGTACACAACCATTCACTATAAAACCCCAAATTTATAAAAAGTTAATAAAACTAAACTCCATAACAAAAATATGCATATCTCCCCCTTTCCCATGCAAATAATGATTAAAATGTAAGTGGAGTATTATAAAAAACAAACTTAAACTTGAATATGACAAAAATTCCTTGGACACATCAATATGCAGTAATTGGAATCCAGCCATAACATATATTCAATATATTATTGAACCTTTTTAGTATATATACATAAAATAAGAAATAAAACTTAGTATATTATTCTTACATTGAGTTGAAGTACTGAATTTTGGGGCAGTCAGTATCAAATAGAACTTGAGAACTACCTAAGTTTGTTACATATTTGAAGTCAACTATGTAAGATGAATCAATATTAAGAAGACAAACCAAAAGCTATTAATAATAAGTAGTATAAAATATTATTGGTTACATTCGCTCCACTCAATTCGCCATAACCATAGAACATACAAAACAACATTGCAGAAGTATAACAAATGTATTCATTTAGTTTATGGGCTAGACTTCCATGCACAACACACTTGATATTAACATACCTGTAATTTTTAAAAGAATTATGTCTGTAATAAACTATCCTATGCAAGAAAAGAAATGGAAGTCAAAATATGTAAATTGAAAAACGTTAAAACTCAAGATTAATTAAGGAAAACTCAATCGAACTAAGCATATAACTGAAGTTGTTGTCAGGTTTAACTATTTCAGTAGCTTGAAGCTTTGAAAACAAAGTTAATTCAGTGAACTTAGTACCTTACAAATAAATAAGAAGATGGTTAAAACTTAATAATGAAAACAAAATATTTTTCAGTTTATATAATTTGGTAAGGTGAAGATTAGGGACACTCACGTTAGAGTCGATTAGAACAATTTCAATCATTAGGCCATCATCACCACCAGAATCCACAAACATATGATCTACGCCCTAATCTTACACATTGCTTTGAATGATTTCAAATCAGATACAGAACTTATGGCAGCCATATATCTTCTAAAATAGATTTTAAGGTTGTGGAGGTTTCTGATGCGGTAGAGCTGTGAATAAAAGTTTACTTGAGTGGTCTTTATATACTGAGATGTCAGAATAAATTATATTTATTAGAAAGATCTGCAGAGATATGCATGTTAATTATTATTTTTGAATTGTATGTTAAGGTAATATAAGTATTTCCTGATTATATGTCAAAAATAATACTATACATGTTTTAGGGTAACTTTATAAAATCTATATTACTCTAATTATTAGACTTAAATAGTTAGAATCAATTGGGGTCCACGACATTTCTATCTATGTAACAAATAATTGCTTGGTAAGTACTCTAATATTTAACGATCATCGGAGTTATTCTTGGGTTTACCCTCTAGGAGAAACCTGTAGGTTCACCGACCAAGAGAATTTAGTTATTTTAAATTTGATATCTTAAAAAAAACAAAATATTGTCAACTTATATTACGTTTTTAAATAAAATAGAAGTAAAAATAAATAAAAATAATAATAATTGCAAAATAAAATATTTAATACCGTAAACAAAACATTAAACTGTAAATGTTAAATCCTAATTTCTTTAGCAAAGCCTAAACCCTTGGATAAATTCTAAATTATTGAATTTTTTTTGGAAAAATATTTATAACGCAATCAACAAAACACTAAACCCTAAATCCTAATCATAAACCCTAAACCCTTGAGTAAATCTAAAACCCTTGGGTAAATTTTAAACCCTTAGATAAATCCAAAACCCTTGGATAAATCTTAAAATTTAAAATTTAAGATTTACTCAAAAGTCTAAGATTTAATATTTGTTGGCGTTAAAAATATATTTTGAAAATAAATCTTTTTTGGATTAAAAAGTCTTATTTTTTGTGATTAGTGTAATTTCTATTTAGGCTTTTTTTGAAAGTATAATATTTTGTTTCCTTTTTTAAAATATATTGAATCTTAAATGACACAATCTTATTGGTTGGTGAACTTCTAGGGTGAACCTAAGAATAAGTCTTAATATTATTATGTTCATGTGACTTGCATGGAACATAAAAAAACGTAACATAAAAATATATATATGATATGACTAATTTTAGCAGAATCATATAACTAACTTATAGTGAAAAGGTTGACTATTAACGTAAAATCATAAACATAACAATGATAACGAATGACAAAAACATACCACGATAATAACTTAAATAACTTCATATATTATAAGAGAGAATCAGGAAGGGTTCATTGTTCTGCTGTTGAAATTCCTCTGTTTCTGAAAGTGTTTTCCTTGTATGTTTGATTCCTCTGTTTCTGGAAGTATTTCTCTTTGTATGTTTGCTTTTTCTGTGTTCTCAAAATGTTATTGAGGGTAACTGTGACCTTTCTATTTTCTTTAACGACATTGTACCTGTAGCCTTGGTCAGATTGATCTTTTTCCTTTTGTATATTGTACATGTCGCCTTTGTCAGTTTGCGTCAGCTTTTACTTTAGCAAGTATGTTTCTTTGATCTTTTTTGTTTTATATGTTGTACTTGTGGACTTGGTCAGTTTGCATGAGCTTAAAAGCATATATTGGAATTGTCTTTGCATATCATATGGTCTTGATTAGAGCTAGTTTCTTTCCATTGCTTTTGTGTTTTTATTTTAAGGCTTTCAGTACTCCGAATGAATATTCTCAGTTGTCTACCATGGTTTTCATCTTATCTTAGATACAATGGTATCATATATCCTCTTGTTTCAGTCGTTCATGCTCTATGGAGCAATGGTTGTTCTAGATTATGTTTTTTGAAATTCTTGTCTAACTGTCACACAATGTTATATGGTGATCCACTAACTGCACTTTCCGACTATACTTTCTGATCTTGGGGTTACAGGCTACTTGTATAGGATTGGCTATATAGTTGGCTTTGAAACATGTGATTGCTTTGTTACTATATACAAAGCTTGAGGATACCCTATTTGATTGATACATGTGGCAGACGTTGTGTATACTTAATTATTTGATAACTCTGTTCTGATGTGATTCAAGACCGAAAAGAACAAAACAATATAAACAGTTATCAATCCAGTGCCAATTGTACACTTATCAATCTCTTTATATAAGAAGAACAATAAACAAAAATTGTAAACCATATAATTAGACAACACAAAAGGTTTTTAAAGTCTGCAATATTCAACGCAGGATCATCAGTTCACCAACATTAATAATTGTAAACCATTTAATTAGACAGCACAAAAGGTTTTTAAAGTCTGCAATATTCAACTCAGAGATGCAGGATCATCAGTTCACCATCATCTTTTTACGTATCTCTCTCTATATGAGAGGAAATATACTACCTGAAACTGAGCCTTTTCATTCTCAAAATGATGCTGAGATTTAACAATGGGAACACTGCAGTGCTCAACGCAGTTACTTATCTCCTCTTAGACTTCTTCTTCTGTCAAAGCACTCATATGCACATTTGAAACACATTGGAGTTTGCGTGAGCTTAAGAGCATATATTGTAATACTCTCCTTTTTAACGTCTGAGACATGTATTTATCACCAGATTGTTCGAAGCTGAGAAAGTTTCCTCTGAATTATGAAAGCGTCATCAATGTTGAGAAGTTTGTCTTAAAGTGCTTTAGTGGAGGGTGGTTAGAAAGACTTGAATGAGATTCCTGAAGCCACGCGACTACGTATTTTACCTTTGACTTATTTATAGATATGCTTTTAAGCTCACAGAGAAGAGATACATTGCAATATTGTCGTCCCATGAAGGTGATAATCTGACATTCAAGTCGGGTGAACAGAGTAATATAGATATGCTCTTAAGCTCACGCGAAAGATCTTGCTTGTTTTTAATACATTTCAATCTTCTTAGTTAGGATCAAGCAAGCTTATGACAGGAACACATAACTGGCTAACCTTCTGGTAGAATTTGAATTTGCACTCGAGCGTCGCATACACATAAGAGTTCTTATGCATCTCAATCTCTTCAACCAGATCATCGAGATCTCCTGCCTGAACACAAGCAGATAAAACCCGAACGACGGAGTAGCTATCGGGCCTCACACCCATCTCCACCATCTTCTTGAACAAACCAATCGCATCCCCATATAATATGTATCGAGTTTGCAAAGGAGATCATCGAGAGACAGTTAGCTTGAAGAAGAGTGGATGCTTCAATATCAACTCGAGTTCACCTGACTTGTCCGTAAGTGAAAGTGTAACTCGCATGCAAGGCTTGCGTGAGCTTTTGTTTGCTTAGACAAAGTTGTGAAAAAAAAATTAGTTGTGAAAGAGATTAATGTTAAGATAACCGAAAAAGAAAATTAACATTAGCATTTAATTGACAATTTTTTCTAACTTTCATTGTAAGAGTGACACGTATGCAAAATACAAAATAAAGCTTTCTCAATGAAAGTTGACATTCTCTCTGCAAATCCGAATATGGAAACCCTTAAAAGTGCTTCTCTTTTAATATATAGGGGATAATTTTAAAACAAGACACTGAGCTCGTACATACCAACCAAACAAACCATATATATGTTAAGCTAGATGGGCTTCCAACCTAAAACCAATTGGTAATTAGGGGAGTGGCTCATCTATCTTATATATTGCTAAGGATCCCTTCCAACTACCGATGTGGGACAACTATGTGTCTAATACGCCCCCTCGAGATGATGGTTCTCTGAACATCAATCTCGGAATGTTCGGGCAAAGATCGATGGGCCAACTTTGGGCCAGATCGATGTGGATCGGGTTGGACTGCTTGGACCTGGCTCTGATACCATGTTAAGCTAGATGAGCTTCCAACCTAAAACCAATTGGTAATTAGGGGAGTGGCTCATCTATCTTATATATTGCTAAGGATCCCTTCCAACTACCGATGTGGGACAACTATGTGTCTAATAATATATTGATGATTAGGGATGATCAGGCCAGTAAGGGAATTTGCTAGAACTCAATATATCTTCCCCAGCGAAAAATAAATTGCAATGTTTGGTGTTCATATCGTATATTCCGAAGTTGTATACCGAAAAATAGATGCAATTAGCTCTGACACCAGGATGCGAGCTAGCTCGGACACACAAAGGTTCACCATGTCCAAGAAAAATACAAATATCTCCAATGTTGTCTGTGTAGAACAGTTGTTTTTTTCTTCTTTTCTAGAGGATGGTCCTCTGCTCTATACACCATGAAATGAAGTCCACTGTTCTGCTTGTGACTTGCTTCAACCCTTTGAATCTCATTCATCGTAGAAAAACCTGGAAACATATGGAAAACTCATATCAAAATAAAAATAATAATAATCCGTGTTTGTCATTAAAACAAGAAAACTAAGTAGTTTTTTTTATTGTAAAATGGGAGGAGTTATATAGGTTCCGAACCAGCCGTTGTTAATAGTTGAAATCGAACTAGGAACACAATGAAACCAACTTTTTGTGCTAAACACTTGCCCGACGTACTGTTGGTAGCAAAACTTCAATGTTTGTTTGGATCCCTAGTTCGAATATATTATGGTTTATGGACCAACAATTAAAAGAAAAGAAATTAGGAATACACATACCATTTGACGAGGAATTGTTCACCTGAAGGTGCCTCCAAAAAGTTGACTGTCATGATATACGTATTTACGTCCAATTGGTTCTCATTCAAATGCTTAGTTAAATCTTTAGTCCACAAGCCAATGAACTCGGAACGGTCATCTTCTGTTGACTTAGGATCCAAAGAGTACAAGTAATCTCCTCCAGGAGTTGGAACGTAGAACTTTTCATCTTTCTTTGAATACATAAGGCTCGAGGTTGTGTATATAGACGGAGGCATGTAGTTTACATCAACCCACGTAGGTTTGTATGAGCGCCTAAACAGCTTAATCTTAGAGCCATAGAGCTTGACAGCCAGTACCCAATCTTCATCCTCTAGGTCGAGATAAGAGGTCATCGCAATGTTATGATCACAGAACCTGTGGGCAAAGGAGGTGGAAGAAGCGCGTTCAAGGAGTTTGATCGTGTTGGTTTGAAAGGAAGCAGGAGACGCACGCCACTGGTTATGTCTCCCAAGATATTAACTTTGAAAACATCATATCGGAGAGTCATTGCGTTACGGACTTCATTCACCAGTACCAGGTCGGTAATCAAGACGAATCTACACTGGAGCAAATCTACTTCTATAATAGAGATCTCTATTTTAAAAAAAAATATAAAGGTGTACATTGTAGATGCTCTAAGGCTTTTTTTTAATGGACTTACACTTGTTTAAAAGGAATTTATGTAGTGTAGCTATAACTTGAAACAAAACAAAATAAAAATATTGGTTAGGAATATAGAGAAAGGGGACGAGACGAGTAAGGGTACTCGGAGGACCTTAATGGTAAACACGCTAGTAAGAGATCTTCAACATGGCAAGTAAGTCTGGTCAGGAATGTATTTTTATAGACGGTTAAGATGATGCAGTTAAGCGTAGATCTTATAAGAAATGTAGTATTGTCGGTTCTCGAATCGTCTATGTATCTTTCTCATAGTTGTAATATCATAATAAATCTGTGTTAAAAAACCATCTTTGTTATAAAACCTAAGGAAAAAAGAGATATTGCAACATCAAGTGGTGATATTTTAACACCAAAGTTATATCCTATTAAACATATGCAGAGAGCTTTATTTTATTAATTGTTCTATTCTGATTTGATTACCCCGACCACCTCAAGCTTGGGTAATATAATAGCTGTTTGTTGTAAAAAAAAACTGAAATACCCCGACTAGAACATAAACATTATTTCTGTCTTATTCAACCTAAATTCATATAGAGATTTTGTCATTAACAACATTATCAATCTCTCTCTATATATAAACATTCTCTTCTTCTCACCATCACACATTGAAATATCTCATAACAAAAAACAAAACAAATACAAAGCTAAATCAAGAATCTTTGATACTCTTGTGCAACACCATGTACATGATCATCGAGAGTACAATAGGAAGGAAAATCACAATCCTCTTTGGGGCCTGAACCGCAAAATTATTGACACAGCAACCTTCTTCAACAATCGTCTCAAGCTTTGGCAAGCTTGATAATTGCTGTTGTTGTTTCTGGTGAGATACAATAAGCCTTGGTGAT
This sequence comes from Hirschfeldia incana, assembly GCA_026261945.1. NCBI lineage: Eukaryota > Viridiplantae > Streptophyta > Magnoliopsida > Brassicales > Brassicaceae > Hirschfeldia > Hirschfeldia incana. The sequence goes on from JABCMI010000033.1 coordinate 2,570,358, forward strand.
ACCTCTCCCCATGTTTGAACAAACCTCATTCCCTTGGCCATCTTTATTCTTCTTTCACGGGACAGAAGGGAAACACTTAGTTTGAGAAAGAAAAACAACGGTGCTCTTTTTTGCAGTTGAGGAGGGCAGAGGAAGATTGAAAGGTGATTTTGACTTAATGAATGAAATATATTTGAATAGATGAAGGACTTAGAGGGGCATATTAAGTGGAGGAGACCAATGGGAGGGGTTAAATAGAGAGACTAAAGGTGACAAATATGGAAAATGAGAAGAAGGCATGAATGTTTTTCGGGATACTGAAAAATGTGCGGTTTAGAGATCACCAACAATGCATTATCTAACATTCTTTTGATAGATTTTTGTAAATTTAGAAACTCTAAAAACAGGTATTACACAAATAAACCCATTAAGTTAGAGGTTTAAGACTTTAAAAAGGGTCAAACAATTATCTTTAAAACCCCAAAATCAAACAGTCATAATTTCACAGAGAAAACAAAGGAACCTTATATGTTTTCTAGAACTATAGGCTCATAAGTTTGTTATATATACTCCCTATATCTATAACCAAATGAATTACAATGTTATATATACAACGGTGAATATAAGACATCTAAATTTATAATACACAAAAAAATATGCCGAATAGATGATATCAATGAATTACAATGTACATTTGTAGGTTCATCAATACATTGAATATTTTGATATAATCAAAACATCAGGAGCATCTTATAGTTAACAAAAATAAAATTATGTAATGGATATACACGTTATAAAAGAAAAGTTGATGCTCAGGGTCGGTCTAAGTTTTTTTATAAAACATGTTATGTCGTACACAACAAAATTGTTGTATAAAATTGAGATGCCTTAAGCGGTTTCCTTTGCCTATGCCCCAGACCGGGGTTGTTGATGCTAGGAGGTTTAGATTCCGGAGGGCGGTTCTTGGGATTTTAATGAAAACTTTACGTCAATTTTTGATAAATGAAGCTTAATTGGTGGAGAAGGCAGAAAAGATGGTTGATCCGGTTAACAAACTGAAACCATCATGAAAAGAGGAAAATATTTAACTTGCTTATATCTAAACATAAATACCAAGGTCTCACATTTCTGATGAGCTGATCAACGTTGAATAAAATAAATATCTTATTTATTCAAAGACCAACTTAGCTTGTCTATAGTGTAGGCATACCTCGGGAGTATGATTAAACACAACAGAAAATAAACTAAGGTTAGACTTGGACATAATCGTTATAGGCTTATTCAAATACATTAACAACGGCAATAATGAATTAGCTTGTCCAATTCAACTCATGCCTACAAATATGTGGGTCCAGCTCGTTAAACATGATCCATTATCCATATCTACGCAATACTTTCAAATACGTGGGTCCAGTTTGTTAAACATGATTCATTATCCATATGTACGCAAAATATCAAGGTTTATGCTTTTGTAAAGCTAATGTCGAGTGTAGCAAGATAATACGTATCAACAATCTTATAGCACATGAAAATAGATTAAACAATGGCAATTTCGAATATGCTCAATTATGATGAAACAATCAAACATCACTTTTTACACCATGTTGCCCTTTATTTAATATTAATATAGTTGGTCTGTCAAGTAAATACACATTACTGCTAAGTGAAAGCAGCTTGTTGTTCAAAGAAAGCAAAAAAGTTGTTCAAAAAAAGTTGTTCTATTGTTTTTTTATTCCTTAAATAACTTTTATAATAACAAGCAAATGTATTTCTCATGCCTACAAATATTCACATAAAAGTATACAAAGCTGAAAACTTGACATGCCAAAAAAAGCTCTTACATGACATAAGTAATTTGTTGATATATAATTGTGTGATCCTGCACAAGCATATGTTCCCAATTAAAAAAACTGCTAGCAGATGTAGTTGACAACAAAGATTGGTTTCTTTATTTTTCTTTCATCAAAATTGGATTTTGTTCATTCCCTTCATCTTCTCCCCACTAAAAAAGTAATATGTAATATCATACTGAATCATGCCATCGGTTTGCCTAACAAACAATGAGAAAAGTTATAGGCTTTCTAAAACAACAAATAAAGTTTTGAACATAACACAATTTTCCCCAATTTCATTCTCAATCTATGATCACAAATGCTTACCTAACCATCAAGTTATAAATAACAATGCAAGACAATGTCTTGATTATAGAGAACACTAGAACCAACTTACCTCGAATACGACTTAAACCCTTCAAGCTAGAACAAGTTCATTTCTAGACAATAATTCCTTCTCTTAACCAACATCTTAGCAGCAGTCTCATAAGGCTCCTCGAAAGCCGAAGACACCCAATTCACATCAGACACATCCTTCTTCGATTCACTGGGCCTTATCGCCACTAACGTCGCACCTTTCAACACAGTTCCATCAGGCAACTCCAAACTCGGAGCATACCATAGCCTCATGTTCAATGCAGGCACAAGAGTCCTCTTAGAAGCCGACAAAGCTGACAACGGCTTCACCCTAAGCTCCTCAAGCTGATCCATGTTCATACAAAGCACACCTTGCCCTAAGTTCTTAAACGTCTTGTGCTCACCGATTATAGGCTGTAGCAAGTAGTGTCGCGCTGACGTGGCAATCAAGGAGCTGATGGTCCATACTACATGCAGCTTTAGTTCTCAGTTAGTGTAAAACGACTCAGCTATGCATGCTCAAATTATCCTCGGTTATGAGAGATTCAATGGTTGTAGTGTTGAGAAATCCAGTTTAGGTTTGGTTTAATAACTGAGGACGCGCCAGGAATCACACAATTATATAACTTTGAACAGCTCTCCATTTCAACAAAATGCTGTCGTCTATACCGAGCTCACCACTAGGTAGTTCTATGCGTAAGAAACGAATCTCATCGAAGTTTCTCAAAACCTGCGTAGGAGAATGGTGCATGACGCCTCCTGCTCCTTGTTCGATCTCTCCACTCACGAAAAGAGAAGACACAAATGAAGAAGATCTGTTTGTCCGAGCAATTTGCCTAAAGCTTGCAACGGCTTGACAATGCCGCCGACTACGAGGTTAAATACGGCGGAGAATGACGAGGACGCGGTGGAGGAGGAGGGTTTGAGAGAGGAGTTATCGTCGTCGGAGATGACGCAGTCAACACAGACGACGACGTTTTCGACTTGGGGGACGAGGGAGCGGAATCTGTGGGAGATGGCTCAGCATCGGCCAAGGGATTTGACGTTGGCGATTCTGTTGAGGACGAGGAGGAGGATTGAGCCTGGGAGATGATCGAAGTGGGACATGTTTGTTTCTCCATCCGAATGAACCATTTGGATGAAGATGAGAGTTTTGTTTGTTTAGGCACTAAAAGTGCAAATCATTCAGATGGATCATTCAGTTGACTTTCAAAAATTTAGGCTAAATTTTAAAGTATATTCAGCTGAACCAATTTGGATCATTTGAATGGAGATGATTCATTCAAAAATGTATAACGTCTAATATACACTTAATACAATTCACAAACTACAAACCTAAACATAATATCATTTTGTCACACACGAAAACTAATAAAACCACAAAACACACATTTTTCACCAAAGTCACAAAAACGTGTTTTCCCGCCAAAATTGAAAATCTTGTTTTCCTGCCAAAAATGTGTTATCCCGCCAAAACCAGAAAACGCGTTGTCCCGCCAAAATCGCAAAATCTCATTTTTTCGTAAAAAACATGTTTTCTCGCCAAAACCAAAAAATCTTGTTTTCCTGCCAAAACCGTAAAAAGCGCGTTTTCCCGCCAAAACCGTAAGATCGTGTTTTCCCGCTAAAACCAAAAAACATTTTCCTGCCAAAACTGCTAAATATATTAAACTAAATAATTAAATGTAATATAGTTAAAATTAATATCAAACATAAAATTAAATCAACACAAGGGTATTTTGGTAATTTGTGTAGAAAACTCATTTGGATGGTAATAAAAATAAAAAAAACAAACATAAGATCTATTGAAATGATTCATCTAAATGAGCTATTTGGATGGACAAACAAACAGTCCTTAAAATTTCAATGGATCATCTGGATAGATCATACAAATGATTCATTTGGATGAAGATGAAGATGAGAAATGGTGAAACAAACAGCCCCGTGGTCGGTTTGTTCTGGGGTTTGAGGTTTCGGGTGGTGGATTCGGAAAGGTGGATCTGATCGGGGATGACAGCCATTGATTGGATCATGGATTCGGGGAAAAAGTTTCCAGGGTTTCGGGGAAGGAATCAAATCGGGGAATCTATAATGTTTAGAGAAGATAATGCATCGACGAAGCTTCGAGACAGATGACAATGGTGGAGGAAAGAGATACACGAGTTTGGTCTCTAAGAGAGAGAGAGAGAGAGAGAGAGAGAGAGAGAGAGAGAGAGAGAGAGAGAGAGAGAGAGAGAGAGAGAGAGAGAGAGAGAGAGAGAGAGAGAGAGAGAGAGAGAAGCATAATATTGTCTAGTGTTTTTGTTTGATTCATGGTGAGACAATATCTGCTACTCCTTCCGTTTCGAATAATGTCGTTCTGGAGCAAATTTTTTGTTTCAAAATAAGTGTCCCTTTATGATTTTAATGCAAAATTTATTGATTTTTTATTCTAATATATTTTTCTACTGGTTGAAGTATGGTTAGGTATATTGGTAATGATGTTTTAGTCTAGTAAATATACAAAATTAAATATTTTATTAATTTGTATGCCGAAGTCTTGAACAACAAGTAAAGTGAAACGGAGGGAGTACTATTTAAATAAATTATGCTCATTTGTCATATTTAATTTAATTCAAGGCAATTTTTCTTATTTTTAATTGTTTATTATTTTTTTTTATATTTATCATAATTGTAAGTAATTTGGTTATTTGTTATATTTTTAATAATTTAAGGTTTGTTTATTTTTCATACTATGATAATTTAGACTATTTATTTATCCGTCAAATTTTAAAATAATGCTAGGAAATAATTTTAGTTTTACTTACTTGTCATGATTTTCATGGTTTTAGTCTTTTTTGTTTATTTTGTCATTGTTCATTCGTTATATTTTCCATTATTTTAGGTAATTTGTTTTTTTAGCAGTTATGTTTTTAATAATTTCAAATTTGTTTATTTGTCATATTTTACATAATTTAAATTATTTATTTCTCTTACTTTCCATTATTATAGGTTATTTTGATTATTTCTTACGTTTTAGTATTTTTAGAAATTTATTTGTCATAATTCATGATATAGGTTGGTTCATTAGTTTAATAAATATTTTTTATTAGTTAGTTTTTATATTTCTATGATTATTTAATAGTTATTTTAACTGTGTTTAGGAATAGTTATTAGTAACGAGTACTATCGAATTTTAACACTACTTTTATAATTTAGTTCATCTTACGTTAACTTTTGTAATATTTAATAAGATATCTGATAAATATCAAAATGTATATGCGAAAAAGTTAAATAATTAAAAACAAAAAAAGACAGATTTAAATAATTAAACTTATCCTTTATTTTAGAATAAATTATTGATTTAATTAATATTACTATTTTGTTGATGTTTTATGAGTTGTGATTTTGGTACAATTGGATATTTTTCAGTCCACAACTACAATCAGTATATATATAAAAAATTAAAAATGAAGTTTCCCAATTTAATTATTATTTTTAATATAATTTATTATTTTGATTAAAATTTTATGTTATTTCAAAATAGTAATAATTTTTTATTAAGTTATTATTATGATAATTGTTGTTAACACGTATTATCAAATTTTAACAATACTTTGATAGTTTAGTTAATTTTATGTTTATTTTAGTAATATTGATTTTTTTTTATTTTTTTAAATGAATCTTTCTTCTTTTTTATGTCACCAAATTATTTTATTTATCAAAAAATATGAGTCCGAAAATTATAATCTCTCACCTTTATAATTACAAAATCCACTTTTACTAGACATATATAATTTATTATTTTTAGTTTACAAAATTGTAGTTAAACAAAAATATCTTTTAATTATTGTAGACTTTTTATCAGGTGTCAATATGAATTCCAATGAAGATGAAATTCATATAAAACGCAATTAAAACTTTGACGAAGAAGAGTTTTATTTCATAGGTTTAACTGATAGTTGATAGTTATGGTTTATTTTGTTGATTTATCTTTTATTTTATTTTAAAATATTAATAAAAAATTATTAAGTTATTAGGATGATGATTATATTTTTTCATGTGTGGTTTGGTGAAAGAATAAATAAGTGATTTTACAAGTTCCAAACTATTATTTATACTGTGTTGTAATAAAAGGGGGTAAGTTGTATCCTCTAACTGATTTAACATTTAAACTTATTAAATAAAATTTAAATTGAAAATCATGTTAAAATTTGAGTTATTTGAATAGTATTAATCTATACAAGTGTGCGGACTATCATCTAATTTTATGGTATTTAATTTATTTATATGAGTATGTATTGTATTTTTCCCAGAAGAAAATATGTTGAATAACTCAATTTATACAGATATCGGCTTTATAGTTAGCTGTTCCACATGAAATATGCTAGGTTTTCAATTTTTAAATATTAATAAATAAAATATTTTATATGACAAGATTGGAAGAAAGAAAACGATTCTCAAAAATAAAAAAATACATGAAATAAGCAGAGTCAAAACCAAAAAAATAAAAAGATGTATAATGTACTTCTGAGACTGTCTCTAATAGTTTAATCTATTTTTACTTGAAAATGAAGTAACTCTAAAATGGAATTGAAATCTGCAATGACATTATATTTTAGAGTAAAAACATTGGTGATGAACAAAAAATAAATAAGTTACTCTATATTTAGAATAAACTTATTTTCACTATATTATAGAATACTAAATAAATTATCATTAAAGCAATTTTATTCTAAATTTTGTTTTATTGTATCAAAAAGAGTTGGGGTAGAAATGTCCTCAGTCATGATTGGTTTTCTTTTACCATCTGCAAACACAGATTTTGAGATTGATAGTAATTGTTCGTATTTTGTAACAAAAATTCTCCAAAGTATTTACTTATTTATTTCGAGAACATGGTGAGGCGTGACGCCCCAAATGATTTGTTGGCTATCCAATATGTTTAAATAACATCATCATAAACTAGTGAAAGTTTTATAAAATTTCGTAAATTATATACCAAGCTAGTGACCGTATGATCTCGACTGTTATGCAATAAGGTCACTCTGAGCATGTTGAAACCCCTTTCTCTCTCCTTTCTCTCTCCCTTCTCTCTAAGTTAAAAAAGAAAAAGTTTTGTTCTTGCTCGGGCATTCGGAGACATCGGCGGTCGTGCCGGTGTACGTTAGCTTCGACGCCGGAGGTGCTTCCTTCCCTCTCATCTCCTTTTTTCCTTTGCTTCCTCTCCACCATCTTTCTCGCCGTCAATATGTCTGCTTCTGTGGGAAGTCAATCATCGCCGGAACCCTAGATCTTCCCGGGGAGTAATAGATCTGGTCTTTGAATTTCCTCCTGGAGAACCAACGAGGCGGTTGGGGCTATGGTGTGACGGAGTCGGCTTTTAAGGTACAAACACCAACGGATCTCGTTTTCTGTTTTGTAGATCCCGTCGGGGTTTGTTGTCGTGTTGGCGCGTGGGTTTCGAGTGAGACTCTCTTCTCTGTTCTTCATCGTTCTATGCGACAGTGGTCGCGGAAGGAGAGGTTTTGAAGGCTTTCCTTGTCCCGAGGCTTGGTGTCTCGTCTTGGGTTCAGGTTTCGCCGCCGTCTCAACATAGGCTTCTCTGGATCGGAAGGCATGTACCTGGTGATCCTTGTGGCTGTGCGGTCGCAGTTTCTCTAGGGATCTTTGCGTGTGAAGCTTGAGTGGTATGAGAGACTCTGTCGTCTATGGCAGACTATCAACTCTGCAATGGCTTCTCTCTGTTTGTTTTCATCTCACCACGATTCAGGTTCAAGTGTCTCGGGCTTTCCATGTGGCTCTGAGATGCTTCAGTTTCGCCGTATTGATGCTTGATGTTTCTCCAGCGATGGGTATCTTACAGCGTTTAGGAGACTGGTGTTGGGTTCTCCAACTCGGGCCAAGGCGTCGTTTAGGAGCTCGATTGAGTCAGTTGGACTTCCACCGACGAGGAGACTTGGTTGAAGATTGGTAATCCCAGTGCTTTGGAGGCTCTTTGGCTTTCTAGGCAGGCTAATCTTTATTTCTTATGCAGGAACTGAAGCTCTTGTATTTTGGTTATGTCAACATTACAACCTGTGGTTTCTGGATGCACTTTGCTTGCTGGCTTTGAGTCATCACATCGTTGCATCCGTGGTCTGGTGGTTCTCGAGGCTACGGTTTCTCTGTAAGTCTGTTGTTCCTCTCCCATCCGACTTTAGCGCTTAATGTCAGTCAAGAATGCAAGCTAGAGGAGATCATCAGAGACTAGCTACTCCGGAGATGACACAAGAAGAACCGGCATCCAAGGCAACGAGGTAAACCTCACCCTTCAAGTGGTTATCATCATCGGCAGAGAACGGTCAATGGTATTCTAAAGATTGCAGAACGCTCTAGCAGAAACGTGTCGGTATGGTGGGCGCACTAAACTAGTGTCGTTATGTTGGATTTGGAAAATTTTGTTCGATTCAAAACTTGTATTCGAGACTTGAATTCTCGTTCATCGGGCAGTTTTAATAATAGTAAATATTTAAAAAAAAAATCATTCATAATTGCATGTCCCGTATCACTGTTTACATACACATGCAAACACTGTACGCATAAGTTAATTCATCCCATACATATGACAAGGAAATTTCTGAATACAGGCAGTCTGGTGATGAAATTAAAAACTCATGTTGTCATTATTCAAAAGATTAATAAAGAATGTTTTTTAAAATATATTATAAATGTTACTAATATGTACAATGAAATAAAATTATATTTCTTTAAACTTATTGTTACTAATATATACAAATGAAAATAAATATATTTCTTAACATTGGAATTCCAATATTCTAAAATAGAAACATCTATCAGTCTTGATGACCCAAAAGAACCTTTACTAATTGTTAAATTCAATTATTGCAAAGTCTTAAAAACTAATTGAAGATTAAAAATTCATAATTTCTCACACACCCATTGAAAATAGCTTTTGATCTTTTTGGCAACTTCTGTAAACGTACCTATAATTGTTTTTGATATGATGTTCATAAACAACAGTATGATTGTACATAAAATATTTTTTACCTGATCAATAAATTTAATATTTCTCCAAAAAACATAGGAATAATTTATTTAATAAAATAATAGAATTATTTCACATTTTTCATCATGGAATTATTATTTTTAATATTTTAAAATTACATATAAAGTAATACATAGAAGACAGAGGAATCGTGATTGTATACGCATAGATATAGTAATAAAATCCATGACATGAATAGTTTTTTTTTGGAAAAAAAAATGTTTTTTTTTGTAATAATCAAAATCTGTTTATAAAGATAAACATATTTTTGTTACTTATAATATCATCATAAACGACAATGTCCACCAGGTCCTCCAAATGTAAGAGTCTCTCTCGAATCAAAATCTACATACTTAAGAAACATTACATTGTAACATTTAGGGTTATCAGCATAATACTCGATCTCGTTTGAATTAATATCCACTACTGTATAGTCCGGAAGAACATATTTGAGTTGTTTAATGAAAGAAGACCGAGTCAAGTCATTTGTCGGAAAATCTCCAGTTCCCATCGGTGGGCTCAGGGTTTGAGCTATTGAAGTTCCTGCAAATCCACCAAAATAAACTTCAGACGCTCCTTCTGCCATGTAAGTTTCACGTGGCCAATAGCCTATCATCTGGGTCCCTGTCGTCAATACCCAATTTTTGGTCACTGGATCCTGCATTTATATATTTAGTTTCATATCTTTAGGTACTCATATATAAAACTGAAAGCAATATATTATACCATTGATAATTCATATTTTCAATATTTTATTTCAAACGAAAACCAGTTGTCGAACCCATAAAAATATCATGTCATCAAATAAATTCAAAGGTAAATGCAAACGAAACTAAAAAATGAACCTATAATTGTTTCTAAAATTAGGGCTTTGTGTACCTCGGCTACAGAAAGATGAACAGTGTGGTGTTCTCCTCCTGGAACACTGACTTTATGATAAACCATACCAGGGTAGATTGATTTATGAACTTGGACATAACCTCCTGGGCATAACGCATTGTAACATCCGTTTTGTTGTTTTTCTGCCTGTAATATATAATTAGTGCATAATTTTTGATTAGCTTACAACAAAATTATCAAAACATTTTAAATGTTCATAAGTTACAAAAAAACATTTTAAATGTTCATGAAAATTGGGAAACAAATACTAATTCATTACGCACCATCCATAGCGTCGTTAGTCTTGGACGGTCATCTCCATATAGTCTTGTATGTACCTGTGAAAAACCAGAATTATTAGAATACACATGTATTATACAAGTCACACCAAACCCGAGTTGTACACACTAGTCTTTTAAAACTAATAACTAGAAAATCATACAACGAAAATCAAAATCTTTAACAAACACCTTCAGAATAATTCTAGAAAGAAACAGATCTTCTCAGATTGAACACCTTCAGAATACGTGTGATGTTCGAAAAATTAATATTTTTTACCGAAAAAGAAAAAAAAAACTAATCAATTGAGTTTGTAGTAATATACTTTTTTTTTTTTTTTTGAAAAGAGTAGTAATATACTTACAGCCACACCAAACTGGATGCTGCTCATTACGTTCCCTTGTATGTAATTAAGCCAAATCCAAGCTTTACTATATTGTTGTTGCCCCATTCGCGGTTTGTTAATATCAAACAAACCTTGCGCTCCATGCCATTTCTTTGTCGTATTTTCAAATGTTTTGATAATTGCATACTATAAAATGATTAAAAAACTATTCATGTGTTATTTCAAGATACTGATCATTACCAAATAACTATTCGTTTAATGGGTTTTGAGTTAATGTACTTACATGTTGATTGTACTCCATAAAACCTTTTGACGCATGCTTTTTGTATTTCTGGGACAACGTTGAAGAATATATATTTTTATTTTTCGTTTTTGTACGTTGTTTGTTCTTGATCCTCTTATAAACCCGACGATCTTGTCCTAAGAGACGGCCTAAAACATAGAAAAGTTGTAGCCAGTATATTTATTTTTTGTCAGCATTAAAAAGACAAATGTTGTGTTTCGTGTTTATATTGCCCATCAAAGTTGATTGATATTAAGAAGCCATCAAGAGATTTTACCTTCTTTAGTAAATTGTTGGGGATATATAAAATTATTGGTTACGTTGGTTTTTGGATGGTGAATCGGTACTTGTCCTTTAGGACACTCTTCTGATCCCTCCAAGACAATCTTTGTGATTTTTTCATCACTGGAGGTAGAGAGCATTGATAGAAGCTGTCGACTTGGTTTAGTCTACAATGCAACAAAAACAAAAATCACAATGTTTAGGTTTATTCCAACAATTTTTTTTTATTATAAAATCTTTTCTAAACCAGTATTGGTGAAAGAAGCCCCCACAGTGTTTACGTTTGTTCAAGAAAATTTACTTTGTTTTTTAAAAACCTGTATTTGGTGGTTCTTCATTTGAGGGTGTTGCAATGCAGATTGTGTGTACATGGAGACGCATTCAAATTCGGTTTCTTGATTCTGCAATACAGTTTAACACTTTTTTATATGAGAAACTGATAAATTAGTATATGCCACATACTTGTTATATGATTAACGTACCATTGTTGATGTAGCAAGACAATTGAGGCATATTAAACATAAGGAGAATAACTTCAACCAAAGAGAAGCCATTTCTTAAAGTGAGTATTACTTTCTTTTAATTCTGGAAAAGTTGTTTTTCTCTTAATTCACTTTATTAATTTAAAGGTTTTACATTGGTTACAAAAATAGGGGTTCCCGTTATTTAAGCAAACAAAGTATCTGAAAACCGATTTGAAACGAACACCTCGACGGTCAAAAGAAAAAAGAAGAATTATCCAAAAGAGTAAGGGTCAAAAGATCAAAGCTTAAAATGATCTGTTCAAGACGTTCAACCGTTTTCTTCCTTAAAACTTTTCGTATCATGATATAACTGTCTCTAAGGCCTCGAATGAGCGATGCAGGTCATAAAATCAGATCAAACAGAAATGCAGATCAAACAGAACAAATGCAGATCATGCAAATCAAACAAAACAAATGCAGATCAAATTAATTAACAAATTATTGTATTTAAAATAAACGTTAAATTTTAAAATAAAAATTATATATCTAAACAAATTTCAACTTATTATAAATAAATAATAAATATCTTGTTGGAAAATAATAATAAATATCGTAATTTTAATAAATAAAATGGAATTTTAAATGATCACAGTTACAAAATTTATTAGGCTTGGGCATTTGAAATCACATGATCACAGTTACAAATTTTAATTTCGTTTTCGTCGTTCTATCGCCTAAACATAATCGTAATACTGCCTGACTGTGATCAAATTTTCTAACCTAGTTATTTAATAAATTAATAGTAGCTGCCCATTTAAACAAGAAACCTGATTTTGGATAACAAAACGGCCAAGTTTAGATATGTTGTTATGACGTTAAAAAATTGGAATACGTAAAACATCTTGTACAGAAAAGGAATGGATAGTCAAACCATGTCCAAGTTGGAGAGGTTTAGCAACTTGAAAATGAATTTTTTATGCAAGTAAAAAAATTCTAGCCAATGAAACGGGTATGGATGTACTTATCTTACTTTTTAGATCTATTTATTTTAAATCATCAAATCTTATCAATCACAATGTAGCTTTATTTTTATAAGTTAAATCTACATCAAAAAATTTCTAACTTTACCATTTAGAACTTAAATCAAAAAAATTTTAACCGAACTTCGTAGCCTGGTAGTAATGGAACTTCGGCTGAGGTGCCCGCCATCCAGCTTCGAACCCCGGCCACCACATAATTTACATGCGGAGTTGGTGTGGCGTTTCAGACCACTTAGCGTAACCAGAGGTCTTTAAGTGGAAGCTTAAAAATCCTGTCATGGCATGGGCTCAGGCCCGGTGGGCTAGTCGATCACGCTTAGTGGTCGGATACTGAGTTATCAAAAAAAAGGAAAAAGGATAAAATCTTTCTATAACATGAGTATCGTGATTCGTGAATAACCAATCTTTTTTTATCGTGAATAACCCAGTCTTGTGAATAACTATTTGCATAGCCTACAAAGACTTCAGATCGTTTAAACCAGAACATGCACTTGCATTGCATGTCCCTATTATTTATTCATGTTTCTAATTCTTAAAATGGTGGAAACAAACGCTGTACTCCAGGAGATGTTTATGTTCCTAGTTCACTTTGCTTCAAGGCATTAGGGATTTTGAGGTAGCTGTCTGGAACATCAACACATCCCCAACGAACTCATCCCTTAAGTAATGTAACGAATTCGTGACAAAAAAGAAGCATTGTAATGGATCTTTATTATAAATATTTTTTTGTATCCCTTCCGCATTTATTTTTGTACAATTTTCTTAGAGCATTTACATCCCTAATATGAGAGATTTTGGAAACCAAATTAAAAGAAAAAAGAAATAGCAAAATAAATACAAATGGGTTTTTTTTTTTTTTTTGAAAAGTTATTGCATAAATATCTCATAGTTTTAGTTCTTATTCACTCATACTAGCAGCGAGAAAGGGAAAAAAATGTAAAAAAATACAAGCTGAATAAAATCGTAAAAAGCAAGAAAGAATTGAAATCTCGAGTTCTTTTTTTTAGATTGAAGAAGACATTGTCGGCCATTGTTTGTGGAATAAATATACAGAGAAGAAATAAAATAAGATGTTGAAAAGGTGTTTAGTAGAGAGGTGAGATTACTAAGCAAGATAATTATATATCTGAGGGTTGCTCTTGTCCCTCTCCAAGTACTCTCGATCGATCAGGCTTTCGATCCTCTTCTTCAAATCAGCCGGTTTTATTGGGAATTTCAGCTGCAAATCACACACACAAAAAAAGTTACATTGCATAGTATATTTACATTTACATTTACAAAAGTACTTCTCTCATCATTATCGCAACAATGGTCAAAGAGTACAAGAGTATGGCTCAAGAAAGACATGAAGAAAATTACCTGTTGGAAGAGCTCAGTGATTAAAAGAGTATGGCTTAAGACTTTTCGTGTCTTCATAATTCGAACAATGGCTGCATCAATCTGTAAGAAGAAAAGGAAGCGATGAAGAGTCAGTTATGTCAAATCTACTCTCGTTCTACCAAACAGTAACGTAAACGATGCAGGAGCAGAAATTAACCTGGTATTGTCTGTCCTGGAATACTCTCTCTGTTGTACTCGTGTTCTCTTCTACCGTCTCTTTCATCTGGATCGCATTCACCTCCATCCCCCAAAAAATAATACTGTAAGATTCTAGAAAGTTTGACGTGAGCCAACCAAAGAAAGTAAAAGTTTCGACGTACCTTAATGCGATAGAGAGGAGCTGTAAAGGTGTCATTAAAATCAAATTCATCCCCGTCTTGTACGTCTCTTCCCTTTGGATACTGCAACAACATTTACATAAGCCAATATCAATTTGGCAAAAACAGAAAACAGAGTTAAATGTAACAGAGACCATATTTTAGCCTAACCTTATGCAGGATACGAACTTTTCCACATGCAAGCGACTGGAGAGTCCTCCTCAGTTCCTTGTCCTCTATGCCTGTGGAATCTTTAATGTCTTCAAAGCTAAGTTTCATTGCATCGTTAAATAACATCAACACAACAGCCTGAGACCATCAAAAACAACGCATCAATCATCTAAGGAATGGATTCAAAACGTAACCTCTGGGAAAAAGATAAATTATACTGACCTGAAAAAGGGAAACAGCAAGCTCCTTTTTAGCTTTGGTGAAATCTGCCTTCAAAACACAGTGACCTAATGAATTTTGCCACATTAACCTCCTTCCACTGTACTTACTCAAATAGAACTCTTTGAAGATATCCTACGAAACAAATAGTTCAATTAGAAAATAAATAACTTTGTAACAAAAAAAAAATCCATCGCAGAAATGAAAATATCGGAACTTCTTGTAATACCTGATAAACATTTAATTCATGAGGAAGTTTGACATCCATAGGGGGATATGTTGGCCAGTACCTGTATCATACATAGAAGGTTAATAAGCGTTTACAAATATGACGTGTATAATCCTGAATGAACTTGATACATAGTACATACCCTGTGGTTAAAACGTGGACACTCATCTCAATTCCTGATGGCAGTTTTGTTCTGGCCTGAGACGATTGTTTGAATGACTCATTGATTTCCTTTGACAATTCAATATCCTGGAGAAAAATTCAAGGAAACAGGGGGTACAGACTTCATTATGAGTGTTGTACATCGACACAGGTTCCTTAAGGTGGGTATGTTGCAAGATCATCCAACAATCTGACTAGGATATATTTTAAGCATAAAACTAATAAAGCAGATGATAAAATTATGGATCATTTTGAAAAAGAGACATGGAAAAAGAAAAAGAGGACCTTGAACATCCCTTCGAGCTTGTTTGTAAACTGGCTACCGCACTCAGTCTTGAGCTGTAAGTGTCACCAAGGTTAGGTCAGTGGGTAAGAACTTGCCAATATAGAAGGAAAAAACAGTGAGAAAGAGATAGAGACAACAGGAGTCTCTTTGCAAGAACCGTTTGTTACCTTAGAGATCATGGATTTCTCAGCATCAATTGAAGCGCTCTTTCCTAGCAAGAGTCTCTTTGCAAGATCCTTTTTATAGAATGCTTCGAAAACATCTTTACCCTTTGATAAGAAAAAATAGAAATTCGTCAGTAGAACTGAATCTAGAGGGTCAAATAGCTGGTTTTCAGACGGTGCACTGGCCTGACTGCAGTTATATAACACAGACAAACACAGTACTAGATGTAAATAGTAAGAGATAACCTGGATAAATCTGAACAAAACCAAGACTTTTTCAAGGGTACTCTCCAATTCTTCTTCAGAAGTACCCTTATTCCCAGCACGGAGCTTCTCGTCTAAAAATTTGGCGATAAGTTCAGCTGGACGATTCTGCAAAACATAGCACGAGCGTATATCATATGAGGCACATACTAACATGCAAACTTAAAACTTCTATAGATTTAATACGGTGGATCTCTAATGAGCAGAATGCCAATGTGAACTTTTGTCAAGATGATTCTTGAAATTACATAAGAAAAGTGTTGTTCAAGGACCTGGCTAGGACTGGATAAAATTGGCAAGAGTTTTAGCATCGAAGTGATACTAGCAACAACACTACTATACAATACCGAAAAAAGCACAATACCAAAAATATGTTTATACCCAGTGCCCAAAAATGTTTCAATTTTTTTATAGTAAACGCAGTACATAAACTGCATTGGAAATTTCTAGATTGCCATAAACTCCACAAGCTGCAGCAATGAAATTATAATGTTGACATTTCCACCAATCAGTATGTAGCTTTTATATGAAGTAAACTAAAACTGTTAGCAAAAGATTGGTCAATGATCAAGTCACAAGAAAAGTAAATATTCAATACCTGGCGAAGGTTTATCAGATGCTCAAACGAATCTTTGATGGTGTTGCCAAATGATTCATTCTTGCAATAGCTCTCTTCCCATACTATGTCAAGAGAAGCCTTGAAGTCCAAAAGTGCTTGTACCATATCTTTATCTTTTTCTTCATCCATAACAATCTTCTGCCCAGTTTTCCGAATGTAGGAACTAAGCGCCTGCCTCAAAGACTCAAGTGCATTGACCCTAGAAAACAGGGAGTACATCCTCTGAAGGTCCTCAGTACGACGTCCATCCATTAATGGTGTGAATCCCTGGAGTATGTTCAGAGAAGGAATAAGCGTAAAGCAAACAAAAATTTGCTCATATACGCAGCCACAATGATTACAGGAACTAAACCTTATCAAGGATCGCAATTGTATGACGCTCAAGAAGTTGCTTTTCAATAGTTGATATCAAGGGTTTCCTGGTCGATGGATCTATGTATAGTATGCATCTTTCATTCTCTTCATGCAACCTTCCCTGCACCAAACATCAGTAGACGCCTAAGAGAGACAAGATCAACTAATAACCTTTTCGGCAGCTTATCGTAAGGAGAAACATATGAGGACACTCTAGGAACCTCGACATGGTTCAGGTACTCAGGAACGTCATACTGCTGCATGTACTTCATTCCTTCAGCAGCATAAAATTCAGAAGTGCATTCAAGGAAATGTTTCTCAAAGCTCTCCGTATATATTCCCAGTGCAGTAAACATCTTTAAGAGATGGCTTAGTAAAGTCCTATTAACAGCTTCGGCTAACCTGCAAGACCAATGTCAGTAGATTCAGATGAAAACATCACATCATCAAGTATATATCTAACTTAAATAGTGCCCATTTTGTCTTGAATTGTATCTATAACTAACTATCACTGCTGGACAGGAATAGTTCACAGACCATCCAAAACTTTAAAAAGTTAAAAATCAAAATAATTCACTCAAAAGCAAGACAAATCCCAATGTGACAAATAAACCTTGCTTGTCATATTATTTTAAGATTACCTTTCCTTTTCAATCATTCTTAAGAGAGCAGTAACGGTCCTCTGCTCAACATCAGGGGACAGAGAAAGATGCTTCCGAAAAATCTGAAGGCCCATCTCCCATAACGAGCGTATATTCGGGTTCTGTATCACATACTTCCTATCCAAAGACAAGGCTATACTACGGATCATCAACATCTGGTCACAGAAATCTTGCCAGCATCTCTCAACGAGTGACAAGAAAACAGACAGATCGGTGTCTTGCCCAACCAACGAATGTAAAGCTACAGAGATGTGTTGTTCGCACTCCTTCTCGATCCGTTGGTAAAGCTTTCCTTCCAGCTTATGCAAGCAAAGGTTTTCAACAGCCTGACAGAACAAACCAATTAACAAATATATATATTTAGGCACCCAATAAAGAAGAAAGCTAGTAACTCCACCTGGTAAAGCCTCTCGAGGTCAAAAGAAAAGGGCTGTTTGAGGAAAATAGCCCTGATAGCGGACTGGAGATTATCCCAAGTAGTATCTTCAAAGTTTGTAGGTAGACTTGGTTTGGCTTTCACATATACATAGCACACTATCAGAAACTTTCAAAAATGATGAAAATGTTTTTATTACAGTTGCTAAATGATACCAATCAGCTCTTATAAACCACTCAAGTTTCTCAAGATTTTTCCAATTGCACACCCTAACAACTCATCATCAACATCAAAAATCAAAATCAACAATCACAGTGAATTTCACTACAATTTCAATTGCAAACTCCACACCGAATCTGAATCAATCGCAAGCTTATACAAAAGCCCTAAAAATCGAGACGCCTAAGCTTAAACACAACCTATTGCACATAGAGTAATTTCCGATCGTAATCGAATTACACACACTATCCAATCAAAATCCTAAAACTAATCGAATCAAACATCCGATTACGATCGAAAATTCGAAATCGGGCAGCGAAAACCTTTATTGAGCTTGATGACGAGCTTCTTAGAAGGCTGGGGGAGTGTAGCTTTCTTGCGGGAGAGATTGGCGGCGGAGGGAGTAGGATCTTCTTCCTCCTCCATGGGAAAGCCGACCTTGTCGGCGGAAGGAGCGTGGAGGCCGTTTTTGGACTTCTTCATCGGAGGGGAAGAGTAAGAAGAGGAGGAGGGGCGAGTAGAGCGTTTGGTTGGAAGAGACATGAAAGATCGGGAGAGGGGGAGGGTACATGTCCCAATTAAAGCCTTTAATCCTTTTCAAGAAAACCACTGCTCACTGTGACCCTACGCTTGTTAAATTTTTATTTTATATACTCTTAACAAAAACGATGATTTACATTTCGTATTTGTTTTTCAAACTTGAAAAAATGAAACCATAATAACCATTCCGTACATATTTGCAAAGGCAATTCTCTTGACAGATAAAAAAAATTATAATCTTAGATATTAAAAAGAAAAAATAACCAAAAAATAAAAAGTAAAAAGTAAAAAAATATTTTTTTATGTTTCAGATTATATGTTTTCAAATTCGGACTTTTTATATAAAAAGAAAATTTTAAACTTTTTTCCAAAATTTTATTTATTTTTTCTCAAATATTTTTTTGTAATTCGAAAATATTTGGAAACTGTTTTCAAATTTTCATATTTTTCCTATTTATTTTTTATTTTATAAAACTTTAAATTATAATCTCAAATCTTTATCCATTAACTCTGAACCTTAAAATTTAGATTAGTTAACCTTAAAAATATAAGTGTATGTTTATTTTTTTAATAAAATGTTTAATTATTTTGATTCTTATAGTTTATATTTGTGACAAAAAAAAATATATTTGTGAATATCTACTTATCATTAATCGGGGAATCACTTATAATGTGATGGGGGCATTTGTTTGTTTTGCACTCTTAACTATTCACTAACGTCTCTTAGACATTAATCGGGGATACACATTAAGGCTCGATTCATGTCTATTTGAGTTTTAGGTTTTTTGGTTCAAAGATTTCAACTTCATTCCGATGTTTTTAAATTTTAGTTCAAGTTCGGTTCAAATATTTGCGGGTTCGGTCTGGGTTCGGATAACTAATTCAAATTATTTTATTTTTTTTTTAAATTTACATACACTTAAAATTTCTCAAAATCTATAAACAAAATATACTACGTATAAATTTGAATTACATATGTCAAAATATCTAAACTTAATATATAAATTAGTCTGATTTGAATATTTGGAAAAAGAATTAATAGATACTTTTAAGTATTTACCAATTGTTTTGAATATACTTTAACTATTTTTTACATTTGTTTTTAATTATTTGTATATATTTTCAAGTATTTTGAAGAATTTAAAAGTATTTTATATATTTTAGATGTTTTTAATATACACCGGATCCCAACACGGTTACTTTGTACAAGTGAGCTATAAACTCCCCGTATTCAGAGAATTTATCAGATTGTCTTATCAAACTGCTTGCATCATGCATCATTTAAAACTCAGTGGAGTCAGTCTTTCCAAAAAAAAAAAACTAGCTAACTTGTCAAAATACATTTCCTAGAATCCTGTAATAACCACACATTACCAAGCCGTAGTCCAAAACTTTTATATATATATATATATACTATTAAAGCTAATGCACATTGGTTTTTTTACAAAATACACCCTTTTATTTTTAAGAAGTTACAGGTTTCATTAACGGTATTTATGTGATTTTATACATATTTTATTAATGGATCTTTAATTATAGGTTCAAACGTTTTTTTCTCCTTTAACTCTATGGTTTTTGGCCATTTGGACCGATTTTAGTATTTCTCTAAATTCACATTATTTGTTTTTCTCAATATAATTAAAACTTTCTTTAAATATTTTAATATTTATAATGAAAAGATTTAAAAATTTTATCTCTTTCTTAAAATATTTTAATATTTATAATGAAAAGATTTAAAAATTTTATCTCTTTCAAAAATCCAGTACATAAAAGTGAAGATTGATTTTAAAATACCACTTCAATTTTTTTTTTTTTAAAATCATGTTCAAATTTTAAAACATAAATACCCATTTATAAAATAAAAAACAATACAATAAAATATATAAAAATATTTCATTTCATAAACTTATTCAAAATTTGTTTAAAAAAGGAAAAAAAAAAATAAATCTGCGCTTTTAAAGCGCGGATCAAAACCTAGTAACTCATTAAACTCAGACACATACATAGTGTTTTCATACAATACAACATGAGAAGCCACAAACCAAAAATTAGGATAGCACTGACACTGAACCTGAAAGCCACAAACTTTACCAAACATTAAAGATCATACTTCTATCAGAGGAACATATACTCCTACAACTCTTCCAAGTTACGTGCCCTAAAATTAAAGATTCATACTGGCAGTTAGGGACCCTAATTAGATCATCGTAAGCATCTTGGACTGAAACTGAACATAACTTTACCTAAGATCATCATCATCATCATCATCATGCCTCTTATGGAAAATCGATACTTGTAATGTTTCGAAGCTGCTAACTTTACAACATGGGTCTCGATCAAACACGAAACTTTATCCAAAAATCAGAGTAATTTGGAAGACATTGAGTGTGTCGGCGAGTGAAGAGGAGAGACGAGGGAATTGGAAGAAAAATGAGGCTACAGAGTATAAATGAGTCTTAGAAGGTTATTGGAAGATAAATTTGTATAGAAGTTTGTGAATTTTAAGAATTGATTTATTTTAAAAATGATGTGGATTGTGAAAATTGTATATACATTGACTTATAAAATCTGATCACAACTTTTTTTTAGATTGATATATATTTTCATCAATTTGACGTACTAAAAGAGTTTTTATTCAATAGGCAAACTTGTCTTAAATATATACAAAGAGTAATAAATAAATAATAAGATAATAATTTTGTTTTAAAATTGAATTATATGTTTTAAATTCCAAATTTTTATCAAACTATTTTCAAACTTTTTTAATTTTCAGATTTTTAATATTTATAAATATAATTTTATATTCAAAATGATAAAACAATATAATAATTATTATATGTTCAAAAATGTCAAGGTATATAAAATTTAATGAATTATAAATTTAGACACATATTTTGCATTGAAAATGCAATAGGTATTTGCTAAAGATTATCACATAAATTTTGAAATCACATGAATACATTGATATTTTGAAAGTTGATTCTTATGAGTAAACAATCAATACTATTAAAACAGAAGCAATTTTTATCTACTTGCAAGTAGTCTAGGTTGTTCCATTTTTATTAACTTCCCTATTATTTCTACTTATATTTAACTTAATTAATATTAAATATAAATCATGCCTATAATTAAGTAACTAACTAACTAATCTATTATTTTTTAAACTAATAAATTTAATTTATACTAATTCGAAATTTAAGTAATAAATCAATTATATTTTAGTTATTTATGTAGTAAATAATGATACATGTCTATTAATTTTTATATACACAACTATATATTAATCCAAAATGCGAAAAACAATTTCTTCAAACCCCTCACTAAATATATAAAAATATGATTCTTATAACTAGAGTATTAAAATTAGATAAACATAAATATATATATATATATGATAAAAAATATTAATAGTTCAATACTATTAATATTTAATATACGGTAAAACATGTTACTATTGATATTTTTATGAATATAGTTTTACGGGTTATTCAAACACATGTAATATATTTATCAAATATTAACTAATTCAACAAATATATAAACACAATTATATCATAAAACATTACATTAACATAAATCGATGTAAGAAAGTACGGGTCAATAGTTTAATTAGTTATAAAGTATAATTATATATATATATATATATATATATATATATATAGTAAACATATATATCAAAATTAAAATTAATAAATATTTACATTTCTAATGAAAATAATGAAATTAAATTTTAAATTTAAAATATGTCATAAAAAACATAAAAAAAATCTAATAACATGTGAATAAAAAAGTAACTAACTAAATAAATGAAAATTATATTTACAAACATAAACCATTAAAGTTTAATAGACGTATTCAAATTGTTGATGCTCAAATATATTTCATTTTAGTATGCATCCTCTCAAATATTGATCTATTACGGTTATAGCAAGAAGAAAATTTAGTTTGACTCCCAAAATTGTATTAAAATTGGAATATCAATTTCATTAAATATCCACCATTCATCTAAACATTCATGAATATATATTATAATACTCTAACTATAATAATTGAAATCAAACTGGATTGTATATTGGGTCATCTACCAGTTTCACCGGTAGCCAGATTCCGGGTATTAGATGTTATTACGGGTTTTATAGTATTTTTAAATAATTTTTTTTCTGAAAACTAAACCGAAATTACATAAGAGACCGCATCATTTGCCAATTTAACAGCGGGTCAGGTAGAATTTTAAAATACTCAATATAACGGTTTATATAAAATATATCTAAATGTGATACAATAAAAATAAAATTTATATCAAATAAATTTAAAATGTTTCGAAAAGTTATCCCGCGGTTTGAAACCGCGGGTCAAAATCTAGTGAATTCTTAAAGTTTTAAAATTTATGAGAATTACCAATAAACCCCAAAACGGCGTGGCAGAAGCGGTTAAGGTACTCAGTGATTCGCCGATGACGTGTAACATTTTAGACCGCGGAAAAGAATCGGTTCGGTTTAGGTGTTTATCAGAGAATGCAGGACCGTTTTTTGCATACAAACTAATTGACTCGAAAATTTAAAATGTAAACTAACAACTAACCGATGGGAGACGCGTGTTGTCAAACGCAATCGAAACCGACTAAAGCTCCGAATGGTGAATTTTTTCCCGCACCGCACCGCAGTTAACAGTAACAAAAATCTCTACATATACCATATATCTATATGTTTTTATAACTGTCAAAACCGCACCGCAGTCAAACCGCTTGTCCCGCACCACTCAACCCGCTGTTACCATTCGGAGCCTAAGAATGGAAATATACCAGTTAGGAAACAATAGTCTTATTAATACATCGATGATGAACATTCTTCCCAAAATCACATTTATTGTCATTTCCGTAGTTTCTTTCGTTCTTCATAAAAAAAAACTCTCTTCTCGATCAATCGAGTCTTCCAAAAGTTCCAGAAACCGAAAATTCATGAAAATTCTCAGATTAGTAAGTGTTTTGATCTCTGTAAAATCATGAATTTCTTTGAGGGAGCTTCGATCGCCGTTTTGGTTTTAGGGTTTTCGATCGCCGTTTCTGTTTTAACTAGAGTTTCTTTTTTTTGTTCTCTGTAGATTCTGATTGATTGGGTTTCTCAGCTCGTCGTCGTCGGGGTGCGTCTAAGTTAGGTTTTCTATGTTTCTTATGAATCTTTATAGTTCGTCTGATGTCTTTTGTTCCTTTATATTTCGATCGATGTTTTGTTTCTTGCACTTTTATACAGATTTGGATCCAAAGAAAAGACGAACCTGTTTGGCTTCGCTACCTAAACTCTGTAAGAATCTGACAGAAGAACCTGTTTTTCTTTTCTTTTCGAAATGGCTTGTGCGCTTGATTCACTCTCCCATTGTTGAATACTCTTTGTTCCTGCTTCCGTAGGTTGTTATTGGGATCCAGCCCCATATCCTTCTTCATTCTACCAAGGTCTGTGATCAGATCTGTAATCTTAGCTTTGTGTTTTAAGTATAGTGCATTGAACCTCTCACATTATTTCTCCTCTAGTAATGTTTCAGTTGTGTAGTTAATTAGCGTCTCAACATGGTCAATTTTGTATTCATTCGTTCTAGTTTTATTTTAGGGTTCAAGAGTTTCCATGAACATGGTGATGCTGACTACTGCTTCTGTTTTGTCTCTTCACATATTTCAGAGGATCATAGCAGAGCCTCCCCTAAGGAGAAAGAGGCTGACGAGAGAGATGCAAGAGCTGAAGAGTGATGAAGCTATTTACTGTGATAAATTGGTTATGTTTTGAAGCCAGCCTGACTCCGCATGAAACCATTTTTTCTAAGGTAAATTCTCTTGCTACGCCCTAGAGTTTCCGTATCAGTTTTGAAGCTTGATTCCGGTTTCTGTTTTGAGATTTTTTCTTTATTTAAAACCACATCATAATGTCTTTGGGATTTTTTGAAATCAGCGTTTTTGTTTTTGAGTTCAACAACTAAATTTTAACAAAGCCTTTCAACGCCTTTTGTTTTATGGTTTTGACCAAACCAAAAAGTTCCAAACTTTAACAAAGCCTTTCAAAGCCTTTTGTTTTATGGTTTTTGTTTTGGGATATTGTTCTGTTTTGATGTTTCTGCTTTTCACTTCAAAAACCCCAAAAAGATCATAGGCAGACACTAATCTAATAGTGCACTGTCAGATTCTTATTTTGGGAACATTGTCCCGTTGCTGCCTCTAGAAGAAACTTTATTACCCACGGCTTGAGAAAGGTCTGTTTTTGGTTATTTGGATGGAATGGGGTATAATGACCAAAGGTTAAGAAAGTCTTCACACAAAGACTACTAATCAAAAACAGATTCTTCTACTTCATTACCCACGGCTTACAAAAGTCTTAAAACAAAGGCTTACAAAGGTCTGTTAAAAGACTCACGGCTTAAAAGTCTTTACTACCCATGGCTTGAGAAAGGTCTGTTTTTGATTATTTGGATGGAATGGGGTATAACGACCAAAGATTAAGAAAGTCATCAGACAAAGACTACTAATCAAAAACAGGTTCCTTACTTCACAGTACCCACGACTTAAAAGTCTTTACTACCCACGGCTTGAGAAAGGTCTGTTTTTGATTATTTGGATGGAATGGTGTATAACGACCAAAGATTAAGAAAGTCTTCAGACAAAGATCACTAATCAAAAACAGGTTCTTTACTTTAAAGTACCCACGGCTTACAAAAAACTTACAAGTCTTAAGACATGCTTATAAAGGTCTCTAGACAAAGACATGTCACTCAGTTAAAAAACCCACGGCTTAAAATTTCTTACTACCCACAGCTTGAGAAAGGTCTGTTTTTGATTATTCCAATGGAATTGTGTATAACGACCATAGATTAAGAAAGTCTTAAGACAAAGACTACTAATCAAAAACAGGTTCCTTACTTCACAGTACCCACGGCTTACAAAAGACTTACATAAGTCTTAAGACATGCTTAGAAAGGTCTCTAGACAAAGACATGTCATTCAGTTAAAAGACCCACGGCTTAAAAGTTTTTACTACCCACGGCTTGAGAAAGGTCTGTTTTTGATTATTCCAATGGAATGGTGTATAACGACCAAAGATTAAGAAAGTCTTCAGACAAAGACTGCTAATCAAAAACAGGTTCCTTACTTCACAGTACCCACAGCTACAAAAGTCTTAAGACAAAGACTTTTGTTCTTAAGACAAAGACTTACAAAAGTCTTAAGACAGGCTTATAAAGGTCTCTAGACAAAGACATGTCACTCAGTTAAAAGACCTACGGATTAAAAGTTTTACTACCCACGGCTTGAGAAAGGTCTGTTTTTGATTTTTCCAATGAAATGGTGTATAATGAGCAAAGATTAAGAAAGTCTTCAGACAAAGACTACTAATCAAAAACAGGTTCCTCCACAGTACCCACGGCTTCACAGCTTTGGCGTATACGTCTAAATACTTTTAAGCCAAAGACATATACAGTTTATAAGTCTTTAGAGAAAGACATATACGGCAGGTCAGTTAAAAGACCCATGGCTTAACAAATGTCTTGAGACAAACCCACAAAAGTCTTAAACAAAGGCTCACAAAAGTCTTTAAGACAGTCATAAAAGACATAGGACCAGAGGCTGAAAGAAGTCTTAAGGCAAATACATAATGCTTTCTCTACCACAAGATTTGAAGTGGTTTGTTGGATGGAATAACGACCAACAACTTATCCACAGCTTACAAAAAGTACTATAACCCACGGCTTACAAAAACTCTTTAGACATGTCATACATATAAGACATGTCACAGTTAAAAGACCCACGGCTTACAAAAACTCTAAAGACAATGACATACGACCAGAGGCTGAAAGAAGTCTTAAGGCAAAGATATAATGATTTCTCTACCACAAGATTTGAAGTGGTTTGTTGGATGGAATAACAACCAACAACTATAACCCACGGCTTAGAAAAAGTACTATAACACTATAACCCACGGCTTAGAAAAAGTACTATAACACTATAACCCACGGCTTACAAAAAGTACTATAACCCACGGCTTACAAAAAATCTTTAGACATGTCATACATACAGACTTACATATAAGACATGTCACAATTCAAAAACCACGGCTTACGAAAACTCTAAAGACAATGACATACAACCAGAGGCTGAAAGAAGTCTTAAGGCAAAGACATAATGCTTTCTCTACCACAAGATTTGAAGTGGTTTGTTTGATGGAATAACGACCAACAACTATAACCCACGACGGCTTACAAAAAGTACTATAACACTATAACCCACGGCTTAGAAAAAGTATTATAACCCACGGCTTAGAAAAAGTACTATAACCCATGGCTTACAAAAACTCTTTAGACATGTCATACATACAAGACATACATATAAGACATGTCACAGTTCAAAGACCCACAGCTTACAAAAACTCTAAAGAAATGACATACGACCAGAGGCTGAAAGAAGTCTTAAAGCGAAGACATAATACTTTCTCTACCACAACATCTGAAGTGGTTTGTTGGATGGATAACGACTAACAACTTCAAAATACTACATATAATATGTGAGACTGTATAGCGACAGAGATACTGTCAAGTTTGCAAAACTGATTCATGATCTAGGCACTGGAAGGAACATGGTACGCATGAGGCAAACTAATGTAAGTAGACTAATTAATTTTTGTTTTATTTTCTCAGGTTTGTGCTTCAGGAGGTGTTCAAATTCTTAGACTCTGCGGGGATCGCAAGTCTAGCAGACTTCTGTAACAGGCATATGCTCTTCAAATCTCTTTGTTATTAGTTGAGAGACACACAGATATATATATTTGAAGGTAGCAGAGACTTTCTGCAGATTATGGCTGTAGTACATTTCACTATTGAATCTATTTGTTTGTGTTATCCACTAACCCTTTGGTGATCATTCTAAATATAGTAACTGACGTTCGTGTAATTTTATAACTAATTTTGGTTCTTGCATTCTGCATAATGTAATTCTGCATTGTGCATCATGTCTTTTACAATTCTAATTCATGCAATTCTACATCTTGCATCTTGCATCATGTGTACATGTCGTTAAATTGTGCATTATGTATCATGTCTTTACAATTCTAAATCATGCAATCTTGCATCATGTGTATATGTCCTTAAGTTCTGCATCTGCTTGTCTTTAAATTGTGTGTTATGTATCATGTCTATACAACTCTAAGTCATGCAATTCTACATCTTGCATCTTGCATCTTGCATCATGTGTATATGTCCTTAAGTACTGCATCTGCGTGTCTTTAAATTATGCATTATGTATCATGTCTTTGCGATCTTATAGTTGAATTTGTATGTCTTGAAAATTCTAGCATTCTGCATCATCGTTCATCACTTATGCTTGTTGTATTATATTCTTAAATGCTAGCTATTGACTTGGGTTTTTAGTATACACTGATCAAAAGTATATTTTTTTTGGTACTAGTGTTTATACTCGGTTTCTTAGTTGTACAGAGTTGATAGTTTTGGAAATCTATTGCATCATTGGTGTATTTATATATTTAGCATGTGCAATGGATCTTTATTGGTTTTGTTTTTGATAATAATTTTATGATTGATGTCAAAAGGCAAAAAATTGCATTCAAACTCATATGTTTGCCATCTCCTTGGTAGACATATGTCATATGTGCTCTAATCTTCTAGGTAGGCTAAATATCTGTTTGATGCCTAAAAAATTATGAAAACAGTGTATTTGCTATAATAGTAGTTAAATATGGAGTTCTTGACTATAGCAGATATATTTATTATTTCTGTTAAAATCCAGCTTTGTTTACTGTAAAGGTAACGCTGTGCATTGTAGCTTGAAGGTAAATTCAGTGTATAATCTTTTTAATATCTTGCACCTGGTCTTGTTGATGCAGGGGCTTCCTCTAACTTGGCGTCTAAGCAATGACTTTCCTGTTTTCTTTTGAGTTTGAATTTCCTTTTTGTTTACATATGATTTTCCTTCGTTTTCGATAATTAGGAACTATAAGACGGTTTGTGTCTTATTAGATGACTATATAAGTCAAGCTTTATGTTCTTTGTTAATCACGCTTTTGATAATAATATACAGCTTTTGCTTTATTTCCTTGTCTGATTCGATTCAATTCATCAACAAGAAGTTGGTCTCAAGATAGCTACCGAAAGGAACTCTTGATCGATCCAAGAAACTGGTCTCAAGAACCCTAAAGTTCTTTGATCGACCGTTTACCCATTCGTACGCTGCGCCAGGTTGGTATCAGAGCTTTGCTACGCTCCGAAACTAGCTAACCTTCTACGATGGTTCGAAGAACACGTAATCAGCAATATCAGACTGATGACGATTTACCTGCTACCCAGCAATCTGTCGACAATCTCCAACTTCAGATCGTCGAATTAACCGCCGCGGTAGCCGCATTGACAGCTCGTCAAGCTGCTCCTCCACCCCCCAGTCGCCGCCGTCAGGACCAACTTTCAGTCCATGATGATTCCGACGACGACGGCGAGAACCCGTTCGCCCCCCTCCGTTCACAATCTCAACGTCAGCAACAAAGCAACAACAACTACGATTCTGATTCCGATGACGATACCAATAACTCCAAGTGGAAATCATGTTTCAAACTTGAAATACCAGAATTTAAGGGCTCCACTGTTGCAGAAGAACTTCTTGACTGGTTTGTAACCGTCGAAGAAATTCTTGAGTTCAAAGAAATCCCACACGATCGATGTGTTCCCCTCATAGCAATTCGATTTCGCGACCGAGCTGCTGCCTGGTGGTATCAAAATAAAACCACACGAGCTCGAGAAGGAAAAACAAAAATTGTTTCATGGGAAAAGCTCAAACGTGAGATGCATAAAAAAATTTTACCCTATAACCATGAACAATTGATGTTTCAAAAACTTCAGAATTTACGTCAAGGATCACGTTCAGTGGATGATTACGCTACAGAATTCTTCAAGATGATCAATCGTGTCGAAATCCGTGATACCGAACAGCAACTTGTCATGCGATTTATAGGAGGCTTACGTCAACAGATTCAGTTTACCTTGAATTTGTTTCGACCTCTGACAATCTCAGAAGCTCATCAACAAGCCATAACTATTGAAGCACAGACACGTAACAGTTCTTTACCTTGGGGTTCAGCTCGCCAAACTCGTTCAGCTACAACACCAGCATCAACGGATTCTCCCATTACCGTAACAGAAAACACAGAAACAGCCACTGTTCCTGTTGATCCTTCTAAACAACAACGACCTGGAGGGTTGCGTTGTTTTTCTTGTGGAGAGCTGGGCCATCGTCAATCTGCTTGCCCATCTCGCAATCGTCGCGGCTTACTTCTTGACACCTCTGGTCGTGATGTCGAAGTTATCTATGACGAAAGTCCGGACGAACTTGATGAACCAACTCAGGAACTTGAAGCAGATGAGGGTACTCTCCTGATGTTACGTCGAACCTGTCTTTCTCCAAAGGTTGCAGATGACAATCCTCAACGCAAGAACCTGTTCTCGTCAAGATGCACTATTAATGGGAAGGTGTGTACACTTATCATTGACTCCGGAAGCAGTGAGAATGTCATCGCGGAATCTGCCGTTCCAAAACTCGATCTCTTAGTTGAAACTCATCCAGCACCATACAAACTCGGATGGCTACACCAGGGGAACGAACTCACTGTCACCAAACGAACCTTAGTTCAATTTTCGGTGGGTGGTGCTTACAAAGATCAGGTTTACTGTGATTTGGTGCCGATGGATGCATGTCACCTTTTACTAGGAAGACCATGGGAGTTTGATCGACGTGTCATTCATGATGGGTTCCTCAATACTTACACGTTTCGATTCAATGATCGTACTTTCACCCTCAAGCCAACAATTCCTTCCATAATTGTTTCTTCTCCTATAGAGACACCAGGACCAGTACTCTTACTACGACCAGCTGCAATCAAAGAAGCCGTGCGCACAGCGGATCAGTTTGTTCTTCTTCTCGCCGTGCCATCTGTTACTTTTAATGGACGAGAGATCCCAGCGACATATAAACCATTACTCTCTGAATTTGTGGACGTATTCCCAGAGGACTTGCCTTCACAGCTACCTCCTCTCCGAGACATTCAACATCGCATCGACCTTTTACCTGACGCCTCTCTTCCTAACCGTTCTCATTACAGGATGAGCCCAACTGAGCACGAAGAACTACGTCACCAGGTGGAAGAGCTAGTCGCCAAGGGATTTTTGCGTGAAAGTCTTAGTCCATGCGCTGTCCCCGCATTGTTAATTCCAAAGAAAGATGGGTCTTGGAGGATGTGTGTGGATAGTCGTGCTATTAACAAGATCACGGTTCGGTACCGCTTTCCGATCCCTCGCCTTGACGACTTGTTGGATCAAATTGGTACAGCCACTACATTTTCTAAACTTGATCTTAAAAGTGGTTATCACCAAATCCGTATACATCCTGGTGACGAGTGGAAAACAGCGTTTAAAACGCGCGAAGGCCTATTTGAGTGGCTTGTTATGCCCTTTGGTTTATCGAACGCACCTAGCACCTTTATGCGAGTAATGAATCAGGCTTTACGACCTTTCATTGGGAAGTTTGTGGTTGTGTATTTCGACGATATACTTATCTTCAGTAAGACAGTTGAGGAGCATGTTCAGCACTTGCGTGCGGTTCTTGAGGTCCTCCGACGAGATCAATTCTTTGCTACCCTCAAGAAGTGCGAGTTCGGGTCCCCTCAGATTCACTTTCTTGGCTATATAGTTTCTGCCCAGGGTCTTGCTGTTGATCCATCAAAGGTTTCAGCAATCCAAACATGGCCACAACCAACAACAATTTCTGAAGTACGCAGTTTTCATGGCCTCGCTTCTTTTTATAGGCGTTTTGTCCCTCAGTTCAGTGGATTAATGTCCCCGATCACTGACTGTATCTGCACAGGAACCTTCTCCTGGTCCCCTGCGGCCTCATCTGCCTTCGCCATGATCAAAGATAAACTGAGTTCTGCACCTATCCTTGCTCTCCCAGATTTTAGTGCAGTTTTTGAACTTCATTCGGATGCTTCCAAGACAGGCATATGAGCTGTCTTAAGTCAACGTTCTCGCCCGATCGCCTTCTTTAGTGAAAAATTGGCCGGCGCTCGTTCACGATACAGTACCTATGACATCGAGTTCTACGCTGTCGTTCAATCCATCAAACATTGGCGCCATTATTTGTTTCATAAAGAGTTCGTATTATATACAGATCATGATGCTTTGAAACATCTACACAGCCAGCATAAAGTGTCTTCTCGCCATGCCTCGTGGATTGCTTACCTACAGCAGTTCACCTTCGTGATCAAACACACTGCTGGTTCTTCCAACAAAGTTGCAGACGCCCTTAGTCGCCGTCAGCAGCTCCTTGCAGTCTTGCATACGGAAGTGGTGGGATTCTCATCGTTGTTAGGTCAATACGAGGATGATCCTTTTTTTGGTAAATTCTTTCTTGAAGCACAGAACGGTACCTCATCGTGTTATACATTGCACGATGGTTTCCTCTTTCATGGCAATCGTCTTTGTATTCCGGCTGGCAGCTTGCGTCTTAAATTGATCTCTGAGTTACACAATGAAGGTCATGTTGGACGTGATCGTACTCTCCAGCTCGTCGCAACTTCATACTTCTGGCCCTCTTTGCGTAAAGATGTTTCTCATTTTGTCGAACGATGCACTACATGTCAAAGAGCTAAGGGTTCGGCATCTAATGCTGGCTTATATCTGGCACTCCCCATACTAACTCAACCTTGGACTGACATCAGCATGGATTTTATCGTTGGCCTTCCTCGGACACAACGAGGTTTTGATTCAATCTTTGTGGTTGTCGATCGTTTTTCGAAGATGGTTCACTTTGTCCCATGTAAGACAACGACAGATGCAGTACAAGTGGCGCTTTTGTTCTTTCGCGATATTTATCGTCTCCATGGTCTGCCTAGTTCCATTGTTTCTGATCGGGATTCTCGTTTCCTTAGTCACTTTTGGCGTTCCTTGTGGAAGAAGCTCAATACCAGTTTGGATATGAGTTCAGCTTATCATCCTCAGACGGATGGTCAGACGGAAGTTGTCAATCGATCGCTTGGGAATCTTTTGCGATGTCTTGTGGGTGATGCCATCAAAACTTGGGATCAACGCTTGCCACAGGCCGAATTTGCCCATAATCACGCTGTAAATCGCAGTACGGGCCTTAGTCCGTTTGTGGTTAACTATGGCATTTTGCCTCGTGCTCCTACTGATTTGTCTTTGTTACCCGACAATACGCGTTTACATGGCGATGCCACAGCTTTCGTTGATGCCATAACAGAGGTTCATGCTACGACGTTTGCTAACCTCTCTGCCTCTACGTCGAAATATAAAGCTGCGGCTGATGTCCATCGCCGTCGTCTTGTGTTTGAGGTAGACGATCTGGTTTGGGCTGTCCTGACTCGTGATAGAATGCCAGCACATCGTTATCATAAACTCCGGGCAAAGAAGATTGATCCTTTGAAGATTGTGGAGCGCATCAATGACAATGCATACCGGGTTTCTCTACCTCCTGATATCAAAACTTCCGACGTCTTTAATGTTAAATATTTGTCTCCTTAGCCGCTGACACTGATGGCGATTCGGGGTCGAATCCTTCTAACGACGGGGGACCTGATGCAGGGGCTTCCTCTAACTTGGCGTCTAAGCAATGACTTTCCTGTTTTCTTTTGAGTTTGAATTTCCTTTTTGTTTACATATGATTTTCCTTTGTTTTTGATAATTAGGAACTATAAGACGGTTTGTGTCTTATTAGATGACTATATAAGTCAAGCTTTATGTTCTTTGTTAATCACGCTTTTGATAATAATATACAGCTTTTGCTTTATTTCCTTGTCTGATTCGATTCAATTCATCAACAAGAAGTTGGTCTCAAGATAGCTACTGAAAGGAACTCTTGATCGATCCAAGAAACTGGTCTCAAGAACCCTAAAGTTCTTTGATCGACCGTTTACCCATTCGTACGCTGCGCCACTTGTCTACTCCATATGTAACCTTTCAATAAGAGAATACTTGTTGCTGTGTTTTTTTTTGTTTACTATGGACGATCTGAATATAGATGTTAGATTTTGTTGATAAAAAAAAAGGTTTTATATCTTTATTTAATTTCTTAAGATTACATAATTAGATTTTTCATGTTCAATCATTAGGCATAGTTCTTGTATTTTGGTTTGTTGCCTAAACCATTATGGCTTTCCTTGTTTAGTCTGAATGTGATCTTGATTTAATCTAGTATGGTCGGATGACGCCATTTCTACTTTTGATTTTTAATTTTTTGTAATAGTTAGTGTGGTAAAGTAATGATTTTTAGAGAAATATATGTTTGTCCTATACTATACTCAGTAAAGGGTTCATTGTCATATCTATAATTGGTATGCGTCTGTAAATATTTGGGTAATAATATGTAGAGTTTGTTAATGCCATATAGTATTTTTCTAAACCAACAACCGAAGTAGAACGTTTTGAAAGTGAAGTTTGTTCTATGCTTGCTAGGTGATAATTTAACTTTACTGCTTAAACCACATCTTGACTGTAATGTTTTTCACTATCTTTGCATTGACCGCGTTGATTGTTTTACTATTGGTTAGAGCATGCTCCATTATTCTTTCGAACTATTATATAAGCCTGTTTGATTTCAAATTGGCGCTCTAACTAGTAAATAATCTATGAGGTCTCGTTCGTAATATGATTTTAGTGGTTGCATCATGGAGACATGGACTATGGTTTTAATTCACGTTTTGGTTTAATTGGTTAGTAGATAACTAGATATCATCTTTTTAGATGCCAAGAGACAAACCCTAGTTTCCCCTCTTCTCCGACTTCTTCTAGATCTAGAAACTCAATCCTTCGAAAAACCCTAATCCCTTTTCTAAACGTCTCCATTGTCTTTGTCGAATCGTATCCGTAACTAACTCTCGCAAACCGCCATTGATTGAGAGTCAAACTCCCATGAAAGGTTGAGTTCTGTTTTGCTAGTAGTTCAACCGCCGTTTTGCCAGTAGTTTCGCCTCCGTTCTCGTCCTCCGTTTCGTCCCTTGTCCTAACCTTT
This sequence comes from Hirschfeldia incana, assembly GCA_026261945.1. Lineage (NCBI taxonomy): Eukaryota > Viridiplantae > Streptophyta > Magnoliopsida > Brassicales > Brassicaceae > Hirschfeldia > Hirschfeldia incana. Next base: position 2,605,142 of record JABCMI010000033.1, read on the forward strand.
TTGTTTTTCTTTTCCAGAATCTGCTGAGGACGCCGTAGATTGAAGTCTAATCTTTCCATCTGAAACTGTCCCCAATACCCTTTCTCACTTTTCTGTTTTTTTTCCAATTTCTATATTTCAATGGAATCTCAATTTCTATTTTTCGATCCAGGAATCTCAATGGTGGTGGATATGGTGGAGGTGGAAGACGTGAAGGTGGTGGTAGAGGAAGCGGTGGATACCGCGATGGAGGCGGTGGTGGTTATGGAAGCGATGGTTGAAAACGTGAGTGTGGATACAATGGTGGTGGTTGGTGGATGTGGCTACTCGAGCGTAGAAGATGATGGTGGATACAGTGGTGGTGGATATGGTGGAGGAAGCGCTGGATACCACAGTAGAGGTGGTGGTGGTTATGGAGGCTATAGTGGAAGACGTGAGTGTGGATACAATGGCGGTAGTTAGTGGAGGTGACTACTCAAGTGGAGGAGATGGTGGTTGACACAGTGGTGGTGGATAAGGAGGAGATGGAAGACTTGAAGCTGGAGATGGTGGTAACCACCGCAATTGAGGCTATGGTGGATACAAAGATGGTGGATATCGAAGTTGTGGATATGGAAAAAAAATACAGTGGAGGTGAAAATTTTCTTGGTGGGCACTGTGGTGAAGGATGGTTGTGGTGCATAATAGAGTTGAGATTGTGATAGTTATTGATACGGAGGTGGTGGTGGATGGCGTGGTTAAGGTGGAGGTGGTGGTAGATACCAGAGTGGATGTTGTGGTTATGGACGGAAGTGGTGGCTACAAAGATGGTGGATACGGAGGTTGTGGATACGAAGAAAATTCAAATATAAAAATTATATATTAAAATGGATGTTAAATTGTAGAAAATAAAAAGTTATAATTTATGGTATTAAATAAAATTGATTTATGTATTCTTAACTATTGAAAATAAGCAAATACAAATGAATGTGAATAAAGAATAATAATTATTTAAAAAACTTATTTCTTTCTCTCTCCAACTAAAAGAACCATTCCATCTAATTACAAATTTAACTACGATTGCTTCTTTCCAAATTTCTCTCTCCAACGTATTTAGTTACAACATAAAAGATATCTAGGTACCGAAGAAACTAATCCACCAATTCCACTCAATCTCATCGTTACACAAGCTGAGGGTATTTGGGTGATAAAAAATACAGTTGTCACAAATAAGTGTCTTAATGACACAATGTGTCTTTTTACGTGAAACAAAGACATAATGTGTCTGTTATTGTGACTCACTCTATATTTTACATAGTTTTCTTAAAAACGTCGTACATAATGGAACAAGCAAATAGCTTTAAAGCGTCAAATATTACCGAACGGAGGGAGTACTATTTAGTCACGACCAAACTTTAAATAAATGTGTCGAGTAAGAACAACCTTCTTCCATTGAATTTTCCTTATTTTTTCCATCATTTCTTTTCTATATCAAGACATACAAAAACTAATAAATGATTTTTGAGAAGTTATATATGTATATATATATATATATATATATATATATATATATATATATATATATATATAATTTTGAGTCACAAATAACCATCACTGTATCTACCGACATAATTAGTGGACATCGAGCTTAATTGATATTGATTGATTTACAATATATGAGAGTAAAAGTAATTGAATAGCATAAACATGCAATGATGACGAACTACTTACATAAATAAATATTTAAAATTTTATATTCATATAATGTTTGAATATTAGATGTGTAAGCAGTATATTAAAAATACAGTATAACCTCTATAAATTAATAATCTATAAATTAATATCTCTATAAATTAATATAATTTCATAGTCCCAAATTAAGTTTTTGGTTCAATTGGTATCTCGATAAATTAATAATCTCTATAAATTAATAAAAAATCATAGTCCCAACATTATTAATTTATAGAGGTTTCACTGTATTGTGAAAAGGTACAATGGTAAAAATTAGGCAGATATATAACTCTTCTAAAGTCAAAAGGATGTGGAGGGGTGGTGCGCTCAAGGCGCATGGTGGTCCTCTTCAAAGATCAATAGCAAGATTGTTTGATTTTGAAGTGGGGCAATGGAGCAGAGGTGCGTTTAAGGCTTAATACACAGCAACAGTTAACTTTAAGCTAATATGCTGATTTTGTTTCTTTAGATCGGTTTTGAGTCCTATGTAAGGTAGTTAAATCCTTTGTTTATGATCGTTTTGGCTCTAGGGTTGATTATCTTTCAGCCGTCAGCTTGTGTCTCTGAGATTAGTTTGTATCTTCTAATCGTCAGCTTGGTTTCTTCACTTTTTGGGTTTTAGTTTTTGTATTCGGATCTGTAATTTCTCTTGCTAGGGTTTTCAAGTTATGTTTGAATATTAAATATCAAATGACAAAAAAAAGTCAAAAGGATTCAAAACTTCCAACTATATACAAAATATTACTATATATATGTCACGATACACTATTTTTAACTGAAACACAGACACATGATTTATATGACTAGAACTTTTATTAATGAAATACTCCCTCCGTTTTCGAATAAGTGTCACTCCAACATTTTTCACATAGGTTAAGAAAATTGTCGAAATATATGTAAATTGTTATTAATTATATTTTTGACCAATAAAAATATTTGAGATAAATAAAATTATTTATAAAATCAATGCAGTTTGCAATTAATTTTCAGCTGAAATTAAGTATAATTTGCATTGAAATTATAAAGTGATATTTTTTGTTCAACAAAAAAAACAGATAGAAATGCAAATGCTCTTCCAAAAGTTTCATATGAGAGTATTTGCTAGAAAGCATTAGCATTTAATAAATGCTTTTCTAAATGCTTTTGTATCAAATATTGATTGGATAATGTAGAGCATAATGCTACCGCTCATGCTCTACCAATCAAAGCCTTATTATTAAATAGAAAGAGTAATATTTAACGGCTACAACGTTAGACTACTATATATATCTCAGAATACATGACCATATTTAGCGTACAATGTATGTATGGAAATATAATTGTGACATCTTCTCACGAACATATAATTCAACCGATTCTGATCTATAATGACATATTAGCAAAAAAATATTTTCGGTTTAATTACTAACTATTTTTCTAAATTGACGCAATATATTCGAGTTATAAATTTATTTATGTAATAAAATTATTCAGTGTAGACATGTACGTACGTTTTTGATATGAAACAACACAGAAACGGATGAGCGTTTTCAATTGGAGATTTTATTCTGTACATCTAAGGTTAACAAAAATAAAGAATGAAGTTTTGAGAGAGACGACATTTTTCTTTCTAACTTCACACATATCAAAATAAATAAATACAAATGGTCGTAATGGAAAAACAGATCAAATATAAATTTGTTAACATTTCCTATTTTGAAAGGTTTAGTAGTAGAACCTTTGAGAAGATACAACTTTTATGTTGTGAAAAAAGTAAAATGGTTAGGGTATGGAAAGATGTCTTTTAAATACCAAAGTAAAATGGTTATGGTTATGTTGTACTTTTGTCCGGATCGAATTCGTTTTGTATTTTTTAAATACCAAAATTTTAAACTTGTTCGAATATTTAATTAATTTTGGTTCACATTCGGTAATATTTTTTGGAGCAGATTCCATTCTTCGTATTCGTTTTTTTTTTTTTGCCGAGCCTAGTATATAAGTGTTACTAAGTTTCTCAAATAAGGTACAAGAGATTATATAAGCAATATATAAACTAGGATTTTAATTTATTTAATAAAAGCTTTTTGGTTTTTACTAAATAATAAATATTTTTAACTATAAAATGCTGCTTAAGTTTCTAACTCTTCAATTTATTCATCAGCAGCACAAACTCAAATGAAGATCTTCTGCATCAATCCCATGGGAAAACTCATCAGAATCACCTCGTCTTCGCCTCTCTGTGTCCGATCAAAGCTCCTCTGTTTCTCACTTGTCTACTTATTCACTACACTTTCTCTGTTTCTCTACTCTCTCTCAAGAAACCAATGCATCTTTCGATACTCACCGTACGATCCGATCCAAACAATAATCTTCTCATATCCTTCTTCTTACGGTGAACACAAGTACGCTCTTCCCACTCACAGATCTTCTTGTTCTTCCCCTGTTTTCTTCTCAGGTATTTATTTACCAAAATGTGCTCTTACATTATGGGTTACTGTCGTCTAATGGCTTTGGAAACTATATTGTTGGTTATATGATGTGAATCAGATTACTGGACAGTGTTGAGCGAGATACGGAGTATCTGCAAGGAGCCATCACCGTCCGAAAGTTTGAGATATATTCACGGAAAAAGCGAAACTTTCGGTGGAAACTTTAGTACCAAGAAGAGATTTTCTTTTTTTAATCATTCGAACAACGACGTCGAAGTTCCATGTGGTTTCTTCAGAGATTTTCCGATCAGCAACTCCGGTGAGATAATAAGTAAAAACTAAAAAGATATCCTTAACCGGTTTAATCAGTAACCGGTTTGTTAATTATAGTTCATCTATCTTCAGTCAAAAATTTATAACCCCGAGTAAACCGGAGAAAAACAGGATCATAACGGTATTTAACTATTTTATTTTACATTTTTGTATTTATATTTCATATTTTTCAAGCATGTTTTTTAAAAAAAATTAAAACAGTGATAAGCTCACTAACATCTCTTATTTATAACTAACTTTTTTATTTATCACTACTATGTAAGGGCAATTGTCAAAAAGAACACTTTTGAAGTTTCTATCACAAAAATGACACCCAAATGAGAATGTCACAAATATGACATTCATTAAAGGGGTAGAATGTCACTACTACCCCTAAATTGTAATGAATAAAAAAAAAAGATAACCTCATTTGCCTCTCTCTCTCTCTCGTTCGCGGCGAAGCAGAGAAGATCCGGCGAAGAGGATTCTCCTCATTTGCCTCTCTCTCTCTCTCTCTCTCTCTCTCTCTCTCTCTCTCTCTCTCTCTCTCTCTCTCTCTCTCTCGTTCCCGATCTCTTCGAGAGATCGACACAGTTACGACGGATCTCTTCGACGCGACGGCGGCGACGGCTCTCGACGTCTTCAACACGACAGACAGCGGTGGCGGTGACTCTCTCTGATTGTCATTTCCGGTGGTATGATTCATCTTCTTAGGTTTTTTATTTTCATTTTGTGGAATACGATGTAGTCTTGATTTTGATTTCTTTTTGCATTGTGCTTTTTAGCTTATTGGTGTGTCTTACTGCGATGTAGTCTTTCTTTAGGAAGAAGAAGAAGCTTAAGTTTTTTTTGGCGTGGATTGTGTTTTTTGATTTGTTTCATCTTGCCACCATAGTCAATAGATTTCTTTCTTCCACTTATATGAGATTGAAGCTCGAGGATGCTTTGATTGCATTGTTTTTGAGATATTTTGAAAATAAATGAAGCATTTTGCTTGATCAAAATACATTCTCTCTTAGGGATAACTCATTAAAAGTTTTGAACTTTAGGATTGTGGATCGTTTATATATCAACACTTTAATCTATAATGTTAAGGATAAATCATTAAAAGTGATGTGTGTGTTTGTATTTGTTTCTTTTTCTCACTTCAGGAAGTGTTTGTATTTGTTTCAGGAAAGCCTTCCAGAAAAGTTTCCTCCGACACAAATCCTTGTAAAGCACTCTCAGTATCCGACGAAGTCCTTCCAAAGATCTCTCCCTCTCCGAATCTCTGTCTTCTCCGCTGGAAACCACCTCCAGAGCTCTATCTCTTTGAGGTATGTTTTTTTTGTTAGTGATCTCGTTGTCTACCGCTTCTTCCTTGTTGATACTGATAGAATAGGAATTAGTGTGTGTTTTAAAGGCTTTTGAGTTTTTGTAATCTTTGTATAATGTTTCTGTACTGACTTGAACATGTATACTCTAGTGTCTAGAACTAAATGCTAGATGTGTAATTTTGCTCTCTTGTTCTGATATTATAAATTCATAATTTCAAATGTGAAAAACCCAACCAGTTCTGTGAATTAAGACATTCTTTGATTTGAATATTTTCAGGAAAGCCTTCCAGAAAATTCACTAGTGTGTGTTTTTAAAGTTCCCAAGTGTTTCTTTAGTTCGTCTTGCTTTTGAATTTGTGTCTGAGGTATTGATAGAGTTGAATTGATGATGGATATGATTGTTAAAGTATGTGTGTGTTTATTTTTCTGACTTCAGGAAGAGTTTGAGTTGTTTCAAAAAAGCCTTCCAGAAATGTTAATTTTTTTTTTCCCCTTGATTTTGCAGGATATAAACAAGATGGGAGATTCAGTGCCTCTCAGACTAGATCTCCCTGCGCTGAAGTACCCCATTGGAAAAGAGCCAAAAGAGAAGAAGAAAACAGTAAACCATCATTCAACATCCGTCTATATCCCCATTGTTAAGAAAAATCTGACACCAGCTGAGTTTGAGAAAGTAAAAGAGGTTTTAGGACCTGTAATGAGGCTCAGTAGCAGAAGTGATATTAAATTATCAGGAAAGACTGTCTACAGCATTCTCGCAAGAAGCATCGTCACTGTCAAGAAGAATGAAGCATGGTTCCATTTCGCTGCTCAGCCAATGAGATTCTCTATTAGAGAATTTCATATGGTGACCGGCTTGAAGTGTGATGGTGACGTAGAAGGACCAGAAGGGGAAAGCGAAAGATTTGAGTGGGATCTGCTAGAGGGTCGTACTCATCATACTTTGAGTGACGTGATGAGACAGCTCAAAAAGACAAAAGAAACTGCTTCTGATGAGAGAGTCTGCCTCGCAATCCTCCTCCTGGTTGAGAGCATTGTGCTGCCAAAGAACAACAATGGGACTTTTCCTTTGGAGTATGTCAACAAAGCAAAGAATGTGGCATATCCTTGGGGAAGAGACGCTTACTTGGTGCTCCTGAAGTCGATTAAGAAAGCAGTCGCAAAACACCTAGAGGGTACATCAAGCTTTGAGTTGCAAGGTTATCCTCTAGCATTCAATATTTGGATACTAGAGTCGATACCCTTGCTTCGAGATAAGTTCAGTACTTGGGCACCGACTGTTAATCTTCCAGGAGTGATTTACTTGTGTGAGAAATACACTGAGGTGCAAAGTCCATCACTAATGCGGGTTGTACAGTTTGAAGCTGATAGAAAGGTAAACTTTTACATTACCTTGTTTTGATATATTTGTCTGCTTCTTTTTAATTCTCATTGGTTCTCTTGTTTTATGCTTTCAGCTGAAGGTCACATGCATCCTACCTTCTATACCTCATGATCCAGAGGATGATGTATCCCTGGAGGACGAACATAGTGATGAGCTGGAATCCGTGAAAGACATATCTAAGAAAGGGTACAAGTTTAAAGCCGATGATTGGGAAAATAGGTTTGTAGACACATTGGAGACATTGGATGCTCTTATTCATATGACGGAATCTGTGGAGAATAGCCAAACTCCTGCTTCGATTCAGGAGGACTCGGTAAATAACAAACTGAACAAGATCGTCGAGGTAATGACAGAGAATGTCAAGAGCATGAAGGATCGAATGTCTTTGCTGGAAGCAGAGAACATGGAGCTTAAAGCCCGTGTGTCAGAGTTGGAAGGAAACCAGAATGTTGGTCAACACACTCAGACTCCAGTTTTTCCCACTAATGTGACACAACAGGTAAAAATCTCGAGAAAACTTGTTTTTCAATTTAACTTTTGAAATGAAAAAATCTTGTATTGTTCTTGACTGACTCCATAATTTTTGGTACACAGCAATCCGGTGGAAAAACTTTATCTCCAACATCTCAACAGCCTGAAACTCAGGAATTCTCTCCTAATTTGACACGAGAGGTAATTATTCTTTGCCAATTAAAAGAGTCTAGTCAAATTAAAGAGCATGTACTAGTTTTTTTCTCAAGTATGATTATTTCAGGAAAGCCTTCCAGAAAATTCCATATTGTATGTTTTGAGAACACACTTGGGATGACATTTTCTTGATTTTTTGCAGAATGTGAGAGAGCAATTGAATGAGACCCCTTCCCTTCAAACTCAAGAACTCTCTCTTAATTTGGTATGTGATCAAGATACTGTTTTACATTTTGATTGTAGAAGTAATGTTTGAAAGCTTTTGAAAACACACTTGGGTTGACCTTTCCTGATTTTTTTTGCAGACTAGGATAGAGCAATTGAGTGAGTCACCTTCCCTTCAAACTCAGGAACTCTCACCTAATTTGCCACGAGAGGTATATGCTTAAAAAAAATTGTTTTACATTTTGAATTTTGAAGTCATGTTAGGAATCTTTGATACACAGCAATCCGGTGGGAAAACTTTATCTCCAACATCTCAACAGCCTGAAACTCAGGAATTCTCTCCTAATTTGACACAGGAGGTAATTATTCTTTGCCAATTAAAAAGGGTTTAGTCAGTTAAAGAGCATGTACTAGTTTTTTTCTCAAGTATGATTATTTCAGGAAAGCCTTCCAGAAAATTACATATTGTATGTTTTGAGAACACACTTGGGATGACATTTTCTTGATTTTTTGCAGAATGTGAGAGAGCAATTGAATGAGACCCCTTCCCTTCAAACTCAGGAATTCTCTCCTAATTTGACACGAGAGGTAATTATTCTTTGCCAATTAAAAGAGTCTAGTCAAATTAAAGAGCATGTATTAGTTTTTTTCTCAAGTATGATTATTTCAGGAAAGCCTTCCAGAAAATTCCATATTGTATGTTTTGAGAACACACTTGGGATGACATTTTCTTGATTTTTTGCAGAATATGAGAGAGCAATTGAATGAGACCCCTTCCCTTCAAACTCAAGAACTCTCTCTTAATTTGGTATGTGATCAAGATACTGTTTTACATTTTGATTGTAGAAGTAATGTTTGAAGGCTTTTGAAAACACACTTGGGTTGACCTTTCCTGATTTTTTTTTTGCAGACTAGGATAGAGCAATTGAGTGAGTCACCTTCCCTTCAAACTCAGGAACTCTCACCCAATTTGCCACGAGAGGTATATGCTTAAAAAAATTGATTAACATTTTGAATTTTGAAGTCATGTTAGGAATCTTTTGTGCACACTTGCGATGACCTTTCCTGATTTTTGCAGAGTGGAAAGGAGCAATTGAATGTGACACCTTCCCTTCAGACTCAATTTTTCTCTCCTAATTCGACAGCAGAGGTATATACTCAAAAATATAGTTTTACACTTGGAGTATACAAGCCGTTTGTAAGATTTTGTACTTATAAAAAGCATTACTGATTTCTTGCAGAATGATCCAGAACAATCATATGATACGCCATCTAATGCTAATCAAAAAGAAAATCTTGGCAAAGAAGTAAGATCATTTTCTAAGTTTATAGTCAATGGTATTTTTGTAGAGAAACTAATGCTACTTATACCATTATGAAAATTCTTTTATTAGGATGATATAGAGCCTGCGACTGTAATCATTTCGCCAAACATTACAAAGGTAAAACACATATTCTATTTTTTTGGAAGTTTTTGTAATTGTTCATGATCCAAATATTGTTTTATGTGCTTTGAAGGTGGGAGCAGATGAAATGAATGAGAAACCTGCATCTCCAATAGCTCCACAGAGTATTGAGACTCAAGTTTTTACTCCAAATCAGACACAGCAGGTACATGCTCGAAAAAAAATTTGGAATATTCAATTAATTTTTGGAAGTTTTTGTAATTGTTCATGATCCAAATATTGTTTTCTGTGCTTTGAAGGTGGGAGCAGATGAAACGAATGAGACACCTCCATCTCCAATAGCTTCACAGAGTATTGAGACTCCAGTTTTTACTCCAAATCAGACACAGCAGGTACATGCTCGAAAAAAATCTTGGAGTTTTACATTATTTTTTTGAAGCTTTTGTACTTGTTGATGATCCCATTCCTGACTTTTTATTTTGCAGAAGGTAACAGAGGGAGCGTATGACTCTACAGAGCCTTTGACTGAAATCATTTCACCACCCAATAAAGAGCCTTCGACTGAAATTATTTCAGTTACCAATAAAAAGGTAAGCATGAAAACTCTTTCATAGCTGCAACTTAAATTTAAATCGTGGAAACTCATTCATAAATACCTCTTTCGTTTTATTACAGGAGGATACATTGCAAAAAACACATTACTCTCCAGTCTCTTCACTGATTTCTAGAGTTATTGAAGAAACAAAGCTTGTTCAGACAAGTGCATCTTCATCACTTTCTGCTCTCTTTGAAAACGGGGCAGATGTTGAGATTACAGCTAGCGATGACTCTACCTGCCGAATCTGGTATCCTGGAAATGTATCTGATACAAAAATGTGCGATGGGGTAGAGAAGGTGACAGTAACTCTGTTTGAGGACCAAAATAGAGTTATTGTAATAGCAGACAAAATTCGCCCTAAACCACCAGCTGATGACAGAGAAAAGAAGTTTGAAATGATGGATAATGTTGAAGCATTTTACAGTAAAGGATGGGGCAGTGGACAAGTCAGAATGATTCTGGATGATGATACATATTCTATCTATTTGAATAGCTCGTTGGAAACACTTACATTCAAGGCTTCAAATTTGAGAGTTCATAGGGAATGGCTAGATGGAGTGTGGAAGATGGCAGATGAGGTAATTTATATAGCTTAGATAACTTGAACTACAATTATTTAGGCATTGTTTGATATATGAACTTTTTATTATCTTTTCCAGATGCCGCCAGGTTACTTCAAAGGAATATTTGACTCGCAGAATCATAATCCTAGTCAACAAGAGGTATGAAATCAGAACATATTGTAATCCTTGTTACTTGTCATTTTGGGAATGCGTTCATGAATAAAAGATGGCTTGGTTACTTATTATTTTAGGAATCCATTCTTGATAAAAGATTGTTTGGTTACTTGTTTGGTATGCTTATGAAATTGGTATTGTTTGATTATTTGTATGCTTATGGGAGATTAAGGAGAAGCATGCTACTAAAAGGAATGCTGCTGATGGCTCATCACAAGAATCAGGAATAGTTTCTCTTAATACCTATCTCAGACGGAGCGAGAGGGTGCTTAAACGATCTAGAAAAAATGCATAGTTTTTTCAGGAAGGATTTGTTAACTTTCAGGAAAGGTTTCCAGAAAAATATTTTGTTTGGTTAAGACTGTTTCCAAAAAAAAGAATCTTTTGTTAGGAATGTTGACTTGGTTATGTTATGTTCTTGAAGTTTAAACATAAATGTTGAGTTGGTCTCTTATATTATTGAAGTTTTTAGCTGATTGTCTTGAAGTCACAAGAGAGCCCAAGTCACAAATACAAAAAAGATTGAAAGGAACATAAATTTTTCAGTTTGTGCATGTAACAGGGAATCATCTGTCTATTGTCCAAACATAATGTTTGTAACTCCAATTATGTTTTATTTTAAAGAAAAAAAAAAGCCTCCAGAGGAGGAAGTGGGGAATCGAACCCGGCAGGCCAGGGATGAAGTGTTAAAGGGGAGTGTTCAGCCACTAGGCTAAGTAGAATCATTGTTTATGGATAGGAAAACAAATATAAAAATAGTTTTTCCGTCTCACTATCTAGAGAAAATGTTTCAGGAAAGGTTTCCAGAAACATATTTTTTGCAACATATTTTGTAAAAATACGGAATGTAACAGGGAATCATCTGTCTATTGTCCAAACATAAAATGTTTGTAACCCCAATTATGTTTTATTTTAAAGAAAAAAAAGCCTCCAGAGGAGGAAGTGGGGAATCGAACCCGGGAGGCCAGGGATGAAGTGTTAAAGGGGAGTGTTAAGCCACTAGGCTAAGTAGAATCATTGTTTATGTATAAAAAACAAATATATAAATAGTCTTTCCGTCTCACTATCTAGAGAAAATGCAAATATTGTTTTCAGGAAAGGTTTCCAGAAACATATTTTGCAACATATTTTGTAACATATTTTGTTTGGTTAAGACTGTTTTCCAAAAAAAAGAATCTTCTGTTAGGAATGTTGACTTTGTTATGTTCTTTAAGTTTAAACATAAATGTTGATTTTGTCTAATATAATATTATTGAAGTTTTTAGCTGATTGTCTTGATGTCACAAATACAAAAAAGATTGAGAGGAACAGAAATTTTCAGTTTGTGAATCTAACAGGGAATATCTGGATAACAAAACAGAAACCAAAAAAAAAACTGTTGGTAATCAACACGACTCGAACCCGGAGGGGGAGACTGTTCAAAGGGTAGATCGAAAGTAAGCAAGTTTAGCCGCTAGGCCGAGGAGAATCATCTGTCTATTGTCCAAGCATAAAATCTTTTTAACTCCACTTAGGTTTTCTTTTAAATAAATAAAAAGCCTCCGGAGGAGGCAGTGGGGCATCGAACCCGGGAGCCAAGGTTGTAGTATTTAATGGGAGTGCGCAGCCGCTAGGCTAAGTAGAATCATTGGTAATTGCTAACAAGATAAAAATAATATTCTGTTTTGCGTCTCCATATCTTTAGATCTCCATCTCTCTCAAATTCTCTTTCCATCTTTCTTCATCGATACAAACCATTTCCAAAGCTCTCTCTCTATCACCGACGAACATCGATGTCCAGAGCTCTCGATCTCCGACACAAACCATTTCCAAAGCCCTCTCTCCATCCCCGACAAAAACCCATCTCCTAGACATCACTCCCTCTCCGAATCACCGACGCGAGCTCTCGATCTCCGGCACAAATCTAGATCTCTCTCTCGATTCCTCTCGTCGGTGGCTCCTTTCTTCTGTTGCCGACTCGTGTATATCAGGTATGTGCTTCCTAATCGGAAAGTTTCAATTTTTATTTACTCGTGTAGACACATATACTTGTTGTGTCTTTTTTTATGGTTTTGTCTCCTGATTCAATTCTGGAAGAAAAGTTTAGATTTATGGCTCTGAGTTTGCAAGTTTACTGTTTGATATATTTAGGCTGTGTTGTATGTGTTTTCAGTTTTGGTTGCTTGTGTTTTCAGTTTTTTGTCTCTTACCTGTGAAAGTATGTGTGTTTTTGTTTTTCTCACTTCAGAAAGCGTTTGTGTTATTTCAGGAAAACCTTCGTGTGGAGGGATGGATCAAGGTTCTTCTTCGTATCCGGAGGAGTCTTTGGGATCAAAGATCAACAGAATCAGTGAGATGGTGGAAGATTATTTAAAGATTATGGACTCTCGTTTGTGTATGATTGAAAAAGACAGAGAGGAGATTAAACTTCGTGTGACAAATCTAGAGAAACTCCAAAGAGAGGAAAATAAGGTATTACTCATTGATGTTATACATATTTATGGTTGCCTTCTTAATTTTTCTTGTTTTACTATCAAAACTGACTTATATCCTTCAATAAACCATCACAGAACGAAGAAACCAGAGTTCAAACTCACTTTGATGTCGGTGCTAGTGTGGAGATTGCATCAAAAGATGAAGACAGATATGTGAAATGGTATCCAGGAACTGTGCTGAAGACAGATATTCGAAATGGGGTTGAGATGTTGAAGGTTGAGTACTCAACACGGTTTCGAGACAAAGAGAAAAGGACAAAGAAACTTCATGAAAGTGTGTCCATTGACAATATTCGTCCTCAGCCACCCCTTGAAGAGATAAAAGGATTTGAACTGCTGGATAAGGTGGAGGCATGGCACAATGACGGCTGGTGCAGTGGAGAAGTTCATAAAATTTTAACTGATGACATATATTATGTCCGTCTCAACAGATCTACTGAATCCATTCAATTCAACCTATCTGATTTGCGCATACCTAAAAAATGGGTTGATGGTGTTTGGAAGATGGAAAAAGAGGTAAACAAAATCCCTAATATCCACTTAGATTGAAGTTCTCTACAATATTCTGATATATTGGTTTTGTTTCTCAGATAGAAGAACAGCAGACTCAGAGTGTGAAGCCAAGACAAGATAAACATGCAAAAAAACCAAGAATGAAGGTATGTCTTCCAGAAAAAGTCTTCCAGAAAAAGTCTCAGTTCAGGAAGGTCTTCCAGAAAAAGTTATACTGTACTGAAATTTGTTCTTTCTAAGATAGTTTGTATTCTCAGTTCAGGAAGCCTGTTGTTGGTATGAAGAGGAAAGCAACTGCTCAGCCAGTAGATCATCTTGCTTTTCTTCAACGAGAAGAAAAGAGGCCAATAGGACCTAGAAACCCTCCTTTTCCTGTAACACCTGAGGTTATTCTTCCTATTGATCCTTTTGTGACACCTGAATTTTTTCGGTTTTCAAGGCTTGGATATTGGATGCAACTAAGGGGCATACATCACGTGTAAGCAAATTATGTCTTTGTATAAAAATATTCTTAATTTATTTTTACAGAGATTTGATTCATACTTTTAACTTTTGTCAAGTACAGGCCTATTTCTATCAATGGAAACACAATAGAGAAAGATTTCTTTGAATACCTTGACAATGCAGAAAACCATCTCAAAGAAAAGGTAACTAATTTAAAATTAGGTTGAGCTATACTAGATGTTCTTGTTATTGCATTTGTGGATTTTTTCAAAAAAAATAAAGTTGGTTTCGGTGGTTACAGAATGTGATGTAATTCCAACTTATATTGTTACTTTGGCAGCATGTAGATGCTGTATTTGCAATGCTAAATCACAGGAGAATTGAGCAATCTTCTTGGTTCAGCGAGCAAGGTATCCCAAAAGCTTGCTTTGTACCAGCCATGTTCTTAGAAACGGTTGGATACAGTTATGAAAATCTCCAGAAGCAAAATAAAAAAGGGATGAAGATTGTAAAAGGTTTGGTAGGGGAAATTGTGAATGGTTTAATACATCCAAAAAAGATGTGGATGCAAGATGTTGACATTGTCTATGGTGTCATCCATCAAAGACTTTTGCAACACTACATTGGGGTGGAGATACATCTGATGGAGAACACAATCACAATCTTTCATTGTGGGGTTCACAAGGTTGAAGAAAACCCTCTATTCCAAAAACTGGCAGGTAAATGTTTCTGTCTGTTTAATATTTTCTTTCTTAGGATTGTGCTCTGTTCTGATGTGTTAGGATGGTTGCTTTATTGTTTACGCTCTCTGTTATTGTTTCTATATTTGTAAGCATAGATAACATAGATATATAGTTATCATTGAAATGTGCAAGTATATCATTTTGTCAAAATCAGGATGGCTTTCCAGAAACTAATATCAAGACATTTTTTTGTGTTCTTACAGTGTTGATTCCTGCCATAAAGTTGGAAATGATGAATGAAGAGATAAACTTCAAAGATATCATCCCGTTTCAAGTTAAGAAAGCAGAAGGGCTACCAAAGACAAAACTTCCTTTCAATTGTGGTCTCTTTATTGTCAAGATGCTAGAATGCAGGTCATTAGGATTGAAGAACATGTCCAACATAAATGATGATACTGCTATGGATTTACGAAGCAAGCTATGTTGTGAGTTATTCGATCAGTTCATGGATAAAGATTTCCAGGAAGGTTGCAGAAGGTGATCATTCAGCTTGTGTTAAATGTCTTCTTTTAATGTATGTTTCTGTGTTTAATGTCTTATTTTTTTGGATTGTTGTTTAAGCACTCTGTTGTTGTTTCTCTAAGTGAATCTACAAAGGAAAGTTTTAAATTGTTGATGAATCATGCTTATAATTTTTCAAAGTTTTATACTATTGAATGAATAAGTGAGCATAGGATATCATTTGTCAAATTTCAGGATTGCTTTCCAGAAACGAATATAAAAAGAAAATTACACAGATATGACACCACTAATCATCTACATTCTAAGCATGCTTGTAATTGGACAAAAATTTGTTCTTTTGTTTATTTGAATACGAGTGAGAATGAATAAGTAAGCTGATGATATCACTTTGTCATATCATTTGTCAATTTCAGGATGGCTTTCCAGAAACGAATATGAAAAAAGAGATTCACAGATATAAGGAAATTTCAATGAGACCAATTTCAATTAAAAGAGTAGG
The DNA here is from genome assembly GCA_026261945.1 of Hirschfeldia incana. Lineage (NCBI taxonomy): Eukaryota > Viridiplantae > Streptophyta > Magnoliopsida > Brassicales > Brassicaceae > Hirschfeldia > Hirschfeldia incana. The sequence continues at coordinate 2,620,979 of JABCMI010000033.1, forward strand.
GATCCATATAATGTAACCATCAAATAACCAACATCCATGAATGATCAATAAAAATGTAAAAAAACATGGAAACTGAAAAAAATAGAGCAATGATGAATAAAGATCTTCATCCTATAGGCTTCTGGCATGTGGTCTTGTTGTGCCCTCCATCGCCACACCTGCTGCACTTGTGGGACTGAGATTTAGATCCAGGAACACCAAAATCACCAACGGATCTCTTTCTCTTTGTAGGAGGACGTCCACTTCTCTTTTTGGTAGCTGGAGGTGGGCAAGACAGTTCATCAATGTTAGATGGATAGGTGGACGTTGACAACTCTCCACCAGGGTGTATGCTTTCAGCATAGGCGCTTGCCCATGTTTCTGTCAGGTGAGCAGGATCCACATAGCGATTTTCATCCTTCTTGACATGTTTTGCAGCTGCAATTGCATGTATACATGGGATCTTGTCGATGTTAAAAACATTACAAGAGCAATGCCGCTTCTCCAAATCAACAACATACTTAGTAGTTTCATCCTTCACCTCAAACTCGTTTTGATCAACTTGATACACATTCAGCAACATTGCAGCACCAAACCTGGATACCAATTTCTGCACAACTTTTGGAGTAACCAGGTGCCTATGTTTTGCAGCAGCTTCGCGTCGCTCAAAAAACCAAGTGGTGAGTGTCAATCTGATCGTCTCAAGGAGAGAGATCAGTGGCAACTCACGAGGCATCCTCAACATAGAATTAAGAGACTCTGCAATGTTGGTAGTCATCATATTGTACCTGTTTGCAGGTGCAAAGCATCGTGCCCACTTCCTAAAATCTGAATCTTCCAGATACTTAGCCAATTCAGGACATTTATCCTTTATATCCTTGAAGATTAACCAGAACTCGTGACACGTGTAGGCATCAGCAGCATTTTCCACCAAAGGTAGCAAACCAGTCCTCGAATATGTAGGAGTAATGTTGCGGAGAAGATGGATCCTGCAGATTCCATGGTGAGATAAGGGATAAACATCCTCTAGCGCTGAAGCAATGGAGATAGCCCTGTCTGATACAAAAACGAGATCCGAAGCGTCCGGGATCATCTGGCTCAACCCTCTAAAGAACCATTTCCAAGAGGCGGCATTTTCTGCGTCGACCACTGCAAAAGCCAGAGGATATAGATGATAATCCCCATCTTGAGCACAAGCTGCCAATAAAGTCCCATTGAATTTTGCCTTCAGAAATGTACCATCTACTGCAATAACTCTTCTCATCAATGAAAATCCCCTTATCGATGGACCAAAAGCAACAAATGCGTACTTGAACTTTCCATCAGCATCCACTTGCTGATAAGCTAACGAACCAGGGTTTGTCTCTGTGACTTTGTACAACCACCTAGACAAATTGTAATAGCTGTCTTCAGGAGTCCCTCTGACCAAAATCTGAGCTTCTTCTTTCACTCTCCAAGCTTGTTTGTAATTGATGTGAACGCCATGCAGCATCCTGACCTGTTCAATGATCTGTTTCGGGTTGAGACCTTCCTTCTTTTCTCCATAATTGCTGCAAATCAAAGAACCCAAAAACTTTGCAGAGGCTTGTCTGTGGTTGGCATTCCTGTGTGTTGTATCGCATGTATGTTCATGAACATACTTTTTAATAACAAAGAAGTCTGAAAGAGGTAGTTTAGTAGCACGCATCCTCCATGTGCAATTGGCATCAACACAACTCAATAACACTCTTGACTTGTTAGAAGAGACAGTCTGGTACTCAAACTTCCACTCTAGAGCCCATTTCTTCATCCTCAACAGCAACTCTTTCTTGGTCTTAAAATACCTATTCACCTTAATATCACCAGCTCCTTTTGTTGTTGGTGAAAGTCCAATATGGACAGGACTAAAATCTGGAAGAGAAGTCAGAGGAACTGTAGAAACACCTTCATAAAGAAGACTCTGCAAAATTGAAGTCATTCTAGAAGGCTTAGTAAATCGTTCTGGAAGGCTATCCAGAACAGTCTAAGAAATCATACAAACCAAAAAAAAAAAAGATAGAAACAATGTACTTGTTTTCCTGTCTGCGCATTAGAAGGAACAGGAGAAGAAAAATTATTGGACGCTTGGTTGTTAGACCTAGCTGAATGAGTATTAACCTGCAAAATCAAGATGTTCTGGAAGGATTAGTATTTGGTTAGGAAGCCTATCCTGAACAGTCTAAGAAAGAACAAAATCATACAGACACAAACAGAAAAAAAAAAGAGAAATTTGAGATGATGTACCTGTTTTTCTCTCTGCACAGTAGAACGAAGAACTGCAGTGGCATTCAATGGGACATGAGAAGCAAATGTTTCACTAGTTTGCCTGTTACAGCTTGATGGATCGGTATGAACCTGCAAAAAGGTCAAGTTGTTTTATAAATGTTTAGTACTTGATTAGGAAGCCTATCCTGAAAAGTCAAAAAGATTATACTAACACAATCTAGAAGCCATCTACCTGAATTTCTCTCTGGACAGTAGAAACAGGCAAAGCAAATGTATCAGAAGCTTGTTTGTTACAGCTAGCTGAATCAGCATTAACCTGAAAAAGTCAAATCATTCTGAAAGGTTTAATACGTGCTAGGAAATGAATCTTGAATAATTTAGTTGAAAAAATCTCACAGACCTTAATACACAAACGACATGTTCCAACAAATGATCTACTCCTCCCAATAAAGCTTTTGAGATGCCGAGTGTTTGAAATGGAGATGGGAGGGACACATTCAACAGTACTGTTGATATCAAGCGACATCCCATAACTTAAACCGATCACTTCCTCTTTGAAATCTTCAGAAACTATCTGCATCAAATCATCAAATTGAATATCTTCTTCTAAGGAAACGAAAGATGCATTCCTTGTCAAATCCACATGAAACTCCCATTTAGATGCATCTTTCGACCTCCAATGTCCACAAACACAAAGAACTTCCATAGTTCTTTTGCTACAAAACAAAATCAATCAAAAAAATCTCACATAATCAATGACTTACCAAAAACTGAAACTAGTAAACGAAATCTCCAATCCTAGCTGTTTTCAGCCAAAGTGAATCTAAGAAGCATTTCCTTTAATACCTCAGTAACAACGAATCTCAGTAACAGAGGAGATGATGACGCACTCGCCGAGGATGAACGAGCCGACGATGGAAATATGGAGATGACGATGGAAGGGATGATCAACTCCAAAAGACACAGCAACGGAGCTGAGTGACGACGGAGATGATGACGCCGACTCGCCGAGGATCCACGACGCCGACGATGGAGATATGGAGATGATGATGAAAGGGATGATCGACTCCAATCCGAGAAGCCACAGCAACGAAGCTGAGTGAAGACGGAGATGATGACGCCGACTCACCGAGGATGAACGACGCCGGCGAGGGAGAATTGGAGATGATCGATGATCGGAGTGTCCGAGATATCTCGACGGCGTGAGAGAGAGACTTTCAATTATTTTCAGAAAAAAAAAATGTTATTAGTTAGTAAAGGAGGGGTAGCATGGTAAATGAATCACTTAATGAAACCTAATTTTGTGATTCTGAGCCTAGGGTGTTCTTTTTGGAAGATAAACTTGGATTGGTGTCATATTTGTCATTTTCTCATCTCTATTTGTATTTAACTATTTCTCCTGTGATTTGGTATGGTATAGATAGAGCTGAGATGGATAAATGTGAAGTAGTAGTTGCATCCGCCATTTTCAACGACCATGATAAAATCAGACAACCAGTGGGACTTCGAGTTCAAACCCTAGAAACCGTTTGTTTCTACATGTTCATCGACGACAAAACTCTAAACTCTCTTTTCCACCACAATGTCATCTCCAAAAACAGTCCCAAAGACTACAAAATTGGCGCCTGGAGAATCATCACAATCTCGAAAAATCTATTTCTTAATCCGGCTATGAACGGGGTAATACCCAAGTATCTAATACATAGATTGTTTCCAAACTCAAAGTTCAGTATATGGATAGACGCAAAAGTCCAGCTCATGATCGATCCGCTACTTTTAATCCATTCCTTGTTGGTGATTCCTGATGTCGATATAGCGATATCTAAGCACCCATTTTTTGTAAATACAATGGAGGAGGCTATGGCTACTGCGAGGTGGAAGAAATGGGGAGATGTTGATGGGCTAAGGATGCAAATGGAGACTTATTGTGAGCATGGTTTAAAGCCTTGGAGTTCTCATAAGCTACCCTGTCCCACAGGTAATTAAACCTTCCCTAACGAACAAACTATGTTGTTTTAGTGATTAATTAATTATATATTAGTTGTCTTTGCCCGGTATTTAGGAAGGTTAGGCCAGGTACAAAAGAAAAGTTTATAATAGAATAATCTCAAAGTACTAGTTGTCAGTTTCGAACATATATATACCTATAATGAAATACATAGTGGATCTAATAGTGCAAGCTTATGTATATAAATTTTGCTTTTCAAATTAATGTTGTTATGATTTTTGTTGGCAAAAAAATGTTGGTAGGATTCTAGAAATTTTTTTTAAAAAGAATTAGACTTCAACTTCTGTTTATTTGTAGAAGTTATTTTTTAATTAAAAACCCACTGAATATTTTATCTTTTAAGTATACTTTTATAACACTCTTTTATTTAAATGAAATGCTCTTTCAAATCAATTATTTTCTTTACGCGAAATGTATAGTTAGAGTACTCTTCACTCTTAAATGTGTTAATCATCATATATAAGGTAATCATCTTTAGGAAAACATATGTATACCTTTCTTTTTCTAGAATGTTGGTGTATATAGTTTGCAATAAAGACTAAAAAGTCATGTATTATGCATGAAGATTGGCTCTAGTTGGTTAGGTTACGCTCTTTTCGTTTGTGAATTTACAAAAATAGTCACGGAGATTCATGAAAAGTGAAAACCATACTTTCAGTGATCCAATTTGCAGAGATATACCTTGGTCTTTTAGTAACTGATCGGGTATTATTAATACATATGTAGTTGATTATAGGGAGACACATGAATATACATGTGAAGAGGAAAATAGGTTACAAACAACAAAAACATTTTCGAAATCAGATAAAATCATAGTTGCAATCAAAGAATCACGACGTGGTCCCATATAACAGATCCATGAAAATATCAGATAGCTGGAGACAGAATGTAATAAATAAGATTAGGTGAGACGCCCAAAACTTTAGATGTTCTATGGCGTTAGTCCATACAAGAAAATACTATTTAAATGCATATAACTGGAATTAGACATTTGGACTAATTATATTTTTGTTTCTAATGCTATCTTTACAAGTTTACGTTCACTGAATATTATCATAAAAATAGATTTGTCAAATTAATTGTAATGATCAGCAAATATAAAATTTGTGTTGTTTCTATACTTTCAAGTTTCAACTGACATTTTTTTATATTTTGTTTGGATTAGATGTACCAGATAGTGCGATGATTCTAAGAAAACATGGAATAAGAAGCAACCTATTCTCGTGCTTCATGTTTAACGAGTTAGAAGCGTTTAACCCACGAGACCAGTTGGCGTTTGCGTTTGTGAGGGATCACATAAATCCTAGGGTGAAAATGAACATGTTTGAGGTCGAAGTTTTTGAGCAAATAGTTGTTGAATACAGACACAATCTCAAAAAGATTGGGATATCTTCATCCGAGGGGAAAGAGGAAGAACGCAAACAGAAACCGTTGAGAATAATACAAAACAGAAGAAAATGGTTAGATCATGAATATTGGTCTCTCAATAGTAGCAGTTGTAAAAGTTATCTCATGGATATGTGGGGTGATCACCATTGAGTTTTTGCCGATATTTTAATTTGTTAATACAGTATTCAACTATATATAGGAGTATATACAAAAGACTTTTGAAGTAGTGTAGTTTCCAAACGAGAAATCAGTAGTACTTAATTCTCTGGACTGACTCCTCGTTAGCAATTTTAAAAGTTAAAATGGATATCTCTCTCTCACAGCGTACGTATAAGAAGAATATACACGTTTAAGAAGACGAAAAGATGACTAATAAGACGGTATTCATTACATCTTTGACAAAAGAAAAGACGGTATTCATTACATGGTTTGGTGTTACAATTGAAGTTCTCTTTTGCAGTGATTAGATTCACCAAAAGAAAGTCTGAAGCATATATATGTCAATTATCTATATTGCATTTGTATTTTATTCACTTTGTTAAAATAAGTTAGGTTTTAATTCAAACATTTTAGATTTCTTAAGCTAAGTGAACTGTTACAAGCTGAATATTTTTGCTTTGTTTGTTTTTTTTATCAACAGATTTTTTATTTATTTGATCAAATCATTCAGTTTATTGATTTTAAGAGCAGATCCCTCCTATAAAAATCAAACCGTGATCTCTAGAGTCTTTACATTCTCTGTAATTAAAAGACTTAACCACTAGATAACTCACTGTTAGTAATTTTGATATTCAACCATTTAAGTCACTGTAAATTGAATAAAATGAAAACAAAAGATGCAGATAAATGATGTCAGGCGTACTGAAACATTATTACATAAGATGATTTTTATTTTTGCAAAAAGATGAATTTAGCTAAGGAAACGGGAAATAAAAAGTCAACGTATATCGTTGACAAATTATTTCTCTTAATCCTCGAAAGCACAGACAGGAAAGGAACGCGACAAACCCGACTGACCAGCAAAAGTGATTTTAGTCGTATCTTGATCATCAACAAAAATCTCAGAGATGGTAACCCAAATCAAAAGTTCTTTGCTCTTGATCCCGGTAAGACTACGCATCCGACGGTTCTCAACGAAAGCAGTAACCTCCGAATCGTACGATACGTTTTTGCCAATGGTTTTAAACTTGTGCTGAACCTTGTTCTTCATCTTGATCCAGAAATAACCGGTTGATTTGTTGAAACCGATCTCGGTCATTGTGTCTAAAGGAAGAAGTCCTTTAGGTAGATTCATGGTCGATAAGATCTCGTGAGCTTTTTGCTTGCATACTAATACACCATTGAAGATCTCTGCTCCTTTTCTTTGATCTTGTTTTGTTTCTTGAGACGACATTCTGCTTATCATTTATGAGTTATGTGACTTTGATTGGTATATAGGTTCTTGAGTCTGTTAGATTACTGGAATTAAATTACGAAATAGGGTATGCGGAAGAGGAATGAGGGTGTGAAGGTGAGGACAAAATAGTAATCGTGTGTATGTTACGGAACAGACGTGCGTACTACGTAGGTTGCTAGTGTGACGGATGCACGTTGGGTTCGTGGAATATTTTTTCTCTTTTCAATTCGTGGCAATTCGAAGGTTGAATAAACTATATATGATAATTTATAATGAGAAATATAGTCCATAACATGGGTGAATTGAAAAGTTCGTACAAGTAAAAAAAAAAATAGCAAATGCTTTATATTGGTAAAACTCTCCGGTATATTATAGCGGACAAGTATTAACAAGGTTTAAAAGTCTTGGATATACAAGCTACCATCGTGTGGGATTTGGGTTACCGTCTTACATTTACAAGTCCTCTGAGTCCGCACTTGGTATCATAAGCTTTCGTGTTGTTGTTAAAAGTTAATGTTGAGTTTTGGTGATGGCAAATCTAATCCATTTGATAACTTCATCTGCATATTATATCGTGTGTTAATTTTCTGATGGGCGATTGATAAGCAATTCACTTTCATCTCTTGACCATACTTTGCTCAGCTCCTCTAATCTCTAAATCCCAGAAAAATTTACATCTCTTGTAGTAGATGTAAACAAAACTTAAAAAGTATGATACTACAAATAGATACTCTGGTCTCCCAAGAGTTTCTCTTCGCACACTATACTACTTTGCGTTCTAATATAATAATGAAATTACTTCTTTAGGTGCGCTTCTTTATGATCAAATGATATGAACTTTTCCGTCGCTGATCATCACTTTGTTATCATCTTGGAGTTTCTGCAAAAATCCACAATAGGTTAAGCAATGACTAATGAGGCACTGTATAAACAAAAGAAAAAGAATGAGAGAGAGCTATATTTCCTATATTGTGATGTTACCTCTAATAGAGCCATAATCTCATCTGCAGAGTAATGAGAAGCTCCAACTCCATTGTTGTTCACTACAGTCTCTATATCTGCAATAGAAATGTCGTCGAGCCTGTTTGTCCTCATGTGCTGCCCAAACACTCGCTCAAACGCCTCAATCCTCGCTGCAGAGACCGTGCCACTAAATTGCTCTAGGGGAGGTTCATCTACGTCCATTGGATCTGCTGTTTCACTAAGTGAGCCAGCAAATAGAGACAAAAATAACCAATGTATGAGGAGGGTGAGAATAGCTGTGCTATGGGTTTCAATGGAAGAAGTCAAATTAGGTACCTTTCGACATTTGCAGAGGCATTCTCTTGTCCATTATCATTACCCCTACGTTGATTGCCACCTGGTGTTCTTTCTTGTTCAGTTTGTTCCCTTTGACGTTCTTCTTGCTCGCGTTCATCCATCTCTGTCAGTTCTTGATGATATATTGCAAAGTTCATCAGCTTCAAGGCAGCCTCTGCGTCTGCTTTAGTAACCTATCAAAACAATAGTATGCCATTTTAGGAGTGAAACTTAGTAGAGCTTATTCACGACCAAGGGGACGAAATTTTGAGTTTGTTTGTTACCTTTCTGCTTAACTTCATTTTGGCATGGGCTGTAGCAAGACGGATTATTGTCTCTAGAGTTCTTGCTGTTATAGGAAGTGTACCTCCAGTCTACAGAGATGTGGATGGTCATGTCAAACACATGTTCCTCGGATGAAATACACCACTCATTATCTAAGGTTTAAGTTGTGAAATGATTTACCTTGGTATCAGAACCTGCATTTCTGAGATCTGCATATGCTTCTGCAATACGTTCGGATGCCTGAAAAAACAATAGCAAAAGAGACATTGTAGTCGAACAGCTTTTTTTTTGGTCAAATAGTCGAACAGCTTAAGAGAGATAAAATATGTAAATTTGCATATTTAAGTTCAGTGTCTCACTTCATCAGTGAGCTCTGGCTGAATTCGATGCTTGGCATAGTGAATGTACTTCTTTAAGAACTTAATCGTAAGAGTTTTCTCATTGGTTTGGTCTCTTTTCTTCTTCTTCCCATGCAGCATTCGGTTATACTTAACAAACACTTCACTTTCACCATCGTCATCTCTCCCGTACGGCAAGTTCCCATCTGGTCCTGCCTCACCTATAGTTCACACAAAAGTCAGAGATGTTTCAAGTCACTGATTGTGAAAATCCTCAGTACAACTGAGTATGATGTGTATATTCTACCTCTATCATTTTGGTAACGATGCATGCGCAAGACGTGTTCCGATATCATGCTATCAATACTAGCATCCATTTGATCCAACACAATAAACAGCAGATCAAAACGAGAGAGCAATGAGTCTGGAAGTCCAATGTTCTTTGTTGGCGTCAATGATCTGTCATACTGCAGGCACAAGAGTAGGAGATTTAAAACAAGGGATACTTGCTGCAGGCACAGGATTCATGGTGAGTTCTATGCAAACTTACGGTTCCATATATGGGATTTGCTGCTGCAACCACACTGCATCTAGCATTTAGTGATGCATGGATACCAGCTTTGGCGATTGTTACAGTCTGTTGCTCCATCACTTCGTGTATTGCAACTCGGTCCTGATCGTTCATTTTATCAAACTCGTCAATGCAGACGATACCTTTATCGGCGAGGACCATTGCACCAGCTTCTAGTCTTCGTTCCCCTGATAAAGAGAGAGATAATTGATTTTAGTGAGATAGCACTTTGACCGACCGTTTCTAATTTTGATTTGAAGTTTTAATGTAAACATGCAAAAAGCTTTTTGTAATTTTACCTGTTTCTTGGTCTGATGTAACAGCAGCAGTTAACCCAACACCTGAAGAACCTCGGCCTGTAGTTGATATGGCCAATGGGGCAATATTCATTATAGCTCTGAGAAGTTGAGATTTGGCAACAGATGGATCACCAACCATCATCATGTTGATGTCCCTGAAAAGCAAAAGGTTCACGGAAATTCAGAAACAGTCAATACCAATAAACTGAAACTGAAATTTGTTACTAAGCATGAACTTACCCTCTTAAGTGGGTTCCGTTCTTGAGGTTCTTTTCCATACCGCCAAGCATCAGTAGAATAACTGCTTTTTTTATCCAAGCGTGCCCATAAATAGAAGGTGCTAGAGAACGAGAAAGGAGATCAAATGCATCATCTCTTGCTGCAATCTTTTTAATCTCCTGTAAGTCTCGCGGGGTGTATATAGGTGCATTTGCCTCTTTGTTAAGCAGAGAGATATTATTGGCTATGAGGATTGTCCTACACAGATAAAGCTCGTTCAAGATTATCACAGAGAACAGACCAAGATGTTGTACGAAAACACGCACCTAAAGACTCCATTAACGCTACCCTTGCTTTTGCCTGGAAGAGCTTTGTAAATGCCAACAACAGCCACTCTATCTCCTGGCTTGCACGAGTCAACCAAGTCATCCTCAGCTATGACATCCACACTTCGTGGAAGCTGACCAGGAGCAGCGTTTTCAGGAACTTCTTGAATTGACATGGTCTGGTGATCTTGGTATTTGCACAGCCCATACTCAGTCACCAACAAGTTGCCATTATCATCCTAAAAAACCAAAAAATCAGTAACAAGCAAAAATTCTAGCAGTGAAAAAAACCATATGAAGTAAAAGAAAATGTAATTTACCCTTGTAGGATAGACAGAGCCAGTGGGCAAACCAGCGTGGGACGTTATGTCACGATACTCTCGATTGGTAAATTCACCGGTAGATGGACAAAAGTGTACGCTTTTAACAACCTTAGGCCTCACAAGAGAGCCTGAAAGCAAAACACGTGTCAGATATTTTTTTTAACTAATCAATGCATCAGAGTAGTGAAGTGGAAAAGGGGGATTACATTTAGTGACAATGCCTTCAACACAGACCAAAGATCCAATAAACTCAGAGAGGAGCTCTCTAGGCGTGACGAGGCGAGAGACGAAGTGACCTTCGAATCCAACAAGGACTTGCTCTCCTTCTTTCAAGTATTTAGGATCAATGTTGCGTGTAGCTTCAGTGGCTGCGTCACAAAAGGACTGCATATACTCTATTGGATTCTTCAGTATCCTACGCAAAACAAAGCAATACACTTCAATTATACTGAAATCCCCAAAATTCACAAAAAAAAACCCTAATCGAATTCAATTGACGAAACTCCTCACCTAGAGGAAGATTCAGATTCGCGGAAGTGAGTATGAATGTCAGATACATTTACGATGAGACGGTGGCGCTTGTTCTGTACCAACGCCTTGATTTCATCCATGTAGATCTACACAAAAGAACCAAAACTCACAGTTATATGAAGAGAAGAGTGAGATGGCTCGTGAGAGAGAGGAGAGAGAGGGAGTTACGTTTTCGAGGAATTGGATGAAATCTCGCTTGTGGCGAAGCCTCGTCTCCTCCGGCACATCCATTTCTTATCAAAATCTCTTTCCGGTCGTCGTCTTCCTTTGGACAAGGAGTAGCGATTAACAGAGAAAAAAAATGTAATTTCGATTTCAAGAAGGGCATAAAGGGACTGTTGTGGCGGGATTTTGTGTGGTGGCATGTTCTCTTTTTTGGCGGGAAAAGTAAGCCGTTTTGGGCCATCTAAATTGGGCTTTTCTCTACGCCCTTTTTTTATCAGTCTTTAGCTACGGATTTAGCCCATTAAGAGAGTTTTGAACAATCTATATATAATACAAACTGAAAAAATTTGTGATCGACGATGTCATCTTCTTTTATAGGAAAGAAAAGTTTTAACCCGTTGGTCAATTTTTATTTTATTTTATAATCTAATGGTCATATAATATTGAGTATTTGCACTCCATATACAAACATTATATCATATGTAGGTGTATGCACTTTTTTTTATTTCCCCACAATTCTATTTATTCAAATGACCATTTTATCCCTATTGACTATAATATATATATTTTCATTAAAACTCTGGAACAAAAATCTTTCATATTGTTTTGGTTTTATTATTATCATTATATTCTCGTAACTAAAATTTTCATTTTCATTTCTATTCTTTTTTTTTTAATGACGACTTACCATTTCTATTCGTTTTTGCTATTTTGCAGTGTTTTTTTTTAATTTAAACAGAGTTTCCTCATCTTTCTTTGTTTAGTCTCTGTTTTAGGTTGAAAGAAATAAATTTAGCCTTAGTTCTTCATCTCTTCTCATTTGTTCTAAACTGTTTTTGGGTAAATGGATATTCCCTTTGAATATGTGGGTCTTTCATCTTCTCGTTTGTTATTCTCAGATTTCTATAAGAAAAAAGAATCAATCTTTGATTCACGACATATTAAGCAAAGTGCTGTTGGAGGATTGAAAATTGAGCTTTCCGCAATGGAAGGTGTTTCAAATCTTCAGAAGTTTCGAGGTTGACACATCCAGCAATTTGAATCAAGACTTTGAAGATTCAACGGTAATTAAAAGAAGTTTCACGGGAGCACGAAGCGTTCAAATTGAGGTTCAACATCTTCGTGAAGAAGAAAGAAAGAGTTTGGGGCAGCGATTCCGGTGAAGCTTACGGCAGAGATGCATCTGGCGGTGAGTTGGTGAATGCTCTCTAGCATGAAAGACACGTGTCTGCGGTTAAACGGAGAAGCTTTGGGGCGGTGCACTTAATGTCATAGGGCTTTAAGTGAAGGAATTCAGTTAAGAACTAATTAACAGAAAATTCTAAACTTTTGTAAATGTGATTTTTATAGTTGTTTATTTTGTTAATAATATTTTTGATGCGTCAGATATAATATTGAAAGTTTTCAACAATTTAATTTGATAGAACAAAGATTTTAATCAGTATAATTCCAAGTATCCCTTTCAATTAGCATTAAAATTCATTTCTAGACTGCTACCATAATTTATTTATAGCATATGAAATGTTTATCATAAATTTACATGCATCTTTTAGTTAATATATAAGTTTTTTGGTAACCCGTTAACGATATATCATTGTTTGTGCATGGCAATGTTATTCATATAATGTTATACTTATCATGCAAAAAAAAATATTTGAGGAAAACCCAAAAACTTAGCTTGCAACAAAAACTACAAAGATCTTGAAAACTATATGGACGAATGCATATCATGCTAAAGTCTTTATTTGACGGATACCTGGATACTTAGCTTGCTACAAAAACTACTAGGAACTTAAAAACCACATGGATGAATGCATATAATGCTAGAATTTTAATTTGACGGATACCTAAAAACCTAGCTTGCTACAAATCATAATCAAAACCTTTGCTAAACACCACTAGTGCAGCACAAACAACCTTTTGGGGTGCTATTTATTACTGTATCCTAGATTACAATAAAACACTCCGATCTTGCTGCAAAGTCTTCTTCTTTACCTCTAAGTCTTAAATTTTCTTTACAGGTTTAGGAACGAGGTCTCCGCCTCTCCGGTCACTTCCTTTTATACATGATCGCAAAACAAAGCTTCCTTTTATCTTTATACACAATATTTTTTTTTATCAACAGCTTTAGACACAATATTTTCTGAGTTTGTATGTAGATGCAGACGATCTTTAGTTTGATTCACCATTAATCTCAGAATTCTAAAAATAACCCAGAAACAAAATGATTAATATGATTTTCTAAGCATACTTTATTCTGAAAATAATCAACCAACCATCGAACAATCTGAAGTTAGATATAACCTAGAAACAAAATGGTTAAGAGATACATGAAAAGATTTTAGAAGTTAATTAGGTACATTAAGAGAGAAGTAGAGATTGGAAGTTGGTATAAATATATAAATTGAGAGATGTTGAAATCTCAGCCGCCATAAAATGTCAAAACAGCTTCTCATCGGAAATCTTTGGTGAATAATGGGGGTGTGATCCAAATTTATGATAGTGGATTAATATTTTAGTCGGTTTTATCTGAATTCATTAGAAAAAAAAAAGATGCAGAAGAAGACGATGACAATAGAAGGAGGAAAGATATATTTTTTTGTTTAGTTTTATGGTTTTTTGTTTTATGTACACAAATCTTTAAAAAAACTGCATATATCCAATAAGCTATAATTGTACTTGCGCATTTCATCTCAAAAGGGTAAATTGGTAAACTTCATACTCTGAGATCAAAAGTGAAGCCCACGTGACCACTGTTTAAGGTATTCTCCTAATTTTAAAATTGTTTTGGGATTTTGGCCTAATTGACTCTAATATATTTTGACTGATGTCATCAAAAAATTATATTTGACAACTCTTTTTTAAACAATTATGTTTTTAAACAACAAATCTTTTATAAATACTTTTTTATTATCTAAACAACACATCCTTTGAGAAACATATATTTTTATAATCTTTTGAGTGGTTATCTTTTTAAATCACACACCCATTAGCAAACTTATCTTTTCATTATTACATCTTTTGACAAACATATTTTTAATTATATATATATATATATATATTATATTATATTATATTTATATTTATAAATATTTTTTATGAAACCAAAGAATTACAATGTGATAGTCACTATTGGCTGCTTTTTAATCTAATGATCTTAAAAATATTTTGGTTTAAATGTTTTATCGCATCTCTTTTCTAAAAAGTTTCGTTCTCAAACAACACATACCCTCTAAAGTAGCATTCTGCGTACCTTCTCAAGATCTGTATATTGAAGTGTTTACAGCATAATTTTTCTTACATATTCTTTCTCATTTTTAAATCTTTTTAATCTTTGTTAAGATATGTTTTTGGCATCTTCTCATAAACTTATTGATGTTTAGTTTATATTGTAACTTATATTGTAAAACGGTTCCCTAAAGTGTACAAAAACCAAAATAAAATTATGAAAATTTTATAAAGTAAATTTAAAAGTACACGTAAAAGTACTTCTTATTCTCTTCCGTCAAAGTTACAACCATTTTATTGACTTGTGGAGTATTGTATTCAATCGGTGAAAATAAAATTATCACTGGGTTGTGTGTTTGTAAAGAGAAAAAGTGTGAAGAACAGATTTTCAAAACCCTTTTTTCAGTGAGAAATATGGTGCATCAGGTTGTTTGTTGTCTCCATCTTTCAGATTCATTATATATGCATCAATGGCACGACTGCTTCCTCAGATAGTGTATGTTCATAAGAGTAGTTATTATGTTGAAGTGTATAAGAAAATGTAGTTATTATATTAAGAGTTGCAAGAGAAAAGAGATATGTTTATTATCTTTTGGTACTTTTTCATTGGTAGTGTTTCCTATCTATATAAAGACATTGACATTGTTTTGTAAACTCATCATATTTTTCTCAGATAAATAAAATTATTGTTTCCCTCCCAAATTACAGTAAAATTCTTTTTGTTTATACAAATTTATTTTGATTTGATTTACGAAACTCAGTTTCCATTTACATACACGTGATTTGAAAACCAATATGAAAAATAAATTAAAACAAAAATTAAAATAACAAAGATTATTAAACAAATCTATGTATGAGATGAATGTGTGAGATGAATGAAATAATATAAAGTTGAATAAGTAAAGGGGAATATGAATATTAAGTATATATTTTTTATTAATTTTGTTAAAATAATTTAAATGTTTTAGTAAAGTATGTATATGTCCGCGCGAATGCGCTGAGTCGCTTCCTAGTAAAAATAAAACCAAGAGATAGCTAATTACATTCTAAAGATCAACAAAAAAAGCAAAAATACAAGTAATAATTTGTAGACAATATGATATCTTATATTATACTGCTAAAAATACAGAAAACATTAGTGTCAGAATATATCCACTGTCAATTTAAACAAGTAGTCTTATTTTTCATGTAATATACTTTGCCTAAAAACTGGAAATTTTGTAAATAAAGAGAAGTTGAACCAAAAAGAAGAGACTTATTTAGTAACATTTTACCAAAAGAAAGAAAAAACATTTAGAGTCTTAGGCGACGTAAATAGCGGTTAGAAGTTAGAAGAACACCTACTCATATGCTTAGAGCTAGGTTTTAGAACCGACTAATTTCTTGAATGTGACACTCATCATAAAAGTTCATGAATGATCAGTTGCACATTCTAATAACTGCACGTATTGATTCAAAGCAATAGATTTCCAAGCCATCCACTATGTACAAACAGAAAATATAGACAAAAGACAAAACGGATTCAATATGTACGACTAAAAGACGAAGATATAGACATAAGTACATAACAGAGAATTCTGGATCATTATTATTTTGTAAAAGCTCAATTCAACATGCATAATTTATAGAATGTAACATGTGATCGTCGGCTTATGATGCATAATTCCAGAAATATGAACATGCTTAGAATGCTTACCAAGCCTTAGGAGCATAACACAAAACATAAACATTCAAGATTGAAGGAAGCTATATCAATGAGAGAAATGTTTTCAAGACTCAGAAACAAGGGATAATCACAAGTACCATAGCAGGGAAATTTCAAGTCAACATATACAACTTACAGAATTTAACATAGTTACAGTAATCACAGCATAAAATGCAAAATTGTGAAGATGCCATTCACATGTTTACAATGATCACTGGGGTTATGAGCCTAAAAGTAAACATAAACAATCAGTTCAGTGAAAGTACTACACAATTCTTTCGAACATGCTAATATACAAGAAATTCCTATAAATTCATCTATTTCAAAGAATGAAAGATCTTATAATAATACTTTCAAGCACCAAACTGAAAAAAAATTACACAAAACATAAACATTCAAGATTGAAGGAAGCTATATCAATGAGAGAAATGTTTTCAAGACTCGGAAACAAGGGATAATCACAAGTACCATAGCAGGGAAATTTCAAGTCAACATATACAACTTACAGAATTTAACATAGTTACAGTAATCACAGCATAGAATGCAAAATTGTGAAGATGCCATTCACATGTTTACAATGATCTGGGGTTATGAGCCTAAAAGTAAACATAAACAATCAGTTCAGTGAAAGTACTATACAATTCTTTCAAACATGCTAATATACAAGAAATTCCTATAAATTCATCTATTTCAAAGAATGAAAGATCTTATAATAATACTTTCAAGCACCAAACTGAAAAAAAATTACTATAGCACTGTTAGAATGATCACTGAGTGTTAGGAGAAGTATAACACAAAACAGAAAAACATTCAAGATTTAAAGAAACTACCACCACAGTGTGTGGGAATCTCTCACCTACGTCGATTCTGCAAGAAACTTCAAGGCACAAACATTTCACAAGAACCAAACCAAAACTAATCGAAACATAAACTTAGACCATTAGAATCTAACATAGTAATCATCAGCGATGAATGCAGAGTTGTGAATATGTCATTCGATCACAGAGGGTTAAGAGTGTAAACAAAACACAAACATTCAATATTCAAAGAAAATGATACAACAATGTGCAGTATTTCACATATGTTGATCTAAAAGAGACTCTAAGATGCATCCATTTCATAAAATGAGAGAACTTATTATACATACAAGCGCCAAACTATAAAGAAATTACTAATAATATTTAGAATGATGACTGAATGCTAGGAGTAAACACAAAAGAGAAACATTCGAAAATTAGACAAAAAAAAACTACCACCACAATATGTACGAGTCTCTCTCACCTACTTTGATTTTCAATAGACTCCAAAAATCATTCATTTCACAAAATTAGAGACTATAAACACTGTAAACTCGCAAAGCCATGCTAGCAATCAATTTCTAGAATCTCACGGATGCTAGACCAATAAAAGAAATGTAGGCAAGTCAACTTTTAAAAAAAAACATTTTCAATTGAAAAGGGAGTTTAGATATTCATTTCCAGTTTCTTAGCTTACGTATATATCACTTAACTACTTTGTAAATTTCCACTAGAGAAAAAGTTTAAGAAAAGCATATACCTCAACGAAGCCTTGGCATCAACGAGATAATGAACAACCAGCACAAACCTAAACAACTGAAACTAGTCTCTACTTACATGTATGTGTCTCCTTCCTGTGATTTTCATCAACAAAATTACAAACAAGTTTGAGAAACAGATACATACCTGAGAATTTCTAAAGGTGTGACTATAACGAAATCTGCCATTACTTCAAATGAGCACCTTCTGGAGCACATGCATACCTGAGAAAAAAATAACAGAATTCATTAGTCTTTTACTTCACGTTGTGAGTGAAAAATGAGGAATATGTTATATGTCTTTTTCTTATGACTTTCTTTATGACATTGATCGTTTTTTTGCTTGTCAAATCTTTGAAAAGACTTTAAGATATCTGTTTATGTTATCATAAAAGAGTCTTTCTATTCCGTTCATAGTCTTAGGTTTATGTATCTGAGAATTTTTTATAAGACTTAGTTCATAGTCTCTGTCTTAATGAGTGTGTTTTTGATTCATATTAACTCCAAACCAACTCATAGGACTGTTGTGTAAACTTCTTTGAAGCCATGGGTACTGGCAAAGCAATGAAACCGTTTTCAATTTGCTTAAAGACTTTTGATAAGCCGTGTGTAAGTAAGTATTGCTGAGACATTTTCTCCATTCTATCCACAAAGCCCAAACCAACCCTGAAGACTTTTTAAGCTGAGGCAATATATCTGTTTAAGATTTAACAGTGTTTGTCTCGAGAGTCTTCATAAAGCCGTGGGTAAGTAGTATTCTCCAAGTTGAGTCTTTGTCTAAAGAGTCTTTATTAAGCCGTGGGTAAGTAGTATTCTCCAGGTTGAGTCTTTGTCTAAAGACCCTTTACAAAGCCGTGGGTACTGGTTTTGTCAAGATTCAGTCTTTCTCATAAGCCGTAATATTGTTGTCTAAAGACTCTAGCCGTTAGTACATACTTTCTCTCTCTCAAGACTTGGTTTAAGCTGTTGGTCGTTTTTTACCATCGAACAAGGCAAAAAGCAACTCAGTTTTTTGGCTCATACTTGCTGTCTTAAAACTGCTGTTGGTTTAAGCTGTTGGTCGTTATCCATCCAACAAGCTAAACCCTGACATGTAGTCTCTGTCGAAATACTTTTGTCGAGGCTTGTGCTGAAGTTAAAGAGTCTGCTTTTGTTTCATATTATTTCTCTTAAGCCTTGTAGTCGCTCTTTGAAGTCTTGTGGTCGTGTTCACCGTTCAACAATTCAAAGAGTCTGTAAAGATTTGGTTTTTGGTTCGTAGTCTCTGTTTTAAGTTGACCGTACAACAACACAAACAACCATACTTTTGTGTAGGACTTTCCTAAGCCGCGGGTAGCATTTTTTTCCATTCAAGAAGTAATAGGTTTTCCTAAGACCTCTTTAAACCGGTGGTCGTTTATTCGCATCCACCGTTAGTCGTTTTCATCCAATAAACTTAGAAGAAGTCCAAAAGGGTTGATAGTTTCCATCTTTAAGACCTCTTAAGCCGTGGGTAATAGTAGTATTGTCCAAGTTGAGTTGAGTCTTTGTCTAAAATCCCGTTGTATTGTCTAGATGCAGTCTTTTATAAAGCCGTGGGTAGGGTAGTATTGTCAAGATTCGGTCTTTTTTCTAAAGACTTTTCATAAGTCGCGTGTAGCAACCAAGTTAAAGTTTTTGTCAAAAACTTTTCCATAAGCCGTGGGTAGAGATATTGTCTAAAGACCCTTCATAGACTGTTTTCAAGTCAAGGTCTTTGTTTAAAGCCTTTATAAGCCATGGGTAACTCATCGTCTTTGCCTAAAGAATGTATCCAAACATTCATAGTCTTTGTGTGTCTAAAGACTTTTTTAAGCTGTGTACTTGTGAGTCGTTTGATCCATCCAATGTTTTCATAGTATTTTTCTGAAAAATTGCAAGCCGTGGGTACCATCACTGTCTATGTCTAAAGACTTTTCTTAAGCCATTTTTTGTTGTTTAGCTAAGCCGTGGGTACATATCACAGTCTCTGTCTAAAGACTTTTCTTAAGCCGTCTGATTTTGTTTATTTAAGCCGTGGGTAACTGAAGTCTATCTCTACCAACTCACAGGATTGTTTTGTGAACTTCTTTGACGCTGTGGGTACTGGTTAAAAGCAATGCAACCGTTTTCAAATTGCTTAAAGACTTTTCATAAGCCGTGTGTAAGTAGTATTGTTAAGACGTTTTTTCCATTCTATCCACAAAAAAAAGCCCAATACCAACCCTGAAGACTTTTTTTTAAGCTTTGGCAAAATATCTGTTAAGATTCAACAGTATTTATCTTAAGTAGTATTCTCCAGGTTGAGTCTTTGTCTAAAACCCTTTGCCAAGCCGTGGGTACTCGTGTTGTCTAGATTCAGTCTTTTATTTGTATCCACCGTTAGTCGTTTTCCCATCCAATAAACTTATAAGTCTAAAGGGTTCATAGTTTCCATCTTTAAGACCTTAAGCCGTGGGTAATAGTAGTATTGTCCAAGTTGAGTTGAGTCTTTGGCCTTTGTAGTGCCGTTGAGTTTTTGGCCTTTGTAGTGCCGTGGGTAGTAGTATTGTCTAAAGCCTCCTCATAAACCTGTTTTCAACTCAAGAATTCTAAAGACCCTTTCATAAGCTGTGTGAAAGAATCAGCTCAAACTCTCTGGCTAAAAGAATTTCATAAGCCGTGGGTAGATATTGTCTAGAGACTCTTCAGAAGCTGTTTTCAACTCAGTCTCATGTCTAGGAATTTTTCATAAGGCGTGTGCAAACAAGCAAGTCAAAGTCTATATCTAAAACTTTTCATAAGCCGTGGGTAGATATTGCTTAGAAACTCTTCATAAGCTGTGTCCAACTCAGTCTGTCTAAAGACTTTCCATAAGCCGTGTATAAAGTAAGTCGAAGTCTTGTGTCTAAAAACTTTTCTTAAGCCGTGGGTAGATATTTTGTTTAGAATTTCTTCATAAGCCATTTTCAAGTAAGCCGTGGGTAACTCATAGTCTTTGTATAAAGACTGTATTGTACCGTATGTCGTTTTATCCATCCAAACATTAATAGTCATTGTGTGTCTAAAGAGTTTTTTTTGTGAGATATGGGTCGTTTGATCCATCCAACGTTCCCTAGTCTTTTTGTCTAAAGCCTCTTCATAGGCCGTGTGTAAGCAAGCAACTCAAAGTTTCAGTTTAAAAACTTTTCATAAGCCGTGGGTAGATATTGTCTGAAGCCTCATCATAGGCTGCGTGTAAGCAAGGAAGTCAAAGTCTTTGTCTAAAAAAAACTTTTCATAAGCCGAGGGTAGATATTTGTCTTAAAGACTTCTCATAGACCGTTTTCAAGTCATGGTCTTTGTTTAAAGTATTTATAAGCCGTGGGTAACTCAAAGCGTTGGTCTAAAGACTTTACTGTGTACCATTTGTCGTTTTTCTCCATCAAATATACACATTCATAGGCTGTGTATGTCTTTAAGACTTTTTTAGTAAGCCGAGGGTCATTTGATCCATCCAACGTTTCTTAGTCTCTGTGTAAGGACTCTTTTGGTAAGCCGTGGGTCGTTTGATCCATCCAACGTTGGAATTCACAGTTTTGTCTTAAAATTTTATTGCAAGCCGTGGGTACAACAATTACAGTCTCTGTCTAAAGACTTTTCTTAAGCAGTTTGTTGTTGTTAGATAAGCCATGAGTACATATCATAGTCTCTGTCTAAAGACTCTTCATAGGCCGTGTGCAGATATTGTCTAAAGCCTCTTCATAGGCCGTGTGTAAACAAGCAAGTCAAAGTCTTTGTCTAAAAAACTTTTCATAAGCCGTGTGTAAACAAGCAAGTCAAAGTCTTTGTCTAAAAAACTTTTCATAGGCCGTGTGCAGATATTGTCTAAAGCCTCTTCATAGGCCGTGTGTAAACAAGCAAGTCAAAGTCTTTGTCTAAAAAACTTTTCATAAGCCGAGGGTAGATATTGCCTTAAGACCCTTCATAGATCGTTTTCAAGTCAAGGTCTTTGTTTAAGGTGTTTCTAAGCCGTGGGTAACTCATAGTCTTTGCCTATAGACTGTATGGTGTACTCTTTGTCATTTTATACATCCAAACATTCATAGTCTTTAAAGACCTTTTTTAGGTTGTGGACTTGTGGGTCGTTTGATCCATCCCAC
The DNA here is from genome assembly GCA_026261945.1 of Hirschfeldia incana. Classification (NCBI taxonomy): domain Eukaryota; kingdom Viridiplantae; phylum Streptophyta; class Magnoliopsida; order Brassicales; family Brassicaceae; genus Hirschfeldia; species Hirschfeldia incana. The sequence goes on from JABCMI010000033.1 coordinate 2,642,957, forward strand.
GTTTCATAGTATTTTTTGTCTAAATACCATTTTGAAAGCTACGGGACATTTGATCCATCCGACATTTCATAGTATTTTTTGCAACTTTGCAAGCCGTGGATACATATCAGGGTCTCTGTCTAAAGACTTTTCTTAAGTCGTCTGTTGTTGTTTATGTAAGCCGTGGGTACATATCACAGTCTCTGTCTAAAGACTTTTCTTAAGCCGTTGGTTGTTGTTTATGTAAGCCGAGGGTAACTAAAGTATAACATACTTTCCATCATTTGCTTAGACATGCACTACCAAAATCTTTTGATGGGTCTAGGCTTCAACGCAATGTCCCCAAATAAGAATCTGACAACACACTATTAGATTAGTGTCTGTCTATGATAAAAACCAAAACAAAGATTTTCTGCTTTGATGAAAACTTTTTGAAAATCTTATAAAAAAGCGAATTGAATCAAGAAAAAAAAAAGGAGAGGAAGTAAAGGAGCTTATCTGTTTTGTTGCTTCAGCTGCTCGGCTCACAGAGTCAGACTTAATCTTCGGTTGTTATGGCTTCTCCTCCACACAAGCACACTGAAGAAAAGAAACAAAGAACATAGACATTATTACTTCTACTACAGTGCAAAACAGCTAAAGAACAAACTTATAACTCAAAACAGCCCAAAATCTCATATCTGAAATATTGATTTTGATTCACCTATGTCCCTTCGCACCAATGTAATCGATCAATCAGATCACTTTATACGATCGACCGTAAGTCCCGATATCCACAAATACAACATCAAATACGCCAAATCTAAAGCATAAATCAAAGTTTACGAAAAGATAGAGAAGTACCTCAAACGACGGTTTCACGCGGAGTCAAGCGCTTCCATGTAGATCCAACATCCCTACAACAAACAAAACTCGTTCGACCGATTAAGGAAACTCGAAAACCTAACTCACAAAATCGCAAAACAAGATGGCAAGAAACCCCAACCAATCGCATCAACCCTAGACAAGAGATGAGAACGAACGAAAGCAGATTCACGATCTAGGGATTATAGAAATTGGGAGAAAAAAAATTACTAATCTAAGAATCTGACAAGTTTGTAAGAAGAGAGATTAATCGAGAGAGAGAAAGAGATGAGACGAGAAAAGAAAGAAGATCGTCTTTGTTATAGCAATAGTCCTAACGGATATATCCTAAATCACCAAAACCGAACCGGTTAAAGATCTTTTGTTGATCCGTTAGATTCTCCAATCGAACGGTCCTACATCTTTTAACAACTCTCAACCGTATGATTTAACTTCAGTCACAACGGTTGGTTTCCTTTCAAACTAAGGCCCATAGAAAGCTCATTAATTCAAATTTCAAAATCTTAGAAATCTATCTCCTACGCTCCTTCTGAATCTCACAACGTTTCCATCTCTGCGAAATCTTTACACTTTTCCTTCTTCAATCCAAGATACAATTTTGTACATAATCACGATTATATATATACTAGGATAAGACCCGCGCCTTGCGCGGGATGAAATTATTATTTTTATTATGTTTTGGAGAATGTAACAATAGTTTGGTTTCATATAGGTTAGGAGTGTTCAATCCGAATATCGGGTTGGTTTCGGTTCGGTTCGGTTTTTTCGGTATTTCAGTTTATAAAATATAATTAATATTCTAAATCTATCTTTATTTCGGTTCATTTTGGTTTATATACCGTCGGTTTTTAGTTTATTCTGTTTTATACCAAAAACTCATTTATTAAAAAATTATTATATATTTAAATAAAAAAATTAAAAAGCTTATATCATCTAATAAAATAATCAATCTAGAATTAATATCAAAGCTCTAAATTTTTTTAAAAAAAAAAACAAAAAGAAGCAGAAAGAAAAGTTTTTCTATTCTTTCATATTTAGTGTTCATCAAATTAATGTCTTCGATTGAACACAATTTTGTTTGTTTGATGATTAAATTTTTTTTAAAGAATTTCAATTAATTGTTATCCATCAAATTGTCAATCTTTACTTCAATTTAGTTACTGTTAAAATAAAACAAAAAAAAAATAAAAAAAAAGACTTAAAAAAATAAGAAGCCTCTGTTGCAGTAAATTGTTAGTTAATTATAGTTCAAGTGACTCAAGGAATTTAATATTTATATTATCTCATATTGTATATATTTTAATCTATATATATATATATTTGTTTTATTATTTTTTGTAACATATATTTTATTATTAAATGGTATTTTTTACTCATATGATTTTAAAATCATGTGTATTTTTTTATAATAAAATGTTAAACTATTGATCATTATATTTAACATAATAATTTTAACAGTTTTAGTCATTTATTGTAGTTTTTTTAAATTCAAAATAGAACATATACGAAAAAATATAAATTTTAAATTTGTAGCTAATTTGGTTGTTTAATTTATTTTAATAATATAAAATTTAAAAAAAATGATGGAGGAGATATAAATTTTTATCAAATCTATTATTAAAATCATTAATTGTCATATATATTAGTCATTTATGGTAATTCCGTAGGTTTTATTTAAGGAAAGTAAAGATATCAATTAAATTGGGTGATTCAATTTCTCAATTAGTATGCTAATTGAGTGACATGTGTCTAATGGGGCTTTTTTTAATTACATCAAAATTAAAATAATTATTGTCAAAATGCTTCTCCTTTAATATACAGTGAAACCTCTATAAATTAATAATATTGGGACTTTATTTTTTTATTAATTTATAGAGATTATTAATTTATCGAGATATTAATTGAACTAAAAACTAAATTTGGGACTATGAAATTGTATTAATTTATAGAGATATTAATTTATAGATTATTAATTTATAGAGGTTATACTGTATAGGGGATATATATATATATATATATATTGATGAGAATCTTACCAAGAAAAATATATATTGATGAGAATCTTTCTTAAATAAATACTTGGCTTCCTACATCAAGCACTAATCCAAACTGATTCAGCGTCTTAAAGAAATACTTGACGCGGCCCAATTCTATCATCTCTATGGGCCTTTGGTAACAATGTGTGGTTCGAAACATGAAGCCATCTTAGATGTAGTGTAACAGAGTGTATTGGACGGGTTAATTTGGTTTGAAACTTGTATGTAATTAAAGAAACTAAAAGTATATTTTTATGTAATAAGTGTTATCTATATTATCAAAACTCAAGTACAAAATTAGAGTGTTTGATTACTTAGATAGCATTTATAAAGAAGAAATTTGTTTGGAAATATGGATTGTAGTAAAAAAATTGTTTGAAAACTTGGATTGTAATTTTATTAAAAAAATATTTCTATCCAAATAAAATCAGCAAATCCATTTAAACTTCATACATTTAAGGAAACCACTAATTGATCATATATATTTTTGATACATAATCTTTTCCCCTAGAATTTTAAATTAAATAAATATCATTCAAATATATATAAATGTCGTAGGAGGTTCGAGTTTGATCATTTTTGGTCTGGGTTGGTTTGTTGCAACCTAAAAATATATCAATAACTTTCATTTTAAATATGGCAGTAATAAATAATTTATATACAAAAATACAAATCCGCGCGGGCGCACAGATCAATATGTAAACTGAATTAATATATAAATATGTCACATTGCTATGTAAATAATTGTTTATAGATTATTTAGTTTACTAATTTTTGATATAGCTTATATTGAAATAAATTAATTAAAAAAATTATATGAACTGAAAAAAAAAATATAAAAGTATTGTACATTTGGATTCAAAATCATTTCTTTTAACATCAATTTGGACAAATATGTTGATTTGTATAGAAATTTAAATTTAAATGTAAATATTTAATTAATATAGAAATATGTCACATTGTTTAAACAAAATATCAATGTCAAAGTATTGTACATTTGTGTTCTAAAATCATTTATTTTAACATCAAGCCAAATAAATATATTGATTGGAGAGGAAATAAAATAAAACTAGAGAAACACATAATTTACCAGAGACACTCTAATGCATCGAATTTATTAGAAAAATAAATACATTCAATAATTACAAATAAATAATATTTTTCACAAAAGTGAAAAATAATATATGCACTAGATAGGAAGCCATCGTCAAAATCTAGTTTGCATTAAACAGAAAGCCATCTTAGATATAGTGGAGCAAGACTTAGCCATCTAAACCCTAAATCCTAAACCCTAAACCCTAAACTCTAAACCCTAAACCCTAAACCCTAGGGAGTGAATCTTTAAATTCACCCTATTCTTTATAACCAATCAAAATGCCATGTAGATAATTTACTAAACAAATATTAAATTAATTAAAAAATAGTTAAAAAATGAATAACATCAATTTTAACAACGCAGACGCCGCTATCTAAACCGTAAATTCTAAAACTTAAATTTTAAATTTAAACTCTATACTCTAAATCCAAATTCTAGACCCTAAACCCAAATTGTATACCCTAGACCCAAAATCCCCTAAACCCAAATCCTATATCCTAAACCCCAACCGTAAACTTTTAATCCAAACCCTACACCGTAAATCTAAACCCTAAACCCTATACCTAAGCTGTATATTCTAAACCTAAATTCTATACCCTAAACCCAAACCGTAAACTTTAAACCCAAACCTTAAACTTAAACAATATAGGATTTGGCTTTCAGATTTATGATTTAGGTTTAGAGTCTAGGATTTGAGTTTAGGGTATACAGTTTGGCTTTAGGGTTTATGATTTGGGTTTAGGGTATATGGTTTGAATTTAAGGTTTACGGTTTGGGTTTAGGGTCTAGGATTTAGGTTTAGGGTATCAAATTTGAGTTTAGAGTTTAGAGTTTAGAGTTTGAGTTTAAAATTTAAATTTTAGGGTTTAGAATTCAAAATTAAGATTTTATAGTTTAGTTGGCGGTGTTAGCATCGTTAAAATTGACATTTTTTTATTTTTAATTATTTTAAATGATTTTAATATTTTTTATTTAAATATCTATGTGGCAGTTTAATTGGTTATAAATGGTGAGGTGAATTTAAAGGTTGATATAGTGTGAAATTAAAATATTAATAAAATTAGTTTTATGATCTGAATTGTTAGATTTAGAACACTAAAGTTTAAAGTGCTGTCTTTTTACGACCTAATGATTTAAATAGAATTTCCAAGCTGAAGAAAAAAAAAACAAAGATGAGAACCCCCTAACTGGGTTCATTCCGACACTAAAATCATTTGCTACATGATTCTTAGTCTGCTTATAAAATTAGGCAGATATAAAACGAACTAAAGATACAACATTCCGTACACAGATTGTAGAAGCAAAATCTGAATTCACAACACCTCAATGACCAATAAGAGTTGAGCAAAAAATAACAATGACCAATAAGAACAAAAAGCTGAAAGAAAGAAAGAGTTCAAACTTGTGAACCAAGAAGCTGCGAAGAAGAAGATGGTGGTGGTCTAACAGATGGAGCAGAGGATCTATAGGGTCTGAGGAAATCAGGGTTTGAAGGCAGAGAAAGCGACCACTGAGTTATGTCCACCGAACCCAAACGAGTTTGATATGGCTGCATCCAAAGAAGAAATACAGTCATTATCAGAGAAACCATTGTCTGGTTTAAGACAATGACAAGAAAGGCCGGTCAGTCACTTACCAACATTCACCTCATGCTGCTTCTTCTCGTTTGCGACCGTATCGAAGTCCACTGCTGGTTCTGGGTTCTACAGTGACAAACCACAGAGTGTTAAAGAGTCTAAGACAAAGAAAGCCACGAGAAATAGAGAGATAATACTTACAAATTGATTGATAGAGGGATGAAGCCATCCAGTGTTGATAGCCTTCACTGTGGCAATGGCTTCAAGACCTCCTGCTGCACCCAGGCAGTGACCTATCATAGACTGTAACATGCATTTTCACAAAACTATCATTACAGGAAATGCAAAGCAAAACCAATTACAAGAAATATCAGTAGTAAGTAGATAGAGACGAACCTTGGTGGCATTGATTTTGATCCCTGAAGTGCTCTTGAATACCTTTTTAATGGCATTAATCTCAGCAAGATCACCAGCCAGAGTGGATGTTGCATGTGCATTGATGTAATTTACCTGGAAAAAGGAACGTTCAGACAATCATCAGCCACAAAATATTGGTAATGAACAGGAAACCTTTGTTACAAACAGCCATAAGAAGTTACTTACCTCCTCAGGTGATACACCAGCATCTTGAAGGCAGCTCTCAATGCATGAAGAGACACCAAGTCCATCAGCTCTTGGATCGGTCATATGATGAGCATCACAATTAACAGCACCTCCGAGATACTCTGCTACAATTGGAGCTCCACGTTTCATCGCATGTTCCAAGCTTTCCATCACCTATTAGAGCATAGAATCAATTAACACAATCCATAGATATGGGCCAAATCTCGTGGTGGATGAAAGTACATACCAGAACACCAGCTCCTTCACCCATGACAAACCCATCTCTCTGTTTATCCCATGGCCTCGATGCCGTCTGAGGATCATCATTCCTCTGTGACAGCGCCCTACAAGCAACAAAACCACCCAACCCAATAGGAATAATAGCAGCCTCAGTTCCACCAGCAATCATCATATCAGCTTCACCACGTCGAATGTGATTCGCAGCAGCGTAAAAGCAGTAGTTAGAAGTGGCACAAGCCGTGGAAATCGAGTAGTTAGGACCCATAAGACCAAGATCAATCGCCAACAAAGCAGAACCCATGTTTGTAATTGCATAAGGAATAAAGAAAGGAGAAATCCTCCTGTGACCTTTCTCAATAAGAGCTTGAACACCATCTGAAAACACAGTCAAACCACCCATACCAGTCCCAACTAGTACTCCAGCTTTCTGCTTATCAATCTACAACAAATCGAACGCATCAAAAATAAAATCAACCTCATGACTAAAGACATAAACTTTAAACTGAATCAGTCTTACAGATTTGAAATCAATCTAAAAGAACACCAACAAGTTGAAAACTTTGGTTAAACCCATCAAAGATAAAACCAATCATCATGACTAAATATACTAACTTTAAACTGAATCAATCTTACAATTATGAACTTGGATCAATGTACAAAAACATCCACAAGTTGAAAACTTTGTTTAAACCCATCAAAGAGAAACCAACCCTCATGACTAAAGACATGAACTTTAAACTGAATCAGTCTTCAAAATTGAAATTTGATCAATTCAACATCCACAAGTTAAAATTTTTGGTTAAACCCATCAAAGATAAACCAACCTCATGTCTAAAGATACAAACTTTAAACTGAATCAGTTTTAAGGATTCGAGCTTTGATCTAATCTAAAGAGAGTAGTACCGTGTTAAGCATATCACCACCAAGACCAGCACTTTCAAGAGCCTTCTTGCCCGCAACAATGCAGTACTTCAAGCAATCATCAAGCCTCCGCTCGTTCTTCCCATCGATATAACCCTCCGAGCTAAACCCACGGATCTGACCACCGAATCGAGTCGGGAACTTGGAGGCATCGAATCGATCAATCAAGCTGATTCCACTCTCCCCGGAGAGCAGCTTCTCGTAGTAAGCGTCGACGTCGTTTCCGAACACGGAGACGAGGCCCATTCCGGTGATTACGACCCGTTTCTTCGGGTCCGTTTCGCGTTTGGGGGCGGCGGAGACGGCGGAGGATGACGCGGAGATGAATGAGCGTCTTCTCGTGAGTTGTCTCGCATTTGTGGAGATATGGTGAGATTGGCGATTTGAGGGTCTGAGAAGTGGGTTCGGTGGAGAAGCGCGGAGCGATGAAGGGTGAAGAGATTGCATGGCGGATCAAAAGAGAGGGAGGGAGGCGATAAGTACGATGTTTGTGTGAAATGAGTGTTTGTGTGAAATGAGTTTTTAGAGTTCGTCAGATTTGAGGAGCAGTTGATATTTAACTGAATTAATATTTACTAACTTTGAGGAGAATTTGTGGAGAGTAAATTTTCTTTCAAGTCCCTTGATGTTTTGCAACTATTTTAGTTTTGGTCATATAGTTATACTATCTTCACAATTTGGTCTTTGGAAAGTGAAACTTTTGTATGACACTTCTAAATTTTTAAGATCTCTTGTAAGTTATTTGAGAAGTGATTTGCTATATAGCATTACCACATTAATTAGAAAAGAAAAATAATGACATTGCACAACAACAATGATGACATGATTTGAAAGAAATTGTGACATGGATATTTACATTTAATGTTGGTTTATATTTTTAATATTTTTTTTTAAAAATAGTAATAACTTATAGATCATAATTAATATAATAACTTATAAATCATCTTTAATATAACAATAAATAATATAAATATTAGAAATAAAAATGTAATCAATACCATTAAAAGGTGACCATTCTCATTTTATGCCCTTAATAAAATGTTAAAATTTTCCAAAAATATCTTTAATGATATAACTAACTAAAAAAATCATTAATGGCATTATTGTCTTTCGATTTTTGGGCATATATTACATTTAAATGGGTTCTATTTATATATAATCTATTTTATATTCCATAAACGTTTTTGATAATGACAATAAATTAAAATCTGTAATGATTTATAAAAGTAATATTGCATATTGATTTTGTTACTAAATGATTTTACGACTTTATCAAAAAACTAAAACAAGGTTTGTGCCACTTTATATGTTTTGAAATATTTTATGGAAAATATAATTGTGAAATATAAAATCTTACTCAAGTACAAATTTCAGATACAATCATTGTTTAACTTATTTAGAAACATAAAATAGTTGTATAGGACATTGTAAAATAAAAAAAAAATTCATAATGTACACACTATAAAATTTCTTATTATATATAATCAAATCATATGACTTATGTTTAATTTATAGAAATAATCAACACTTCATATACCCGTACTTTTTAAGTAAAACAAAAGACTTATGATCCAGTTGCAGATAAAACGATAAAAATAGTACTCATGCTTTTTAAAATTTTCCCTTAACGAAATGTTAAATTTTCCAAAAATGTCTCTAATGATACGACTAACTAAAAATTTTCATTAATGGCATTATTGTCTTTTGTATTTTTTGGTCTATTTCAACATTTAGATGAACTTGCTTTCATACACCAATTTACTAAAATGATGATGTCGACATTATGGTTTTAATTAATGGGTCCTTTGGTTTTTTTGGCCGAATATTAGGTTTGTTGTAGGCATGATTATATAAACTGTGACATGACCAAACTTCAAAGTTATTTACAAACATAAAACGGTTGTGTGACGCATTTTAAATTTCGTCATACTGTACACACTATAACAAACCCACATAATTGAAACTTGATCACGTCACAGTTTATATAATTAAAACGAAAAATTACCAATTTTTATATTAAAAAAACAACAAAAACCCCGCCCTTTCAAAAGGGGGGGGGGGTCAAAATCTAGGGAAAATTTCACTTATACCACTTTGGGGATATCACTTTTCATGTTTACCATCAATAAAGAGACATTTTCATAAATACCCTAAATTTTTGATAAAATAACACTAAAATAATTTTTCAAAATATCTATAAAACATATATAAACCCAACTCAAATCTCTTAATGCTAAACCCTAAACACTAATCACTAAAGCCTAAACCCAAATGTTTATATATTTTTGATTGAGGGTATTTTTGAAAAGTGGTACTTAACTTGTGGTATTTTTGACAATTTCTCCAAAATCTAGTAAACTTTTACAATTTTTAAAATATTATATAATTAAAATACTAAACAATTCTATAAATTTTTATGCACTTTTTTAGAAAAATTATAATTTACTTATCCTAATACCATTAGCTTATTTTTAATATCTACACATTTTAGAAATATTATTTAGTTTTAGGTTTTGATAATTATATACCTAATAGAATTTTGTATTAATTTATACAATTTGATTTAATATATTTTAACCAAATGAAATGGATAAAAAATATTTCCCAAATTACAATGTGAAATATAAAAATATATATTATTAAATATATTTTCCAAAAATATTATATATTTTATATTGTTTTTACATTTAATTAAAAATAACAATTAAATATTGTAAACAAATCATAAAATTTTAATTGTTTACTATCATTTTTATATTTCCATAGACTACTATTGCCATATGCGAACGTCAATGCTATAAACTTAAATGCCAAACACAAAATGAAAGGTTTTCTTAATAGAGACATGTAACAAGCTAGTTCTGATTTTTAAAAATAGAGACAAGCGTTCATTTTGAGGGAAAACAAAACTCTGCTAAAAAAAGCGTAAGCATGGATATAAAGAGCAAACACAAGCAATCAATCGCAAATCTTGTTGTGGTGTGCATAAGTGCATTTGTCACTTTAGAAAAGACATATGGTGACTACATAGTATTGTATAAGACATGCCTTGAGATTATTTATACACATATATATAGACACGTTCTAGAAAGGGCAACTGTCTATGCTTACTAAATACAATCTAGACTGACTATTGGACTAATTCCACATTTTCTTTGTATCAGTCAATAATTCAATGCATTAACTGCCGCCAGAAAAGACTATGGAACTATTGAGATTTAAATTACAGATGTTTTAATATCAGTAAAAAAATATAATATAAACATACATATAATATTATGATATTACTAAAATAAATATAATATATTTAACTATAATATTATTTTATTTTTTTTAAGTATTCTTAGGATAATAATAAATTATCAACTAAATAAATCACCAAAATTATTTATATATAATAATATATAATATTATTATTTGAGAAGTGAATTTGCCTAGTTGAGATGAGATCACCCGCCGAGGTATTCCCATACAGTCACTACCAGTGCGTTATCTAGGTCTTCCTCTCACTACTAAGGCGATGACTCGGGCCGATTATGAGCCACTGATAGACATGATCCGTTCACGCTTACTCTCTTGGTCTAGCCGTTCTCTCTCCTACGCGGGACGCCTGCAACTTATAAAGACTGTGATTGGAAGTATAACAAACTTCTGGTGCTCTGTTTTTCGACTACCACAACGTTGCCTAGATGCTATAGAAGGACTGTGTGGTGCTTTTCTCTGGTCAGGCTCGCCGAACACGCATACAAAAACTAAGGTGGCTTGGGAGGACGTTTGTAAGCCAAAAGAAGAGGGAGGCCTGGGGATCCGTCGTCTCAGGGATACATCTAGAGTATTTGCGCTGAGCTTAGTATGGAGACTTCTTACGAACTCAGGCTCACTTTGGGTTTCATGGACAAAGCGTTACTTGTTGCGCACTCATAGTTTCTGGGATGTTCGCAACACGTCTGCAGGCTCGTGGATCTGGCGTAAACTACTGAAACTTAGGGATCAAGCGACCCAATTTATCTGGTCAGAGATTGGCAATGGAAACACGACGCTATTCTGGTTTGACAACTGGTCTGATGCTGGTAGATTGATCAACATCACAGGCGACTCAGGTACAATTGTTCTTGGTATCCCTCGCTATGCAACGGTCTCAGCTGCAGCATCTGCTGGTCAGTGGAACATTCGTCGATGTCGGGGCTATCACCTACGGGCGATGATAGCCTCCATCACCTCTGTTCCGGCCCCGGTGGAGACTGCTCCTGCTGATCGTTGTCTATGGCGTCATGGGGAAGATGATTACAAACCGGTATTCTCAAGCTCAGCAACATCGAATCAACTACGACCTCATTTCCCTGCAGTCAATTGGAGCAAAGCAGTTTGGTTTCCACAAGCCATACCTCGCTTCTCCTTTATAACATGGCTGGCGTTTAGAGATCGACTGTCCACTGGAGCACGCAGCAGAGCTTGGGGTTGCATACAACCTTGTATTCTTTGTGGGGAGCCGGACGAAACCAGAGATCATTTGTTTTTCGCTTGCCCCTACTCATTTACAGTCTGGATTGATCTGGTGGGTTTCTTATTGGGCACAAGGGTAAACCCTGACTGGTCTATCACTATTGCATCTATCCTTTCTACTCGCAGGAAGGCAGAGGATTCTTGTCTCCTGAAGCTGGCACTACAGACAACGATTCACACGATTTGGCGCGAAAGAAATGGTAGACGTCACCACGAAACTCCCAAGAGCACGAACTACATTGTTCGGTTTGTTGATAAGACGATCAGGAATCGTATCTCTTCCCTTTGTAGGAGGAAGCCAGAGTTCTATACCTCTATGATGCAGAGATGGCTAAGCAGGCCTCCCCAACCATGACTCAAAATTTCTTCTTAATTTTGATTATTGTTTTAAAACATAAACATTGGTTGCTGTAATTTTTTATTTTGTTGATAATCAATTTAAAATTTCAACAAAAAAAAAAGAATTTGCCTAGTTGTCATACTCTCCATGATTTTAGGCTTAGTTATATTTTATGTTTAAAATAATATAAACATACATATAATATTTTGATATTACTAAAATAAATATAATATATTTTATTTTTTTAAGTATTCTTAGGATAATGATAAATTATCAACTAATTAAATCATTAAAACTATTTATTAATATTAATAATTAAACATAGAATATGACTAAGTCTAAAATCATTGAGAATATGACAATTAAGCAAATTCACTTCTCAAATAATAGTATAGATTAACAGGTTAAAACCTATAAAAATCAGAAACGAATAATTTTTTGGGTATTGTATTGGAAGAATTTAGAATTTTACATATGAACTAAAGAATACAAAAAAAAAACATTGTTGACGTTCACAAAAACGAAAAAAAACTAACGTGTTAGAATCTGCAACCGCAACAAAGAAAGAAGAAAGCAAGCTTAGAAACCAAAACCATTCCTTCAATGATAGACATGATTCTGTATCTCAAAGTCTCCAAAAAGGACATCTTCAGATTCAGTCTCTTCCACTTTAGCCCTCCAAGTCCCAAAAATTTCAACCTCGTCCTTTCTTTCCTTGTCTTGAATATCGAAAAGGTCCTTTTTGTAATCATCTTTGATCTTGAAATCCTTTCGAAATCGAGCATAACAGAGCGAGAGAGAGAAAGTAGGTATATTATGTGTTGCTTTGGTTTGTTGTTATAAAGTCTTCGCAGACGAACTTATACAAGCCCGAAGCCACGGTGTATTGGTAATTAATAGTCGTTTTGAAGCGTGTTTCAATATTCCAATTTCCAGTGATCAACGTAGGTGTGCTGACGTGAGACTACTCTGTTTTCTTTTCCAGAAGAATTTTTGTGGATGTATCATTCTCTGTTTCTATATATAGATGTATTTATCTTCTTAAATATTTTATACTTATATCTATAATTCTATACAATAACCACGTGTCTATAGTCGAGTGGTTGCATGACGTTCCATAGATCTCACAAGATCTGAATTCAAATCTGTCTACACTCAAATTATCACAATCCGTGACGACCAGAGTTTTTATATTTTCTCTCTAGAAAATAGTTTACCATTTTTTTAATAGTTCTATACAATCTACAGTTTATGAGAATTTAATGCCATGTAATTATCCTATTTCTAAGTGATATAAGTTAATCTATTTTAGGTGAAATGATATATAAATTATTCATCTTCTTATAAATATTTATCAGTTTATATCTTATTAACTCAAAAATAGCATAATAAATTATTAATTATGTTTTAAAAATTAAATTAAACATCAATAATTTGTATATGATAACTTTATATCTATCAAAATATATATGCTTATTATTATGAGGTTGAGGGTGAAAGGAAGTATATCTTCCTTCCTTTTGTGAACACCGACAGTGAGCCACTCAGATTTTGGCGCTTCACATGCGAGCTGTCCAAGCCCAACTCATATTGTGACAACCCGTCATGTGGACCTCACTGTCTCATAGATTCCAGGCTCACAGCGCTGCAGCGCACCGACCCCAACTCCTCCCTTATGAGTTTTCACTAACTCCATAATTAGATTGTTGGTGGGTCTCGAACCCAAGACATCACCCTTTAACACCAACGGACCTCTAGGACAGATTCTGTTGATGGGAAACCTACTTGGGAAATTTATAAAGAGTTTACATGAATTTTAATTAATTTTTTGAGTACTTTTGAAAATGGCCAAAACCGGCCTGATGTGTGAATCATTGAGTAGTTTTGGAACCAACCATGCAATGATAGGTTCTTGATTGTTGTTATCCGATCATATGCTTATGTGTTGTGTTTGTGGTTCCAGGAACAGACTTGGACCGTGGTAAGGGAAAGGAACTGTAAGGACTCCAGCCGTGGTAAGATGTGTGGTGATTGGGTCATTGTGGATAGATATGTGAAGTACTGATAACCTATTGTGATTGTTGTGAATTTATCATAGCCTAGTGTGCAACTTATTACTTATGAAACGATTGGATGATGTATGAATCTTATTTATTATCTATAAAATTTCGTTTTGCCTCTACTTGAATCTGATTGTCTAAGTGTGATTGAATGAACCTCAAAACATGGACAAATACTTAGAAAAATATTACACTTGAAATCGGAAGTAGATAAGTCAAACTGAAAAAATGATTAAGTATGGTCGGCGAAGCGAGAAGCCAATTTCAAAACTCTATCCACCGTGAATTCGTCGTTTCCATATTGTCTCCCACGTCCGAACCTCAATGTATTTCTCACCTCACAAAGGGTCGAGATAGCAGAATCGATAAGATCCAAAGGGAACCACCATCCCGTGCACACATTCTTCCGTCTCCGAAGCCGTTTATATGTTAGCAACATCAGTTATTTTTGTATGCATTAATCTACCATTTAATAAAACATTATATAATTTAACAATTCAATAATAGCATTACAATATATATATATATATATATATATATATATATATATAAACATTATAAACTGAAAATAACTACATTGTACGATAAATATAATAAAAATAATTATGAATATGTTCAAAATATATATTGTCTGAAAATAAATAATTAACACTAGTTATAAATTAAAAATTAAACTGATTATAATATGAACTAAATACCACATCAAATAAATATTACATCACTAAAACCTCTCTTACCCAAAAAGAATTTATTAACAATAAACAACATTAAGTTGATGAAAAAAAAACAATAAACAACATTAAATTGATTTAATCAATTTAAAATAAAATCTGCGATGTCGCGCGGTCACGCGGGTCATGATCTGATATTCTTTATTCCATACACACGCCATATAATATGTAGAAATAATATATTCTTTAAAAGGTACATATTTTAAAATGAAAGTAATCTAGAAGTACCAAAATTAAAATTTATTATTCATTATATTAAGTCATTTGATACATTATATACATCTATAAATAGGGGATTAAGCATAACAAAATGAAACAAAAGCCTCAAAAATCAGGCATACATAACTATTAACTCTACTTAAGAAAATGGTTCTCACAGATGCTGAGATTCTAGAGATTAAAAGTGAATTTGAACGTGTTAGAAAAATAACAGAAGTAGATGAAGAGCATATGAAGGTAAGCTTTCATTCTAATTCACTTTTAACCTTTGTTGTTTACATACAAATGCTTATTCAGATTTTTTAAAAAATAGGATCTAGAAAAGAAGATGACCGAATACCTTGAAAAGGAAAAGCTTGTGGGTAGTTTACTTAACGCTGTGCTAAAGATGACAAACAATTATGTTGCGAAGAAACAGGATTCCTCATCTCCATCAATGCCATCGGCCTCGGGCGACAAGGGAAAGCAGAAGTAGTATTCGTTCTTTCAAAGCTTTTATGGAATAACTAATCTGAGATTTGTATAATAAAGAAAAGATTTCATTGTCTTTCTGTTTCAAATATGTATGATTCTCATGATAAACCAATAAGTCTCTTTCATTTGTTTTTTGGATCCTTCTTCACCGAATCATATCGATAGAATTCGATCTAGCAATAATGAAATTTCTATTCTGTTAATGAATCACATAAAATTTTATCCAACTCCAAGATATATGGAATGTATGAAATCCGTATGAACCGAGATTAGATTCAATCAGAATTTTTTTATAAGAAAGAAATCCAAATGGAACAGAATTGAGAAATACCACTGGAACTTATGGAGTCTTGTAACGACTAGAAAAACGAAGTAATTTCATTTTCACCTATGATATTACATATTCCAATTCGATTGCCTATACATTTTTTCATCAAATAAAAATGTTTATTGATCAGACAATGTAGGATAGAAAGACAAACGTCAACCATTTTAAAAAGTTAAATCAGAACAGTCTTTGATACTACTAGTAAAAACACATATAGAGGAATAGGATCCTTCATATACCTCTGTTTTTCCCATCTGGTTTTAGATTAATGTAACTTGTAACTTGTAGAGCACATACAAGAGAGAGATCCTAACAACCACGGCAAGAAGACACAAAACCCAAATAAAGGGTGACTTAAATCCAAAAAAACAGGTGACTTAAAAACTCAAACAATGGGTGACACTTGAAGAAACTATAAGACCCTAGACTCACAACCAAAGCTAAAGACAATTCTTGACAATAGATAGCAATATTGATCTTTTCTATACCTCTCTTCATCATTTTAATTTTAAAATAAATTATGTTTTGGAAAATTAGCATACCACACAGATATTCAGGCACACACGCCTCCAATTTTTTCTCACAAACCTTATCTCTCTGAGTCTCATCATAGCTCTTCATCTTGTCTCTCTGGCGCTGATTGGCGCTGTGAGAGGGCTCCATCTTCTCCCCATGTCAATCTTCCTCTTCGGTGTAAGTTTCTCTCAGTGATCCCATATCCCCCATTTGGTTCCAGGGGTGGATCCATCACATTATGTAATTTGTGGCAGCAATACTAAAATATATTTCGATTAGCGACATTTACTTAAATTCTAGGTATTATTGAAAAAACACTTGCCTCACCTAAGCTCTACCGGAGTATGTCTCTGTCTGGTTAATGTTGACAACTCGATCACTGCAGTGTTGGGTGAGTTTGTTTTGAGTATAGAGATCCCACCGACAACGAGGGATGGTGCTGTAGAATAAACAGTACATTACTCCATGTTCAGAACTACGCTAGGCGCTAGTCAGACGGTAACTCTGGGCCTAGCGAGTTATCAAAAAATCGGGAAGTAAGCGGAGTAAATATACATATATATATATACATTAATAGATTTAAAAAATAGACGCAGAAGTCTTGAGTACTGTGGCGGGGACGGCGGTCGAAGTAGAAAGGGGTGCATGATACAATTCTTCCTCTGTTGAGCAACTTAATATCTATTTTTAAAAGTCATTTTTGTTTGTCCCACATCGGCTAACTATAAAAAAAAGGAACCTGAGGACTCTTATAAATACACATGCGGACAAATGAGCTTCATTGTTGGGCCAACCATTTGTCAATATAGTCTAATATTTTGGGTGTAAATCGGTTATGTATATTGTATACAATTAATCCGGTTTATAAACAAATAACCAGATTTCCGAGTTGTTATACAGATTTGGTCAAAAGCGTGGCGGTTGACCACCGTCAAGCGCCTGTGCGGACGCAAACGCGGTTAGGCGGCTGCGTTTTTGAACAGAGATATTACTATAAAATTCCCGTAAGAGTTTGGGAAAATTTTCATTTTAACATTTTCTGGCACCACAATTCAGTTACCAGAAATTGAGTCATTTTTCTGGTCCAGGTTCTTCAGGAATCAGCACAACTTCTACGTCAGCCTTTGATGACACAATTGGATACTTCGCTCCAGTCTCCCGGTACAACTTTTGAAACCGTAACTGATTCATCTTCCTGAGCGTATACTCACACACACACGCGCGCTCTCTTTTTACATGTTCAGAGATTCAGAGTTCGCTTATACCAGAAATTATGATGCAGCTAATGAGGAAACGGAGACCGAGTTCGCTGACATGACTCTGCATCAATTGGGGATGGAATAGGAGGATAATTAGGGTTTTGACTCAAAAATCGAGTCCTCTCTCGTTTCTCGAGGGGAAGAAAAGGCCTGTGGAGATACGTTGAAGCTTAGTTTCTCACAAACTGTAAATATGAATTGAGATTCTTACTCATCTAGAGAAACTCAGACGATCTCTATAGAAGGATCTTGAAGATATTAGAGTACACATCATATGTATGATATACTCTAATATCTTCAAGATCCTTCTATAATCTCATCTCTGTTCCAGATCGTAAGTTCGTAACCAACCATGACCTTTAGCAACAAGAAACAAAGGGATGGTTTAAGCAATTGGAAAAAATCAACCGGTCCAATCTATTTTAAACCCAAATAAACCAAACCAAAATCAGCTGGTCCTTGTCTTTCATCAAGTTTTCCTGTTTGGTGTTCTTTTGGGGTGTTCTCCTTTCTTCAGTAGGTTTCTTACTTTTCTGAATTTTCAAATTTTAAAGCTTTTCCTATTTTCAGTAATAGGTTTCACCATATAAACAAGTCCTATATGCTCTGTAATAGACACCTTAGTCTTGTGCTTCGTTCGTTAGCTCTTATACTTGAATTCAGCGTTATGGATTCTTTACATCGATCCCATGACTTCAAGACATACACAGACGTACAACGTGGGAGATTGGTCTCACAGATTCTATGAAGAATCGTACCACACTTTTCCCCATACAGTGGCAGTGGCAGAGAAAGTCTTGAAAATAATATAATATCAGCCTTACCCATTCGATTTTTAATGTGGCTGTGGCTGTCCCACACTCTCCAACTTCAGTTGTGGATGCTACTTCTGATTCAGTTATTGCTCTATAAGCTACCACATTTTGTCCATTTCCACATCCCAATTATGAGGGACAGTCTTGTGGAATAAAAAATATCATTATCAAAGCAATTCCTTCTGCCTCTATCAACATGATCTCATGTGTGCATATCTTGAAACATGTCTGGAAACATTAAACTTCAGATATATAAGTTGCATACAAGTGCATGGGGGCATGAAAACCGGGGAATATGCTTAAAGCAACATCCTGATGTGACAACATTCATCTGCGACCCAAAAGTTTGTTAGGCTAGGTGACCGATCCAGTTTCATTTAAAATTATTGAGATGTTTTATGGTTTTTCTGCCACTTGTCTCCTCAAGTGTCCGTTTCCTACACTAAGGCTTTTATGCCGGAAAAATCTGCCAGCTACATTGAAGTATAATCTAATGTGGTGGAAACAATCCAAAGTATTGAAATATGCCATATCTATATACTGTTCATATTAATACATGTGACATATATGAAGTTAATTAAATTTAATATGATGGTAACACCACAATCGGAATTTATTGATTTTTAACTTAGTTAATGAGATCATTCTGTAATTTAATAAACCTAAACCCAAATTAACAAAATCCAACCCGACCCACCCCATAAACCTGAGAAGACTTTGTCCCCAATTTGATTACCGTACATGTTAGGGTTCATATTTATTTATTTTTAAAAGACAGAGAGATGAAATTTGGTAGAGGATCTTGATCAAGGCAATTGAAGGCAATGTGCTTTGTTACTGTGGGTTGACAGCCAAGATCTCTCAAACTTGGACAGAAAAAAATATGGGTCTAAGATTCTATGGGTGTGAACAATGCAAGTACAAGATGATTGTGAATTATGTATCTATTGTCATGGAGCTCCTTGGGAAGTTCTTAAATTTGTCTTTGTGCTAGAGTGGAGGCGAGTGTATATGTCTCTCAACTCTGAAATTGACTCCCTCTCTCGGTCTCTATTACCTCATTGTGACCCTGAAATCGACTCCCTCTCTGCTACAAAGAAATCAATCTCCCTTTGTCTCTCAAATCTCTCTCAATCTCTATCTTTTTGAAATCTCTAATTTTTGTTTCTTTTGAACCCTAATTAAATCGATTCGGGGAACAAGTAGTTATTTCAGGTCGGGTTTATGGGTTGGGCCGGTTCAATTTTTGTTAATATGGATTTAGATTTATTAAATTACAGAATGACCCCATAAACTAAGCTGGAAATCAATTATACCCGATTGTGATGTTACCACCATATTAAATTTAGTTTCGTATATATGACATGTATTAACATAAATATTGTGTAGTTATTGACATATTAAAATACATTGGATGGTTTCCACCATATTATACTATATATTTTCCTTTGTTTTTATATCTAAAAGCCATAGCTTTCCCGCGAGGATGTATTATTGTTAAGGCTGACATTTTATCTATAAAACTTGATTTGATCCGTAATTCATTCGATTTGACTGAAAATTTTGGATATCCGTACAGTTTGTAGTAAAAATATATTAAAATTAATATCCGTTAAAATGAATTAAATTACAAATACCAAAATTTTAACATACGGATATCTTCTGGGCTCCAATATATATATGATACATCATCTCGACTAAATGTAGAGTTTATATAATTACTAGGGGTTGGCCCGCCCTTCGGGCGGATAAGTTTACGCTAAAAAATATTTTATATTGAAATATATTTTAGTTCTATAAAATATTTAGAATTTTACTTTGTATTGAAATAATAATATAATCTGTTTTTATTCTAAGATCACACTGCAAATTAATTTATTAAATTTTGTTGCTTTGAATTGAAATGATCACTAACATTTTTTTCCTAAATTAATAGGCGTATGTCCGTGCTTCAAGTGGAATATTGTGTTTTATTGTTGTTAAGTATAATCTATATGATGTAATTATTTGATCATTTTTATTTGCTAAAAGTATTATTTGGTATTTTGTTTGTGTTATGTAGTAATAGGTAATACATTAATATATTTTGTGTTTATTTTTTCAATATTGTGTAGTACTTATCAGTGATGGAGTGACCATCTGGTGTAAATCATAATAAATTTCAATAACAATGTATTTAGGTATGTGTTGATTATAAAATTAAAGATTTTAGCGTCAAATTGTATTCTATTTTTTAATATTTTTGAAAATTATTTTTTAAGATATTTTTTTTACCATTTCTCCATATTTTGACATTGAGTCATCACCATCTATGTATTTTGTTTACTTTTCTGTGTGTAGTGTTTTCACCATCACCATCAACGTCACCTATATGCTCTTGTTCTTCCTCGCATTCTTCGCCTCAATTATATTTGTTGTAAATCTTACTTATGATTTCCAAGCTGTGAAGTTGTTTCTCACAACATTATAGGCCGTTCAAGTCAATATTGGATCTTCCTCTTCTTCTTAAGATTTCAGCTAATGGTCCTTGGGTTAGGTCAGAGTTAAGGCATCTTTGATGTTGTCTTCCTTGTATTTGGCTTACCATTGATAGTCCATGTTCGTCTTGGTTTTCAAGATCTGATTTTTTATCTGACTTCTATGCTCTCTTTCATAACTCGAATATGGTTCCACAGTCTGCTGATGTCATTTTGTCTCCCTTTCTCTCTTTAATTTTTAATCTCATTGTAGCTATCATAGCTGCTTGCGTCTCTGGTGGTTTTCCCTTTCGCCATGTTTACCACTTCATGTTTGGATAGTATTTTCCTCTGTATATGCTTTGTGGGCTTCGAAAATTATTTATGGTCTGAATTCTAGTTTTTTGGTGGCTTCTTTCTTTTCCTCCCTCTGCTTGTTTTCTTCTTTCTCTGCTTCCCTCGTTATACTTGTGCAGAGTTAGTTTTTTGGGACTTTGTTCCCTTCTATCTAGAGCTTTATGGTTCTTTGTTGGCATGAATGCCTTGTGGTTGTTTAGTTTGTGAAGTACTTCTTACCTCTTAACTAATAGTTGTGCTTCCGGTGCTTAAGGCATTGTCTTCATGTTTCGTGGTGACTTTGACTTTTCGGTGAATATTCTTCCTTTGACATGCTTTGTTAGTTCTTTGCTTTAGTTCTTGATCACGCTATTTTGTGTTCAGAGGATTAATTGATTAATTAATCTCAAACTTTACATTTTTACTCTTTTCTGACCTATGCTTATTCTGGCCAAAACACTATAAGGTAATGTGTGGTAAGTAGTCTTTGTTTATGACCACCTTTCAGATTCAGACATTTATTGAATTAGTGTTATTATGATATTATTTTCTCTGTAATTTTGGAGGTTTTAGGTTTAGATTTGTGTTGTGCTTTAGTTTCTTCTTCTTAATTTGATTATTTTATAATTTTAATAGTAAGATAAATATATAATTTATGAATAAATATTAATTAAAATAATAAAATAGTGAAAGTTTATGCTATCTTTAGTTTTGAATAAATAAATTTTAAAATATATTTATATTATTTTATTTATTTTTCATTCATCTTGAATTTTAGTGAGTAATAAAATAGATTATTCATATGATGATGGTTAATGTGACAAAGATTATATATGATGAGTTGCATATAGAAGTCATTTGTGTACATTAGAGATTAAAATTACGATTAAAAGTTTTAGGGTCAATCCATAAAGAAAAATGCACAATTAAAAATTGTTTGGCCAAATTATACAAATCTTAAAAGAAAAAGATTTAAAATGTAAAAAAAAAAATATGAGGACACGTGTCGCAAAAGCCCCCTTCCACATGTCACATGAAGAGAGAAAACTTAACTTTTATATAGTATAGATTACTAGGTGGATGCCAGAAAATTTTGCTGTTTGAATGTTTTTGTAACAATACATTTATTATAGTTTTTCCAATTAAGATATTTTTTCATCATCAAAAATTGTATTTATGTTTGCTGTTAAATAGTAGTTTTAAATAATAATTATTTTTGAAAAAGATGATTATGACTGTTTTAAATATCTGTTGATATTTTGTATTTAACTGCTTTACTAAAATTAGTTATATTTAGTATTCATAATTCAAATTTAATAAAAATGAGGTTTGAAGGTATGTAGTATTGAAACATTTGATTTTAAATAATTTATAGCTAAAGACATATGTCTTTACTAAGATTAAAAGATAAAACAATATGATTGTTACACATTCTCTATATATTCATATTCAACTACATAGGAATATAAAACTACTATATCAATCACATAAATTACTTTCAAAATATATTATATAGTTTATAAATACTTAAGTAATAAAATGATTTTATGAGCATTAAATATATATTATATAAATGACATGTTTAATTACCATAATATTTTTATGAAATATATTTATATCGTTTGGATACTGATAAAAATTGGATGTAGCAGTGATTTTCTTACTCATAAAATAAATAAAATAAAAATATATTAACGAATCAAATTATAACAGTTTTCTAAAACTCAAAGACACCTAAGAAAAAAATTAATTAAGTGAGTTTTCATTTAATATAAAATTGATTTTCAAAATACATTTTATAAATTAATATATATATATATATATATAAGCTTCTATAAATGACTTAGAACCTCTTATAATAATTTAAAACATCTGATAAGCCAATATAAATAATTTTATAAATTTATTTATAATTTTATAAATGATTTACAAAGCATGCATGGAATTTATTAGATATTAATAGTTATTATGATACTTTATATACAAATATAAGCAATTTATAAATATATAAAAAAAAATTATCACATTATTACTCTTTCATAGTTTCAACAATTAGTTACCATAAATAAGGGGAAATTTCATAACTACACTTTGTGTAGTACCACAATTCAATAATACCACCAATAAATGAATATTTTCACAAATACACTTTTCATTAATGTGAAAAAGACTAAATTAACTTTAACTCATCTTCAACCTAATGTCTCCGTTGAGCTTTCGCCGTCGAGATTTCATAGTTTCATCGTCGTTTTCATTTACACCAGTGATCTTCACATCCTCCTCGACTTTCTTCACTCCCTCTTATAATTTCAAAAGCGAACGGATCTTCACACCACTCATCTTGAAATGGCGTCGGTGTTCCTGTATCACATGGTGGGAGATCTGACGGTGGGAAAGTCAGAGATGGTCGAGTTCTACGGGATGGGGATGGAGACAGTGGAATCCACGATTCGTGCTATTTGAGAGTCGACGGAGTGCGGAGTCCTGGTTTGGAGGAAGAGATCATCGATTCCTCCTCATGTGGTGGAGAACAGCGAGATGAGGCAGCAGAGGTTCGTGGGGATATTGAGTTCGCTTGATATTAGGCAGCAGAGGCTCGTGTCTCAAATTACCAACCTTGGTTAGCAAAATGAAGTATATAATGTTTTCTTGTGCTCTGTGTTTTTAATAACGATGTATCATAGAGAGCATGGATTGTATAAGCCTAAATGAGAGTTTCAAGTGTTTTTCTAAAAAAAATTAAGTGTATGTAGGGAGCAGGAAATGTAAAACCTGGAAGATGCATATTAATTATTTCAGACGCTGTAGAAAGTCATCCTCATTTGCATTTCAGATTTTGTGTCTATGGAGTTGACTGCAGTTTACTTTGTTAAACATCTCACTTTTTTCCACTTGAAAGGGTCACAAAGTTGATATGACTTGTGCTTACATCTATCTACTGCCCATTTGTTTGATCTTCTATAAGTAGACAACAGTGAATAGTTCTTTAAGCCTATCCAAGATAGAGTTTTCCTGTATATTTTCATCCTTGTTCTTCCTTTCTTGTGTGTATTGACCAGGTGGATCTGCCATGTTTACTTGAGCGTGCAGAAGCTTTTGAGCTGTCTCATATTTGACCTCTTGTGTTAGACTTCAAAATCACATACATCCCTATTATATAGAATATATACTTCCTCTTTGCAGTCTAAAAATTTATAAATCATTTATAAGGTTTAGAAAACAATTAATAAGACTTTATAAGAGTTTATAAAATCAGTGTATAAGGCTTTCTAAATCTATATATATATAAAATAGATTTTTCTCTCTTCATGTGACATGTGGAAGGGGGGTTTGTTGATATGTGTCCCCATTTTTTTTCTTCTTTTTACATTTTAGCTCATTCATTTTTTATATTATTGCAATTTAGTTCATCACTTTCTAATTATGTACTATTTAATTTTTTTCACAATAATTATCATCATTTGAAGTATTATAATATATTTCTCAGTCATAAAAATACACGATGAATTAAAAAATAAGTAAAGTAATATAAATATATCTTACTTATTTAATTCATTCACAACTAAAAACAATATAAACCTTCGCTATTTTATTATTTTACTACTTTAAAATTATTTACTTACAAATTATTTATTTAATTTTAATATTAATTAAACTAAAAAGAATAAACTAGATCACAACACATAAGTTAAACATAAAACATCCAGAATCACAAAGAAAAGCAAACCGTCGAAATAACACTAACTTAATAAAAGCTCAGAAATGAAAGGAAATCAATAACAATGACTAACTCACCTTGCTTTATCATAGAGTGTCATAAGCAGAATAAGAAAAAGTCAGAAAATGGTTGAAAGATAAACATTGAAACAAATCAACCTTTCGAACACAAAGAACTGCGATGCAAGACCAACACAAAAAATAAGAAAACATGTTACATAAAGAATCATCAACAGAAAGCTAAAATCGCTACGAAGCAGGAAGACACTTTCCTAACGCACCATAAGCATAACTACCAACTAAGAAATAAGAAGCACCTGGCAAACTAAACAAACACAAACAAAAGTTCATGTCAACAAAGAACCACAAAGCTCTGGATAGAAGGGACCAAAGCTCCAAGAAACTAACTCCGCACACTTATACTAAAGGAAGTAAAAGAAGAAAAGAAACAACCTTAGGGAGAAAAAATAGAAGCCAACTACCGCCAAAGCAGAGCGCAAGCTTGAGATCTGAAACAACCTTCGAAACCTACAAAGCATACACGGAGAAAAACACTATCCAAACCTAGAGTGGCAAGCATGACGAAATAAAGAGCCACAAGAGATGCGGACAGCGATGAAAGCTATAACGAGATGAAAAAACAGAGAAGGAAGGGTAGACGAATGAAATCGATAAATCGTGGACCCTTCCTTGAGCTACGAAAGAGAACATACAAGTTAGATCACCAGAATTCTAATCTTGAAAACTAAGACAAACATGGACTATTGACAGTAAACCAGGATAACAACATCAAAGACGACTAAACAAAGACCCAACCCAAGGAGGTGCAGTTCCTAACATCAGTTGAAATCTAAAGAAGAGGAGAAGCAGCCAATATTGATTGGAACAACTTACAATGCCGTTATAAACAACCAAACAACGGAAAACTTATAAATCCAATCTATAATGAAAATCAAATAATCTCACATGAAAAAGGGGAGGAAGAACAAGAGCATGGTGCTGAGTCTTTTTTCAATAATGGTGAGAAACACATCACACCTAAATGGTAAACGAAATATATAGATTGTGACCGTTCAATGTCAAAATATGGGGAGACGGCACAAAACATCTTAAATGTTCAAATAATTATAAAGAAAACATAAAATACAATTTTTATTGCTCAAACTGTTAATCTTCGATCAATAAAACAAATATATTGAAATTCAACATGATTTACATCAGAAACTTCAATATATTTTACATCATAGGTTCACTTCACTACTAATAAGTACTACTATACACCCAACAACACAATATTAAAAAGCCAAACACATAATATATTAACAGATTACATATTACTACATAGCACAATATTTAAAGCATTAGATCGTGCACTTAATTAATAAAGACAATCATATAATTACATCATCCAAAAAATCATAATTAACAATACTAGAACAATATTCCGCGCGAAGCGCGGACACTCCCCTAGTATATTATTAAAGTATAGTTCATTTATAAGAGTTTATAAAATCAGCCTATAAGGCTTTATAAAGATTATAAATAATTTATAAATGTTTATAAACCATTTATGAAGATTTAGAATCATTTATAAACCTTTATCAATAGTTTATATATATATATATATATATATATAAATATTTATATAACTATTTATAAAGGCTTATAAAATCATTTATAGAACATTTATAAATTTTATAAGGGTATGTAAAATTTCTGAAGCGGTGGAACCTTGCTTGCTGTCCACATGTGTTTCACAATCTGCCATATATCATTATCTCTTTACAAAAACTTATAAGGGTTTGTAAAATTATTTGTAAAAGTATATAAATCATTAATAAAGGCATATAAAACAAGTTATAAAATCCATAAACCATTTATAAATGTTTATAAAAAAGTTATGAAAGTTTATAACTAATTTATAAGGGGTATGAATACTATTAATAAGAGTTTATAAGGAGTATTTTAATTTATGAAAGCTTAAATTCAATTTGTAAGGAATATTTTAAGATTTGTATAGGTTTATAAATCAACTAAAAAAGTCTATAACCATTTAGAATATAAAACAATTTATAATGGTTTGTATAATAATTTATAAGTGTTTATAAGTTATGTAAATAATTTGTAAGGTTTTATAAAAGTAATTTATAAAGTTTATATATAACTATAAAGGATTATAAAATAATTTAAAAGAGTATATAAAATTTCTGAAGCGGTGGAGCTTTGCTTGCTGTCCGCATGTGCCTCAAAATCTGCCATGTATAATCATCTCTTTACAAAGCTTTATAAGGGTATGTAAAATTATTTGTAAAAGTATATAAACCATTAATAAAAGCATATAAAACAAGTTATAAAGTTTATACACCAATTTATGAGGGTTTATAAGGGTTTATAAATCAATTTTATAAGAATTTATAAATCAGTTTGTTAAAGTTTATATAATCATTTTAAGAGTTTATAAATAATTAGAAGGGAGTAATAGTAAGAGTTTATAAATCATTTTAAAAGGTTTATAACATTTTACAAAGAATTTATAAGTGTATATAAGAGTGATGAGTCTTTAATAAATGATATATTAATTTCATGAATAGATTATATAACTTATAACTCATTATAAAGTATCTTATAACTTATTAAAAAATCACTTATAAGCCTTTATAAAACTCAGATATAATATTTTATAAAGTATTATGTAGCTTATAACCTTTTATAAACCTTTATAAAACTCAGATATAATAGTTTATAAAGTATTACGTAGCTTATAACCCCTTATAAACATTTATAAAACTTAGATTTACTAGTTTCATGAAGAGATTATATAACTTATAACCCCTTATAAACTTTTATAAAACTCAGATATACTAGTTTCATGAACATATTATATAACTTATAACCTCTTATAAACCTTTATAAAACTCAAAAAATACTAGTTTCATGAAGTACTATATAAACTCAGAGATGAAAGACTGATAAATAATAACTTATAATTTTTTATAAGAGGGTGTAAGGACACATGTACAACATTTTAGACATAATTTAGAAGGGTTTATAATTTTTTTCTAGCTGCTTATAAAACTTTTGCTAACTTTATAAATTTTGAGCTTGTTAATTTCAGGGTCATCAACATGGAATGAGGAGCTCATTCGGCAGACTTTTGTTGCTGAAGATGCAAACTTGATCTTGCAGGCTGTAAAGACACGTAATCATGTACAAGTTAGCTAATGTTTTATAAAACCCTTATTTTCTTACTAAAATATCATTGGAGGGAAAGTTATAATAATCCTACATCTTTTATATTGTTTATAGATCAATTATAATTAGTATTTGAAGTTTGAAGATTGAAAATTTAACAGAGATTGAAGGAGTTGTGGAAGCCGGAGCTCGCCGTATCTTCTGAAGCAAACAAGTGTTGATTGACGTGTTCCAAGCAAGGCTTATCTCTTTGACGTGTGTCTTATCTCACCGTTTTCATTACGTTTTTATTTTCTTATGTTGACCTATGTTATGTTGCCCAAAAAAAATGTTGACCTCTGTTTCAATTAATTTGGGGTTTTTTAAAAATTGTGCCAATTTATGTTTTATGCCAATAAGAGTTTATAAATCATTTATAAGACTTTATAAATCGTTTATAATAATTTACAAATAATTTATAAAATTTTATAAATCCACATATAACTTATATGATATAAGGGTTTATAAAAATATTATTAGAGTTTAAAAATCTTCATATCATAATTTATAAGAGTTAACAAATCATTTAGAAGAATTTACAAATCCTTACAAAAAGTTATTAGTAAATCTTTCCAAAGCTATTTATAAGTGTTTATAATTTCTTATAAATCTTTGTAAATCATTTATAATTATTTATGAATCATTGATAAGAAATCAAAAAAGTATTTATAATGGTTTATAAAACCATTTACAAAAGCCTGAAGCGGTAGAGCTTTGCTAGCTGTCTGCATGTGCTACAGAATCAGCCACATATCATCATCTCTTTACAAAGTCTGCACGTGTTCTTTAGTTTTATGAATTTAGTATTGTGTATCAAAGTGTTGGGATTAAAGCCGAAAGGGTGTAAAGATGTTTATAAAGATTTTATATCAAATTTATAAGGGTTTATAAAGGGTTTAAATAAGTTTATAAAAAGTTTATATAAGATTTGTAAGAGTTTATAAAATGTTTTAATGGGGTTTGAAGAGTTTATATATGGTTTATATAAAAATACAAAAGTTTCTAAAACCATTTAAATATTTATATCAGTATTTGTAAATGCTTATAAAATCATTTATGAACCATTTATAAATTTTATAAGAGCTTATAATACCAGTTATGAACCATTTAATCAGTAAACAGTGAAAACGTAGGGCTAGTCTTCATAGCCTCAACCAGCTCAGAAAGATCAGACTCGATCTTCTCCAAGGAGTTCATTTTCACAGCTGCAATGTACAGCCACGAAGCAAAGTTGCCAGATTCACCAACCAAAGCCGCAGGCAACCAACCAAAGCCACAGGCACCTGAAAACAAACATTACACAATTGTATAAAACTATAAAACGCAAACAAAGTATAAACCCATATACACTTCCAGGGATATATCAATGCATAATCCATCGATTCATTACATTGCCTACCCAACAATCAAAGCCACATGTAAGAAATACACATGGCTTTCTACTCGAGGCATGTGACATAAACAAAAAGCTGGAGTCTTGTCTCATGGTGATAGAGCAGGGCATGCACACAAACTACTAAGAGATGACAGACTCAAGAACTACAAAGAGCATACTTGGCCAAGAGTGACAGAAAGCAAGCGTCCGGTGGGAAGACCAGGACGGCTACCACCTAAAGAGCGAGAAGAGAAGGCGCTGCTATAAAGAGCCTCCATTTGCCTTGGATCTTGTCATGACCCTCGGTAAGATCCACGGGTCCACCAGCGGATTCGAGCTGTTTAGCAGCTGTCTCAGCTCTTTGTAGGTCATCTACACTTGCCACGATTCCTCTGTTTAACCCCGAAACCACACTCTGCAACCCACACAACATCATAATCACAAAAGAGATTCATCAAATTTTAATTGAATCAGCCTGACTCACCAGTAACTTGAGTTTCAGCAATTCAATTCCTTCGTTATCTCCCGATGTCTCCGGTTCGCGAAAGGAGACATCCCCGACGGTTGATTTCACGCTGAGGCTTCTCTTTTCAGTTGTAGTGAGGATTAAATGAGACGATCTCGGAGTGGCGATGAGCACCATAACTCGTCGGACGTTAGTGTCATCGATTCTCGTCATCGGGGTCGTTGATTCTCGTCGTCAGAGTCGTCGAATCTCGCCGTAAGCTTCAATAACTTGTCCGACAAAGAAGAATAGAGATCAATGATGATGATATGTTTGATTTTAATAAATCATGGGTAGGATAGTACTTTATCTTATAAAATTTTAATGGTAAAGTTGGTTAGTGTATTTTTGAAATGTGATATCATGAAAGTGGTATTAGTGGCAATTTACCCATAAATAATTATTTCTAAAATTATGTAGATTATTTGAAAGGGGTAGTTGAATTATCCTTTCTTTTCAGATATAATTATAATAAATAAAATTAAAAACTCATCAGCCAATCAAATTTTAACAGTTTGAAGTGTTTATTTATGATAAATTTATTCTTTAAACATTGATAAATAATTTAAAAATAATATTAATAAACATGTTTGGATTTTGTAATATTTAAAATAGTTATTATTTAATTATATTCGAATATAATTCATCAACCGGAATATAAAATTATTATAATTATCAAATATACCATCAAATAAATACAATTTTCAAAATAACACATTAGTTAATGAGATAATGACTAAACTACCCTAGCGTTTTATCTGATAGCAACTCAATCAAAATAGCCGTCGTCGTTTTTCTTTGCTGCTCCGGCGGCTCTCACCTCCGTCGGGACTTATAAATTAATTTTCCTCGTCTCTCTTTGTCTTTGTCATGTTCTTCACGGAATCCATCTTCTCTCTAGCTTATGATCTCCATCTCCTTCTCTTTACTGAGAGGTTGATGTCTGGTGTGGGAGTAATCGTTTCGAATCCATGGCTACAAAGCCAGCTCACGCAAGTAGAGCTTCGTTCTCTCATTTCCAAGGTAACTCTGGAATATCCATGGCTATGCAATCTCGCTTTTCAATCTGCGTATAAACCTTTCTTATTCGTGTTTTAGTTTGCGGCGTTGAAGAATCAGAGAGATAAGGTTACGTTAGAGGATCTTCCACTTGTGTTGGTAAAGTCACTCACCTCTGCGTTCAACGAGAAAGAAATCAGAGAGATCTTACCAGATTTGGCTCCTGGTTAGAGCCCTTCTTCTTCTTCTGGTTTGCATCTCACTTTCCTTTTTTTTCGTTCATGCATTGTGCTCTTGGTTACAATCATCTGAATCTAGTAATTCAAATCAAAAAGTCTCTTCCTTTTATCTCCTGAACGGATCATAGAAATCGATTGTCTTGTTATTAGTCTGTGTCACAAATCTAAAGGTTTATGCTTTATTGATCAAAGTCTCTCTCTTTTGTACTTGCTGATCACAGTGTAACATGTGACACAGACTCTTATTGGTTCTCTGTGTGTGTTGATTGTTTTTTAAATTTGGTTCCCTGTAGCTAATCTAGCATGAGCTTCACTGGATTCTGGAACACAGCAGCAAGATCTATGCAAGCTAACTCAATGTTTCACATACCGAGAACTTGCCACCGCAACTAACAACTTCAGGCTCGATCATAAGAATCTATGATCGGACGTGGTGGTTTCGGTTCTGTTTTCAAAGGAAAGTTAGAGTTTCATCCTGGACAGGTAACTCTCAACATATATATCATCTACGGTTGTGATTTAAATAAAAAAAACTGTGATATATGTCTGATATAAACAGAGTCTTGTTTTTGTTTTTATTTGGTGTTAAAAGTTCAAGAATGTGGCTGTTAAGATGCTTGATACAACTGGTCATCAAGGAGACAAAGAATTTCTCGTGGAAGTCCTAATGCTCTCCCTCTTGCGCCACGAACACCTCGTGACATTGTTTGGTTACTGCGCTGAAGGTGAATAATCGTCGTTTATGAATACATGCACTAAAGGTGAAGGTTTTGACACTACAATTGTATGTTCTCACTCGTTTATGAAACCAAAAAGGTTGTGGTTTATTATATCGTGTGTGAATGAGTTTCTGCTGTTATGCATTAGTGGTCATAGCTCTGTTAGGAGATCAGGTTTCTTAAGTGTTGTGGAGTTTGGATGGTGTTTCTTCACGAGTCTTCAGTTAGGTTCTCCTTGGTGTGGCTTTTGGTTATGTTCTCTCTACCTTGAAGCTTCTAGGTCCTCCTTGTGGTGATCTCTGGTAATGCTTTGCTGTCCTTCCTTGTTATTTAGCTAATCTATAAATTTTTATAAAATAAATTATAAACCCTTACAAATCCGTTTATGAATCATAATAAATGATTTATAAGCCTTTGTAAATCATTTTATGATCTTTTGTTTTTAAATTACCAAATTCCCAGCTATTTTACATGAAATCAAATATTTCTACTTTCAAGTACACTAATGCTCGTTTACAGTTAATACATACAATTTAGATGGAACATAAAAGAGAGAGATAGAGATTGGCAGAAACATTATAACTATTTATAAATAATTTATAATTGTTTATAAATCCTGAGTGGATAGATAAAATCATATGCTTTAAGATATTCTTATAAGTGATTGCGTATCAGTGAGGAAAGTGGTATCAAAGCTACCAAAGACCTTGGTAAATACCTAGGGATGCCTATTTTGCAGAAGAGAATTAACAAAGACACATTTGGAGAAGTGGTAGAGCGAGTTTCTTCACGCTTGTCGGGATGGAAAGGGCGGGTCTTGAGCTTAGCAGGGCGCATTACTCTCACAAAATCTGTCCTCTCATCAATACCAGTCCACACCATGAGCACGATCCTCTTGCCGAAGTCGACACTGACTCAATTAGATAAAATCTCCAGAAACTTCGTGTGGGGAAGTTCGGGTGAGAAGAAGAAACAACACCTCTTAGCCTGGAGCAAAATATGCTTACCAAAAAGGGAAGGAGGACTCGGGATCCGAAAGGCAGAGAGTATGAATAAAGCTTTACTGTCGAAGATTGGTTGGAGGATTATGCAGGATGACAAGAGCCTATGGGCGCGTGTCATACGGGGAAAATATAAGGTGGGCTCTGTGCATGATCAAAGGTGGGCTACTGCGAAGAGCCACTGGTCTTCTACGTGGAGGAGCGTGAGTGTGGGTTTAAGGGAGGTAGTGCTACCAGAAACAAGCTGGGTTGTTGGGGATGGCACGTCGATTCACTTTTGGTGTGACAAATGGGTGACGAAAGAACCACTTCTGGACCTTAGTACTCTGACAGTCCCACCAATGCTTAGAGAAGCCACGGTTCGAGACTTATGGAGAAATGGGGCTGGCTGGGATATGGAGCGGATTGCAGACTATGTTCCACCAGAGATTATATTGCAGTTGTCTTCTATAGTGGTGGATAATGTGACAGGTGCAAGAGATCGACTGTCTTGGGGACCAAGTAATGATGGGAAGTTCTCTGTCAAATCGGCGTACTCGAGTTTAACTAAGACCACCACTCCAAGCGTAAATATGGAGAACTTATTCATGAAGGTGTGGAGACTACGGGTCCCAGAGAGGATTCGTGTTTTTATTTGGTTAGGAGTGAACCAAGTGCTAATGACGAATTCGGAAAGAAGGCGACGCCATTTGTGTGAGTCGAGCATTTGTCAAGTATGTAAAGGTGGAGAGGAGACAATTCTACATATTCTACGGGACTGTCCTGCAATGTCGGGGATTTGGATTCGTCTGGTCCCTTCTGGAAAACGCCAGGAGTTCTTTTCACGAACGCTACTGGAGTGGGTCTTTTGGAACATGAGTGGCATTGGCTCTGTCGATGGTGTTCCCTGGCCAACTGTTTTTGGTATGGGAGTGTGGTGGGGATGGAAATGGCGATGTGGAAATGTCTTTGGTGAGAATGGAAAATGTAGGGATCGCGTGCGGTTTATCAAAGAACTGAGTAGAGAGGTAGACAATGCCTACTCTAAAAGGGAGGGTCAATCTAAAGAGGTGCGGAGAGTAGAGAGACATATTGCTTGGAAGCCTCCGAACATAGGCTGGGTCAAATTGAATACTGATGGAGCTTCGCGCGGGAACCCTGGGAGAGCAACAGCTGGAGGCGTATTACGCAACACGGATGGGAGCTGGATCCAAGGATTTGCCGTTAATATTGGTTCGTGTTCTGCACCGTTAGCTGAGTTATGGGGGGTTTATTATGGCTTGGTTACAGCTTGGGAAAGGAGAGTTCCACAAGTGGAGCTAGAAATTGATTCGGAGTTGGTGGTTGGGTTTTTGACAAAGGGAATCAATGAGTCGCACCCTTTGTCCTTCCTAGTACGTTTGTGCTATGGCTTTCTCTCAAGGGACTGGACAGTCCGTGTGTCACATGTGTATAGGGAGGCTAATCGTCTTGCCGACGGATTGGCGAACTATGCTTCTTCACAACCATTAGGGTTCTATTTGTTAGATTCTTGTCCTGCAAGTGTTCTTTTGCTTTTGTCGGAGGATGTTAGAGGCACAACGTGCCCGCGACGAGTTCGTTTGTAGTTTGTTTTAATTTAATAAAGTTGGGGAGACTTTGTCTCCCCCTCCATTACCAAAAAAAAAAAATGAAAATACTGAAAGACTCTGTTGTGCATTGCCAAAATGTAAAGTCCGTAAGTTTGTGAATAATGGACAGTTCCTCATCTTGGTAAGGTGTCACATCTTCTGCATGTTTGAATCAAATATTGTATTTATTTTACTAATCTACAGCATGACTGATCTACCTATGTTAGGAAGATGGGGTAGATCTGACGACTATTCTTGCATATTACATGATGTGGGAAGAAACTTGATTACATTTATGATTACACTCTGTCTACTCCCTTTGAGCTCAAAGAGTTTGAACAATCACAAAGGTAAGTGAGTTCAGAGCTTTAACTAAAACACAACATTTTGCTTCTGTTACTGTAACTCTGTAAGAGAAGACTGAAGTAAAACTATCTTTCAGTGTCTCAGATTGCTAACTGCTGTTGTTTGGCCAGTCTTTCTCTCAACTCGAGACAACAGTACAGTAGAAAGAACACTTGAAGGAATACCTTCAACGGGACCGGTTCTGTATGTTGGCAATCACATGTTGTTTGGTCTCGAACCCCGTCCAGCAGCTATTCATTTCTTGAAAGAGAGAAACATACTGTTGTGTGGCCTTGCACATCCAGTGATGTTCACCAAAAATATAGGCTCAAAGCTCCCTGACATGCAGATGTTCGACTCAGCTAGAATAATAGGCGCAGTTCCTGTCTCCAATATGAATTTCTACGTACAAGCTGCTTCGTTCGAAGACTCATGTGCTCTTGTATCATGGATTGTATGTGATCCTTTAAATATCAGCTTACAAACCCTTAGATTAGTTTATAAATATTAAAATATCAACTTCTAAACCCTTGAATTAGTTGATAAACCTTTATAGATTAATTTATAAACCCTTATAAATCATTTTATGAGGTGTTTGTACATTAACTTAAAAATATTAATGAATTAGCTTTTTTTCTGAAACAAGAATGAATTAACTTAAAAATAAGGTTTATAATGAATTATCTTATAAAGCTTTATAAATCAGTTAATAAACTTTATAAATTATTTTTTGAAAGACCATTTTATAAACCCTAATAAATTAGTTCTTAAGCTTTCTAAATTGGTTTATAATCATTGTTTAATCCATTTATAAACCTATATAAATTCTTATAAGTCAGAAGCAAATATATAAAATAAATAAATTGACTTATAAACCCTTAAATTAGTTTATAAACCCCTTTAAATCAGTTTATAAACAAAACTGTATACGGGAACTTTGTGTTGTGTTGTTTGTTGATGAGATGATGTCGGCGTGCAGGCCTGTGTTGTTTGTTGATGTTCCTATTTCAGATATACGTTGTATTAACCATCTATATATTTGATAAAACACTTATAAATATTTATATAACTATTTATAAAATCTAATAAAACTATTTAAATGAGCTTAAAAAACTATTTACAAGAACTTATAAGCTATTTATTAGTGTTTATAAATTAATATACAAAGTATATAAATCTATTTATAAGAGTTTATAAATCACCAAATTAACAAACTTTCCACCATTTCTTTGCTTATTAGAGAACATCATTGTTTTAATTTATAAGTGTAAAATCATTTATAAGACTTTATAAAAATCATCTTAAGGTGTTATAAATATTTATAAAGTCATTTATAAGTATTTTATAAATTATTTATAATAGTTTAAAAATTACTTATAATGGAGTACAGATAATTTATAAATACTTATAAAATCACAATAAATGATTTTCAGTCTTTTATAAGGCTTTATAGATTACAAATACTATTGAGCATTGAGATGATTGAGCATTGAGAGATACTTGGGGTTTCAAAATTTGATCGGTGTGTGTCTAACATCGTTGTGTCCATAGAAATAGTAGCTTTGCGTATCAGAGTCTTGGAGCTGCTTGAGGAGGGGACATAAGAAGCACTAAGCCATTTGAAAACTTCAAACTTCTGAACCTCAACAGTGACTCCTCTGAGGTTGTCCATGTTCATAACAAACCATTACTTCATCGCATTAGTGACAAGATGAAAGATGACTTTCTCAGGAGCCTTGGAGTTGAGAGCAGTGGAGTTAACCACAACAGAAGTAGCAACAATGTTATCAGAAAACACACAGATCTAGAATTATATTGTTAAAGTATAATTCATTTATAAGAGTTTATAAAATCAGTCTATAAGACTTTATAATCATTTATAAATATCTATACATCATTTATGAAGATTTAGAAATCATTTATAAACTCTTATCAATGATAAATCAGTTTATAAATTCTTATAAATCAATTTATAAAATGCTATAAGTGTATATAAACTGGCATTTCCTCCACAACAGAGGGGATTTGAAACAGTAATGAAAGACTGAATCTAAAGCAAAACAGGGAGAAGGACAAAGACAACAACCAAACGTAAGAGGGAAAGGTCACCTATCAGTAGGTATTAGCTCCTGAATCTTACACATCACGTCCAAAGCAATGATCTCTTGTGCATTGAATATTATTTAAAACAGCATCGAGCTTCTCTGACCAGAATACTCTTCAACTAGTTTGAAGCTCCACGAGACACATAGGAAGGATAGAGACGCTCCCTGGTAACACTGTTAGCAATGACAGAGGCTACCACATTACGAGCTTGATCTAAATATGATTTAAGCTCCACGAACCTAAAGAAGCAAGGCAGTATGAAATCTTTCCTTGAGAACTTGACACGAAGGATGAGAGTACGGATTCAAGATGACCTCTCAAGCACTTATAAAGGGAGATTCAATAACATTATTCCAAAGACGCAACAAGCTTAAGCTCTCCAACGCCCAAGCTAAACTCAAGAGCTCCGCCTCTAGAAGAGATTGCACTCTCACAGACCGGTATACCTGGCTGGAGGATACCTGCACTCTCACAGACCGGTATACCTGCACTCTCACAGAAATTCGTCATGGTTTACTTGAGGTACCTGGTGCTTCAACATTCACAATGTGAGGATACTTCTAGTGTCAACTAGTACATCCTAGATGTTGTATTTCAGTTTAGCATTTACTAAAAGTTATATGTACACTGTATAAGAAGATTTGTGTGTCTTTATAAAGATTTATAAAACCAATCATATAAATATATAAAACACTTTTGTAGATAAACATTAATAAGAGTTTATAAAACGTTTCAAAAATCATTTATAAGAGTTCATATAGATTATTCTACAAGGTTTATAAGAACTTACTAGATTTTGACCCGCGCTTTTAAAGCGCGAGATTATTAATTTGTAAATATTTGTTGTTGACATATATATTAACTTTTGTATTTGACTATTTAAATGTTTAGGTTTGGTTTCAGTTTTATTTTTTTAGTTTTCGGTTAGATTCCGATTTTTGTTCAAGAGATAAAACATAATTTGACTATCTATGATCTTGGTTTTGGATTCAGTTTGGTTAATTTTGTTTTTTTTGTTTCAGATAACATTGTTAGTAACTTGATAAAATTCCGAGTTTGATTCGGTTCTGATTATGTTTCCGTATTTCAGATCAATTTGAACAATTTTGGTAAAATATTTTTCTATAGGATTTTTGGGATAAAATATCAGATATTTTGGATATATCTAAATACTTCAGATAAAATTATTTTCATGATTCAGTTCTGATCGAGAAATCAGAATAATTTTAAATAGTTAAGGTAAAAAGAATTTTAGGCTAACCCATTTTTGGGTAGTTTGGTTTTTATTATTTTTGAGAATATAAGAATCATTTTAAAACTAAAATTATGTGTATACCAGTAAAAACTCCAATATTATTGTCCAAACAAAATTCCAATGGAATATTTTATAATTATAAAACTAAAATAATTAATATTTTAGGTATAAATGTATTTTGGATATTTGTTTATGCATTCGGTTTTCGGTTTGGTTCTGAATTAGTTTTGATTTTTTCTTCTAGATATATATGAAACATTCAAATATTTATGAACTCAACTTCAGTTTCATATTTTTTTCTTCTATTTGAATTTGGTAAATGATTCTTGATTTATATATAGAGGTTTATTTTTTTTAAATCTATCTTCTTTTTGAAAAATAATTGATTCAAACGTATTCTATATATAGATATATATTTCAAATGAAATATTAAGAATGTTATCGTATTAAAACTGTTGGAAGTATCCACTTAGCAATTATAGAATACTTTTAGTATTTCAATGTTTATAACTATGATTTTTTTATTAGCTTTGTTCGATAATATATAATTAAGAAATAATGAGAACTGAGAGAATTTTACTTAAATTCTTGCAACCTATTTGTTAAGTTTACATAATCTTTGTTACAACAATATTGGAGTTTTGTTTTGAAAATATTGAATTTTAACATTAAATATTTCCATTTAGATTTTCTCTCATTTATTTCAAAAAATTTGATTTCCCTCATTTATTTTAAAATATTTTTAAAATGTAAACAAAATTTTTAAATTTGTCACAAAATCTATCATTTTGAATATTTTCAAAATATATATTTCCTTCCATTTATTTTTCATTTATCTATCATTTTTTCTTCTATTTGAATTTAATTATTGATTATTTATTTATATATAGAGGTCTAAATCTCTTTTTGAAATATGTCTTCTGTATGGAAAATAAATGATTCAAACTTATTTTTAGTGATATATATATATATATATATATATATATATATATATATATATATATATATATATATATATATATATATATATATATATATATATATATATATATATATCGAACAAAATATTAAGAATGTTATCGTATTAGAAAAAGTTGGAAGTACCTACTTAATAATTACAGAATACTTTTAGTATTTCAGTGTTTATA
Organism: Hirschfeldia incana; assembly: GCA_026261945.1. Taxonomy (NCBI): domain Eukaryota; kingdom Viridiplantae; phylum Streptophyta; class Magnoliopsida; order Brassicales; family Brassicaceae; genus Hirschfeldia; species Hirschfeldia incana. The sequence goes on from JABCMI010000033.1 coordinate 2,682,539, forward strand.
ACAACGGATTTTTGTTAGATTCCTTCGATAATATATAATTAAGAAATAGTGTGAATTGAGAGGATTTTTCTTAAATTTTTGAAACCTATTTGTTAAGTTTACATAATCTTTGTTAAAACAATATTGGAGTTTTGTTTTGACAACAATATTGGATTTTTAACATAGAATATTTCCATTTAGATTTTCTCTCATTTATTTCAAAATATTAGATTTCCTCCCATTTATTTTAAAATAATTTCAAAATGTATAACATATTTCTTAAAATTTTCAAAATATCTATCATTTTCAATGTTTTCAAAATATAGATTTGTTTCCATTTATTTTCCAACAAAAATGAATCTGTTTAATTTAAAATGTTTGAAAATCTTTCTTGTTTGTTAAGTTTAGATATTTCTATATGAAAAGATTTGAGATTTTATATATATTGAATTACAAAAAAATATCTTTTAACAATAATACTACAATATATGTATAGAATTATAGATTTGAAATTATTAATGGTGAGGAATATTCCACATGAATACAATATTTTTAATATCTTAGCATACCTACCCGGAGCTAATTTTTCTTGTGTAACACTGAAATGTTTTGAGAAGGAAACATTGCAAGAAACACCACTTGAGTACTGTTGCTTTTTAGCTGTCACCTTCATATCACTAAAAGATAAATAGATAAGCAAAAAGGGTCTAAGATCATATAATTATAAATATTTTATTATTTATATTTTAGTAAGATATAAGTTTATTGAAGATATAATAAGTAAAAACATATTATGTGTTTATATAAATCAGAAAAATTTATCACCAAAGTTTTAAAATTTAATACGATGAAAAAATAATAGTTTATATAATTTCAAATATTTAATAATATTTCAATGTAGATTTAGGCACGTTTTAAAAAGTTCAGGTAGGTTTTTAAAGTTTTAATTGAGTTCAGGTCGTATTTGACACTACACATTTGTTCGGGTTGTATTTGGCACGATCCAAATAGTTCAGGTTGGAATAGACACTTTTCCCTGCCTTGGCTCGATACATACGGATCGACGATTTATTTTATTTTAAGTTATACTGTTTTAGTTTTATTGCTGACACAAAGTAATATTTAGATTTAAATCTGCCTACTAGTACTATTTACATAAATTTGAGAAAAAAATGAACTTTTGGCAGAATAAACATTTCTTTTTTTTCCCTGCTTGGGAAAATGGTTGGCATATTCGTCTCATATACAAAACACAACTTGTTAGATAAATACTTCATTAAGACAGCTAATAAGCTCTAGTCAGAAGTTAGAAGATGTGTAAATGATTTAAGAATCATGATCACTTGAATAGAGTTCCTAGTGGTAATTGTGCGGGATAGAGAGGGGATATAATATGTATATATATATATAGGGCCGGCTTAAGGCATGGGGCAGAGGGGCGTGGGCCCTGGGGCCCAACCACTTTTTGACAAAAATAATGTTAGAAAGGGGTCTAATTTTTTTTGAATTGTTAAGAATAAATGCCCAAAATTTTAAATTGTATAAAAATACATGTAAAAAAAAAATATTTTCTTTTGCCCAAGGGCCCACAGGTACTTTGAACCGGCGCTGTGTATATATATATATGCTTTTAGTAGATGCAAAGCGGACACAATTCTTTGAATTTTAATTTTATGAATCTCCATGCTGTGAGTTGCTCCGCACCGATTTAATTTTAATCATGTCTGAAGTTGAAATAACCATATGTTTTAATCTCGTAATATTTCTTTTTACGAATTAGCCGTTTTCCAGCGGCATAAAGCCTTCAAAACGTGACAGGTTCGAATCCAACGGGCTGTGCGGATACTTGCGCTTATGTGATGATTGAGTCATCATCATCGTCAGGTTAGTGGACGATTTATAGAAGCGTAGCTGAACTTAATATTAGCGCAATAACGTTGGTTTTGTTTATGCTTCGTATTTAAATTTCCTTTGTTTTTGCAACTTCATATTCAAATTTATTTAAGCATGAAAGGCTATTTCTTAAATCAAATTTTCTAAAAGTTAATTTCTAACATGTGAAATCCGGCAGGGCTAACAAAAAAACGTCTAGAGAATCTAGTGTTGTCTTTTACAACCGCGACACACGCATTTTGAGTTTGATTGTTTGAACTTCACGGACGACACTAACACAAACTACCACATATTTGAGTCGGGATAGATTTATTTAGTTTCGTAGAAACATTGTGTTTTATTAAACGGTTTAAAACTAACTCGAAAAGACTACATAACCATTTTGGTTTCAAAAAAAAAAAAACTACATAACCATGGAATATGATTTGGCTATGTATCTATATAGATCTCCAATGAATATATATAATACAAACGCAGAAACGTTTGAGCATGTGTACGAGTGGGAATGCTTTTAGTGAGTTTATAGTTTAAATGCAACTTGATCAAATTAGCTATGAACATTATATATTTGCGTCTTGGCCGTTTCACATCCATGACATGACCCCTCAAATCTACATCTACTTCCACAATATTTCTCATAATGACGTCACTCTCAGAGACAATTTTGATCGTAACTCTCTTCTTATTATCTTCCTATTCACTAGCAAAACAGAGCTATGAATAAATTTGTAATAACCGGGCTTCGTAACCTGGTGATAATGGAACCTCAGCTGAGATGTCCGCCACTCAGTTTCGAAACCCGGCCACAGCGATTTAACATCCTTACTGTTGGGGCGCTGGACCCATTCGGAAGATATTTGGGAAAGTGGCTGCCCAGACACCAGAGATATCAAAAAAAAAAACAGAGCTATGAACTAGAGATTAAAGCCTTAAGATCCTTCGAGAATGGCATTTCGAGCGACCCTGTAGGAGCATTGGCAGACTGGACAACCACTGGTCTGGTACGACACTGCAACTGGACCGGAATCACCTGCGATCATACCGGTCATGTTGTCTCCCTTTCCTTGAAGGAAAAGCAACTTCAAGGTGTTCTGTGTCCAGCCGTAGCAAACCTCACCTATCTCCAGGTTCTTGATCTCACTTCCAACAATTTTACGGGTCAAATACCGGCTGAAATCGGGAAATTAACTGAGCTAAACCAGCTCGTTCTTTACCTAAATTATTTTTCTGGTTCGATTCCTTCTAAGATTTGGGAACTTAAGAATCTTGCGTCCCTTGATATGAGAAATTTGTTGACCGGTAACGTTCCTGAATCAGTATGCAAAACTAAATCGTTGGTATCTGTTAGAATAGGAAGCAATAACTTAACCGGGGAGATACCAAATTGCTTAGGAGATTTGGTTCATCTAGAGATGTTTGTTGCAGACGTTAACCAATTTAGTGGTTTGATTCCAGTATCAGTTGTTACTTTGGTTAATATAACGTTTATAGACCTGGGTAGTAACCAATTAACCGGTAAAATACCGAGAGAGATAGGAAAACTCCGGAATTTACAGGTTCTCGGTTTATATGATAACTTGTTGGAAGGAGAAATACTGGCTGAGATAGGAAACTGCAAAAGCTTGATCCAACTTGAGCTGTATGGTAACCAGTTAACCGGGAGAATACCAACGGAATTGGGAAATTTGGTTAAGCTAGAGACACTCCGGTTATACAAGAACAAACTGAGTTCTCCAATCCCATCAACCATGTTTCGGTGAACAAGGTTAACAAATTTGGGATTATCAGGAAACCAGTTGGTTGGACCGGTTCCGGAAGAAATCGGTTCTTTGAAGTCACTGAAAGTCCTTACGCTTCATTCAAACAACTTAACGGGGAAGTTTCCAAAGTCAATCACAAACTTGAGAAACTTGACATCGATAACGATGGGGTTCAACTAAATATCCGGTGAGCTCCCAGCGAATCTAGGGCTTCTTTCAAATCTTCAGAACCTGTCAGCGCACGACAATCTTCTTACCGGACCAATACCTTCCAGCATTAGCAACTGCACCAGTCTTAAAGTCTTGGACCTGTCTTTCAACCAGATGACTGGCAAGATTCCTAGAGGCTTAGGACGGACGAATCTTACTGCTATTTCTCTTGGACCGAATCGATTTAGAGGGGAGATTCCAAATGATATTTTCAACTGTTCAAACTTGGAAGTGCTTAATTTGGCGCGGAACAACCTAACAGGAACTCTGAAGCCATTAATAGGGAAGCTTCAGAAACTCAGGATACTGCAAGTGTTCTCTAACTCCCTCACTGGAACAATTCCTCGAGAGATTGGGAATCTGAGAGAGTTGATTCTCATGCAACTTCACACTAATCATTTCACAGGAAGAATCCCAAGGGAGATATCAAATCTAACTCTACTGCAGAGGCTTGAGCTGGATACAAATGATCTCGAAGGTTCTATTCCTGAAGAAATGTTTGGTATGAAGCAGCTCTCAGTGCTCGAGCTATCTAACAACAAATTATCAGGTCCAGTTCCTATCTTGTTGGGGAAGCTCGAATCTCTTACCTACTTGGGTCTTCATGGTAACAAGTTCAACGGGTCTATCCCTGTAAGCCTTAAGTCACTTGCGCATCTCAACACGTTCGATATCTCAGACAATCTTCTCACCGGAACCATCCCTGGGGAGCTGCTATCTTCGATGAGAAACTTACAGCTTAGTCTCAACTTCTCAAACAATTTACTGAGAGGAACCATCCCAAATGAGCTTGGAAAGCTAGAAATGGTTCAAGAAGTCGACTTTTCAAACAATCTCTTTTCTGGGTCCATTCCAAAATCTCTACAGGCCTGCAAAAACGTCTTCTTACTGGATTTCTCGAGGAACAATCTCACAGGCCAGATCCCAAATCAAGTCTTCGAGCAAGGAGGCACGGATATGATCAAAAGCTTGAACCTTTCAAGGACCATTCTCTCTGGTGGAATCCCCAAGAGCTTAGTCTCCCTGGATCTCTCTAGTAACAACCTCACAGGTGAAATTCCAGAGAGTCTCGCCAATCTCCCGACACTGAAACACCTCAAACTCGCTTCAAACCATCTCAAAGGCCACGTTCTGGACTGTTTGGCCATCCCATGGCGGTAAGACAGAGGACAACAAAGGCACCAGCAGAGTGGTGGTGGTCTTATGGAGCATCTACTCCAACACTTAGAGACTTTGCGGTGAAGGTTCTTAGTCTCACGTGTAGTGCAACCGGTTGTGAGAGGAATTGGAGCGTGTTTCAGCATCTCCATACTAAGAAAAGGAATCGTTTGACTCAGGAACGGTTGAACAACATGGTCTTTGTTAGGTACAACCGTACTCTGAAACGTCGTTACGATTTGAAGGACACAATTGATCCTGTCCTTTTAGATGAAATTGATGACAGTAATGAGTGGCTGGTAGGAAGAATGGAAGGAGAAGATGATGACCATGTTGATCTAGTGTATGGAGATGATGATTTCACGTGGGAAATGGTAAGCAGAGCTTACCATTTTGATGACTTTGATGATTTGAACTTTCAGATTTAAAGTTTGTTTCTGAATTTATTTTTTTCTGAGTTTATTTGTTTCTGAGTTTATTTTTATGACTTTGTTTTGAAGACTGAAGTTCTGTTTGTTTCTGAGTTTTTATGATCACGTGTTTTGGATTCAAGTTTTTTTTTTCTATAGGATTTGGAAGTTTAATTGTGTTTTATGTTAAGTTTTATAAAGATATGATTATATTTCAATTTTAATGTCTTAGGATAAACAGGAATGTATAAATATGAATAGATAACTACTAATCTTTCTTGTATTTTGCAGGTGACGCCTCAAATCCTAAAGGCAAGCCTAGGCGATCGCTATATATTGAGGCGACATTGACCTCCTCATCGCCTCAGAGCATGAGGCGCTATTTTAACCACAGCACGTTCCTGAAACCGGGGTGTTCAAAGCCATCAACGCATATGATCTGATGGGAAAGACAGATCTCTGCGGCAGAAAGAAGCCTCTCAAGCCATGTATGATGATGATAAACAAGAAGTCAAGACACTTCTCAAAGACAACGGCAATCATCGTTCTTGGAACAGCCGCGGTTCTCCTTATCACACTGCTTCTTGTCGCCCGTTGCAAGAAAAAGACTGAAACCTCGCCAGAGTCAGAGTCTCCAATGCCGAACTTGGACTCAGCTCTGAAGCTAAAGAGATTCGACCCGAAAGAGCTGAAGGAAGCAACAGATTCTCTCAACAACACCAACATCATCGGCTCAAGTAACTTAAGCACAGTGTACAAAGGTCAACTAGAGGATGGTACAGCAATTTCAGTAAAAGTATTGAACCTGAAGCAATTCTCAGCAGAATCAGATAAATGGTTTTACACAGAGGCCAAAACACTGAGCCAATTAAAGCATCGGAACCTGGTGAAGATCTTAGGGTTTGCTTGGGAGAGCGGGAAGATGAAAGTCTTGGTTCTTCCTTACATGGAGAAGGGAAGCTTAGAGGATGGGATTCACAGCTCAGCATCGATGGGATCCTTCTCTAAGAGAATCGATCTATGTATTGATATCGCAAGCGGGATCGACTACCTTTATTCTGGATTTGGATTCCCAATCGTTCACTGCGATCTGAAGCCGGCGAATATACTCCTCGACAGCGATAGTGTTACTCACGTCAGCAATTTCGGAACCGCTCGGATTCTAGGGCTACGTAAAGATGGAAGCGTCACAGCTTCTACCTTCCAAGGCACGATTGGATACTTAGCTCCAGGTACACATTTCAGAACCGTAATTTGAATGTAAACACAGTACTGATTAAATTAAATTGTATATATGGTTTATATCGGTTTAGTCAAACTGTAACTAACCGAGTAATCCAAAATATCTTTTCATCTCTAACAAACTTCTTCTTCGTTGTTTCTCTCTTTTGTACATGATCAGAGTTCGCTTATATGAGGAAAGTGACGATAAAGGCTGATGTGTTCAGCTTCGGGATCATAGTAATGGAGCTGATGACAAAGCGCCAGCGGAGACCAACTTCGTTGGACGATGATGAATCACGAGGCGTGAGTCTGCGTCAATTGGTGGAGGCATCGATTGGAGATGGAACAGAAGGGATGATTAGGGTTCTTGATTCAGAAATCGTGTCGTCCATCGTTTCTCGAGAGGAGGAAGAGGGCGTTGAAGATTTGTTGAAGCTGTGCTTGTTATGTACAAGCTATAGACCTGATCACCTGAAGATCAACCGGACATGAACGAGATTCTTACTCATCTAGATAAACTCAGAGGAAAGACGTTCTCTGTTCCAAATCGTAACCAACCAATGACATAGCTTTAGCAGCAAGAAACATAGGGATGGTTTAAGCAATTGGAAAAAAAAACAACCGGTCCAAATCTATTTTTAAACCCGAGTAAAACCAAACCAAAATCAGCCGGTCCTTGTCTTTCATCAAGTTTTCATTTTTGGGAAGTTGCCCTTTCTAGGTTTCTTAGAGCAACAACATCGCTGCTCTTTTCACGTTTCTTAAAGGGGGGTGGGGACCACGAGTTTTGCAAAAACCAATGGAGCCACGTTTGTTAATTAGTAAACATTAGTGGTTCGTTTTTAGTACTGTTTGCGGGCCTCACTAATACGTGACGACCCGCAAATGGCTCATCTAATTTTTTTTTTTTTTTAAATCAGAAAAAACGGAAAAAAGAAAAAAGACAAAAAGAACTAAAAACTAAAAAATGTTTGCAGCATGCTGTTGCTCTTACTTTTTCTAAAAAAGTTATTTCAGAAGCTTTTCCTAATTTTTTTTGCAAATAGTCTTGAGCTTTTCCTATTTTCTGTTATAGGTGAAACCTATATAAACAAGTCATATATGCTTTGTAATTAACAACTTAGTCTTGTTCCTCTTTCCTTACCTCTTATACTTAAATTCAGCGTTACGGGTTCTTCACATCGATCCCATGACTTCGAGATATCCACAGAAATACATCGTGGGAGATCGAGATCGGCCTTACGTTTTCAATGAAGAATCTTACCCCACTTTTTGCCATACGGTGACCGATGCTGATCATGCATCAGAGAAAGTTTTTGAAGAATGTAAAGCCACTATGCACCGTAGGGTGGCTGAAGCTGCTGCAATAGAGAAACTTTGCAAAGACTTTCAAGCCACTTTGCAAACCAGGGTGGCTGATGTCATACAGCAAGTTTGTGAAGAGTTTAAAACCAACATACCACATATGGTTGCATCAGCCAACGGAGCTGACCACGGCGTTCCAACCGTTTCTCAAGATCGCAAGGACCCTCCTCTCGTCGTCACTGACTGCTCAGACACCGAATCAGAAGACAGTAGTTTGTCTCGTGGAGATGTTCTGCCTGACTGCTCAGCCACCGAATCAGAAGACAGTCGCTTGTCTCGTGTAGCAGTTTTGCCTCTTCATCAGAAAAGAGAGCGAGATCATCACCATCGTTGGGATTCTTCAGGCTTCATAATCTCGATCCCTGAGTTTCATGGAGTATCCTCGTCATCAGACGCCTTTCGTGATTGGTCGGTTGCAGTGGAAGAGATTCTTGATTTCAAGAAAGTTCCCGAGGAACACCGTGTGTCTTTAGTAGCAACAAGTTTTCGCGGCTACGCTGCGTTTTGGTGGAACGGGTTCAAGCTCCAACGCTCTCATTACGGCCAAGAGAAGCTCGACTCTTGGGACAAACTGAAGAAACACATGAAGAGCGTTTTTGTTCCGGAAAACTACAACCGCTTGCTGTTACAAGAGTTCAATAACATCCGTCAGGGATATCGTATGGTTGATGAATACGCCACTGAGTTTTTCCAGCTGAGGTCTCAGATCGATGACGTTCAGGACTCTGAGCGTCAGCTGGTGGCACGGTTCATCGCAGGTCTCGACCCAAGAATTCAGAAAATGGTTAATCAGTTCAATCCCGCCACGGTTGCAGAAGCTCACCAACGCGCTGTGGTAGTGGAAGAACAACGAGCTCGTGGTGGCCCATGGGATTTCTGGTACAGATTTTGATCCAACACGACCAGTGACGTACCAACTTGGTCATTCTCCTAGCTCGTTGCTTCTTTACAAGTTTTCTCTTTGTTTTGATTCTTTTTCCTTCTTTACAAGCTTTAAGAATAGCTTACTAGTTCTTTGTTCAGTAGCTGAAACTGCAAAATAAAGTATCCAAAATCGCATTATGTTGGAATGATTGAAACTCTAAATAGTTAGTACAGTTACAAGCTGCAAAACCCTAAATAATATCTCCACTTTATCATCTTGCTTTGCTTGTAGTAGTAGACTACTTTTAATTAGTCTCTAGCTGATAAGTTTGAACTTGCTCATTCTGTATATCTTTCTCTGGCATATATGAAAAAACAGTAGTTTTTTTTTTTTTTTTTTGAACAAAAAAAAGAAAAAACAGTAGTTTATTGCAAATCAAAATACAAACAATCGAAGACAAAAACTTCATATATATTACATATGCATTAGCCTATATGTATGCTTTCTCGTATTGTAGGAATAACTTAAAAGATCGCTAACTACTCACAGACTATTCTAAATCATATACATCTCTACTCTGTGTCATTCACAACCACTGGTCCACTGCTGGTATAGGAACAATAGGTGGTCCCACGGTTGTTATATCATTGGAAAACAAAGAAGATGACCCTGGGATCAATCCCACAATAGCAGTTAAGTAGACTTGCCAAAGATTAGCTGTGAAAACCAGAGTCAAGACATATGAAATCTCACATATTTTTTTTAACTTAAACCTCACATAGTTTGTAGCTTTTCATTTCACTGTTCAAAGTTTTCCTCTTCCTGCTTGCAAGAAAAACAACAACCACAACAATCCATTGCCAGCAGAAGCCGCTGCGGTACCATAATAGATTGTCAAACATAATGTATCTGTCTAGTCTTAATTTACTTTCAAATTAATACCAAAAAGTTTAATTTGTTAGACTATATTTAGATATAGACGCATGTCTTTTTCCTCATTAGTTGGTTGGTATATGAATCAAGTAATGAAAAGTAGAGATCCATATCAAGGATTTTTCATATAATAACATTATTCAAAGAAGTTTTTTTAATAACTCAAAAGAGTCTCCATATCCATCATCCATGCCTAACAATTATACTATGGTCTTAAAAGTATACATATATGCATGCAATATTAAATAACACCATCACTTATTATGCGTTCCATATTGCTTCTATATATAATAGTACAACTATATCATCAAGGTTCTTTCTTGAAGAAAACTGAAGGAAACATATCCGTTAAAAGCTCATAGTCACTCTCATGGTGAAACTCTTGGTTGTGTTGTTGCTGATAGTTAGGATTTACATTCACACTAGCGTATGGCACACGGAAGAGATCATCATGTGAGAAGCTTCTCGGAGTATTGATGATGAAATCAGATATCGGAGATAGAGAGGATGAGTTATAATTAGATGCGGCGGGCCCAGAGAACATTGCGGAACGGCGAGTGGTCGGGATCGGGTGGTTGTGTTGACTTTCGTACGTTGTGATCACGACCGTGGGATCTTGGTAAGACCTCTCAACTCTCTTCTTCACGTTACACTTCTGCGTCGTGCATCTGTAGTAACTTCTGTTCTCGTAATTGACAAATATTATAGTATTAGCATGTGATTTAAAGTGTCAGTTACAAAAAATTAACTTTATACTAACTAACAAATCTAATTTGACTTTGTAAGCAATGTCAAAATCTTTATGAAATATATATAAATATTGGAATATTTAATTATCTGAGTAATGTGATGTGTGGTAAATAACAAAAGAACTAGATCATGACCCGCCCGGTCGGGCGGGTTTATTGTTTGCTTCACAAAATTTAATCGACGTTGTAAATTATTTTAAACTACATGGAGACACTACCATCATAATTTATGTTACTTAGAGAAGTGTATATAATACAGAAAATGATAGTTTCTGTTTGTGTCATAGATATCAATTTTGTATTGTCCTTAAGAATAGGACAAGGTCGATAAGGAATTTAATGAGTATTCCAAATGTGATTTCGAATATTGAGATGAAGTAACTATCGTAACTATGAATAATTCTCATATATTTTGAATGTAATATAAAGTAACTTCCTCATCGAGAAATTTTTTTTTATTCTAAGCATCTTCTGGAACAATTTTTACCACTTACTCACGCCATATAATAAAAATAGATACAAACTTTGGAATGGTTGGACCGTAGTGGACTAAATAAATGGACATGATAGACTCAATAGCATATAGTACACTCTTTTATGTCTTTATATCGTCTGAATACTATTCTTAATACCTTTCTTTATAATCATAAGATACAATATGCTGTATTATGTTATAAAAGTATATAAATTATGGTATTTTAATAATCGTAAGATACAATATGCAGAAGATATCAATCTTATACTATGTAATATGTTAGTGCAATTTAATATGTCGGTGGATGGTTGTTATAAATGGAAGCATTAATATCGGATCATTATAGCCACGTTTAGAAGGTCGTATATTAAATAATGTCATGCTATAGATTACTAATGTGTAGGATATTTTAATATTTTATATTTAAGATAGATGAGGTCCAACTTAAAAATCTACATAGAAGAAGTTGTAATGTTTCTGTTTTAATAAGATAGATGCCCGCAAAAATGATTTGACCAAATGACCTTTATCGATTATTTTCAATTTTAATATAAAAACTGAAATTTTGATCACACTAATTGAAAAAAATTGAAGTCATATTTATGACCAATGCTTGTGAATGTGAATATGAAAAATCAGCTGAATAGTCTAAGAAATACAGAAGCCACAAGAAGTTAATTTTCAAGCTGAAATTAAATTATCACAAAAAGACAAAAAAATAGATTAATAGAAAATAAAAATAAAATATTGATTGGTTTTAAATTTCCAAAAATGTTTGAAAACCTACTTTTCTTATTTTTATTAAAAAATAGCATAATAATTAAAAATTAGAGTTTCACACGTACGTTCATGCGGATGATGTTTTATTTTAATTTTTATAAATTATATGATGACACTTTTAAACATATATATTTTTGTTTATTTTTAGCTTCATACGTATCAGAAGGATCTAGAAGAATACGACTCTAACTCCACCTAAAAATTTATAATATCTAAGCGGATCTAATTTCAAGATTCATAAAAAAATTTGATATCCGAAAGAACTGATCCGTATTTAAAGGGATACCTGAATACTCATACATAACTAATTATGTAAATAAATAAATAAAATCATTCTAACATTTGGAATTATTATGGTTAACACGTAAAATAAATGATCTCGAATTATTATGGTAAAGATATATAATGAAGTAGTTAAGAAGTGTGAAAAAATGTAAAAGATATAATAAAATAATTAAAATAGGTAAGTTATGATTTGTAGTTGTATAATTAGATTAGTTTTATTTGTACTTCAGTTTTAATAATATAGATGAACGGATGAAATAATGATTTTACCAATACGAAAGCTAAAAAGTAAACTAAAAGCTACTTACAGTATGTTCAATATTTCATAAATTTACTGTACTTATTTGTGCAACTTACTGTACTTATCTATTATTAATTTACTAGATAAGGACCCGTGCGTTTGCACGGATTTCATCTGAAGTTTTAATTTCTCGACATCATAAAAGTAATGAATTTTCTTTTTTCACATTAATTATTGGATTTTTCAGTATATATTGGTGTAAGACTTATTACAGTAATAATAATGTGTTTTCTTTTGATTGGTATTTCTATTTCAATAATCATGATGTTAAATAGCATATTTTTTTTAAAAAAACTATTTCACTTTTAATTATTCTTTAAATAATATTAATTGAATTTTGTTGAAACTTATAAAATCATAAATTTCCTATATTTTGTATATTGTTTAAGACAAAGAAAAAATAACGCAATTCAAAATATTAATGTTACACGACATCAATCAATATGTATTATTGATAGTCAGCTAAATATTAAATATATTGCTAGATAAACGTCTATATTGTTTACTTTAGCAACAATGTTGTGACTTTAACCTCTATTTCTATAGATTATATGCTATCAAAAATTTCTTGATATACAATATTTTGTAGAAAACTATTGTTGTTATTTGTTCCTACTTTAAGAATCTGAAGCTTTGCAGTTGAAGTGATTTTTAATAGTGCGACGTACAATGGTTCATGAGTAAAGACTGTATTTGGCAAATATAGATCAACTTTGTTGAAGCTTTGATCTTAATTTTTATCGATAGTCATTGCATAGAAAATTCATATAGAGTATTGATGTTTTCAGTTTTAAAGGTCATCTCGCATTTATTAGCATGAAACTTATTCTAAAAAGAAAAAAAAAATTCTCATATAAGTACTGATTATAATTTCCGTTTCAATAATTTTTTTGCCTAAGCTAGTTATTAGTAACATTTTTTTCCATTGCAAAGTCATTTAATTGATTTAAGTTCCTTAGTAGGATGACTGGAACACTTATTTAAAGATCAGGTTTGTGATTTAGAATCCATAAAAAATTCAACATATTTAAAAGATATATGTTATATAAAATATGTTGATTTGCTACTTCTTCTTTGTCGTTGACACTATCAAAACTCAAATAGTCCTTTTGATCACCGCAGAAAACGTTAACATAGTTAGTTATTCACTTCTTGTTATGTTTATTGATAGAATTATATGTTTATAATTCTATCAATAATGTTTTACAATTATCATTTATTTAGGATTTTAGAAAAGGAAAATTAATATTAAATAAATTATTTTACAAATATTTTTTCTTTTGATTTTTTTTTTTGAAAATGAAAATGTCGAAAAAAATATTTTTAAATAATTTTTTAAAAAACAAATAATCGCTATTACTATCAAAAAATATTTTATAATTATCATCTATTTAGGATTTTGAAAAAGGAAAATTTTCATTAAATTAATTGTTTTTAAAAGAAATTGTTATTTTATGATTTTAGAAAAGGACAATTATTATCAAATTAGTCTATCAATAATGTTTTACAATTATCATTTATTTAGGATTTTAGAAAAGGAAAAATTAGTATTAAAGAAATTATTTTACAAATATTTTTTCTTTTGAATTTTTTTAAAATGAAAATGTCGAGAAAATTACTTTTAAATCATTTTTTTAAAACAATAATCGTTATTACTATCAAAAAAACTTTTATAATTATCATCTCTTTAAGATTTTTAAAAAGGAAAAGTAGTATTAAATTAATTGTTTTAAAAATATTATTTTTTGTATAGGATTTTTAAAAAGGAAATTTTCTAGAAAAATATTATTAAATAGTTTGACACATGTCACAATCTTAAATATATAATTGACATATGTCGCGATCATGTTAATAAGTAAATTTGAAAATTAAGCTTTATATAATAAGATAGCGGGTTAAGTTACCTCGGATAAGGACTATTTTTGACTGCCTTTTGGCCGTACTTCCTCCAACGATAGCCGTCTTCGAGATGTTCTACTTCGGTCTTAGTCACGAACGAGACTCGTGGCTCTCTTTGCTTCTTCTCCTCTTTCTTCTTCGTTTTAACTCTGAACCATATATATTAATGATCAATTAAATGAATACTCAGATATAGTAGACGGTTTTGTAATTAACGAAACCGTACCATACAATTGACTTTGAACTATATATAGAGTTAATAATGCTAAGTACCAAATGATTGGTAAAGACACATGTAATACAATAATCTTAGGTGGTATTCTATCAAAATGGGATTCGCTATTCTGTTTAATTCAAGGGGTGGATGTTTTAGCAATAATGTATAAACAGTTTTACAATCAGAATATCACATATGCATATATATATATATATATATATATATATATATATAACATGTATTGCACAAAATATATTGGGCTTTTGTGATTGAAATACTTTTATTTGCCGTTCTTTCAGATATAGAATTAGCATTCTAGCTTAACATGCTTACGTTAAATTACATTCTCACAAACATATTTAGTTTCATCAAAATAAAACCCCTACGATATTCTAAAAGATGTCCTTTTATGATATTTTTATTTCTCTATTCTCTATTCTCTATTCTCTATATATTTTCGTGCTGAAAAATCTTTATCTATTTTGATTAAGTAAAGAAAGTCATTTTCGAGAAATTAATTATAGATTGGCCCTGAACTAGAAAAAAAAAAAATCTCTTAAACAATTAAGGTTTTCGTGTTTGATAAAAGAAAATAATATTTTTTTTGTGCAAAGAGAAAATAATCTTTTAATAAAAATAAAATAATAGTTCGAGCACGATTCGTGTGATTTCTATCTCATTTAAATATATGAAATTTCATTACTAAAAAAAACTTATAAAACTTACACTTTCTGAGCACGTTGATCATCTTTTCCTCCATCGTCAGCTTCTCTTTTTCCCAGGCTCTTGACGGAATCTTCGCCCTGACGATGGTCGGCCTCACTCGAAGAAGGAGATGCAGAAACCCTAGTTTCACTCTCAGTGATTGCACCACCACTACCGACAACTTCTTGACTCTTGTTACTAGTGTTATAATTCAAAGCATTGTAAAACCCATTTTCTTGATCAAACGAAGGATTAAAAAACTCGGTGGAAGATGGCGAGAGCTCAAAACCCGATTCGTACACTCCATGAGGACTCGACTCTAGATCGTACACGATTGGTGATGAGATCATATTTGCATTATAAGTGGATGGACCAGAAACATAAGGGAGATTAAAAATATTTTGGCTGTTGACGTTGCTGTAATGATTATACGATGAAGTATAGTGATAGATGTTAAGATCTCTGGTTTCATTAGACATGATGAAAAACAAAGATTCAAACCCAAAAAAAAACTGAAGAAAAAATGAAGATACAAGAGACGAGCTTGAAAAAACTGAAGAAAAAACGAAGATACAAGAGACCAGCTTGAAGAAGATGAAAGAAAGAAAAGAAAACTAACTTTTCGCGTTTATGATTTTTTAGTCGGTCTACGTTTTGGTGTCAAGACTTTTGGGTCTTCTCGTATTTATGCCGTTTGAAAATATATATTTTATAATATGTCTTAACAGTAAAAATGGCATTTTAGAATCTGACTTTTATAAACAAAACTTTATAAAAATCAAAAGGTTGAATGAACTGGTTATAGGGTGTGAATGATTAAAAGGTTTCGGATTTGGATGACTTTTTAAGTAAAACTGTATAAGTAAATCAAAATGTATATCTATAATATAAAGTTGAGTTGGCGAAAAGCATTTTACTTCCCAAAGGGAGAGTTACAAAAGTGGCGTCTAGTAAGGAAACATTACGTGGCTTTGTTGCTTAAATGAACATCGAAACATAAATGAAAGCCATTTTTACCATAACTGAACTTCTTTAAAGTCTTTGAGCTCTATACAATGCATGCTCCCACATTTGATCAACATGAGGTACAATTGGGGTTCATACTTTTTCTTCCGGGGCATTAAAGTAAGATTAACAAAGTCACTATTCATCTCTTTTTAAAGATGTGGTAAAGGTGGAAACAGTCTCGTGGAGGAAGCCGATGACTAATGGTTAAACAGGTACCCGGGAACAGTCAGTCTCCGGTCATCGTTGTTTGGAGAAGAAAGAGCCAGTCAAAAATTCAAAACAATAAAGATAACAGAGGCGGATACTGTGAGGTTATTAGGGTGACGCGTGTTAAATATCGGCACCGGCATTTGACCGTAACCGACACATGACCTGGCACGTGGTGGACTACTGCATATTGTTCCTCAACCCTGATAAATATCAATATCAGACTTTAGTTTATGAAATTTTAATGTTCCAAGTCTTGATTATAAGTTTTTTTTTTGATAAACCCTATCGACTGTTCGGTCAATTTTGGTATATCGGTTGTCCGGTCAGCTTTGATAAAAATATACCAAAATGTTATATTGTGGACTAACTTTCGCGGTTCAACAGACACCATAAACTTCGAGCGGACTCGGATCGAACAGGCCATAAGATTCATCCAAGTTGGACCATCACAATGCATGTTTCAAGTTTGGGATGCTTTCCATCTAATGCTAAAGGATAGACAAACCGTCTGCATTTTTGGCTACCAGTAAACCAATTTGGTCAAAGTTCAATTGACGATTTTCCAGTAAAGTATTGTTAACAGAAGAGAATCAAATCTGTAACGTGGAACTGCACTCTTAGTTAAGAAACGTCCTACCATTCGCCTACCATGATGCAGACGATTATAAGTTAAAAAAATTTCCGATAAAAAAAAATAAAAGTTAAAATAATTCAAATTTATTATTGAGGTCAAATTTATTTAGGAATATAACAAATTTTAACATACGTTAAATATTAAACACGACAAAATATGTTACGAAACTAAATTCAAAATTATTGGAAAGGAAAGTAGTTGACAAAAAAATTGGAAAGTAACACTGAAATGCTGACGGATTACCAACGTCATCACGCTGCACAAATCGGTTCACATTAGAACGTTCCTCACGCATGTAAAATGAACATTAAAATAAGAAAATGAAGAAATATGGGTTGACAAAAAAGAAGAAGAAATATGGTCAAATTTACTATTAATTTAATGCTTTTGAAAACAAAATAATATAGTATATTTTAATGGAAAATATATATTTAAAAAAAATAACAAAAGGATATATTAATAAATAAATAAATAAATAAGGAGAGGGGAACATGATTCCTGACAGAAAAAGACAATGAGCAGTGAATTTATATTTGACTACAGTTTCCATTTGTATAGTCAATCTTTATGTATAAATAAACCTATTCAATATCTTAAGAAACTCGTTTAGAAATGTAAGAGCATCTGTATCGGGATATCTAAGCCCATATCTAAAGTTTTTTTGGTTGGAAAATAAATGAAAAAGAAATGAAAAAGTTGATAACGGGCCTTAAGTTAGAAGTTTCCGATTACGTTTGTTAGTGACAAGTGTGAGGCAAAGAGTGGCTCTAGGGTTAGAGGAGAGATAGCCTCTTTTTTCTTTCATCTCATCTCATATCAATCTCGTCTCATCTCGGATCGATTCCGACTCTGTCTCCCTCGTTCATCTCAGATCGATTCCGAGTCTCTCTCCCTCGTTCGAAATCACAAATATATCACCGATTCCGAAATCGATTCCGACTATCTCTCCCTCTTCGCCATCGGAATCCCATCTATTTTTCTCCCTTGTCGGCATCGAAACCCCTCGGAGTCGCTCTCAACGATCCGTTCTCTCCCTTGTCGGCACAAACTCCCATCGTTCGTCTCATTTACGTCGATCTGGTCCCTCCTCTCCTCGATTGGTCAACTCATCCGTCGAATCGACTCGCTAAAAGGTATGGCCTCCTCCTCCATTTTAGATTAAGAGGAATCTGTTGTCCTTAGTCGATATATCTGCCTTCGATTTGATGTTTTTGATGGGAATATGGTTAATCTGTCTGTCTGTGTTGAAAAAAAATCGAATTAGAATAAGTTTGTGATGTTCTGTGATGCTTTATATGTTCTGTGATTGGAATATGTTTGTGATGTTTTGTGATTGGAATATGTTTTTGATGGAATTTAGATGAATTGATCGGTTTAGGGCCGAACAGATTTACATATATTCAATTTAGATTTCGTGATCGGTTTTCATGTTTCGATAATGGTCTTATTTATGGTTTAATCAATGCTCATGTATGCAAAAGTTACTGGTTAGTTGAATCAATGCTCATGTATGCAAAAGTCATCGGTTTTCATGTATGCAAAAGTCATCGGTTTTCATGTATATAATCAATTTGTCTTTAATGGGTGGTCTTATTTTTCTGAATTTGACAGTGGTGATTAATTGTAAAACTAACTGGTTTGTTGAACTCTAGTTTGCGATTATCAGTTGACTGTCACTTACCATTGTTTGATATAGCTGTTGTTTACTTGTAAAAGTTACTGGTTAGTTGAAGTGTAATTTGTTTTAGGCTTTAGTTACATATGTTTCACTGACGTGTAGTTTGTTTGAAACCAAATGTAATGTGATAGCTTTGTACTTGTAAACCAAATCTAAGCTATAAATTTAAATAAATGTGTAAGTTGCTAGGTTTGTAGTTGTGTAAACTGTAATAAATTTTGATTAGTCTTTTCTAGTTTATTGTTAGTCTTTATTATCGAAACATATTACACATTACATTCACGCCTATTTAACGTTCTTCCCTTGTATCACATTACCTCCATCATCTTCTTTCTCTCTTCCTTAATACAACCAGTGTCCACACCGGTTTCTACTACTCCCTTCTCCCTTCTTATTGCTATGGATTCAAACCACCCATATAGTCAGTCATCTAGTTATGTAGGTCTTCTAAATAGTCAAAACTTTCCCTATGAAAACTTCCCTTCTAGTTTAAACACCGGATCCTCTGAACTCCCTCCTTTCAGTTCACAACAGACTCAAACTCCAACTGAACCTGAGGAGACCCCGGTGGAGCGTAGGGAGAGAAGAAAATGGACCCCAGCCGACGATTAGGTTATTATCAGTGCCTGGCTAAACACATCAAAGGACACTATTGTTGGTAACGACCAGAAAAGAGGGACCTTCTGGAAATGCGTGGCCGAGTACTATGCAGCAAGCCCTCATGGTATAGCTTGTGGTGAAAAAATCCCTCATCTCAACATCAAGCAGAGGTGGCACAAAATCAATGACCTCACCAACAAGTTTTGTGGCGCCTTAGAAGCTGCAGAGAGACAAAACAATAGTGGTTAGAGTGATCATGATGTGCTGAAGAAGGCTCATGAGATCTTCTATGCTGATAACAACTTCAAGTTTAACCTCGAGCACGCTTGGTGTGTCCTAAGATATGAACAGAAGTGGCTTAGCCTCAACACCACTAAAGCAAAGAGGAAAACCGGTGAGGAAGTTTCCCAAACTGACAGCACCAATCATGGTGACCCTGAGCTAAGGCCTGAAGGTGTGAAGGCTGCTAGAGCAAGAAGTAACAACCCTCAAGGGAAGGGTTTGTCTGAGTATAAGAGCATGTGGAAGCTTAAGATGGAAGATTTGGGTATGAAAGAGAAGCTGTCGAAGCTAGCCTTCTAGACACTCTCTTGGCAAAAAAAGAACCACTTACTGAACGTGAAGAAGTCGTGAAGAAAAAACTCTTGGCTCTGTATTTTTAAAATAAATGTGTTGTTGCTTGTTTCCTTGAACTCTGTTGCTTGTTTCCTTTAACTATGTTTCTTGTTTCTGTTATGTAATATTGTAACCCCTGCGTTTTAAATTAATGTCATGTTGCTTATGTTGCTTGTTCTATTTCTGCTTATGTTATTTTGGCATGGTGCTTACGTATACTTACCATTGAATGAATGTATTTTTTTTCAGGTTTACGACCAAATGGGAGGTTCTTACAATTACAGCTACACACAGCCTTCTCAATCGGAGTCCTATGGGTTAAAGACAACATAGAGTGGTCTCAGCGAAACATAACTTAACATTCTCATGGACCAAGCAGAGCTAAGTGCTCATCGCCTCCAGTACCCTCCACAACCTGAGCTTAGTGCTCAAAGCCTCCAGTACCCTCCACAACCTGAGCTTAGTGCTCAAAGCCTTCAGTACCCTCCACAACCTGAGGTGGAGTTTGGCTTCCCCAAGGAATGCTATTGTGGTGCTAAGCCTATTGTGTCAACTTCTCACACTCGAAATAATCCTGGAAGAAGGTTTTACACTTGTGAGAATGTTGATGACGGCGACTGCCATGTGTGGAAGTGGTGGGATGTCGCAGTAATGGAGGAGATGAAAGAGATGGCGACACAGATTGATCTCACTCAAATTACCCTAGGAGTGAATTACTCTCTCAAATAAGAGGTTCAGATGTAGTACTTAGGGATCGATTTCACGGGGAGCGAAGGAACACAAAATATATTAATCCTTAGTGACTAAGCTAGGTTGAAATGGTTTAAATGTAAATTGAAGTTGTGAGCAATGATTAATTGCTCAAGAGAATGTTTGAGGGTTGTAATCAAATAAGAGAAATAGTTAGATTCAAGGTTACTATTCAGCTAGTTCAGGATTATAATGCTATGGATGTTTTAATGAGTTGCTTGCATATACTAAAGAACTTCGACTCTTTAGAGTTGGCTAATAACTGTCCTTACTAGTCTCGTCTATTGATATGTCTGCCGACAATATCGATCGATGTTTAACAGCTTGTATCGATCGATATGTGTGTCGTCGATCGATTACTCTATTGGAGTATCGATCGATATAGCTCTAGATCGAATTGAATATATGTTCACCAAGATCATAGACCGGCTCTCGCTTATCCCTAGAGGATCTTAGCTTATTCAAGATGATGTCAGGAGATTGATTTATGGATTATATCAATTCCAAGATCATATTCTAGTTAGCTACTCTAGAATAAGCATTAGGGTTCATCAGGATAATGAGTATACAACTCAACAGTCCATAGTTGGGGCTAATCCCTCATAACTATTTGAACCCTAAATCTAACAATGGAATCTACTCAGACTTGACTGAGTGATTCATAGCATCTAGGTAATAATAGAGATTCATTTAGAAGACCGAACAATCAAGTTCCTCGTGATAACAAATCTCTTTGTATCTTTCTTCTAAACTTAGAATCCTATAACCTTAAATGAGAACAGAATTAAGATGAAAAAAATACTTTATTGATAAGTAAGAAGTACTAGAACAATGATATGTTGTAAAAGCTTACTTTACCAAAACACATAGGCAAAGGTATAAATATTGAGTACAATTAGGTTAAACTCGTCAGGGGCATTATAGTAATATTGAGACATCTTGGGCTTCAAGTCGATTGAGAATATTCTTCCTTCTTCTGCACGCTCGATATCGATCGATGGTACTATGTGTACATCGATCGATGGAGTATCTCGTCGTCATTTCTTCAAATGCGTTATCGATCGATTACACGAAGTGTGTATCGATCGATATGTAACTCTGGATATCGACCTCGATGTCTGATCTTCAAGTCATCTCGGGAAAACTCTCCTTTAAGCTCCAAATGGCACCTAAAACGTCACTTTACTCCAAAATGCCCTTGAACCTTAAAACATGCCTAAAAGACTCCAAAACATAGATATATATATAGTAAAATCATATAAATACCATGAGTAAAAGTGGGTCAAAATCATAGTATATCAACTCCCCCAGACTTAACCTTTTGCTTGTCCTCAAGCAAACACACAAGTAGTCTTAGAAAGAAGTTTGAAAATAGCAGGGACTCAATTTAAATCTTAACTTTAGGATCATCACCTCTACTTTGTTCCAAGCCACATCTTATGCCTATTAATCACATGAGTACACTATGACATATCCTAGCTTAGCAACTAAATCTCCTAACCAAATATCTTAACAATCTGTCTGTCTATCCCCTCTACTGATCTCATTTATGCATAAAAATAAAAGTGCAGGCTTTACCTTGGGGATATTGATCAAGAAACACATGGATTCAACTCAAGCAAGTTTCTGAACACACATGCAAGTCTTCTCTGATCCCTTTCTTCCCCTTTTTATCTCTCTTCTCTGGATCCTCGTAGTTTCAAATTTTGATGAACATTGATTGCCACAAAGGCTATCTTTGCGTTATCTCATTGACATATATCTTTGAATAAGCGAATAATGGGGTCGCAGGAATCACTCCTACCCCTCGCTTTGATCAATCTTTTAAAGTAGAATAACGGGGTCGCAGAAATCACTCCTACCCCTCTACTTCTCAAGATATCATATCACATCTTTATACAAATAATTTCTCTCTTTCCTTAGGATGCTGAAGAGAGAGAGGAAAGGGAATCAGAAGCACACAGACTATTACCTTCCAGACTTGCAGGAGGATTCCGATCCCTTGTATACCAAGCCCCAAGACAAGCAATAGATTGTCAGGTTAGGTTGGAGATCAGCTTTGGTTCTTCCAAACAATCATGAGAAGTATTATCGTAGGTGACAGTTGATCCACTTTAGCATCTATAGTACTTTCTGCAATCAACAGATCTAAGAATGGTGCTAAAGAGTGGTTAGATAAAAATAAAATTTTTGAAAAATATTCTAGTCCCTTTCTTGAATCAATAAAACCAATTTTGAAAACATTTTGGTGAAATCAAAAAGGTAAGGTAGCATCAGTAATCTCCCCCCAGACTTAAATCATACACTGTCCTCAGTGTATAATAGTCGGATTAGGGCATAAATAAATCATAAGGAATGTACTGATATCGAAAATTAGAACAATATACCTGACCGTGGATACGTATCGAGCGATAGTGAGTCGTCAATGTCGATCGATAAGGATAGGAATTTGTCGAGCGATGCCGACAGGATCGTATCGGTCGATAGAGATGGTAATCGTCTATAATCTGAAAAACTTAAAAACAAAAACGAAAAACGAAAAATAAAAAGCATAAATCAGATTTAACTAAATAAGAAAATACCTAATAGTGGGTTGTCTCCCACTCAGCGCTTTATTATAGTCTTTTAGCTTGACTATGGTAGTGTTGAGGCTAGTGAGGTGAGTTCATGACACTTGCTTCATAGCAAGCCTCATCCGTGTTCTCTCCATGTTTCTCTCCAAACCAAGTGGTGAAGAAGCTTCTTGTGGTTTTATCTCCTCTGGTTAGTTTCTCCCTTAATGCATTGACCTCGTTGTGCAGACGTTCTAGACCTGCTGCATTGCTCTCAATGTGGAACTGGTGGTTTCTGAATGTTGGATAGGTGTGTTGGGATAGATCACCGAGTTCTTCTTGGATGTCATTGAGTCTCTCAAATGTTCTCCTTCGTACCATGAGCATATCGATCGATCTCGGGTAGTCAATATCGATCGACACGGGTGTAGGTCTGTCGGTCGATGGCTTGTTTGGTATATCGGTCGATGCTAATGGTGCTGGTCTATCCGCGAGTTGTCTGGAGATGGTCTTGATTTCCTTCTGGATGTTCTCTATAGTGTACTCCATGCTCTTGACGTCGCTTTGCACTGGAAACCATAGTTTCTCAAAGCTTTGGTAGGAAGAATCTCCAACCTCTTGAATCATGGTGAAGAGATCTTGAACTGTCTTCTCAAAATCAGCTATGGTGTAAAACTCGCTGGAGTTCATATCGGGCGATGGACTAGGTGTCATATCGGTCGATGCTGCACGTCTGTAGTCCTCGCAGAGTTCTCTCAATGTATCTTCAACCTCTTGCAGTCAATTTTCCATTGGTGGGATCATCTCATCAGTGATTTTCTTCTTGCTGGTGTAGAAGGATTTCACCGTTTGGTGTGTGTGGTGTAGAGCCTTGATGATGTGATCCATGGTATCTGCCAGTATTGATGTGCGCTCCTTTAATGAGGTGAAGTTGTCTCTGAGATGCTCGTATTTGTCTTCTAGATCCTTGGTGGTGGCTGCCTCTTCTCGTCTAATGTCGTGATAGATGTTGCGGATGAGATTAGTGATTTCTTCTTTGCTGTAGGTGTTCTGCGAACGTCTATCGTTCGATGGGCGTTGGTCTTCATCGGTCGACGGTGTAGGATGAGCATCGGTCGATGTGTTGTGTCCAGCATCGGTCGATGGCGTCTCGTATGTTTCCAACTTCGAACGAAGAGTGGATACTTCTTCTTCTAGGGCGTCTTTCTTCTGCTGTTGAAGATCATAAGCGCTCTGAATCCAGTTGATTTCATATTGGAGTTCTGATCGTGCTCTCTTCATTTCATGTGGATAGGTAAAGGTTTGCCAGATGTAAGGACTCTTGGCCTCATGGATCATTCGTTGGACTTCAGCTTCTGTGTAGAGCTTCTCTTTAGGTTCCGCTCTGTTGAAGTGATCTGCATGTATAGGCAAACAAAAGCAAGACCAATCAAATAGTGATGCTCTGTTAAGTAACTCTTCTATGGCTTCCTTTGAAACATGGATGATGTCTCCATTGACTCCTCTGGCATATCCAGATTCATCTCTGAAAACTCCAAATTCGTCCTTCTTCTCCCATAAGAAGCGTCGAATTCCATCTTTGAAAGCTCGTCTGCCCATCTCACGGTCCATATCGAACGATATACGATTATGTTTATCGATCGATATGTGTTGAAATTCTAAATCCTCCATGTTGAGATGATCAGCTATAGCTCCGTCTTGATTGGATACTGTGGTTGTGCTGATGTGCTGATGGTGCTGATGGACAGGGGTGTCAGGTAGTTGTTTGAAGAAGTTTATGGATCCATTGGCGGTTTGAAGGATGTCTCCTATGTTCTTCTTTGTGATTGGGATGATTCTCTCATCCATTGCTCGTGCATTGCCTTCTGGATCTCTGAAAATACCAAACTCATCCGGAGTTAGATAACCAAAATCAATATTATTTATTTGTACCTCGGATGGTGTAGTGGTGGTATCGAGCGATGCTGTATCAGGTGCATCGGTCGATGTTGGCTGACGTTTGTCGATCGATTGTTGTTGAAACGTATCGATCGATGGGACTTCCTCATGTTGAATTGCATATTGCAGTGGAATTGCCTCTACTGCAAAACTCTCATTGTAGTCGCTTGCCCAACTTCCAATTGAGTAGTCTCTGTCTCTTATATCCTTAGATGGTGTGTAAATGGATATAAAGTCGATAGGATCGCTTGATGGTTGATAGGTTCGTTTGAGCGATCGTCTTGGTTGCATATCGGTCGATGAAGGCTTGCTTACATCGGTCGATGCGTTGAATATGAAGGTGTGGGAAGTGTGTCCTTCTTCTTCTTCACGAATGAATCTGTACTCTGTAGCTCGTTCTTCCTCGTAATCTTCATCGTATTCCTCCTCTAGAGTTATGTAGTCGTCCGGTTCTGATGTAGCTGGCTTGAAATCTCTATTTTGAAACTCCACAATAGGTTTGTCTGTTGATGATGGGGTTTCAGCGTTGTTCCTCCAAAAGGGCTATCTATCGATCGATGTGGTGTTAGCTACGTCGGTCGATGAGATGATATGGGTATCGGGCGATGGGATGTTGCTCTCATCGGTCGATGTAACCGGATTGGTTTCATATTCAGCCATGGAATCATACGCATGGGAACAAAAACAAGCTGCTACGACTTTTGTGGTCTCCTTAGCTGGTAGCTTGATGACCTGGATGGGATCATAGAGGGTGGTGGGACTTATTAGGGTTAGGCAGAGCTTGTTGAACTTTAGGTCACAAACGGCTCCGACGGTGGCTAGGAAAGCTCTTCCAAGTAGTAGTGGTGTTTTGAAGTTGAGCTTGACATCCAGGACGTGGAAGTCAGTAGGGATGATGGCATCTCCAATCTGTACCTCAAGATTTCGAATTATGCCTCCAGATTTCTGTTGAGAACAATCCACAAAGATGAATGTCTCATTAGTAGGCTCTATCTTCAGATGTAAGTGATATGCCATGATCTTAGGTATGATGCTGACTCCTGATCCTGTATCACATAAGGCACGAGGAAATTCAATGCCCCTGATGGAACATGGTACTGTGAACTTCCCTGGATCGGTCCTCTTTGGTAGTGTGATCCTCTTCTTCAAGCTGTCACGAACATGGTGAAACATCCTCTTGATGTCTTCTTCTGTCTCCTTGGTCTCTCTGAAGAACATGCACAATCTGTGAGATAAGTAGGCTTCTTCAAAGGGTTTCTCTGCAGGGATCCTTAGAACTCGTTTCCTGAAGTTTTCCATCTCTGCTTCATTAGCTCCCCTTTTAAGGTGCTTTGCAATCTTCTCTTTCCTTTTTCGTAAGACTCTTCCTAGGTTTTCCTTTTCTGGCTCCATGGGTTCAATGATGTCTGTGGGTTTCTTCAATATGGCTGTAGGAAGGGATTTGGAAAGTTTGGACTGCTCCCGGAGTGCATTAAGTCGTGCTACGTCGATTATGGGTAGTTGCACTCGGCAGTGGGGGATAGTATATCGATCGGTGGCGACGGCTGTATGTCGGTCGATATTGGTGTCTCTGGATCGGTCGATGGAAAGGTCTCTATATCGATCGATGGGGTCCGAAGATCGGGTCCGAAGATCGGTTGACGTCCATACCGGTGGGTGGTCGTGGGTGTTTGGCTGCAAAGGCTTCGTGTGACATGATTTTGACTGAATTGCACTCGTTGGTGGGTTCCTCGAAGTCTATCGATCGATACTCGTCAAAGTTTATCGATCGCTTTGCTTTTGGTGATATCGATCGATGTCGAGCTGATGATGTCGATCGATATGAGTCAAATCCGGCTTCGGGCAAAGCTTCACCTGTCGAATTTTGCAGCTTATCCTGGGGAATTTCCTCCCAGAAATCATCATCTATGATGGCATTGACGTGGTGGTGAGTAGTAGGCTCTCCTGGTGCTCTTGCCAAGGCTTCTTGTTTCTTCAAAGCCTCTCCTGTCTGAACTACTTGAGTCTCCACTTTCTTCACATAGGTATTCAAAGTATCAAGCTTTGAATTCAGAGTGGTGTAGACGGAGTCAATCTTTCCGTTGAAATCCACCTGGAGTTTCTGTTGTGTCTGTAGAACTCTTTCCAGCATTTCTTCTAGCTTGCTTTCCTGGGTGGGTGGGGGTGGATTGATGTAAAAGGAGTTTCCATAGCTCATGTTGTTGTTGGGGTTGCTGCTGTTGTAGGAAGGTTTCTGCGAACTGTAGTTGCTCATCTGTCCTGAGAAGTTTCGGTTTCCTCCTTGGTTTCCAGATCTCTAAAATCAAGCTCCACTGATCCAGTTCACATCTTCGTCTACTTGATCTTCTGCGGTTTCTGCATCCTCAACTGAGCAAATCTGCTTGTTAAGCAGCTTCTGAACATTATCCAGCTGTGATTGGAATTCACTAATATGTTCCTTCCCAAGGAATGATACAGATTTTGCTTTGACGGTGTTCTTCGTGCTGTTGCTTGAAGCCAAGTTATCAATTAACTTCACAGCGTCATGTGGATTCCTTGTGCTGAAATTTTCTTCACTAGCAGTGTCCAAAGCCATTTGATACTTTAGAGCGATGCCTCTGTAGAAGGTGCAGAGTAGTTGCACGTTGTTGTATCCATGATGTGGGCAGTCGCGCTGGTAGGACTTGAATCTGTTCCAGGTATCCTTGAAAGATTCTCCAGGTTCCTGAGTGAATGTAGCAATTTTCCTTCTCCAGTCCTCAGCACGTGACTCATCAAAGAAGTTACGCAGGAATGCGTTTTTGATGTCCTTCCAGGTAGTGAGGGAACCTGGTGGCAGTTGTCGCAGTCACTGCAAAGCTTCTCCTGATAGAGAGTATTTGAAAAGCTTGCAGAAAAGATAGTCTTCAGGGACTCCGTTGGCTTGATGGAAGATATAATATCTTCGTATCTTTCCAGATGATCCATAGGATGCTCATGAGATAACCCACAGAAGGGTATCTGTCCTACGAGACCGTAGTACTGCGGCTTGAGCTCGAAATCTCCTCTCTGAATAGCAGGAGGGCGGATGGCTGATCGGTTGGTATAGAGCTGATCTGGACGGTTGTAATCAGCCAGGGTTCTAGCTCCGTTGGCTTCATCTGCAGGTTGGATGAAGTCTGTAGTGTCTTGTTCAGGAATGATTTCCTTTTGAGCATTCAGCTTCTAATATGCTGCGTTACGCATGTGACCATCTTGATCACGCAGGTCTCCATTCTCATCGGTTCTGAGAATAATAGGCGCTACCATGGTTCGTCGGGTAGTATCGATCGATGTTAGATGATCTATATCGATCGATGTCGAATGAAGAGTATCGGTCGACGGTCGGTTGTCGAGCGACGAAGTGCGGCGAGTATCGGTCGACATAGAAGGTGTCTCGGTCGACTGTGGTAGAACAGTATCGGTCGACGAACGGGTGTTGATGTCGATCGATGTTGGTGTATCGGTCGACAAGGTAGAAGTTATGTCGATCGATGTGGAACGTAAGTTCTTGCGGATGCTACGTTCCAAGCTGTGGGGTCTTCTGAGTACACAAGTTGATGATTCTTGTTGCTTCTGGTATTGTTGGACATGTACCTGAAAATCAAGAATTTTTTTTTTTTTGCGTCAGAAGGTGATTAGCAGAAATTTAAATAACCAAGACCTAATCAGATTAAATCTAATTGCGATCTTAGCTCCCGGCAACGGTGCCAAATTTGATCTCACTCAAATTACCCTAGGAGTGAATTACTCTCTCAAATAAGAGGTTCAGATGTAGTACTGAGGGATCTATTTCACGGGGAGCGAAGGAACACAAAAGATATTAATCCTTAGTGACTAAGCTAGGTTGAAATGGTTTAAATGTAAATTGCAGTTGTGAGCAATGATTAATTGCTCAAGAGAATGCTTGAGGGTTGTAATCAAATAAGAGAAATAGTTAGATTCAAGGTTACTATTCAGCTAGTTCAGGATTATAATGC
Organism: Hirschfeldia incana; assembly: GCA_026261945.1. Classification (NCBI taxonomy): domain Eukaryota; kingdom Viridiplantae; phylum Streptophyta; class Magnoliopsida; order Brassicales; family Brassicaceae; genus Hirschfeldia; species Hirschfeldia incana. The sequence continues at coordinate 2,711,709 of JABCMI010000033.1, forward strand.
TATGGATGTTTTAATGAGTTGCTTGCATATACTAAAGAACTTCGACTCTTTAGAGTTGGCTAATAACTGTCGTTACTAGTCTCGTCTATTGATCTGTCTGCCGACAATATCGATCGATTTTTGACAGCTTGTATCGATCGATATGTGTGTCGTCGATCGATTACTCTATTGGAGTATCGATCGATATAGCTCTAGATCGAATCGAATATATGTTCACCAAGATCATAGACCGGCTCTCGCTTATCCCTAGAGGATCTTAACTTATTCAAGATGATGTCAGGAGATTGATTTATGGATTAAATCAATTCCAAGATCATATTCTAGTTAACTACTCTAGAATAAGCATTAGGATTCATTAGGATAATGAGTATACAACTCAACAATCCATAGTTGGGGCTAATCCCTCATAACTATTTGAACCCTAAATCTAACAATGGAATCTACTCAGACATGACTGAGTGATTCATAGCATCTAGGTAATAATAGAGATTCATTTAGAAGACCGAACAATCAAGTTCCTCGTGATAACAAATCTCTTTGTATCTTTCTTCTAAACTTAGAATCATATAACCTTAGATGAGAACAAAATTAAGATGAAAAGAATACTTTATTGATAAGTAAGAAGTACTAGAACAATGATATGTTGTAAAAGCTTACTTTGCCAAAACACATAGGCAAAGGTATAAATATTGAGTACAATTAGGTTAAAAACTCGTCAGGGGCATTATAGTAATATTGAGACATCTTGGGCTTCAAGTCGATTGAGAATATTCTTCCTTCTTCTGCACGCTCGATATCGATCGATGGTACTATGTGTACATCGATTGATGGAGTATCTCGTCGTCATTTCTTCAAATGCGTTATCGATCGATTACACGAAGTGTGTATCGATCGATATGTAACTCTGGATATCGACCTCGATGTCTGATCTTCAAGTCATCTCGGGAAAACTCTCCTTTAAGCTCCAAATGACACCTAAAACGTCACTTTACTTCAAAATACCTTTGAACCTGAAAACATACCTAAAAGACTCCAAAACATAGATATATATAGTAAAATCATATAAATACCATGAGTAAAAGTGGGTCAAAATCATGGTATATCACAGAACGAACAGTTGGCTTCAAAGGTTGATTATCTAACCTATTTGATGGACTATGACACTCAACTGAACGAGTTAAGGATCTCCAGACTTGCACCGAACAGAAGGTACTTACGCTTGAGAAGCTGGTAACTGAGTTAGGTAAGAAGAATTGTAGGTATGCGCATGGGATTGAAGTCCTATTGGATGTGTTGGCTATTGCATTTGGAGTAGTAGCTATGATCCTCGTGTTTAAGTAGTTACTTATGTGTTGGCAATGGTTGTAAAATGTATTTTGGAATGTTGTTTAAGTAGTTCAGACTGTTAATTAAGTAGCCATTTATGTTTGGCTATTGTTGTCATATGTATTCGGAAAGAATGATGAACCATTTCATGTAGAACTTGTAATATTATGAACAATGCAATTACTCTGATTCGGAAATATCTCCTGTATGTGCATTGATTGTTGTTACTCATGTGTAAAATATGCAAAGAAAGATAGTATGACATAATGGAAAGTAGTTCACATGTTCTCGTTTGTTTCTTCAGAAGAAACCAATATAGTTTCACGAGTCATACTTACAAAAGTTAACAATCACGAGATATTTGAGACTCCACTATAGCAATACATCACGAGACTACACTTGAATTTGCTATAAATATGAGAGCCTTCATCTCTTAACTCTCACACCAATCCTCCCACATCCTCCCTCCTCTCTTCATTTTAGAAAAATTCCTTGCTTTTTTTTTACATTTAAAATGGCATCATCTTCCCATTACCATTACAACATAAATGATGATGCTGAATTTGAAACCCCTTTTGAAGAATATTTTGAAAACTATGCTTCTATGGTCGAACCAAAACCGAGAAAAAAAGGAATTTTTATTGAGCGCAACCGAGAGGAAGGTCAGTTGCAGTTATGGAATGATTATTTTTCCGAAACTCCTACATATCCTCCAAATATATTTCGCCGACGGTTTCGAATGAGGAAGGAATCATTCTTGCGCATTGTGGACCGGCTTTCTACGGAAGTTGAGTATTTTGCTCAAATAGAAGATGCAGTGGGAAGGTCAAGTCTCACTCCCCTCCAAAAATGCACTGCAGCAATTCGTTTATTAGCATATGGTGGTGGAGCAGATGTGGTAGACGAATATCTCCGTCTTGGAGAACTAACAGCTCGAAAATGCTTGCACAGCTTTTCTGCCGCAATTATAAACTTGTTTGGCGATGAATACTTAAGACGTCCAAATATGGAGGATCTTGAAAGACTACTACACAAGGGAGAACAACGTGGATTCCCCGGAATGATTGGAAGCATCGACTGCATGCATTGGGAGTGGAAGAATTGCCCCAATGCTTGGAAAGGTATGTATTCTCGAGGAACTGATAAACCAACAATTGTGTTGGAGGCTGTAGCTTCTTATGATCTCTGGATATGGCACACATTTTTCGGAGCTCCAGGTACTATGAACGATCTTAATATTCTTGATCGATCCCTTGTTTTTGATGATATTATTAACGGAATAGCTCCGCAAGTGAACTTCAATGTCAACGGAAGGGAGTACAATTTGGCCTACTATTTCACAGATGGTATTTATCCCGAATGGGCAACATTTGTGAAATCTATCTGACAACCACAGAGTGACAAAGATTGTTTATTTGCTAAAAAACAAGGATCTGCCCGAAAAGATGTCGAGCGTGCCTTTGGAGTCCTTCAAGCTAGATTTGCGGTAATTAAAAATCCATCTAAGATATGGGATAAAGCCAAGATAGCAAATATTATGAGAGCTTGTATCATACTCCATAATATGATTGTTGAAGATGAGCGAGTTACCGACGATCCTGATGAGACGTTTCAAGATAATGATATTTCTTTTGTCGTGAAGGAGCCTACTGAGCTTTTCACTACACTTGATCGTCGTGCAAGAGTTCGGGGTAAACCAGTCCATCAACAATTAAAACGGGATTTGATCGAAAACATATGGGATCATTGGTTATGAAGATTAAGATTTCATGTTTACGTTCCTATGATTTGAATAAAAACAAATGCTTTCAGCATTTTCTATGTAATTTTTCAACTTTGTATTTTTTTTTCTTGTTTTCTTTTTGAACTTTGTTGTTTTCTTATGTTAATAATATTTTTTTTAAACACAACTAATCCATAAAATTAAATAATTAAATATTTAACTAAGAACCAACTAAAGTATCTACCAATAATCTACACTTTTAATCAAGTATCTTAACAAAATATCTAAACCTACTTATATTAATAAACTAACCTAAGATACAAAAAAAAAAGTCCTAGCAATATTCATGCTCTAAGACCTCTGTGTAATACTAAAATAAACTGCTCAATTGCTCGGGGTTCAAATTCGCCTGTGTGTTTCCCTTATTTTTTTTCTTTTTATAAATAGGTGATTCTTTTGTACTCAACCCGTACTGCTCATGCATCTCGATCTTTAATTAAAATTACGAAGTGCAGCAGGATCCATAAAGTCTATAAAGACTTGGTTACATCATTATAACAACTTAAATCATAGTTTAGATGTTTCTGAAAAAGTGAAAATGACGAAAAACGTTTTTAGATACTGTATGTACCTAATTTTCATAACACAATTTAAATAAATGATTGTACATAACTAGAATTGTAACATTAATCTTTGATAAATTCTCGATGATGATCCCAAAAATTGCGACTAATGACTATTTAGTAATGATTATCGGTGGACCAAAAAGTCAATAATTAATGCTACTCACGTTTTTGACGTATTTTACTTTCTATCTCTAACACAGCAAAAATGTTTTCATTTTAATATATTCTTTTATCCGAGATTCTTTTTTCTTTTTTTTTTCTTTTCTGAAAAAGTGCTTTATAAAGATTGACAGAAAAGTATTCAAATGTAAACCGTATCTGTGTAGGATCGGTCACATCTTCATATCCAATAGGTTTCAGTGACAATGCATATATAAGCTTGAAGCTTTTATAAGAAACTAGATATATATGTTTAGTTTGAAGCAGTGTTTTAAAACCGGACCAGAGACTGAACCAATTTTTTTTGGATCATGGTTTAATATAGGTTGACTTGGTCAAAATTAGTTTAATAATCTGGTTTAATATATTTTTTAGTATGTAATTTTAAAATAATGTTAGTAAATATGATACATAATTAAAATATAAATAAATTTTAAACATAAAACATTATAAATAAAAATTAGATTTATGTTTATATGGAAAATTTATAGATTTTTGATAGTTTTAGTGGTTTTTATCAGTTTAATAATTTGATATCCAATCCGGTTATATGACCGGTTCATGATCGAACAAATTCTTAGATCTAACTCGACTTCATGGTTGAACTAATTCATGACTTGCGTCGGTCCGGTTATAAAAACACTAATGTGAAGTTATAGTACATTTTCTCTCATATTATCAGCCTGTGTACCTAAGTTGCTTACCAAATGGCAAATGCCAGTCAACCTATATTTCTATACAAGACAAAATAAAGCGAAGCTTACACAGAATTACATATTCTTAGTTGATATTCACGACCAAATTTGTGGAATATGTACGGATGCACCAAACTTTAGATTTTTTGTTGGTTAGTAGGATTTTTCTTTCACTATCGTTGTCAGAAGGTTTTTATGATTATTTTTTGAGGGTTATATATTTTGTTCATTCAAAAGAGAAAGGCTGCTGTGTAGGCAAAGTAACATGATAGATGTTTTTGATGACATCACCTTATATACTAAAGGAGAAACACTTTTAAAATTTTCCTTATCGGTTTATTAGCAAGAAGTGACTTGGCTTCATGAGAAGCTTTTGTTTACCAATTCGTTTACGTGTCACGCTGAGAATGATTCTCACCAAAAGTATGAAATTAATGCAAACAATAACATTCCTTTACTAGAACCAGTAATTCTTTTACTAGAACTGGTAATACGATCGTGAATTTTCTAGGCGAACACTATTACGTTATAAAATTTTACCTTTGATTTCCTAATGCTCATAGGACAAAGCTTCGTTCTTCCTCAAAAAGAGTTTTTAAAAAATCGGCAACACATGTGATCTTTCGGGTCGGTTCTGCACCTGCATTAAGTAGACAGATTTGTATAGAGAACTCAGTTCTGTTTATGCTCGAAGAGGTAATCTATGTGTTGACGTTATGTGTTCACTGTAAACGATATGTGTTTAGTGTAGTATTCTTCTCGAGCAAGCAATATAAGCATGCTACTGTCTCCATCTTGGACGCCATGAGAGCTCTGCATTAGATGACCTTCTTGCTGCCTTCATGCAATTAGCATGGCAATCATGTTCTTCATTACCGCATTACATTGCTGAATGGGGACATTAAAAAGCTATCGGTCAAGATCACCTTCTTTGCGGCGTTCCAGATACTGAGAAGACCGGAACGCAGCATCATCTTGGTAAAGGACGCCATTATCATCTCGACGAGGACTTGGGTGAGAAATATAAGTAGCTGGTAGATATTGTCTGCACCATGTTCACACAATAAAGGGCACAAGCAACTGCAAGAATTCTAAGTGTAGCATGCTGAAGCTTTCCAGGTTTTTCTATCTTCAGGAGGTCATGCACGACACATTCTCATAAGAAAGCCCAGATAGTGAAGCTCAAAAATTAAGAAACCAAATAGTTATATGTAAATCAGAACGATATGCGCATACACAACCGATAAGACTTTGCCTTGCGAGTAGATGTAATTTTGTTATAGTTCTTATAATAAACCATGGAAGATTATTATCTTCTTCATATGAATACATGGGAGGGAGATAAAAATTTATTAGAGATGAAACTGCAAGGACAAGACTTGGTTTCACCTCTACACCAATTAAAATGCCATGTAGGATTAGTAGAAAAGGAAAATTTTCTTTAAGAAAAGAAAAACATGAAAAAAAAATAAAAGGCATCGTCTTCTTCTTCTTCATCCATCACAGAAAAAAATATGAAGCTTTGTTTGTCAAGCTTATTGGATCTCAATTTTGTGCTTTCAAATACAATTATATACCCTAAATCCAAATTATATATCCTAAACCCAAACTGTAAACCCTAAATCCAAACCCAAACCCAAACTCCATATCCTAAACCCAAATTATATATCCTAAACCAAATCATAAATCTTAAACTCTCAACTCAATCAAAAACCCTAAACCCAAACTTTATGGTGGGTTTAAGATCTAGAGTATAAGGTTTGTGTATAACTTGTTTTAAAGGAGATTCTAGATATTATTGTTCTTAACTTAAAAGAAGATAAAAGAAAGTAGAGCAACGTACGGATTCAAAACTGCGAAGCTGTGATTCAGACTAAGATATACTTGAGAGCAGCTTCATGTTATCAAATTTCAAAAGAATTCTCAAAACCCAATTGATAAAAAAGATTACGTTCTATTTTTTTCTAAAGCTTGTCACTTATATTATTTTAAAGATATTTTTTTTAGTTTCCTTATTTACTGATCCTACATCTTAATTTGATTGGTGTTAATTATTGAGGTGAATTTAAATGTTCACCCTATGGAGTGAACCTAAGTTTTGTTCAAACCGCAACGTTAGTTATATATGTTAACATTAATATGCTGTCAAAATATAAAAAGCAAAGAGAATATATTTTAAGATTTTTTATTAAAAATATGTTATACACGCATTATATAGAATACTAGCCATAATGCTTTGTTCACAAGGCTGTCAATATATATATATATTAATTTATTAATTTACCGATTATTAATTTATAGAAGTTTAATGCGTGCATTACATATTATTAATATGTTACGTATCCCATTTTATAACTAAACAATATATATATATATATATATATATATATATATATATTGTTTAGTTATAAAATGGGATACGTAACATATTAATAATATGTAATGCACGCATTAAACTTCTATAAATTAATAATCGGTAAATTAATAATTTCTGTAAATTAATAAATTTCACCAGTCCTGACTTAGACCGGTTCAAAATTTGAGATAAATCGATAATATAATATTTTTTAGAAAAATATATGTAAATATATGATCCTATTAAAATTATAAATTAATCATTTATATGTATACATATTTTATATAAGTAAGAGCCTATTATTATATTGTTTATTTTATATTCACAATGAAATTATCTTTATATATTCTTTACACTTAATATATATATATATATATATATAGGTTTTCTAAATTTTGAAAGCCTACATATTTTAGAAACACTTAATCCCCTTATTATTAATTTGAGGAGCACTATTAGTAATGAAGCTGGGCTTGATGTGTGATTAACAAAAATGTTATTACTTATGCCTCGACTGGTGACATGTACTATTAAGGTTAAGTTAGTGTATGTATTGTAATTCAATGTAACTTGCAGTAAAAATAATGTGGTAAAAATTGTATATTTATGTGGTAAGTTTGCAGTAAAAATAAGAGTTACCATTTTATTAAAACTACTGATTGGTAACTTTCTTGAAGTATAAATTGCAGTAGAATTTTAAATAAAATATAAGTAATGAAGTATTTGTCAAAGACAATTAAAACATTAAACTAATTTTTTTAAAAAGTTATTGGGATTAAATATATATATTTATTTATTTATTTTGATTATGTATAAATTATAAGAATTTAAAAAAATAAGTTGCAATATCAATTTTTAAAGAATTATTTAATAGATTAAACTATTAATTAATTAATATAAATTACAGTTTTTATATCAATTATTACTAATTTAATAGGTAAATATATTAGAGAAAATTTAAACATATTAAATTAAAAATTATTTAACTATCCATAAACATATACATGTATATTAACAAAAACAAACTCTCAGATAAACATAAATTTATGTATATAAAGTTTAAAACAAAATTACTAATATTTAATTTATAAAATGTTTTGAAGTAAATACATAGAAATAAGAAACTTTCTAATAAAACTGACTAAAAAATAAATAGTTGTACACAAGTATTGAAAATATTTATTAATTAACCAACAGCAAATAATGGAGAATTGCCATCTTTCCAAAGTTGATGAATTATTTCCTTAGAAAAGAAATAAAAAAAACGTTGACAACTACCAACATAAGTTAACTCAAGCTCTAACACATGCCATTTTCGTTGATGTTGATTTAATTCTTGAGTTTTTGATTTTGCAAAGGAGATAACTCAAAAATATAACTCAACTTTACCACATTGTAATGCAAACACAAACTCAAAAATTTATAACTACATCATGAATGGTAGCATTCCTGATTAATACCCCTAACTCAAACTAAATCAAGTATATGTGGCAGCTTCATAGCCCTTCTCAGCCCATTTATTAAAATAGAAATAATTTACTAGAGTATTTATAATAGAATGTCACTAGACATATTTGTTACATCATGTACTGTTACGTATAAACAAGTAAATGTAAATAAGTTAATTTAGACGGACCAAACAAAATTTAAATATAAACTGCACCGTTACATTATTTATTTTGCTGTCATATATCGCTTAAATACTTTTTAATTATGATTAAAATATCATTATGTTATATATGACTTTTATTTGATTCATAACTACGTTAAATACTGACATAAATTAATCCACTTCTATATATCTAAATTAACCATATAATATACCAACACGTGGTATATGAAAGTGAAGTTGTCATTTATAGGTATACATGCTGATAATACCAACTCAAAATATATTCCTTATTAAATTGACCAGTAAAACCAGTCGGTTAAAGGAAACCATATAGTTTACTGTAAATTAATTTGATTTGTTTAAAATATATTTTTAATGGTTTTGATGAATCATAAATTGTCTTCGTATCTACTCTATTAAAATAGAGTCCTAAATTTATCTACCATTAAAGTTGTCATTTAAATTTTGGACTATTACAAATCTGTTAGTATATTACATCATTTATGGACCATGTGAAGTTAGTTACAAATAATTATAGATGCACGCTACAATTACTGAATATTGTTCTATAGAATTTCGTTTAATCTTATTAAATAAACCAAACGAAACCAACACACAAGCAATACAATAACTCTCACCTGGACCCCTAATACTATTTATACTTTTCACTTATCAAACATCCTATTATCAGACACCGAACATGAATATGTTTAGTTCCTCTTTGCTTCTATAAGGTGGGCGTAGATATGATAACTCTTTTACAATTCATTTGTGTATATATGTAACTTGGTTCTAAGTTGATTGATTATGTAGACTTAGACATACATGCCATTATAAACACAAAATTTCATAATATAAACTTGAATCATATAATAATAAACGCTATACGGCAAAACTTACGAATATATGCAAACACACATTTCTCTCTATCTAATTTCTTAATTTACGGTCATATTTGTGTTCACCATTAACAAGTCATAGTAGTATCACTTAAAGAATTAGTTAATATGACATATTATATTATTTAAATTAATAATAAACCAAGTATAAATTTAAATTTTTAAATTTATAACAAAAAAAATTGAGAAAGAATTTTAAAAAATCTTGCTTAAAAATTTAAACTTTTTATAATAAAATATTAATTTCGTAATTAGTAATATAATATTGTTATAAATCAGTTTTATATAAAAATATTTAAAACATAAAAATAAAAAATTTATACTATTTTTTATAATTTCTATAATGATATTCTGTATTATATAAAATGGAAGTTCAATATGAATTAAAATGACAAATTTATTTTAAATAAATAAATTAACAAATTTTAATTATAAATTGTTTCATTTAAATAAACTATCACACATCATTGAAATGGGTTAAAATTCGTAAACTATATATTATTTTTTTACAAAAATATTATTTTTAACATAGGTTAAACTTTATACCTACCACCATATTTAATCTTTTAAGGTATTTTGAAACTCTCAACAATATATTGTTTAAAATGTTTATATTCAAAAATATAATAGTATATAATAACCTTTAATTCATATACTATTTAAATATATGTTATTAGAAAACTACACAATTTTAGTAATTCATTTAAAATAGTAATGACAAAATTAAATTTTAATTACAACTTTTATTAAAAACAATTATTAGTTATAAAAAAATCTGTTGAGAAATATAAAAAAAATACTACCTAAAATTCAAATATTTTTTTATAAATAACGCATTAATGCAGTAACAAAAATATTCAAAATTCATGTAATATTCCAAACTCAAAAAAGCAGTGTAAATTTTCAAACTTTTCTTGACAAAATATAAACTTTTGAAAATAAATATTCAAACTAAAAATGATAATATTTCAAATTTTACAAAATATAAAATTATAAATAATAAAGAATAACTTCTTGAAATGACCATGAAAAAAACAAACTATATATGTTGTAAAAATTAAAACAATCTAATGTTTTGAAATCTTAATTAAAAAAATAAAAAAAAACTTAATATCATAACATCCAAAAATATCCTATATCAATAAAATTTATAAAATAATATAATGGATGATAATATGTACAATAATAAGGCTATATTATTTAAATAAAACAATATTTTTACTTATAAATCCCGTAAAATACCAAAAAATATGTGCTAAAGTATATTTTTAACAATCAACATGTAAATATATATTATGTTAAACATATTTATTTTCTATAATATAAATAAATAAATTTTAAAAATGCATTATAGCAAAATGTATAAATTAAAGAAAAAAAATTGGAGGAAGTTATGTATTTGATTATTTCATATTGCTATTTTATTGCACCTATCTTGAAAATAAATTAGTAAGTAATATAAATTAATTACAAAGTAAAATGTATTAAGCAAATCACTAAATATTAATAATTACGAATGAGAAATATAAACAATAATATTATAGATTTATATAATATATAACACTAAAATGTAAATTATATATTTAAAACATTTGTAATACGATTTATAAGATGAAAAAATATCCGCACGGACGTGCGGGTTAAAATCTAGTTATAATCTCAATATCTGAATCACTATTAAAACAAATAAATTTTCTTTAGGCTTATTAATTTTAATGATCAAAAATATATTTCAAACTATATAATTCAAATTATCATCTATGCATATATCATTTAGCTGACGATGATTTGAATATATATTTAAAACTTGAGTAAGCGGATATAATTGGTTAATCTCTTAACTGATTGTATGATATTAAGTTTAGTCTTTGCAATCCCTTAATTTAAGTCCAATATTTTGTTAATTAAGCAATCAACATAAATGGTGACAAACAAATAATTTTGACTATATAAATTATTGGATTTTTTAGTATTGTCAAATCTCATAGTTAATATTGTTTCCCAGATACAAATCTCATAGCGGACATTGTTTCATATTTGTTGATTTTTTAGTTATAATAATTTTCAAAAATTTAAATTATAAACTAAAATTGAGGAATTATTAGGATTAAATTTTGGAGATAGAATATTCGTTTTCTTTCAAATCGAGGTAGAACTATATATATATATATGTATATATATATATATATATATATATATATATATATATATATATATATATATCTTTATATATAAAGAAGACCCTACTCTCTCCTGGTTGCCTCCACATCAGATCCAGCCTGGAAATTAAGATGTTCTCACGTTGACACGTAGGATACGCTGCGTTTTATTAAAGTTAGAGGTTCGTCTAATTGGGCTTGGGACATGACGCTAGGCCCATCGTCTCTGCTCTCTGCTGATACCTAATCACCTATCTCATTTGTGTTCTTCGTTTCGTTTACGTACGGCGCAACGGCGGTGGAGATTCGTAACGGTGGTGTATTAAATCGTCTTTAATCCCCAGCATATCACGAATCGATCGGACTACACCTGTTAGATTGTGTATAAATATGCAGCAACCTCATCGATGCGCTTCTCACTATCCTGATTTTGCTTTGCTTGGAATCAATCGTTTAGTTTAGCTTATGTTTTGTCTTCGTGCTATGTTATTTTTTCCCGCTTTGCTTTGATCGGAGCCAAATCGTTTAGTTTACTTTATGTTCTTTGTTCCGTTTTACTTTCACTATGAGTTACAGCTGATTGTTATTTTTTTTTTTTGTTAAATGTGTTTCAGAGATGCTGTTATGATCGGAACCAATCGCTTTGTTGGTGTTCCGTTTTTACTTTTGACTGTGAGTTACAACTGATTGTTTTTTTCCTTTTCTTTTTGTGTCTTTCAGTCGACCGTGATGCAATTAACGATCAGTCCCGGCCGTCTTCTGCAGTTCCGTGACAGTTTCCGTGCCGGAGCAATGTTTTCCGTGGCTGGATTTGATGTCTCTAGGTGCGCGCAGAATTTCCGGCTCACCGATTCGTCTCTGATGATCCACCGTCCGCGTCGATTCGCTTGCCGCTCTTCTCACCTTCCTTCTGAGATTGACATCGATACAGAACTCTACCGGATTCAATCGTTGTGGTGAATCTGTAATTTGTAACTGTAACTATAAATATGTTAGTTTTTTCCGGTAAAATTCATTATATCATTCTTCTCACTGAAATGAACTTCTTTCATGGTTCTGGATTGTTATTTTTTTAATGTGAATTAGATACTGTTAAGATATTCAGATTACCATGAGACTACAGAATACACTCTGTTTTACTGTTTTACTGTATTTCTATATTCTGTTTGTAGTTCATGAACGGTAGCAACGGAGGAGTCGCTGTGAAAGATGGTGGACTCAACAAAGACAGAAGGTAATAAGAGCAGTTGAAGTTTTTTTTTCCCTTGATTATCCAAGTTATTACATATGCCTTTTGTAGATAAGCAAGTTTTGTGTTGTTTGCAAATTTGTTATTAATTTCTGGAGTTAGCCAGCCTCGATGAGTTTTATGTTTTGGACAATGACAAACTAATTCATAATCAAGTTTTCTGCAGTGAGTATCTGTGTGTAACGCTTAGTTGAAAATTTTGAAGCGTTTGTGTTATTTATGTTGAATTAAAGTCATAAGAAGAAACATGAGGCCAATACCTAAAACAATATAAACTATAACTTCAAGAGATCAAAAAGGTTTTGTGACTTTTACTTATATATACATCATTTGTTTTTGGTTTCAGCTGAGATGGTTACTCAAATGGAGGAAGTCTCTTTTGCAGAAGGTTTGTATTTACCTTTTTGGACTCTAAGACTTATTACAGTTATTAGTTTTAGCTGAGAAGAAGTTGAGCATAGTTAAGCAACCATCTTTTCGTGCTTCATTTTTACCATAGTTAAGCAACCCTGTTTTCGTTGGCTAAATGTAAAAATTGTTATAGACTCACTGCAAGTGTTCTTAAATTAAAATGTTTGTTATTACCCTCTCTCAGGTAACTACAGAGCAAGTAGTTACGTATATAGCTATCAGAGAATAAGAAGAAAAACTATAACAACAAGAGTTTATACGCTTCTGTTATTACAACAACTAACATAAATCAGCCTTTCCATTTCTGCAAAGCCTATAGATACTGGACTGTCCGAGTGACTATGAGGACTGTGCCCTAGGGTGAAGGACGCCGCAAGAATAAAACTCATCCTCTCATTACAGCCACATAATAATCTTCGAGGCTCTAGATGATGCAAAGCTCGATCAGAGATTGCAAGCCAACACTCAAGTCCTAATTTTGGTTTAGAAAGCTCATCAACATCACGCTAATCCCATGGCATCTGTAAGGAAGCTACAAGGAGACCAGCAAGTCTCAAGCGGAGCTAGAAACAGGTGGCTGGTGTAGAGAATGGAGCCGATTGCTCGACCGGCGCCTATGTGAGTGTAAAGTAACGACATGATCATCCAAACTCATGCCAATGATTATTTATCGGCTATCAGTGTCTGCTTTCAGTTTACTCATCCACCTTTTTAAAATTTACGTAAAAACTAATTACACATATATATTCTCTTATAATAATTGGAAGCCAAGAACTAAAAAATAGAATACTTAATAAAGGTTTTGTCAGTTATGAATTTAATAATTATTTTAATCAAAATTAATCAAGTATAATAAAAACAATTAGATCATAAATACTTTCTGTTTTAGATCAATGCATATTTTGGAAAAACAACTTTAAACAAGATAATGCTACTATATTACATAGGATATATTAATATTTTTTAAAACAAACATCCACAAGCTGAAGTTAAAGACAATTAATACATTTACATATATTTGATGAACGTTTTATTTCCTAAATTCTACAGAAAAATATCTTAAACCTCTACACTTTTATTAAAATATATAGTATAGTCACACTTAAAAGATCATAATTGAAATAACTAAAAAAAAATAATATTAGAAAACTTCAAAACTGTGTCCCCCTGTGTATTTTCAGTTGTTTTAAAATTTATTTATTTAATATTATGCATAACTATTCATAATATTAATAAATTAAATTTAACTGGTAAAATAATTGAATAGCTTTTGTATCTTCTGTAAATCAATTACTTTAAATTACCATGACTGAGACAGATGTTGGGGAAGAGGTTTTGATCCCTAGGATACATCTTATTCCAACCGATACCATCAATTCTTTTACCAGAAGATAATAGACTGTGGCATTGTGCTATGCCATGACAATCAACAAGAGCCAAAGCCAAAGTCTGAAACAAGCTAATTTATATCTTTCTTGCCCTGTTTTTTACTCATGAACAATTGTACGTTGCCATGTTTCGAGTAACCTCTCCGAATGGACTTACGATACGACGAGACTTTCGATATTGACGGTGAAGATGGAATTACTAATATTGCATACAAGGAAATCTTTAAGGACGTCGGAGCGACGCAGGTTAGAGCTACACATTCACTTTATACGTTTGTAAATACCCAAATATGATTGCAGTTACTAACGGTCATGTTTTGCATTGCAAATATCGTCGTCTCATTACTCTCAATGAACAAAGACACGGCCAAAGCATTGATCTGCTATAACCGTTGTACTTTTTTAGATATTACAAATATTCATTCGGACATGCAACCTTTATTTTATATTTATCTAAAACTCGGATTTATGGTAACATCTTTATTGTATTTTCTATGAGATTTAGTAAAGCATGTAAATACATAATTTATATTTACAAATTCAAATTAACAATTAATAATCATTTCAAAATTTGACCACTTTTAACATCCCGCCCGAAGGGCGGGCCGATTCTAGTATATATATATATATATGATATGAACTATTATATCTACAGTACCACAATTTCTTCTATCAGTTATCACTATATATACATGATTAGGGTGTTCAACTTCTCATTTTCCCTCTTACGGTTTATACCGGACAACCAACATTTATTATAAGATTGGTTTTATCTTTTTAGTATCTATTAACTAAAATTTATAATTTTTTTTAGTCCATTTAACCTGCGCAAGGTGCAGATTACCACCTAGTTTATATATGAAATCTCTTGCAAGAAACTATCATGGGCTGTAGAAACATGGGTTAAGATGCAGTTATTGGACCTGCTTACTACTTCAAGCAATAAATGCACTGCATACTTTTATTCCATTTTATTGATAAGAAATAAATGATCGGTCCATTCGACTCTTGAATCTTGCAATGGTGCAGATTTTTCCTTCGGAGACTTTTTCAACATGCAAGAGAACATGTTCGACTTGAAACAAAGGTCACAGCTTCACAGGTTCTTGGAGAGTGTAACAACCCGTCCCCTGGAAACTACCCGCCCCGCGGATATCAGACCCTACAGAGCATCGATCCTAACTTCTTACATGTGAATTCCCACTTTCTCATATATGTTATTGATATGTTTAGCGTTCTTCGAACCCAATACCTCACTCTTTAAAAACCTTCTTACATGATAGGGAGGACTCACATGTGAGAGGTTAGGATCGATGCTCTGAAGTCCACGAAACAGGTATCACAAAAAGGTGGTAGAATTGTTTCACGTCGTTATCTCACTCGAGCCACATCATCTATGCGTCACAACTTTTAGATAAAATTGACACAGATGGAAAGTTCATATTGCAGCGTTTTTTTTTATTGTGAGTCATGCATTCTTTCCGAAGGAATTTACACGGACTTAGCTGTTTTGGCTCTTCATTTAGCCAAAGTGGCTATAATTGACAACTGTCCGCAGGTACTTCATCCAACAAATTGAAGATCCTTAACTTTATTATACGCTTATAAGGAAATGTCGAGTGTTAAATCCGTTTTTTACAAGTAATTATGTTTTTGCCTAACAACCTTCTTTTGCTTCTAGTTTCTTATCTCCTCCCTCTCTAACCTTTCGGCTGCTTGAACCAAAGCCATGTAATCTTCATACTGAAAGCTGTTTCATAATTTGTTACCCAATCCAAAACTTGTCTATGTCGTCTATGTTTCATGTAGATGATAGTAAGACTTATAGCAAATACCCTCACAGATGATTATCACTAAATGTATCTCAATTTCAGTGAAGTTGTTAATCAATTTCTGAGGTTTTTCCCTAACATTTGTGTTGTTTGTGATTGATGCAAGGTTCATAAGTATATTGATCGTTAGGGTTGATGTTGTCCCGGAGTGAATTTTCAAAGAATCAGAATTGCATGCTCTCTGTTTTCCGTGAAAGTAACTTTTCAACAGTTAAAAAATTTATGACTTGTATAATCCGTAAACAAAATTCTTCTTGGTGGCAGTTCACAGTTTTATAGAAATTTGTCTTCAGTCTATAGAACCCATATAGTATACATGGAGTTTTTTGGGTAGTGATAGTGGTGGAGTCAATATTCTTCAGTAATGGTTGTAAAACCACTGTACAGTGACTAAAAGAAAATTCTTCAGTAGCCTTTAGAAACCTCTGTTCAGCATATTCACGAGCTTAGCAAGTTACATTGTAGAAGTCTTAAGAATTGACGGTCGACAAATGTTATACTGAAAACAGTATAAATATATTTTTGTAAAAGATAAAAGAAACCTATCTTTTGTGGACTCCTGTGGACGTAAACTAAGTCAATAAATAGAAATATTCGTGAATGCCGATCTAGAAACATTTTAAGTTGGGGGCACAACATTAAAAATAACATGAAAATAAATTTTACTGGGGGCACTTTTACTATTTCTGCACTCAACTATAAAGATTCTAATCAAATTGGTTCAAATACTTGAGATAAAATAAAAAGAGTAGTGGGCACATGACCCCGTACTCCGTAACGTCTGTCCGCCAATCGTCAAGTTGCTACGTACCATTCTGGTAAGTTATATGCTCTTAAGATTCTTCAGATTTCAGAAGACCAATCACCAAGTTCTTCTTTTCCTTCAAATTCTCTCTCTATGGCTCTCTCATTATCTTCTTCTTGCTCTTCCTCTTCTGGCACTTGGCTGTACGATGTTTTTCCGAGCTTCAGTGGGGAAGACGTCTGTGTTAATTTCCTCAGTCGCTTTCAAAAGGAGCTTGACCGGAAACTGATCATTTGTTTCAAAGACAACAAGATCGAGAGAAGCCGATCACTGGATCCCGAGCTTAAACAAGCCATTAAAAATTCAAGGATCGCAGTGGTTATCTTCTCCAAAAAGTACGCATCTTCAAGCTGGTGTCTTAATGAGTTGCTGGAGATAGTCAAGTGCAGCAAGGAAGAGTGTGGTCAAATGGTGACACCTGTTTTCTATGGTTTGGATCCTTCCCATGTGAGGAAACAGACCGGTGAATTTGGACAGATCTTTGAAGAAACATGCAAGCATAAAACAGAGGAAGAGATACTTCAATGGAGGAGAGCTTTGACCGATGTAGCTAATACCCTTGGGTATCATTCTGTTAACTAGTACGGTTTTATGAACCCTTCGTTCTTTGAATAAAGGTTGTTACATGTGTGTGAAATTATAATTCTCATTGCTAGTGCCAAGGGGTGACATTGTTAATTTTTTAATTATTGTTAGGGATAACGAAGCAAAATTGATTGAAGAAATTGTCAGTGATGTTTTGAAGAAACTACTTTTAACTCCATCGAAGGACTCTGAGGACTTTGTCGGCATCGAAGATGATATTGCAAAACTGAGTGTGCTGTTGCAGTTGGAAGAAAAGGAAGTGAGGATTGTTTGTTTATGGGGTTCTTCAAGGATTGGCAAGACTACAATTGCAAGAGTTATGTTTCAACGAATTTCTAGAAACTTTCAAGGCAGCATTTTCATAAACAGGGCTTTCTTATCTATGAGTACGGAAATTTTCAACAAAGCTAATCCGGACGACTACAACATGAAGTTGCATTTGCAAAGAAATTTCCTATCTGAAATCCTAGGTAAAGGAGACTTAAAGATAAATCATTTGAGGAGAGGCTGAAGCACCATAAAGTTATTATTATCATTGATGATTTCGATGATCAAGTTGTGCTGGATGCCTTGATTGGTCAAACCCAATGGTTTGGAAGTGGGAGCAGAATCATTGTGGTTACAAACGATAAACAATTTTTAAGGGCCCATAGGATTGATTACATTTACAAGGTCTGTCTCTCACATGAATGGCTAGCTGTCGAGATGTTATGTCGATCTGCTTTCAGGGAAAACGCTGCACCTGCAGGTTTTGAGGAGCTTGTAGATGAAATTATAAGACTTTCGGGTAGTCTTCCTTTAGGTCTTAGTGTTTTGGGGTCATCTCTACGAGGGAGGGAGAAGGAGTACTTGATGGATTTGTTGCCAAGGCTTCAGAATGGTATAGAAGGGAAAATCGAGAAAACTTTAAGAGTCAGCTATGATGCATTAAGTAGCGAAAAGATAAAAAGCTATTTCGCTATATTGGCAGAAGTCACATACATGAAGTTGTTGCTCGCAGATAGTGGCTTGAGTGTTAATGCGGGGCTGGAAAACCTAGCTGATAAGTCCCTCATTCATGTAAGAGGGGGTCGGGTGAAAATGCACCGTTTGTTAGAAGAAATGGGTAGAAAAGTTGTTCGCCAAGAGAAGATTGAAAACCGAGAATTTCTGGTGGATACAGAAGACATATGTTATGTACTCAGTGAAGGCACGGTACGTTTTTTCCTAAATTCTTCATTCATTACTAAATTTATAAGATTTAAAGCATGCCATTTTATTAGCAGAACTAATAGTTATCTTTCTTATTGATATTGTATAATTTTCAGGGTACTCCACAAGGTATTAGGTATATCACTGAAAACTGATGAGGTTGATGAGTTGCATGTACATAAGAATGCCTTCAGAGGGATGCGTAATCTCTGTTTCCTAAAAGTTTACTCGTCTGATAGATTGGATACAGTTAAATTGCAGTTACCCGAAAACTTTCACTTTTTGTTGCCTAAACTGAGACTATTGCATTGGGATTAAAATATCCAGTGAGATGTATACCTTCTAAGTTTCGTCCTGAAAGCCTGGTCGAGCTTAAAATGGAGAAGCTGTGGGAGGGAGTTGTGGTAAGTTTGGAGAATAGTTTGTTATGTTATCAGTAGTGAGATTCTAATCATCGTTTTATTTTTTTTGGATGACAATCATGTTCTATTGACCTTTAATTGTTTTGTTGAATACAGACGCTTCCATGTCTCAAAGAGATGGATTTGAGGAGATCTGAAAAGTTGATAGAAATACCAGATCTTTCGAAGGCCACCAATCTGGAGGAACTTGAAAGGATTGCTCTAGTTTGGTGAAGCTTCCTATTAGTGATGGGCCTAACTCACATCCAAAAGCTAGCCAATGAGTGGAGGATTGCCACACACTTATATATTGCTCAAGGAACACTATTATTAGCGATGTGGGACACACATCTAATAGCCCCTCTCGAGATGTGGGTGGGAAACGGTCCAACACGGAAACAGCCCAAGCTCAACATTTCGGATATACCACAACAAAATGAGCCATGTTTATAAGCTACATAGGTAGACAACTATTTATATGAGAAATCATCTGATGGGCTTTCACCATGGACTCTGATACCATATTAGTGATGGGCTTAACTCACACCCAAAAGCTAGCCAATGAGTGGAAGATTGCCACACACTTATATATTGCCCAAGGAACACTATTATTAGCGATGTGGGACACACATCTAATACTTCCTTCCTCTATTCCATATCCCAACAAACTGACCACATTAAACATGAGGAATTGTCGAAATGTGGAGATTATTCCAATTGGCATGAACATCAAATTTCTTCAAAAGTTAGATCTGTTTGGTTTCTCACGGTTGAAAACTCTTCCTCAAATCTCAACCAACACCTCATATCTCTGTATAGACGAAACATCCGCTGAACCAGTACTTCCTTTGTATGATGATCATTATAGGTTCAGGGATCTCAGTTATATAAGCATTAACCTAAAGAGTAAGAAACTATGGGAAGGGTGGCAGGTATGTAGTTCCAAGCTTACCCTGGTAAAGTTATTTACTTTATGCTGCTTATCCAAATTCTCTTGTTGTAGAATTGAAAATAATACAAAAAGAATTAAAATGTTTAAGTTTTAACCAATGTTTTTAAACCCAACCCGGATAT
The DNA here is from genome assembly GCA_026261945.1 of Hirschfeldia incana. Classification (NCBI taxonomy): domain Eukaryota; kingdom Viridiplantae; phylum Streptophyta; class Magnoliopsida; order Brassicales; family Brassicaceae; genus Hirschfeldia; species Hirschfeldia incana. Next base: position 2,732,200 of record JABCMI010000033.1, read on the forward strand.
TGAACCGGGTAACTTTTTCAATCATCATCGATCGTTGACGGACCACAAGTTAACAGTTCAATTAGTTTTAGTTTGTGATTATATATTAGCTATCAAAAATATAAGTGAGATTTCAAAAGAAATAAAATGTTATAATATTTACATTGGTTTCTTTATTTTTATTTTCATCTCAAATATATAATATTTAAAAACAATTATTTTGTAAAAATTAAGAGTTAGGAAATATAATAAAACCTATCAACACTTAAGCTCCATTTTTTTTTAAATATCTAATGTGATTTTGGTTAAACAAAATTTAAATCCACAATAAACTAAAAGAAAAACATTAAGATTGTACTAGATTTTTGATAACAAAAATAAATTAATACCAAATTAGATTTCTGAATTTAGTTCTATATATTATCGTTTACTATATTTTTCAGAATGCACAGTGAAATGTTCATCAAATCTAAATATCACAATAATATAGTTTACTCGATGACATATATGATTTCTTTAGTTTCAAATCATATGTTTTCAAATTCAAACTTTTTGATGATTTTTTTTTTCATTTTTTTAATTTTCTTTTTAAAACTTGCAAATAATCTTGAAACTATTTTAAAAAAAAATATTTATATTTTGAAAATTTTATATCCCACTTCCAAAACTCCATTTCTTAACTCTGAAATTTAAGTGTAGATTAATTAATCATAAGGATATAAGTATATAATTACCTCTTTGATGAAATATTTTTCTTACTTTAATTCTTAGAGACTATAATAGTGAAAAAAACTATTTAGGGTTATAATAGAATATTTCTCTTTTACAATTATAGATGTTTAGATAAATGTATTTTCAGATAATGATCATTACATTGAACAAACATACTCCCTTCATTTTATAAAGAGTATCATTTATACAATTTCACATATATTAGAAATAATAAAGATCTATATGTTTTTATCAATTATATTTGTTTAGCCAATAATATTTTAGATAAATAAATTTATGTATTAGATCAATAAATTTTAAGACAAATATTTAGATGAAAGTAAGTATAAATACATTGAAATTTTAAAATGACATTTTATCAACAAAAAAGCTAAAATAACACTTAAAAATAGAACTAAATTCAGTAAATCTAATCTGGTAGGGCTGTTCAATATGGTAAAACCGAACCGTACCAAACGGAACCGAACTAAAATAGACAATGTGGTTTGGATTTGGTATATACCAAACAAACCGAATGGATGTAATTTTTTAAAAACCGTAAGATTTGGATATAGTTTGGTATATAACCGATAAAACCGAATAAAACCGATTGAAAATAGAAACATATAAATATGTATATATTTTATAACGACGTATGAAACTCATAAGTTAATTTGTTTGCTAATAACTATTACCATATATTTTACAGTAATAAAGAAGTCATTATTTGTAAAACACTTGGAGTATAATTAAATAAAAATTCATCGCAACCGATGCTTCTTTATTTTCTTAGTCTTTTTTTTTATTTTTTTTCTTTATTTTAGCATTGAAATAAAATTAGTGGAAATTCCTCATTACTTTTTTCATCTATAAGCGAACAGAGATTCGTGTTCAATCGAAGAAACATGATTTTGATGAACGCTAAATATGGAAGAATAGAAAAACTTTCTTTGGTACTTCGTGCTTCTGTATTGTGTATAGTTTTTTATTTATATTTTCAAAATTTTGACTTTTGATTTATTTCCAGATTTGATTATTTTTTTAAATGGTAGAAACATTTTTTTATTTTTTTGTTCTTTTGTTTAAACATGTAATATTTTTAATAAATAATTGTGTTGGCACATGGTTCTAAATTTCATATAATATGATCACAAAATAAATAATTACTAGGTGATACCCGCGTCCTTGTGTGGGATGAGATGCATATTTGAGACTATATATCGGAGTATATGTTTGGTAACTATATGCTACATATGCAATTCTAAAATGTTACGATTTTGTTCTTTTTTTTTGTTTAAAACACCACAACTCAATTAACATTTCGTTCCATCAAGTATTTACCACACTCTTTACAATTTTTTCTTACATAGTGGGCTTCGTGAAACATATGCTGATCTCGATTGTATTCTTTCATAATTTAGTAGTAGATATTATTTGCGTTGTGACAGAATGACATAGTTTATTAAATTATTAATTGCATGTTGTACTAAATGATTTGTTGTATAACTTCTTTTAGGGATGGACATTCTTATGTCCGTTCGGATTATGTTGATATATTCAAATTTTGAATTTTTAAAGTTAGAAATCTAAATAGTTTTCACATATTTACAAATTTTAAGTTGGATTTGATTTGGTAGAAATCTAAATAGTTTTCAGATATTTTATGTTCAGATTCGATTCGGATATCCATTTTAATTATGTATTTGTTTTAGCAAAAATCAAAATATACTTAAATCCTCAAAATCCAAACATAAAATAATATAAAAATAAAAAATTAGAATAATGTAAGACTACATATTTAAATTTATATAAAAATAGTTTAATTTAAATATTTATATGGAGAACAAATAAATATTTTCAGTATTTTGAACACTTTGGTTATTTTTAGATAGATACTTGTGACTATGTTGATAATTTTTAGATATATTCATATTTTTGAATATTTAATATATATATATATATATATATATATATAAATTAACATATAAGTGTGTAATAAGATTTAGATATTTTTTATTCAAAATATTTAGTTTAGATCAGATTCAGATCTGGTTATCCGGATATTAAATTTTTGATCTATCTAACTATATAATCAGTTTTAGTTAACTATAATCAATTTTCTATTTTAAATATACTCTCTTTAAAATTAATAAATCAATAAATATTAAATTTTCCTATTTCGAACCAATCCCAGAAGCATAATAGTCCGGTTTAGCCAGCATAGATAAGTTTAGTACCGAACCAAATTTTTTAATTAAATATTGTCTATTTTAAATCATGTGTATAAAGAGATCCTGCAGATTTGAAATTACTGAAAAGTAATTGTATGAATGGTGTACATATTGTCTTGTTTAATAGACACTTATAGGTGGATTTACTGAAAAATACATGCATCCTTTTCTCTCCTCGCCAGCTCGTTTAATAGATCTGCCATATTATAGATAGGTACCATTAGACTACATAACTTGGCACACAATGTACATAAAAGAATATACAACAGTTTAGTTTAGTAAGTTACACCATAATGGGAACCAACGCCTTGACACCGAACATCGAAATCAAGAGTCTCCTTAACGGTCATGAATCATGATACCAACATGAAGAACGTTTTGGCTAATATAAGCAGATGTTTTGATGGGAACAAACTCGTTGAGGCGGTAACAATTGTAAGTCACTTCCCCGGAGACATCAAGAGACTTATCTAGCTTCCCGGCAAGTGCAACAGAAGCGTTGTCTTCCCAAAAGAGGGAGAACCCAACAAAAGCGGCATCCTCGAAGGTTTAACAATCCAAGAAACATCTTTAAGAATCGTAAGCTGTGCTTTCTATGCAAGATGGATCCCCACCAAACCAAGAAGAGACTCTACCATGTTCCTCACTGTGTTAGTAAGCAAAGGAAGAGATCTATCACCAGTGTAACAATCAGCTTTCACATTCAAATTCTCGTACCTCACTTCCTCTGTCGGAAGCGTTATCCATACTCTATGTCTCTATTGATCTCCTTCCTTAGCTTCGTCAAGATCCGTTCGTTGTTCTGTTCTGCGTTTTGAATACCATGTCGATGAACTTCGTACATTCTTCTCGGTCGATCTTGGTGACGTCGACTTCTTTGTTGAGGATTTGGTTACCGTAGATGTAGTCTTCTTCTCCTAGCGCAGGCATGAGACTTGTCCAGAGACGTTTGCATGCTGGGAGAGAAGCCAAGTAGTCTAATTTTGCATGCTTTCCAGAATCGGCAAACAACTAATGTCAAAAAAATGTTAAAAAAAGAATGTAATTATTGTAAAAAAAAAAAAGAAAAAAAATTATTGTAATAAAATCATAGTTTTGTGACAATAATTTGACACATACAATTCTTTAAAAAAAGTTTTCATGAAGCCACATCAGATTTGCACAATACATATTTAAGAAAACTCTTAAAAGTGTTTCTCCTTTAATATATATTATTGACCCGTGCGACTGCACGGATGCATTTTTTACCGTATATATAAACTTTAGAAAATGAAACACTTAAACAGTTTTATCTTAATTACTTCTGTTTATTGTTTATCATCGTGTTATGTAACATGGGTGTCCGTAAAATAAGGTAAGGGGTAAAATCGATGACATTTCAAATTATTTGATCAATTGAATAATCAATATAACAATAAGCGGTTTGATAGTTTATAAAAATTAAGGTTTGTATGTTGGAAAATATTATTTCTAGTATTGTATATTTAATTTATACATAATTCTAGTGAGTTTATATGGTTCTGGGTTTGTATGAAATAGTTCTTATGAACAATTATGGTTTTGGATGTGTATGGCATGGTTTGATATGTAACCTCATATTTACATTCTGTATGTATGTCATATTTCTTGTTTAATTTGCATTGGACAAACACAAAAACATATCTACAGATATTATAAAATTACAAGTCCATTCGTGTATTTTTGTTTTTTATAGAAGACTCATTTGTGCATAAATTTAAGTTTACGAAGTTATTTATAAACTAATAAATTAATACATTGCTATCAATATTTTTAAACAACATTTTTTTACTATTATCAATGTTTCCAAACATAATGATATTTCTATTTTGATAGCGTCGTGCCATTCAACTTAATAACTTTGTAAATCCTCTTTTTGTTATTTCTATAATAAATATGAAAGAATCACGAATTACAATTGGTTATTTAATGTTGTTTAACCAATACTATACGGGGGCAATATAATCTTCGTTAATGATCAATTGGTTACCAATAAATTCCAATTGGTTATCGAGATTATAATTGGTTACTCATTGGTTATCAAAATTAAAATTGATTACGGTTATGAAAATTATAATTGGTTATCATTATACCAAAGTCTGGTTTGATTATTATTATTATATTAAAATATGGTTTGATTATGATACACCATGGTTACTTTTTGGTAATCAAAATTACATTGATTGTCAAAATTACATTTGGTTATCATTATACCAAAGTCTGGTTTGATTATGATGGACCGACCCATAATATGAATAAAATTGTTAAAAAATACAGGCCCATCTGTCGATGTTACTATTTTAATTATTGGCCTAAGTAGGGCTGGGACGGATCCGGATATCCGGGATATTTGGGGTATCCGAATCCGGATTCGTATCCGTCGGATCCGTGATTTCAGTATCCGGATCCGGATTTGTGTCTTCCGGATATCCGGGTTTCGGGTATCCGTCTAAATATCTTGATATCCGCGGGTATCCGGATTCGGATCCGGATCCGGCAAAATAATTAAAAAAAAATAAAAAATATTTTTTAAAATACAAATTAAACACAAAAAAATCTTTAAATATCACATAAATTAAATAATTTTACAAAATTTATGAATGCATTTATGCATATAACATTATTAAAATTAAATGTAATATTATAAGACTAATTATATATATATAAATATTAATAAATTAACTATAGTTATTAATTAAAATTAAAAATTTAATATATTTTAAAAAATCGAATCCGGATCCGGATATCCGGACCTAAAAATTCAGATATCCGGATTCGGATCCGGATTCGACGGATCCGACATTTTACTATCCGGATCCGGATCCGAGCGCTCCGAATACCCTATTTTCGGAGCGGATCCGGATCGGATCTCGGATCGGATCCGGATCTCGGATAATAATTCCCAGCCCTAGGCCTAAGCGTTAGTTGTTTGGATTTTAATAAGATCGATTAAGATTCGTATAATTTGTTCCCAAACAAATTTTTATTCGTTCTTTTATTTCTATCATTGTTGCCAAACAGTTTTGCTTTTATTTATTCCTATCAATGTTGCCAAACAAATTCTAAAAGTACTTCTACTTTAATAAGATAGATAAGATTATGATCCGCCCTTCCGAAAGGGCGGATATATAATTTTATTGAAATATTTTTTTTGAGAAATATACTTTTTATATCTATATTTTTTTGTAATCATGTTTTTATTTAATATTAATTTAATAGAATAATCTATTAACCAAATGAAATACATTATTAGACATAACATTTAAATAGAAGAGATTTTAAATGTAGTGGCAGATTATGCAAATAAAAAATATAAATGAGAGTACTTAATTTATTGGAAATACAATGACTAATTATGTAAATAAAAGAAAATATTTAATCTGCTATCTATGTTTCCAAACAATACTCATTTATTCTTGCTATCTATGTTTCCAAACAAAAACAAAATGTACTTCAACTTTAATAATATAGATAGATGGTGTTTTTTGGTATAAAACCGAATAAACCTAAATCGACGGTATATAAACCGAACCGGACTGAAGTATAGATTTAGAATGGTAATTGTATTTTACTAACCGAAATACCGAAAAAATCGAACTGAAATCGAACCGATATCCGAATTGAACATCCCTAAATGGAAACAATGTTAACAGTTATAGATTTTTAGAGAAATGTAACTGCAGGTAATGATCATTAATATATTATGCTGTTGACTTAATTCTAGAAAAATAATAACTTCAAAATAATAAGATAAATTTTGTTAATCTATTTAGATTTGATTTCTAGAAACATTAAATGATAAATTTAAATCATACTAGGAAATTGGAACTGAAATGAACTCTTAAGTGACAAAGAAAATTTAAATCATACTAGTAAATTTATTAATTCTTTTTCTTTTTTTTTTCTTTTCAGCCGCTTACTCTCCTCACGGCAATCATGTCTCCCTCTTTGAGGCAGTTGTATATCTCTGAAATCCCAACCTTCGTGGAGCTTCCTTCTTCATTTCAGAATCTCCACCAACTAGAGACATTGTCAATTAGGAACTGCGTTAATCTGGAGACTCTTCCCACAGGAATCAACCTCCAATATCTCACTTGGCTAGATCTCAGTAAATGCTCACGGTTGAGGGCTTTTCCTGATATCTCTACCAAGATCGATACTCTCAATCTAAGCGAAACAGCAATTGAAGAGGTTCCTTGTTGGATTGAGAAATTATCCTGTCTTGATGAGCTAGAGATGAGTGGATGCGTAAATCTAGAGACTCTTCCCACCTTAATCGAGCTTCCTCTCAAAGAGCTAAATCTCAGGGGATGCTCAAGGTTGATATCTCAAAGAGCTACATCTATTCTCTCGATCTAAGCGAAACAGCAATTGAAGAGGTTCCTTGTTGGATTGAAGAATTCTCCAGTCTTCGATACCTATACATGAAATGGATGCAACAATTTAAAATATGTAAACCCTAAACATTTCTAAACTTGAATATCTTGAGGAAGTTGAGTTTTCAGACTGCAAGGCATTGACTAGAGCTAGCTGGAGTGATCGAACAGATGTGATGTGTTCTTACCAAAGAGTTACTATCAGTTTCACCAAGTGCTTCAACTTGGATCAAGAAACTCTGTTTCAACAGAGAACATATTCAGATTGTCAACTGTTGTTGTCAGGTGAAGAAGTGCCTTCATATTTCACTCACCGTACTACTGAAATCTCCTCCTCTTTATCCATCCCCCTACCTCCGAGTTCTCTTTCGCAGCCATTCCTTCAATTCAGGGTTTGCTTTGTGTTTGATTGCTTCGATATCTCACCTTATTATCGCTTCAAAAGCAGATTTTGGAACAGCTTTAATTCCTTTGGTCAGGCACCAGAGTTCCGGGCAAACAAATGGCTGCACAGTATCCGATTGGGGGGGGGGGGGGGGGAAGGGCTAATCTGTCCATATTTGATGCAGCAAGATATTTGGAAATTATCCAAATATCTTTATTATTCATTAATTTACATAGATAATTACCATTTATTTGTATTTTCTATATTTTAATAGTTTTCTTATTTTATTTAAGATTAGAGTTTTCATAGATTTAAAGATTTATTATAAATAGGCATTGAAGCCTATAATTGTATTCAGTTTGATTTGATTAATAAAAGAGCTTTGGCTTTTGGGAGAATTGTATTCTCTATCCCTTGTTTTGATTTGATTAGATTCATCAATCAAGAAGCAGGTCCCAAGCGAGGATTCTTTAGAATCCCTTGGTTGAGCTGACAGGTCCCAAGCGTGATTTCATAACCCTTTGGTTGAGCTGTATTTATCGTTGCTTCCGCTCCATCAGGTGGTATCAGAGCCAGGTTTCTAAATATTTATCTGCATCAATATTGGACGGTGGTATCCCTCTAAGCAGAGACAGTGGTATCCTACCTGAAATTAACTACACCCATGTAGATTTGCAGCTTGATATAAGGAATGATAATGGCTCTGAGTACAAATTAAAAGAATGGGGTATACGACTCTTAGAAGACTGTGGAGTCAATGATGTAGTGAAGAAAAGAAGAATTAAAGAACACCGAGACGTAAAGCATTCAGCACTAACAGAAATTGACTGTGGAGTCAATGTTGTGTATACGTTTTAACGAGAGAAAAAACTAGTTATATATGTCCAAATTTTTGTAGATGGGTCCTAACGCCGTTAAATCGTTTTTGGTCTAGCAGCTTAATCCCCTGTTGATGATGGAGCTTCCTTGGTCTCTGCAGCATCTCAACAAACTGACTTCGTTTAAGCATTACAAATTGCATGAATCTGGAGAGATTCTTCCAGCAAACATTAACCTTGAATCTCTCAGTCTCCTGACTCTCAGTGAATGCCTACGGTTGAAAAGTTTCCCAAAGATCTCAACCTACTTCTCAAGGCTTTTCGGCTAGACCAAACCGGGATTGTAGAAGTTTTTTTAGTGTATCTTTGATTTGGGGTTTGAATTTTAGTTTTAGTGAAGCATGTAAGTTTGGTTTTCGGAAAGTGAAGTGTAATACAACAAAAAAAACGCATGTGTATCTTTGATTTGGAGGTTGTATTGTAGTTTTAGTGAAGCATGTATGTAAACATTTTGCTATCCTTTATTTCACATAAACTAGATAAGTAAACATTTTTGCTATTTTGTACTGGGAATGGCTTGCAATTTAACGGATACAATATTCTCACCTGTTTGAGAAATAAGCTAAGAAGACAGATGTGAAAGGGTTGAAGGTTTAAGCAGATGATATGTTCAAATAGCTAAAGACTCTGAGGAGGACAGTGGCTTTCAGTGGCAGATTATCAAAGAGAGTAAAGACTCTGAGAAGAGAAGGAGCTTTGCTTAAGTCATCAGTGGCTTTCAATGGCAGATGAATCCCTGTTTCTTTCCATGCTGAATATGTTGAAAACTGGATTGTCTTTATGAGACATCTGGGGCCACAATCGCAATGAGATCAAAGCTTGTTTAGCATCATCAGGGCCGTCTTTTAGCACGTGCAATTGGTGCGGTCGAACAGGGTCTAAAATTTTGAAAGTCCATAATTTTTTTTGGTTTAGTAATAATTATAAATTTAAAATCATGTATTATTAAAAAGTCAGAATAACTATATTTGAATTTAATTTTTCATATTTATAACCAATAAATATAAATTAAAATTCTTTATTTGTTTATATTTTTTTTTTTTGAACAGAATTATCATTAAAACTTAAAATCAAAGATTACAAAGACAAGAGGGAATTAGACATCCTCTTGGAAACGAAACATAAGCTACAACAGCAAAGGAAATGAAACATGATAAATCTTCATATGAAGTTGATAGCGAATTCAAGACGAAGCTTAAGTGCATCGATAAAGCCTTTACGACAGAGTCGGACGGCTGAAATATAGTCACAAGTGACGTGGAGAACCAACTTTCACCAACAAGAAAAACCGAAGTAATCTCGATTGCACTTTCTGGCCCCGTACAGACCGCTACACAAGGTGAAAAACAGGTGAATAAGTTGAAACAAGCACTCGAGAAAAGACCCGAGGAAACATCTCCATTCATGGAAATGAGGCATGGAAACAGTATCAGACCCGGTGAATCCACCGGTAAATTCTTCCTAGAAGAAAAATATAACATTGTGCTTGAGATAGCGACCCCGGTGAACCCAACAGAAATCTTCGAACTAGCCAAGACCACCATTTTAACAAAGTATTGCTTCAGGTTCTTCGGTACATTGGGTCTTGGATTCTTCAAATCTGGACTGGATGATGCACCTCTTAAAATGGGCCAGGCCCAATTGTTTAACGATCTTAATGCATCGGTTGAAGCCCATTCACGTATGGATGTGGCAGATCTGAGAATCATGCCGGACAGGGAGAGGGTGGTGGGGCTGCCGGTGCCGTGCAAAGGGACGAACGTCGATGAGAGGCAAGGTTCACCGGAGCTTAAGTCGCCAGCGCCGAGACATATAGGAGCAGAGACAAAGCTCTTACCGGAGCTCGGGTTGCAGGCGTGACTCAAACGCAGCTCTTCTCGAGCTTCCGGCTCTGTACGCAGGGTCACTAGTGGAATCCCACAGACAGTTGACATCAGGATGCCGGGAGCTGAGAAGAGATGGTGTTGTGGTGGAGGGGGACGAATCAGATCTGAACATTTTGGCCGTTCAACGAGATGGTTTGAGCTTAAAGAGTAGAGGCTCATGGATTTGTGATGTGGGGCAGAAAAGGTGTCAGAACTTTGGTAACAGTAAGCTAAGGCAACGAGTACCCTAACCCTCCAGGAGTCCCCGGAGAACAGATCTGTTCCGGAAGACACGGATCGCGACTTCGAGAGCACACGGGTTTCCTGCGGTGACGGCAGCAGCTCCGGAACAGAGAAGACTTGATAAACAGGGTAACAGAACATGAAGAAGAAGGGGAGAAGCAAACAGACGCAAGAGCAGCAGCGACGCCGGCAACCTCCTTTGTCACCGGCGTCGAGAGTTAACAACAGAAAGTCGACTTCGATAATAGTGCCCGAGAGGTTTTCAAATTTTTAAGGAGTAAAATCATTAAAATCTTTATTTGTTTATATAATCAACTAAAATGCAATAAACTAGGAAGTAATCAGTATTGATAACAATTACATATTTTGGAAAGTAAAAAATAGTTGTTGATGTGTGTTTGAATATTAAATGACAGTGTAGAAAGTTAATATTCTAATTTGATTATGTTTAGGAAACAATTATCAATTAGTGATTATAAATAGACTGAACAAAATATATTTTCTTCACAGTTTTTTTTAATAAAAAAATAGCAAACAAAAAAAACAGCCTATAATTTATGTGAGAAGAAAAAATAGTGTCTTGTCTTAATCAAAATTATATTTATTTTTTTCTAACTACTACCTACATTTTCTTACTCTATTATATTTATATTTATGGATTATAATTTCTGATTGTAGATATAATTGACGTAAAAAGGTAGAAGAATGATCAAATTTGATAATTTGATAATTTGATCGATTATTTGCATTGAAAAATTACAAATAATCAAGTTTAATGATTTTGCATTAGAAAATTGTGTTATTTAGATATACAATAATTAAACTGATGTGTTTTTTTATAATGATATTTTGTAAAAAAAATCTAAATGATTTCAAATTATTAAAAAGGGTCTTATTTTATTTTTTAAACAGGGCCTGAATAAAGTTTGAGACGGCGCTGAGCATCATCATGACTATCCTTTTCTCCATTTCGTTTGTAATCGTTATCTGAGTTTGGATCTTTCTGTTACATAAATCAAAGAGGGTTTTGAGTTTATCAAAACGAACTTGTTCATACAGAGAGAGAGAGAGAGAGAGAGAGAGAGAGATATCGTGTTGATAAGGGAGTACGGAGTTACAAACTTATCACTGTTCTGAATGATGAACTCAATGTAACTCATCGAGGTATCTGTTACTTGTGCAGTTTCGATCTAAGTTTTTACTTTGTTTACGGTAGGAAACTCTGTGCACTGGTAAATTCCTAGGTGGGGAAGCAACGAAAAAAAGCAGCAACAAGATTTGCTTTGAAACCCTAGCGTGCAAATTTAGGAGTGTCAAAATGTATAAAAAGTAATGGGAAAATTGCAAGCATAGACTCAAAACTTGATTTAAACTACAAAAGTAAATCCAAACTTGAATCAAATGCAAAAGTAATTTTAAAGGCGATTGAAATTACAATCAGCTTCTTGTGTACAAGCAAAAACACCAATTTTTTTTTACATTTATAGCTCTCGTACGTCGTCTGGACGGACGACTTTCGCTAAGTTGTCCAGATGGCTTAGATTTAAGTCGTCCAGTCTAATTCTTTTTAAAAATAATTTAAAATTTTTGTAACAAATATTTTGATGAGTAAAAAATTGAAATCATGTAATTAACATATGTTGTAAGATATATAAATTAAGATATAAGAAAATTTAATTGTTTTCAATATAGATGGCTGAAAGTAATGAGTCATGATATTCTTTGGTTTAGGTTTTGCAAACATATGTTGTAGTATTGTATGTGTTCTCAGAGTTAGATTTTGGAAAGCTTGAATGTTTTTTTGAAAAATTAAATTTTGGCCTATATGTATTTATTTCTGAGTATAGTAAACAATTTTTAAGTTTAATTTACTTTTATAATGTGGTTAGTTAATTAATTTAGTCAATTTAGTTCATGAGTTAAATATAGGGTTTTGGACGACTTAACTTTAAGTTGTCTAGTGAATAATTAAAGCTAGACGACTTACATGTAAGTCGTCCAAATATGCGCGCTTAAAAATATTTAAATTTTTCGCTAAAAATAATTTAGTTTCCCGCTAAAAATATTGAAGTCTTCTGATGAATAATTTAAACCAGGCGACTTACATGTAAGTCGTCCAAATATTCGCGCTTAAATTTTTTTTAATTTCCTGCTAAAAATATTTTAGTTTCCCGCTAAAAATATGTTAGTTTCCCGCTAAAAATATTGAAGTATTCTGGACGACTTACAAGTAAGTCGTCTAGGAAATATTCTATTCAGAAGACTTACTTGAAAATCTTCTAAATCAAAAATATTTAACCTAATTGATTTTTTTTGTCTCCCTATATAAAGAAAAATTACGCATTTTTTCTCCTTCTCTTATATGGCTGCAACAAAAATGTAATGTTCATCATTCTAAAACTCTTCAACCTCGCTCTAATCTTTTGAACTTATAAACACGAAGCTTTATATCATTTTATTGTTTTTGTCTCATGTCTTTCTCACTAATTTATCTTGTTTTTGCAGGTTTTTCATCACATGTTTCTCAACTTCCACTCATTTAAAGGTAGATCTATTAATTTTAGACATGTATTTTTATGTCTGATTTTTTTATTCATTTGGTAACTTCTTGTTGCATAAAATTTTTACCTTTTTTCAAACTAAAACTCTTCAAACCCATTCTAATCTCTTAGACTTGAAAACACCAAACTTTATATAAATTTTTCAGTTTTGTCTCATGTCTTTCTCAATAATCTATCTTTTTTGCAGGTTTTTAACTAGATGATTTTCATCTTCCACTTGGATATGTACTTGTGTGTTCTATAAAAATATATCTATCTAATCTTCCACTCATTTTCTCTGTTTTAAGCCATTTGAACGTTTTTAGATATGCAGGTTTTTCAGATCTGGGTATGCAGGGTTTTCAGATCTGGAAAACTTCCAGGAAGTCTTCCACCTTCCAGACGACTTCCAAGAAGTCATCTGGACCTCTTGGAAGTCGTCTGGACTTCTTCGAAGTAATCCTGGAAGTCGTCCGGACCTCCTGGAAGTCGTCCGGGCCTCCTGGAAGTCGTTCGGACTTCCTGGAAGTCGTTCGGACCTCCTGGAAGTCGTCTGGACCTTCTGGAAGTCGTCCGGACCTCTTGGAAGTCGTCTGGACCTCGTGGAAGTCATCTGGACCTCGTGGAGTCCAAGCTTGTCTTTATAGATGAATGATCTATAATAGTTTTGTTTGTGGTCTGTTTTGTGATGTTCATGTGTATTTTCTTAGTTGTGATTTTTTTTGTAAAATCATTAATAATGTTTCCAAGATGTAATATATGTGCTAACAATGTGTTTACAAATTTACAAATCAATGAAATAAATTATTTCAATAGCTTTTCTCTTATCTTTGGATCTCGCATATGCAATAATAAACTCCGATGACCTTCTTGTCATCATAATAAATAAGAATGTTGGTAGCATCATATTGATACAACATTTTAAGACGCATTTTAACCATTCTTCCAACTCATAACAATATTCATCATTGGTGTCTATAACAGTGATCAAAGCAAATAATAGTAACTAGTCAAAGCATATCACATTTTTTACAAGTTTGTGCTGAAAATATTTTCTTTGTAGAAGACTTATCAGACGACTTTCCTGTAAGTCCTCTGATAAGTCTTCTGTAAATGTTAAATCTTCTAACTTGTATTGTTTTATATGCAGCATATGGATAATTTTATTCTCCATAAAATGCATGTATCTAACGCATCATTTGCAGATTTCAAAATAAAACACATTAAAAAACATAGAACATGTATGAGTTAAAAATATGCTTGGGCAATATATCCGTAAACCGATCAACCGATCGGTATCCGGTCCGATCAAAGCGGTTCGATTCGGTTTCGGATTTAATGAATAATCCATTCGGTTCTTGATTTAGAGTTAGAATGGATGTCGGTTTGGACCGGTTTAAATCCGACAACCGAGTCACTACCACCGACACCCGATCCTAAATTCCTAACCCCTCTTTCTATCTTTCATTTTAGAATTTTGATTCAATGCTCCATGATTCTCTCCAGAAATCTGAAAGAAACCTTTCCAAAATCTCAACTTCCGTATCCTCCAATCTGAAATCCTTCCCACTACCCGAAAATCAAATATCCTCTCAATGATTCTATCATCGATTCAAACTCGAAACCCTACTTTGGTGATATTAAAACTATACTAAAAGGGCTCTTAGAGCTCTTAGACTATCCACGTCGGATTGGATATTCAACCTATCATGTTTCATTTTACTGCCACGTCACATTGTGTCTTAACTCACTCGCGTACAATCCGAAGAGTTCTTCTTCATTGTTATCAAAAAGACGGTTAGGATTTCAGACTCTCTGTTCTCTTTAGTAATGTCAGATCCACCCACTACTCTCTCATTAAAGCGCTCTTCACATCTGCAATCGGCATATGTAGTACCCTTCCAATTAAATCCCTCACTTTCAGAGCTTATATGAACTCTTATTCTTACTCAAAATCCTAAAACGACATGCAAGATCCTCCGTCAATGGACGGTGAAATATACCAGGATTGATCATGTTGCTCAAATTTTTAACGACGTCTCCCCAGGCTTAGCTGATTCGCAGGTTCTTTCCCAGCAAGAAGCACAGCAAGAGGGGGAAGTTTAATTGTTCCTGGGTATGATTGATGAAAAGGTATGAATAATTATCTACAACAATTAATTCTCTTTCTCTGGTTCAATCCTTCTCACTAATGAAATTGAACATAAGCTACAGTTATTCAGGGATTTATCTCATCAAATCAGTTTGCAGGATACCAAGGGGAATTTCCCATATCTCTTAAGGTTTGTTTTGAATTATTTGAGAAAATTTCACTTTCTGTTTTTTTTTTTTTTGGAAAACTTTCTGTGTTTTAAATTTGTTTTTTTTTTTAATATTTGATTATGATTTCTTTAATTATTTTCAGTCGGCCCTCATGCCTGCCACCGTCAATGGTCACCGTCTGGCCACTTTATACGCTTCAAGGGTGGTTCGAAAAATTCCTAAGATGCAGTATACCACTGAATTTTCTGTTGATCAGATTATAGCATGTCGAAATGATGTTTTTGATGATGAACCATACAAGTCTCTTTCTTGATTATATTATTTTAAACCTTTTGTGTTGGAAGTGGTTTCCCGGTGGTGTTGTATAGTTCAGATTATGTCCTCCTGTTCACAGAGTTTAATACTCCAAATCTGCTATTAATTTTTTAAAGAATTTGATATGACCTTCAGGTTTTACTTTTTAAAATTAGTTGCTGATGATTTGCTAGATCAATGGTTCTTGGTGGTCTCTCTGAGAAATATCATGGCTATAAAACTTCTGGGTGGCTGATGGAATCAACGTAAGGCCTTATCTTTAGTTTTGTTTAACTTTTCAGAAATCATCTTCTCATGCTTGGATTGATTTGCATGATATCGATGTGGAGGCATTGTGGATATTGTGAGCTTTGGTATGGAGCTTTTTGGATTAAACTCTTCTGATGAGAAGCTTATCGGAGTTAGGATTCTTAGACAGTTTGCAGTCAATGAATGTTGCTCGGATGAGACACTTGAGAAGATCATAATCAACGTCCCTGTTGTTGAAAGGTTTTACAACTCAAAATGTATAGACTTTATAGATAAGTGGTGACACAGTTGATAAATTTTTTTGTTGTTACTAGGTTGGTGGAGATGCTGAAGTGAAAATATCTGCAAAAGAGAGATTAGGAGATCAGCTGCTAATATACTATCAAAACTCGCTAGCAAACAGCAGAACTCTTTAAGAGTCGCTGGGATCTCTGGTGCAATGGAATATTTTTTCGTTATTAGAGAGCATGAGTTCAGCAGGTTAATTATTTCGCAACAAAAGCAAATACATCTACAGGCTTGCTAGCTGATCACAACCTTACCATCTGTCTCACTCATGGTTCAGTCCTCTTGGATCTTCAAGACAACCCAGGTGTGATTCATAGAGACAGGTTCAGGTTCCACTCATTCCAAGAGTTTGAAGCAAATTGTGATATTTGAGGTGATTTGTATGGTAAGCTGACTTTTTTGCATGCGCCTATATACAGCTAATTGTTGATTTCATGGAAACATTTATCTTAGAAGTTAGAAGTAACCCACCTCAACTTGACTAATTTCTTTAACTGTGTTGCAGATATGTCGGCCACATGAGTCATCAATGGATAATTGCTCAACGAACACGCGGTCTTGGATATAGTAGACGGTGGCAGCACTTGGTGAGCTTTAGTCCACCTACATCCAAAAGAGTAAGCTGATAGAATTTGAATGTATTTCTTAGAATAACCGCCCAACCACCCTCTCTTAGCTCCACAAGATCGGAGATTAAGCCAAACAATATCCAATCAGAACTAGCCCAAGTACATATATGTATATCATGAGATTAAGGATATATATAAATATATGGTAAAGTAGGAGGGTTATCAATACACCCATATTCTAACTCATTATTCGAAACTGATCTATCACGGTATCAACTTTTATATTAGAATATAAAAACATTAATATGAACTTGAACTTTATATTAAACCAATAGATACATAGATCACATAGAATATAAAATATTCTTCGAGATAAAATTGACCTAGATGAAAAAGGTCATATCGCAGCGTTTTCTTAATTGTGACTCGTGGATTCTTTCCGAATGAATATACACGAAGGATTTAACTGTTCTGGGTTTTGATTTAGCCTAAGTGGCTATAATTGACAACTATCCGCATGTACTTCATCCAAGAAGTAACGGTCCTTAACTTTATTATACGCTTATAAGGAAATGGCGAGTAAGTATGTTAAACCCGTTTTTTACTAGTCATTTTGTTTTGCCTAGCAACCTTCTTTTGCTTATGGTATCTTATTTCCTTCCCTCTTTAACCTTTTGGTTGTTTGAACCAAAGCCATGTAATCTTTATACTGAAAGCTGTTTCCCAACTTGTTTCCCAATCCAAAACTTGTTTATCTAGTCTGTGTTTACCTGTAGATGATAATGAGAAACATAGCGTACACACTCACAGATGATTTTCTCTACTTCAGTGAAGTTGTCAATCAATTTCTGAGTTTTTCCCTCATATTTGTGCTTTGTGACTGATACAAGGTTCATTAGTATGTTGATCCTTAATGTTGTCCCGATTGAATTTTCAAACCTGTAGTATACATGGACTTTTTGCGTAGTGGGATCAATATTCTTCATTAATGGTTGTAAAACCACTGTATAGTTATAACATAATCTTTTTTTTTTCGGGTCAAAACACACAGGTACAGCCCGAAAGTCTTAGCGGCACCAGTAGAATGACACAGAAAAGGAGAAAATACCATTACATTGAAAAGTCTAAACATCCAGGTAAAAAAAGTTACGGCCAATAAAGAGAGATAAAAATGTAAGGAAAAAGAGGAACATATGTGCGTGGACGTAACTAAGTCAACAAATAGGAAACTTCCGTCTAGTTTCTACACACCAACCTGCTAAGTTATATGCTCTAACATTCTTCAGAAGATCAAACACCCAGTCCTTTTCTTTCAAACTATCTTGCTCCTCTCTCTCGATCTCTATGGCTCTCTCATCATCTTCTTCTTGTTCCTCTTCTCGCACTTGGTTGTACGATATTTTCCCTAGCTTCAGTGGAGAAGATGTCCGTGTTACTTTCCTCAGTCACTTTCTAAAGGAGCTTGACCAGAAACTGATCATCGCTTTCAAAGACAACGAGATCCCGAGGAGTCGATCACTGGATCCCGAGCTTAAACAAGCCATTAGAGATTCGAGGATCGCTGTGGTTATCTTCTCTAAAAACTACGCATCTTCAAGCTGGTGTCTTAATGAGTTTTTGGAGATTGTCAAGTGCAGCAAGGAAGAGTGTGGTCAAATGGTGATACCTGTTTTCTATGGTTTGGATCCTTCCCATGTGAGGAAACAGACCGGTGACTTTGGTAAGATCTTTGAAAAGACATGCCAAAATAAAAAAGAGGAAGAGATACTTCAATGGAGGAGAGCTTTGACCGATGTAGCCAATACCCTCGGGTACCATTCTTTCAACTGGTACGATTTTATGAACCCTTAATTCTTGAATAAAGGTTTTTTAATGTGTATGAATTTATATTTCTCATTTCTAGGGGTGGCATTATTATATTTTTAATTATTCTTAGGGAAAACGAAGCACAATTTGTTGAAGAAATTGTCAGTGATGTTTTGGAGAAACTACTTTTAACTCCATCGAAGGATTCTGAGGACTTCGTCGGAATTGAAGATCATATTACAAAATTGAGTGTGTTGTTGCAGTTGGAAGCTGAGGAAGTGAGGATGGTTGGTTTATGGGGTTCCTCAGGGATCGGCAAGACTACAATTGCTAGAGTTCTTTTCCAACGACTTTCTCGACACTTTCAAGGTAGCATTTTCATTGACAGGGCTTTCATATCTCAGAGTTTGGAAATTTTCAACAGAGCTAATCCAGACGACTACAACATGAAGTTGCATTTGCAAAGAGTTTTCCTATCAGAAATCTTAGCTAAAGGAGACATAAAGATAAATCACTTGAGTGCAGTTGAGGAGAGGCTGAAGCACCAGAGAGTTCTTATTTTCGTCAATGATTTGCATGATCAAGTTGTGCTAAATGCCTTGATCGGTAAAACTCAATGGTTTGGAAGTGGGAGCAGAATCGTTGTGGTTACAACTGATAAGCATTTTTTAAGGTCCCATGGAATCGATCACATTTACGAGGTCTCTCTTCCATCTGAAGACCTCACTCAACAGATGTTATGTCGATCTACTTTCAGGGAAAAGTTTCCACCTGAAGGTTTTAAGGAACTGGTAGCTAAAGTTACAAGACTTGCGGGTAGTCTTCCTTTAGGTCTTATTGTTTTGGGTTCATCTCTTCGGGGGAGGGATGTCGAGTACTGGAGGGATTTGTTGCCAAGCCTTCAGAATGGTATAGAAGGAAAAACTGAAAAAACATTGAGAGTCAGCTACGATGGATTAAGTAGCAAAAGTGATAAAGCGATATTTCGCATGCCTTTTCAATGGTGCAGAAGTCACATACGTTAAGTTTTTGCTCGGTGATAGTGGCTTGAGTGTTAATGTGGGGCTGGAAAACCTAGTTGATAAGTCCCTCATTCATGTAAGTAGGGGTCATGTGTGGATGCACCGTTTGTTAGAAGAAATGGGTAGAAATATTGTTCGACTTGAGGAGCCTGAAAAACGAGAATTTCTTATGGACTCGCAAGATATTTTTGATGTACTCAGTGAAGGCACTGTAAGTTTCCACATATTTTCGTTCCCCTTCCGTTCATTACTCACTATATTAATTTAGAGCATGCAATTCTATAAGCAAAACTAATAGTAGCATTTGTTACATGTTTGCTTTCTTATGAATATTATATACTTTCCAGGGTACTCAAAAGATACTAGGTATATCACTGGATACTGATGAGATTGGTGAGTTGTATTTACATGAGAATGCCTTCACAGGGATGCGTAATTTACGTTTCCTAATAATTTACTCGAAAGATAGAGTGAAAAAAGAAAGGGACAGAGAAGTTAAATTGCAGTTATCCGAAAACTTCGTGTATTTGCCGCCTAAACTGAAGTTATTGCGTTGGGATGAATATCCAATTAGATGTCTGCCCTCAAAGTTTCGTCCTGAAAACCTCGTCAAGCTTAAAATGGAGAATAGCAAGCTCGAAAAGCTTTGGGAAGGGGTTGTTGTAAGTTTTGAGAATAGTTTGTTATGTTATCACTGTGAGATTATATATCTTTATTATATTTTATTGGATGACAAGTCATGTCACCTGATATGTGATTTGGGGATTTGTTGAGTGCAGCCCCTTCCATGTCTCAAGGAGATGAATTTGAGGGAATCTTACGACCTGGTAGAAATGCCAGATCTTTCGACGGCCACCAATTTGGAGGCACTTGATCTTGTGCATTGCTATAGTTTGGTGAAGCTTCCTTCCTCTATTCCGTATCCCAACAAGCTGACGGAAATTAACATGTGTGGTTGTCGAAATTTGGAGATTATTCCAACTGGCATTAGCCTCAGATCTCTGAAAGATCTAAGACTCATTGATTGCTCACGCTTGAGGACTTTTCCCCTAATCTCAACCAACATCTCAACTCTCCTTGTAGACCTTACAGCCATTGAAGAATTCCCTTTAAATTCAAATTTGCGTTTCGAAAATCTCTGTAGTTTTAAAATGGAAAATCTAAAGAATGAGAAGCGATGGGAAGGAGGGCAGGTATGTAGTTCCAAACTTTATTCTTTTTCCAACATCTGTTATATATGAATAATAGCTTAGGACTGGCGATTTGGTATAAGTATTGTCTATACAAATATTTTACGTATAGTTATTTATATACATTCTTTTACATATTATAAAATAAAAAATAAATAAATATATTAAATAATTCAGAGGTCAATAATTATTACATCTATCTATCTATCTATCTACTAGGTGTTGTGCCCGCACTTGCGGGCTTAATTTTTTTCAATATTTTGTAAATAAATAGATTATCAATTCAAAAGTCACTAAAATAAAGTATTTTCATGTTTTTGAAATTTTAATAATTAATCAAATAAAAAATTATCATATGAATTTTGTTTCTTTCTAAAAGAATATATTTTGTTACGCAAAATAAACTTGAAAACATTCATATATGCATAAAATTATATAAGGGGTTTATATAAATTTTAAAATATTATGATGTATAATATTTTTTGATAATATAATATAGAATCTTTTAGATAATGATGATTATCAAACTAATGAAATTTGTTTTTAATTTCTGAATAATTATATATTAAAAATATAATGTAACTATTTATTAAAGATAATAATGACTTTAACGCTCGAATGTTTAACATGAAACAAAAAATCATTTCAAAAATAATAAATATAAATATTTTTGATTTTTGTGCCAATTATTTTTAGAAATTATAATAATCAGTGATTTTGATTGTTCTAAGAAGTTCATCTTAAAAATAGACGATTCATTCTATATATATATATTTTGAAATAAAGTTCGATTTGATATTACTAAACCAAATATAATAAATACATATACATATAAATTTAATTTTACTAAATAAATTTAACTATGATATTATGGTTAGAATTTTTTAGCAATTCTAAAGATAATGATAAATTATCAGCAAAATCACTAAAATATTTATTAATATAAGTAATTGAGAATATTATTTGCCTATACCTAAAATTATGGTAAATATGACAAATAAGCAAAAAAAAACTAAAATCATGGAGAGTATGACAAGTAAGCAAATTCACTTTTCAAATGATAGTATAGAATATAATATATTTTCTAAACTATCTCTAAGATATGTTCTCCATAAATTTAGGAAATTTTACTTATTTGTCAAGTTTTCCATAATTTTAGGTAAATTTACTTATTTGTCAATAACCTATTATAGTTTTGTTTTCTTTAGAATTTCAGAAAAAAAATGTTATCAATATATATTATTATCATTATTTTTTATCAATTTTATAATTCTCAATTTATATTTTTAATCATATTAGTTAGAAATTTTGATGAACCAAACTCAATATAATCTTTTACAATTATGTCTTCATTAGGATTTTAGAAAAGGAAAGTAGTATTACAAAAACTATTTTCAGATCTTTTTTGTTTATGATAGTTTAAAAAGGAAGATTTCTACAAAAATTACTACGATATAATTTTTAAATTTTCATTTTTACTATTAAATAAAATTTTAAATTATTTATTTATAAAAGTCGTTTTTATTGATTTATTATTAGTTTCTAACTATTCACTAATTTATTCATTTAAATAATACCCTTACTGAATTTATATATAAATAAAATGAATCTTATTTTATTGATTATAAAACTAAATTATAGAATTATCAAAAAAGATAATTCTTATATATATATATATATATATATATTGTGTTACTATCTGAAAACAATATATTTTCTAAACTATCTCTAAGATATGATCTCCATAAGTTTAGGTAATTTTTCTTGTTTGTCAAGTTTTCCATAATTTTAGTTAATTTATTTATTTATTATGTTTTTAATATTTTAGTTTATATATACTATTATATATGAAGTGATTTTGCTAAGTTATCATATTCTCCATAATTTCAGGTTATTTTTCTTATTTGTAATGTTTTCTATTTAGATAATTTACTTATTTATTATTTTTTAATAATTTTAATTTTGATTATTTTTCATATTCTCCATAATTTTGGTTATTTATTTTTTCATTTTCTAAATAACTTTAATTGATAATTTTATTTATTTTATATATTTTTGAATAATTTTAGGTGGTAATTTTAGTTTTGCTTACTTGTCATATTTTCTAGGGTGAATTAGCTGAAAATACAAGATATAAAAGATAATTAGTAATCCTTGCAACACAAATATTATTTAGGTAGTCGGATAGGGAAGAAATGGCTAAATTACACAAGTGTCCCGAAGCAATATCAGATGCAATTGCCCTAAATACTATGAGCTGTCAAATGAGTTCGTGTACGTTGACCCGGCGATCCACTGTCCTTTTTCTCTCTCTAATCTCTAGTCACTACAGAAAGAGGATCAAATAGTGACGGTAACATTTATGAGGAACTCGTCGGAATTGCTGATGTCCTATGCTTTTCTGAGAAACCGCAATAAGTCGGAGTTTGGGTCTCGGAAATGAGTAGTCATCGGGAAGTTGTCGGAAATAACTGACAAGATCACGTCACGGAAATCTCGTCGGAATTGGTTCTCGATAATATCCCATAAACATACCGATGAATTGTGTTATCTTAACTTTCCTAGAAATTAACGACGATTCCAGAATTTTTTGTTAAAAAAAATTGCATCCCTGAATCGGAGAAGTTCAACTAAACCACGTCAAAATCCCGGTTTAGTTGCATTGGCCACGCGCCTATCACTAACAATAATCTAACATACACGTGACTAGAACACAAATAGCATTTTAAAATAATATATAAAATAATATATATTGATGTTTAAACCAACCGTAACCAAAAATTAGAAGTGGTTTACAAACAAATAAAATTAGGTAAACAAAACCAAAACAAACCAGAAACAACACATAATCCCTAACCACCTCGCCGAAGAAGAAGAAAGACATCTTCAATCCTGGGAACACCAGATCGGCCACCAAAACGCCATGAAAATTTAGCCGCCGCATGCATCAACCACGAGCCTAAAATCTAGTGAATGAGAAATGGTAACTGCAGAGCAGAACAAACCCATCCCTCACCGAACAAAGACGCCGCAACTCTGTTGGACCACGGAAACAATCGTCAGAGTGGAGGCTCTTTTCTTGTAGTGGGTCCCTATATAAACCTTATACGTACTCTCTTCAAACACTCACTGAATCAAAACCCACGTATCAATGACCGAGTCATACATCTCCTCCGTCAAACAACCAGCTCCGGTGGAAGACGAAAAGACCCATCAAACAAATAGCAAGAAGCAGGTTAGACCCGACCCAGGTTATCGAGGCGTACGGATGCAGACGTGGGGCAAATGGTTCTCTGAGACCTGTGAGCCACGCAAGGAGAGCCAAATCTGTCTCGGCACATTCTCCACGCTGAGATGGCGGCGCGTGCACACGACGCAGCTGCTCTCACCATCAAAGGAGCCTCCGCCGTCCTAAACTTCCCGGAGCTCGCCACTTTCCTTCCTCATCCAGCTTCCTCCTCTCCCTGCGACGTCGAAGCTGCAGCCGCCGTAGCCGCCGCTATGGACTTCTCCTCCTATTCCGTTGTGACCTCCAATACCACCACCGCCGTCCTGCAGTTATCTTCCTCGAGTAGCTACTCAACGTCTACCTCGTCTTCATCACCGAGCGAAGAAGCAGCTTCGACGGAAGAACTGACCGAGATAGTCGAAGACGAGTTGTGGAACGAGTTCGTGTACGTTGTGACCCTACCCACCTAATTCAACTTGGTATTTTAATAGGGTCTTTTTAGGGATATTTGAAATGTGCACAGTACTTTACCGAAGAACTAAATAATATTTTTTCCTTGTATATGTGATGCAATTACTCTATTTTCTATGATTTTAGGATATTTTGTTTATTTGTCATGTTTTACTATTTCTAGAAGCTTATTTGTCATTTTCTATTATTTAAGTTGAGTCATTAATTTTAATACATAACTTTTTGAATTGTTACTTTTTAAACACTTTAATGATATTCAATAAATATTTTGATCATATTCGGAGATAATTATTATTAAAGAGTATTATCAAATTTTAGAAATAATTTTATAGTTTTATTAAGATGTTTACTTTAATAGTATTAAATCATTTAATTTTTTTTTTAGAAAGAAAATTTATTTCATTTTTATGCCACCAAATTATCTCACCAATAAAGAAATAGTTAATTAATTCAATTCATTTACATCAAGATCATGAATGTAATGTTTGATGTTTGGAATATATATTATGCATGAGACATTGTTTTTGCAAATTTGAATTGAAAGGTGACGAGGTTAAAAATACAATCTCTTGCCTTTAAAAACTTTTAGCTAAATAGAAGTATTCTTTTAAATTATTATAGATGTTGTTAATATGTGTCAATATAAACTCAGATGAAGAAGAAATTCAAATAAAATGTAATTAAAACTTTGATGAAGAAAAGTTTGATTTCATAAGCTTCACTGGTAATTTCTAATGGTTTTTGTAGATTTCTATTTTATGTTATTTTAAAGTATTAATAAAATATAATTAAAACCAAATATTTTCTGTAATTTAAAATTTGAATTAATTAGATATATATTAGTCCGCAGAAGTGTGCGGACCACCATCTAGTATACAATTAAATTTTAAAAAAAATTATGACCCTGGTATAAGGATGTTCTTGAAGATCCGAATAACACGCCGGAGAGCCCGCCAAAAGCATCCACTGGAGCTGTAAATATTATTAACATAGACGTATAATATATATTAATATGACTATTTATTAAATAAAATTTTCTATTCATATGGTTTTACAATCATTTATATCTCTGTAACAAATTTTTTAAATCATTGGTTAAATTTTTTTGAATATGGAGTTTCTATTTATATTTTATAATTATGGTGCATACTTGAATAGTTGAATGTTATAGACTCTATACTTAGAATTAAAGACTATATTATACCAAAACGTTTTAACTCAACACAATTCAAAATAAAATAAAATGGATGAAAAATAAAAAGAAATGAATGCCAAATACACCATTCAACTCAATGATAATATTATACACATTCTTATATACGCTTTTACATTTTAAACGTTTATTTCGCTAAAATAATTTAAAAAGGAAAACATTATATTTTATAAATCTTTTTTTTTATTTAAAAACAAATAAAAAATAAACTAAATACTCTTTTACATTTTTGTATAAAATTTTAGGAAAGGAAATTCTGTCAATAACCTATTATAGTTTTCTGTTCTTTAGAATTTCAGAAAACATTGTTATCAATATATATTATTATCATTAATTTTAATCAATTTTATAATTCTTACTATATATTTTTAATCATATTAGTTAGCAATTTTGATGAACCAAACTCAATATAATATTTTACAATTATATTTTCATTAGGATTTTACAAAAGGAAAGTAGTATTACAAAAACTATTATCAGATTTTTTTATGATAATTTAAAAAGGAAGATTTCTACAAAATTTACTACGATATAATTTTTAAATTTTCATTTTTACTATTAAATAAAATTTTAAAATCATTTATTTATATAATCATTCTATATTTTTACTATAAATTTTTATCAATTTAGCAATTCTCAATATATATTTTTAATCATATTAGTTAGCAATTTCAAAGAACCAAACTCAATATAATCTTTTATAATTATATAATCATTAGGATTTTAGAAAAGAAAATCTATCTTATTAAAGCTGGAGTACATTTTAGAGTTGTTTGGAAACAAAGATAGTAGTAAAAAATATAATGTTGTTTGGAAACATAGATAACATTATACTAAAGAAAAAATAATGGGCTTAACTTGAATCATAGATCATTATGGCCCAAAATAAAATAAATATTTATTGTTAGGGTTTATATGATTGTTATTAATTTGTTAAAGAAAATTATTAAAATTATTTATAGTTTCAATTTAAGGGTTTTCAATAAATAGAGAACAAATTATAATCTATATAATATATATTTCGTATTGTTACTTTCTGTTTTCATATATTTTAAATATCTTCCCCAAAATTTCTTTAATTATAAGATATATTATTTAACAAATACATTATAATTATAAGTTATTCACTCATGAGTTACTCTGTGTATTTAATAATGATACATTATTATTAAGTTAAAAATTTTAAACTACATAAAGAATATATATATATATATATATATATATATATATATATATATATATATTTGTAAAATTTTTACTACAGTGTTTACGGTTTGCATTATTTTACGGACGCTTCTATTACACAACATAAAATTCGTAGCATAAGTAATACAAATAGTAAAATTAAAACTGTAAAATTTTAAATTTCTAAATTTTGTATATACTAGGTATATGTTGTAAAACATGCACCAACATAGTTGTGCGGATCAAGATCTAGTTAGTATTAAACAAAAAGTTTTCAGATCTTTTCGTTTATGATATTTTAAAATGGGAAATTTCTACAAAAAATACTACAAAATATTTTTAAATTTTCCTTTTTACTATTAAATAATTTTTTTTTTAATAAAAGTCATCTTTATTTTTTTACTCTAAATTTCCATTATTTATAAAACTTCAAATTGCAACTGCAAAAATAAAACGAAAAATTTCTACCGGCTAGAAAATACAACTCGCTAGGTAGACAAATAAGCAACAGAGGAAGCAAAATTTCTCTGAGCTCTAGATAAGATATCCATCTTAGCACTAAGAATCTTCTTGGTCTCCAAGATTATAAAAGTCATCTTTATTATCTTATATATTAGTGTATATATATATTTTTAATCTTTTGGGAAAATTTCACTTATACCACTTTGGTGATACCACTTTTCATGTTTACCATCAATAAAGAGACATTTTCAAAAATATCCCAAGTTTTTGATAATATAACACTAAACTAATTTTTCACATGTCACAGTATTAAAAGGAAAATTACAATCAAATAATATTTTTCAATTATATTTTGTTTAAGATTTAAAAACAGGAAAACTACTTTAATATAAAAGTCTTTTTATTATATTATATATTATTATATATATTTTTAATCATTATATGTTTTAATACATGTCACAATATTGAAAAAAAAATACTATAATATTTTGCATTTATCTCTTGTTTAGGATTTAAAAATGGAAATTACTATAAATAATATTTATAATTAGATTTTCTAAAACATATCTTTGTTATTTCTTTATTATATATATTTTTAATTATAATATATATTAACACATGTCACAATCTTAAATATAAAACTGTAAAGTGTTATGATCATGTTAATTAGTAACTTTGAAAACCCAATCTTTATATAATAAGATATAAATGCATTATGCTTAAAGGTAATGTTATAGAAGTTATATATATATATATATATATATATATATATATATATATATATATATATATATATATATAGGTCAATCTAAATAAATAGTATTATAAAAAAGCACAAAGTTGAACTCAATTTATGTGTAGGTAAAAACAATTAAAATATTATATAATATAATTAATACTCCTACAACATTATCTTTAAGCATAATGCATTTATATTTATAATAAACCTACGATAAATTATGGCTTTATTAATAGTATAAATTAATGTCAAAAAAATTTTATGGTAAGAATTTAAATGGGGAAACTATTAATAATATTTTTTGTAAAAAAAATTAATGTCTCCAGATCTTAACTTATTTAACTAATTCCTTAACAAAGATGTTAAAATGTAACTGAATTCCCCCTCCAACAATTTAAATTATCTATTCATAATAGTAATAAATTAATATTTTGAAATATTTCTTATACGGTCTGACATCTTTAAACTTATTCCTCAAACAATATAAATAACAAAATAATGAATATTTTCATATAAATAAATTTTTGTTTTCTCTAATATATTTAACAGTAAAAAAAATTATGTGAAATTTAAAATTTTATTAATTTTCTCTGGATTTTAAATGGTTTAACCAGGATTAGATCACATGTTAATGATAATTTTACAAGTTTTACGTGAGTTTTTCAGATTCTTAATTATCAAAATTTCATTAAATTTGAACCGGATTTTATACGGATCACTATGTTTATGTTCAACCGCGGATCCGAGTCGAATATGAAAGCATTGAATAGTACTTATTACAAACTATTATTTTTCCCCAAAAATATGAAAACACAGTTAAATCTAATATCTATTGAATAAGACTTCATATTCATATAATTTTAAGAACATTTGTATCTTGTTGCAAAAAAATTAAACCATCGATCACAAAATTTTCAAAGTGAAATTTTTAAGAGTTTTATTAATTTATCGTCGTTTAAAATGCAAAACATAACATATATAAAAAACTAATTTTTATTATTTGGTTAATATGATTTTTAATATATTTTTACAATATTCAATTATAAAAATAGATAGAGGACGTACAAATTATTATCAAATCTAATTTATTAAAATCATTAATTTCCATATATATTTTGATCAAATTAGGTAATTTCATATCTGTTATTTAATGTAATAATGAAGAATATGTTGTATAAATTAAAATTAGTTATATTGTTAGTTTAATGAAAATTTTAGATGAATCAATTTATTTTCTAATGATTCTGGAAATCATTTTTGTGATGACACATGCCATTGTTTTTTTTTGACGACATACGGTCATTCTATTATTCAAACTTGAGGTGGTCTGGGTAACCAAATCGGAATAGAACAACCGATAAAAAGATAACTTCCTATGGAAGGATCTAGCTGTCTTAGATAAAAAAATCTGCAATCTGATTATGCCCTCGTGGAACATAAGAAATCTTTAAATACGGGAAGCATATCTGTAACATTTCAATCCTCTCTAATTCCGTCGCAAATCACGGCCAAGCATGTGGTTCCTTGATCATATTAATCATCTCCTTGCAATCTGTCCTGAAGCTCTGACATGTCGAGTTTTGTAACATATTCTCCATCGCCCATCGCAATGCTTCCACTTCCGAGTGCAAGACTGATTCTCGTCTAGGGACGTTTCTTGTTCCCATAAGTTGTGTATTTCCACCACTATCTATCCAGACGAATCCACATCCAATGTATTGAACTTGGGCTGCCCAGAATCCATCTAACAAGCAAATATTACCCAAGCTTATGACTTGAGCATCTCCATTATTATTCTCCTGTACCGTCGGATATACCATTACATTCGCATTAAACTAGGCTTGGCATTCACTCTCAACATACCTCACCAGTTTAAGAGAATCCATGTTGACATTGTTGGT
The DNA here is from genome assembly GCA_026261945.1 of Hirschfeldia incana. Lineage (NCBI taxonomy): Eukaryota > Viridiplantae > Streptophyta > Magnoliopsida > Brassicales > Brassicaceae > Hirschfeldia > Hirschfeldia incana. The sequence goes on from JABCMI010000033.1 coordinate 2,762,327, forward strand.
TTTCTATATAGGAGACTTTTTGTTTATTCTTCAGTTTGTACTAGGCCTGGAATTATTATTCGGGATTCGGATTCGATCCGAGAATCGGTTCGGATCCGTTCTGAAAATCCGGATTTCCGGAGGGGCAAGATCCGAATCTGGATAGTAAAATGTTGGATCCGTGCAAATTGAATCCGGATCCGGATATCTTGATTGTTTACTCCGGATATCCGGATCCGTAATTTTTATTGATAATTATTTTAAAAATAGGAATATATATATATATATATATAAATTTATACTAACTTTGTTATAGTATACATAGATATAATTAAAAAATATTGTACATATTTTTATTTTTTTAATTATTGTTAATATTTTATATGTTCTAATATTATTTTAATTTATTTTAAGGATCCAAATCTGGATCTGGATATTACAATTTTTAGAAGGATATCCGAATCCCGGATATCCGAGAACTCCATATTCGGATAAAGATAGCAAAAACATGGATCCGCCGGATATGAATATCTTAAAATACCCGGATACCCGATTCATTCCAGCCCTAGTTTGTACTCTGTAGTAGTTATTTTCTTTATTCTATTTAGATTTGATTTATAGATTGGCACTTTAAGTCCTTAAGTCATAATTTGAGACTAAACAAATCCTTAGTGACCAAAAAGTCGCCTAATTAAGGCTATATTGTATTTAATGATCCACTAATTAGGTTCCTATGGTATTATCTGAAGATTATATTTGTATTTGGTTCAGCTGCTTACTCTCCTCACGGCGATGCTGTCTCCATCTTTGAAGCATTTGAGTCTCTCGGATATCTCAGGTTTGGTGAAGCTTCCTTCTTCATTTCAGAATCTCCATCAACTGGAGCAACTGAATATTAAAAACTGCGTAAATCTGGAGACTCTTCCTACCGGAATCAACCTCCAATCTCTCTGGTACGTAGATCTCAGTGGATGCTCAAGGTTGAGGACTTTTCCTGATATCTCAACCAGCATCAGAGAGCTCTATCTAAGGAAAACTGGGATTGAAGAGGTTCCTCCGTGGATTGAGAAATTATACGGTCTTAAATTCCTAGAGATGAATGGATGCAACAAGTTAGAATCTGTATACCTAAATATTTTTAAACTTAAAAATCTTCGTGAAGTTGACTTTTCATACTGCAAGGCATTGACTCGAGCCAGCTGGAGTTATTGTCGAAGTAGAGGTCGGAAGACTTTTTACGGAAGATTGGACATCAATATTTATTTCACCAAGTGCTTAAACTTGGATCAAGAAGCTCTGTTTCAACAGAAAACACATTCAGTTTGTCAACTGAGGTTGTCAGGTGAACCTCCTCCTCTCTGCCCAATATCCCTCTACTTCCCGGCTCTCTCAAGCAACCATTCCTCCGATTCAGGGTTTGCCTTGTGTCCAATTGCGACAACACCATAGCTTCTTTTCGCTTCAAAGGCAGATTTTGAAACAGCTTTAGTTCCTTTGGTCAGGCACAAGACTTCCAGGCAGACACGGAGGTTTATGCAGTCAAGACATCTGTGAAAAAAAGTCATTTGTTTATATTGGACTGTGGTATCCCTCTAAGCAGAAACAGTGATATCCTAGCTGAAATGGACTACACCCATGTTGATTTGCAGATTGATTTTACGAATCGTAGTTCCTCTAGCTTGATATTAAAAGAATGGGGTATACGACTCTTAGAGGAGAACCCACTTGGTAACCGAGATAGCAATGATGTTGTGACGGAAGCAAGCAGTAAAAGAATGCGGGTAAAGCATTAATCATGAACTCATCACAGAATTTTCTAAATCTGATAATTTCTTGTACTGAGACTCTTTCTTTTTCTGCAGATTTCGTGAATAAACTTTGAATGTTTGGTTGCAAGGCAGAGAATCTAAAATTAGGAATTATTTCAGTGGCTTCTTCCACAAACCAAAAGAGACATTTTGGACTGGTGATTTCAAACGATGCCTTTTTTGAGTCTCTGTGTTTAATGATCAAGTACATATGTATTCATGCCATATATATACATGACGATCAAGAAGCTCTCTTTCAACAATGATGTGTAGACAGGGGAAAAAATTGCAGTAAGCATTTGCTATATAATTTTTTTCACGCTTACTGTTACTTTAACCCAGTTGAAATTTTCATTCTCAGACAGGTTTTGGTTTATTATTGAGTTCAAGAGAGCTGCAGGTAGGGATGTCAATCGGACACATTGTCTATGGGTGGTCCATGTCCAAATCCATATGGACTACGTCCAAATCCGCCCGAAATATTTTATGTTCAAATGGACTCCATCCAGATACGCCCAAAACCAATAGACAAAACCAAATGGACATGGGTCGTCCATATGTTAAAAATATTTAGGATTAATATTGGTCCTATTGGAGAGATAAAAAATCTAAAATCAATCTCACTTTTTCCATCTTTCGACTCTCGATTCACGAGTCACCACCATGTTTCTCTCGTCAAATTTGCAAAATTGCATTTTGCCGCCAAAATCGAAAATTTAGTTTTTCCGCCAAAATCTTGAAATCTTATTTTCCTACCAAAACAGTAATTTCACATTTTTCCGCTAAAATCATGTTTTCTCGCCGAACCCGTGAAATTACGTTTTTCCGTCAAGCCCGTAAAATTGCGTTTTCCCGCAAAAACCGTGAAATTGCATTTTCCCGCCAAACATGTGAAATCGCGTTTTCCCGCCAAAACCTTGAAAATCGCATTTTTCCCGTCAAAACCGTGAAATCGCGTTTTCCCGCCAAAACCATGAAATCGTGTTTTACCGTTAAAACCGCCGCCAAAACCGTGAAATTATGTTTTCTCGTCCAAAACCGTCAAATCGTATTTTCCCGGTAAAACGATAAAATCATGTTTTCCCGCCAAAACGATAAAATCATGTTTTCTCGCCAAAACGATAAAATCACGTTTTCTCGCCAAAATCTGTGAAATCGTATTTTGGATGTATAAAACATATGAAATTTAATGTATGAAACTTATGTTTTTTATGGATTTAGCATGTTAAGGATAAATTTTATTTGGGCTTTGCGGAGTGCCCATTTGGAATAGGCCAATTTGGTCTAGACAATTTAGTCTGGTGCAATTTGAGCTTAAAAAAATAATGTCTATTTGGACTGAACAACCAATTTAAACCTGGACAGCCCAATTGACACCTCTAGCTGCAGGGTGCCAAAGGGTATTGATTCACGAGTGAGAAGAAAGTTCAAAGGTGTTACTTTGATGCCTAATGTTGATTACAGAACTGAAATGAAGACACGTAACTTTCTCCCCAACGTATTCAAGATATTTGTTGTTCGTTCATAACTCCAATGATCTGAGAGTTACTCATAATGCACAAAAAGGTACTTATTTTCCTTGAGTCTAATACCATCTCTGAGAGATTGATAAAGTCACATTCTCATGGTATGTTTTGCTTTTCCCTCCTCAAGACTTACTGTTTGTGGCTCAACAAGGAAGGGGAAAGCGATGGTGGAGAGAGCTTCTCAGCTAGACACTACCAACAGGTTTGTTTGGTAAGTGGTTGCGTGAGATGTGGAATACGATGATCACTGGTTGAGTTGACTGTGGGTTTGTTGAGATCTGGAAACTTCAAAGAAATCTTGAGACACTTGATCTCAACCGTACTACTCGAGCTTGAGTCTGGTGGATGCAGAAATCTATACATTCTTCAAACTAGTATCAACATCAAATCTATTGCTTGCCCTTGTCTCAATGGATGCTCAGCGATAGAGAGATTCCCATCCAACTTGCTTGTGGATCTTAGTATGCGGAGAAGTAAGAGCACAAAGAAGTGCATGCATGTTTTCTTGACCTTCCTTCCTTTTTTTTGATCAAAGACCTTCCTTCCTTTTATAACTAGTAAATCTACAGAAAGTTTCCGACTCTTTACAAACTTAAAAAAAAACATTTTTTGGCTAATAAACATGTGTATACGTTTGTTTTAACGTGAGAAAAAAAAAACTTGTTAATATATGTCCAAAAGAAAAAAGGGTCCTAACGCCGTTAAGTTGTTTTTGGTCTAGCCGCTTAAAATCCTCTGTTGATGATGGAGCGTCCTTTGTCTCTGCAGCATCACAACAAACTGATGTTCTTCAGTTTAAGCATTAGAAATTGCATGAATGATGAATCTGGAGATTCTTCCAGCCAACATGGATAGAAGAAGAGTTTCCTGGTGGACTTAGATTCATCTTATGAAGTAAACTCACTTTCAGAAAAGGAAAATAACTTTTACGTCAACTTTCGAGTTTCGATCTTGTTGACAAAAAGAAACTTTTCAGACAAGACATACGAGAGGAGTGATCAATTTCTTCTCAGGTGGTTCTGCATTATTATTTAGATCAGATCGTTGCAATTTTTCTCAGTATTTTATGTTTTGGTTCCTTTCATGTCTTCTTCTCCTTCATCGTATTGTGATTGGGTCTTCCCAAGCTTCAGAGGAGAAGATGTCCGTAAGTCATTCCCCAGACAATTTTTTTCAAAGAGTTGGATCGGAAACTGATCAGCACTTTCAAAGACAAAAAGATCAAGGATTGCCGCCGTTATCTTTTCCCAAAACTTTGCCTAAACGAGTTGTTGGAGATAGTGAAATGCCAGCAAGAGTTGAGTCCAGCACCGTCTCAAACTTTATTCAGGCTCTGTTTAAAAAATAAAATAAGACCCTTTTTAATAATTTGAAATCATTTAGATTTTTTTTACAAAATATCATTATAAAAAAACACATCAGTTTAATTATTGTATATTTAAATAACACAATTTTCTAATGCAAAATCATTAAACTTGATTATTTGTAATTTTTCAATGCAAATAATCGATCAAATTATCAAATTATCAAATTTGATCATTCTTCTACCTTTTTACGTCAATTATATCTACAATCAGAAATTATAATCCATAAATATAAATATAATAGAGTAAGAAAATGTAGGTAGTAGTTAGAAAAAAATAAATATAATTTTGATTAAGACAAGACACTATTTTTTCTTCTCACATAAATTATAGGCTGTTTTTTTTGTTTGCTATTTTTTTATTAAAAAAAACTGTGAAGAAAATATATTTTGTTCAGTCTATTTATAATCACTAATTGATAATTGTTTCCTAAACATAATCAAATTAGAATATTAACTTTCTACACTGTCATTTAATATTCAAACACACATCAACAACTATTTTTTACTTTCCAAAATATGTAATTGTTATCAATACTGATTACTTCCTAGTTTATTGCATTTTAGTTGATTATATAAACAAATAAAGATTTTAATGATTTTACTCCTTAAAAATTTGAAAACCTCTCGGGCACTATTATCGAAGTCGACTTTCTGTTGTTAACTCTCGACGCCGGTGACAAATGAGGTTGCCGGCGTCGCTGCTGCTCTTGCGTCTGTTTGCTTCTCCCCTTCTTCTTCATGTTCTGTTACCCTGTTTATCAAGTCTTCTCTGTTCCGGAGCTGCTGCCGTCGCCGCAGGAAACCCGTGTGCTCTCGAAGTCGCGATCCGTGTCTTCCGGAACAGATCTGTTCTCCGGGGACTCCTGGAGGGTTAGGGTACTCGTTGCCTTAGCTTACTGTTACCAAAGTTCTGACACCTTTTCTGCCCCACATCACAAATCCATGAGCCTCTACTCTTTAAGCTCAAACCATCTCGTTGAACGGCCAAAATGTTCAGATCTGATTCGTCCCCCTCCACCACAACACCATCTCTTCTCAGCTCCCGGCATCCTGATGTCAACTGTCTGTGGGATTCCACTAGTGACCCTGCGTACAGAGCCGGAAGCTCGAGAAGAGCTGCGTTTGAGTCACGCCTGCAACCCGAGCTCCGGTAAGAGCTTTGTCTCTGCTCCGATATGTCTCGGCGCTGGCGACTTAAGCTCCGGTGAACCTTGCCTCTCATCGACGTTCGTCCCTTCGCACGGCACCGGCAGCCCCACCACCCTCTCCCTGTCCGGCATGATTCTCAGATCTGCCACATCCATACGTGAATGGGCTTCAACCGATGCATTAAGATCGTTAAACAATTGGGCCTGGCCCATTTTGAGAGGTGCATCATCCAGTCCAGATTTGAAGAATCCAAGACCCAATGTACCGAAGAACCTGAAGCAATACTTTGTTAAAATGGTGGTCTTGGCTAGTTCGAAGATTTCTGTTGGGTTCACCGGGGTCGCTATCTCAAGAAAAATGTTATATTTTTCTTCTAGGAAGAATTTACCGGTGGATTCACCGGGTCTGATACTGTTTCCATGCCTCATTTCCATGAATGGAGATGTTTCCTCGGGTCTTTTCTCGAGTGCTTGTTTCAACTTATTCACCTGTTTTTCACCTTGTGTAGCGGTCTGTACGGGGCCAGAAAGTGCAATCGAGATTACTTCGGTTTTTCTTGTTGGTGAAAGTTGGTTCTCCACGTCACTTGTGACTATATTTCAGCCGTCCGACTCTGTCGTAAAGGCTTTATCGATGCACTTAAGCTTCGTCTTGAATTCGCTATCAACTTCATATGAAGATTTATCATGTTTCATTTCCTTTGCTGTTGTAGCTTATGTTTCGTTTCCAAGAGGATGTCTAATTCCCTCTTGTCTTTGTAATCTTTGATTTTAAGTTTTAATGATAATTCTGTTCAAAAAAAAAAATATAAACAAATAAAGAATTTTAATTTATATTTATTGGTTATAAATATGAAAAATTAAATTCAAATATAGTTATTCTGACTTTTTAATAATACATGATTTTAAATTTATAATTATTACTAAACCAAAAAAAATTATGGACTTTCAAAATTTTAGACCCTGTTCGACCGCACCAATTGCACGTGCTAAAAGACGGCCCTGGTTGAGTCAAATAGTTATACCGGTTTTCTACGATGTGGATACTTGTCACGTCAGGCACCAGACTAAAGAATTTCGAGATGTCTTTAAGAAAACTTGCCTTGACCGATGTAGCAAATCTTGTCGGAAATCATTCTCTAAACTGGTAAGACTTTATCTGGTCAGTTCATACTTGTTTGTTTCTTGTTTCTTGTTTCTGTAATGATCTTTTTCATATTGTTAAGGAATATGTTATCGCAAATTAAGGTAACTCAGATGATATTAACATGAAGCTGCACTTGCAAAAAAATAAACTTCCTTTCCAAGATATTAGACAAAAAAGTGAATCACTTAAATGCGCGCGGTGAGAGAGAAGCTGAAGCGCCAGAGAGTTCTTATCTTTATCAATGATTTGGAATTTTGGATGATCAAGTGGTGTTAGATGCGTTGGCGTTCAGATGTTATGTCGATCTTCTTTCAGACAAAACTGTCCGCCTGAGGGGTTCATAGAGGTTGCGTCTGAAGTTGAACGCGTGTAGGTGGTCTTCCTTTGTGAGTTAACATTATAGGTTCTTCTTTGCTGGGAAGGGACAAAGCGCATTTGGTAAATATGCTGAAAGCTCTTCAAAAAGGTCTAGACGGGAGAATTGAGGAAGCACTAAGCTTAAGCCTACAAAGCATTAGAAAGAAAAGAATATAAAGCGTTGTTTCGTCACCTCGCGTGTCTTTTTAACGGAGATGAAGTCGGTTATATTAAGCTCATGCTTGACTCTACATATGTGCAACATCCAATGATTTCTACATTCTTGTACAGATTTTCCCAAAAATGATTTGCTTAGAAGCCTATATGACTGACATCCATATGCAGTGATGATATATTTAGCTTTAAGTTTATTTGATGAAATAATAAATAATTTTGACAACCAAAATGTTTTATGAAACTATATATATTATTTCCTATTAGTTTTCATCAAATGTAATATTATTTTTCAATTGATTTATTAGTTTTAATTTCTCACGTTAAAATCTAGAGGGACTAAAATTATTGATACTCTTAATGAATTATTTGAATTTATTTATTAAATTTGATAATAAATTAATCTATAAACATTCAACAAGAACATAAAAACATAATTAAAATCATAGATAATCCATAGTTTCTAGTTATCCTTAATAAATTTATTTATTAAATCAGATAACTAATTATAAAGTAATTTAATATAAATCGGCCAAAAAACATATCTTACAAATAAAAAATTATTTTAAAATAAAAGGTAATTCATTTATAATTTTGTCCCTATCAAAATTTATCAATTTAAATCTGATAATCGATCATCAATTAAGATAATAAAAATAATAAAAAAGAAATATATTTTACAAATAAAAACAGTCATATATATATAAGTATTTGTAGATAATTTAAAAAAAAAATAATATAATAAAAATTCATAAAAAATGAAATATATTTTGCAGATCAAAAACCAGTACATATATATATCTACAATTCATATATATATATATACTCTATTATCTGAGTAAGCTTCATAAAGTACTTGATAATAAAAGATAAGTCATGTGGTTTTTGTTATCCTTAATAATAATTGTATTAAACCAGATTAATTATTATCTATATATATATATAAAATAGATTTTTCACTCTTCTTAAGACATGTGGACTATCAAATCTTTTTCATACTAACCATCATTTTTAAAGTTTGATAATCCATTTTATTGATTAAAAAATATAATATGAATAAACTAAATAAAATAGTATAAATATAGTTTTAATTTTTAATATACCCACAACTAAAATTTACATATTTTTACAACAATAAAACTAAGCTATGAATTATGTTAAATTATGATCTATGTTCGTTTGGGTCAGAGAACCAAATCAGAGACATAAAATCGACATAAAATATAGCAGAAGGGAAACACCTAACACATAGCATCAAACCGGAGGCTAAAAATACATAAACTTTCACTATTTTATTATTTTTTATTATTTTCTATTATTTCATTTACAAATAACATATTTATTTTAATATTGACCAAATTAAGAAAAATAGCACGATTCATAATCAAAACATGATATCTCTACAATTATAGAAAAAAGCAAAATGTCAAAGACATACTAACTAAGTAAAAGTTTAGCGCTGAAACGAGATCAAAAACTAACTTAGCTTACTTTATCATAGAATATTTTGGCCATAACAAGGAGATGTCAAAAAAAGTAGAAATATAAACTCTGAGACAAAGCATTTCTCGAATACAAAGAAACGTGATCAAGGACTAACACAAAGAACCAAGAAAGCGTGTTAGAGTAAGAATATTCAACAGAAGGCAAAAATCGCCACCAACCAAGAAAACATATACTCAGCACACCATAAGCACATCCACCAGCGAGGAACCACAAAACTCTATATAGAAATGACCGAAATTCCAAGAAACTAACTTCACACACTTATACTAAAAAAATAATGGGAAAAAGACATATAACCTCTAGGAGGGAGAATGAAAGTTAACCACCAAGAAACCAGAGCCCAAACTTGAGACCAAAAACAACATTATAAATCTACAGAGCATACAAGGAAGAAAACACTATCTAAACGTGGAGTCGCAAATTTAGCGAAATAGAGGGTCACTAAACGCATGAGCAGTGATGAAAACTGTAACAAGATAATAGAACATACATGAAAGGGTATACGAAACGAATCAGCAAACCGTGGATCCATCCTCAAACTATGAAAGATAACATAGAATGCAGATGATCAAATACCAGATCTTGAAAACCAAACCGAGTAGGGATTATCGACGGTAAGCTAACGAAGAAGAAGGCAACATTAAAGACGACTATATACTGATCCAATCCAAATATATGTACTTCCTAACATCAACAAAAATCTTAGTAAGAAAAAAAACAGCCAATATTAACCAGAACAACCTATAACGCCGTGATAAACAACCACACAACATGAAACTAATAAATCTAATCTATAACAAATACCAGACAATCTGAAGAAGAACAAACACACAGTTAATATTGACTAGAATAGCCTACAATACCATGAAAAACAATCACACAACTGGGAACTTATAAATGATTTATATCAAATACCAGATAATCTTACAGAAAAAAATGTGATGGGGAAGAAGAGCATGAAGGTGAGTCTTTTCCGATGATGGTGAGAAGCACCGGAAAGGTAAATGAAATATATAGATTATGAGGGTTCAATATCAAAATATAGAAAGAATGCAAAAAAACATCTTAAAAGAATAATGTTCTAATAAATTAAAAAAATATAAAATATAACTTTTTAATACTACAATTATCAAAATTAGAATCAACAAATATCTAAATACTTTTCTCTCTTCTTTTACCACCCAGGGGGGTTGCGACACATATCCATTATTTAAATTTAACATCTAACGTTGCTTTTCTGTCTATTTAACTTAAAAATTACATTATGTCTTTATGCCTAATATAAATAATGTAACTACACATTGTTTTTATACTAACATAAATACTGTAAAGTAAGATGAGACTCATAACAAAACTAATATAAATGAGGCTTAGTGATCCAGGCCTAGAAGAAGCCAAGAAATGAACGGCTGGTGAGACAGCTCAAGACCACCATGAGAGATAAAAGCATCGGAAACAAAAATCATCGCCGTAATCAAAATTTACGTTGCTCGACCTCCAAAAAGAATCTCCATGCAATCTCTACTTTGTCTTCTTATGAATCTCTAATTCATTATCCATGACTCAACCTACGAGAAAATTATTCTTACAGTCTTCGTTTGGTCTTCTTCTGAATACCAAAGCCTAAGCTTTACCTTAGACATTCACCAAATCTTCAAAAGTACTGATAGATATTGAGCTTTTTTAATTCTAATTGAATCCTCAAAATCCAAATTTATTATGATACTCTCGGTTTAGATGTGTAAATCAATTATGTTATAGGTTTTTTGTAAACTCACCCGCTCGTATGGCAGACCAACCACTAGTAAATTAATATAGTTAAATCTGCCAAATGTTGTCTTACAAATAAATACATTCTTAATAATCAAAGACAATTCACATGTCTTTATTATCCTTGATAAGATATACTTATTTAAATCAGATAGTTCATTATAAATTAATCTAAAATTTCCAAAAATTAGAAACGTAATTTACTATAAAAATAATAACTATATACACACACTATTATATGATTAAGTAGCCCTAAAATGAAAAAGTATCCCTAAGTTTTTTAAATGTTTGATTTCAGTAAATGAAATATTATTTAATTTTGTAGAATATAATATGAGAATTTTTATTTCCTGTGATGTATGAAATTTTGTATATATAGTTATATTATTAAAATTATATATTAATATAATATGATATACATTTTGGATGAAACATATTTAATAAATTTGTTTTTTTTAACTAAATTATGTTGATTGTTTTTTAGATTATGGTATAGAATATGGAATGATCTTTACGTATCATATTTATATATATTCAAATAATTAAAATACATACTGAAAAATCTGATATAACGATCATCATCAAAAAGATACTTTCTTTTATATAATTTGTTTTTCATTGACTCAAGTCCTTAATTATTTTTAGCATTATAGATAAAGTCTCTTTTTTTTTAGAATGTAATCACCATGCATGATGATTTACATGTATCGTCATTAAAATTAAAATATAATTAAATAAGGACATAAATCTTCATTTTGATTACGGTCTTTAGAGTTTATATTCTTACAAAAGAGATTCTATACATAATGTTAAAACTTAAAAGCTATTAAATATTTGAGTCAATGAATAAAATATATACCAAATTCTAAATTTAGAAGAGACTATAAATACCAGGTCTATTGGTTTGCTAAGTATCAGAAATATATTATTGTTTATAACCACAATAAAAAAAATGTCATCAAAGATCACATTCTTCTTGCTCCTTGCTCTCGTTATCACTTGTAAATCACTCGTATATCTCTCTAGCAGCATTTTCCTAAACGTATTTTGATTCAAAATTTAAGAATTTCTTTCTGGTTTTTTTTTGGGTATCATTTTGCTTAATTAGGTGCAATGATGATAAGTGTTCCGACAGCGGATGCTCAGCTGGAGAAATGCACAACAATTGATGATTGCAAAATCTTTTTACTATGCAAGATTGGGGAGACAGAAAAATGCGTACGCAATCAATGCATATGTGCTCCGGTACAGCAAATTGGTGGTCAGCCGTGCAGGACGACACGAGATTGCGATGTAACAATGTGTGGATCGTTACCAAATAAGTGTGTGGATGGCTTATGTACCTGTACTCGTTAATGCCCAGTATCATAAACATACGCATGTTTCTTGTTCTTACTATTGTGGGGAGATTTTCTCATTGATATTTTCTCACACATAAAAATTATTTAATATCACTACAAAGAAAAGGCCTCGTACCCGACGAACACAATGGAGAACCATATTTTATAAATTACGGACAACTGGATCTTTTTTAAAAATGATAAGATTATACTCGAATTTTTTTTTAGAAAAATATGATGTTACAACTGCAGAATCGAGTTATTATCTATTTTCTTCTGATTTGCGTCGCTCTATCAAAATCATGGTGAAAATTTTTTTTGTGTATTCTCAGACTTACAAAAAATACACAAAAATAAAAAATCAAATATTCAAGTGGGAGAATTCTTTTTACTATACGTGTTCATATATATATATATATTTTTTTTTTTTTTTTTGTCGACCATTTTACAGACTCATGTGGACTCTGTAAACCAAACTGGGTGCTCTGTATCCATATGGACAGTAAACGACGTTTGTTGCCTCACACTGCGTGCTAAGCTATCCGCCATGTTGTTTTGCGTCCGTGGTATATGAATAATCTCTGAGCTGTTGAAACTTCTCTTCAGACTCTTGATGTCTTCTAAGTAACTTGCGAAAGCCGGCCATTCTTCTGGTTCTGAAACCATCTTCACCAATTGAGAACAATCCGTTGCAAATGTAACGTTATATTGCCTTAAATTCCTCATGCATTCCATCGCCCAAATAAGGGCTTCGACTTCTGTATGTAACGGGGATTGACTAGCCCTCGTATTCCTAGCTCCCAATAAACCTTCAAAACCTTCCAAAGTACTGTACCATCCTTGCCCTGAAAAAATATCTTCTGCTTTCCATGATCCATCCGTGAAACACCATCGTCCCGATCTAATCGGCAATACTATATCAGTCGTGTGTGTAACCTGATTCTGAGTCTGAACTATTTCCTGCTGAGCTTCCGTCCACAGTAAAGACTCAGTCATAGCTCTTTTAAGAGTATCCCTCGGATCCATGTCCAAATTGCTAAATACTTTGCTATTTCGTCCTTTCCATATATACCAAAGTATCCATACAAAATGATGATCCTCCATTGTTGGCTTAACCCTCCAGAATAAATAATCCATATTCGCAAATAAAGATTGTCCTGGAAAGTGATCCGGATGCGTTGGGATCATTGATAATGCCCAGACCTGGACTGCCGGTGGGCATTCAAAGAAAACATGATTTATAGATTCCTCTGATGCTCCACATCTGTCACACCGTATATCTCCTTGAATACCTCTTGCTTTTAGACTTTTCTTTACTGCTATACATCCCGACAAAAGTTGCCATAGAAAATGTTTCATCTTAGGTGGACAACGTACTTTCCAACAATTAGCTTTAAGATCTGTTACCGTGGGTCCAAATTCTACTGCCCCTCGTTCTTTATCTGGATATGTTCTCTCCACTTGATATCCTGATTTAACCGTATATTTTCCATTTTTTGTAAAATGCCAGCCATCCCGATCAATTGTTTGTATCCTGCTTAGAGGTATACTCTCGACAATTTTAACATCTTCGGGATCCATTATTTCCTGAAGAGCCTGTGATTTCCATGTTCGCGTGATTTCATCAATGAGGGAATCAACCGTAAGATCCGGTAAGAGAACATTTTGTTTTTTATTTGCTGGTCTCGGGCGAGTGGTTGGGAGCCATGGATCATTCCATACTGATATGGATGTCCCTGATCCCACCCTTTTGATTAGTCCTTTGCTAACCAGAGATCTAGCAGAGATTATACTACGCCACCCATAGGAGGATGCGTACGATCTGATCGGTTCCAGGGGTGAAGCGTTCCTGAAGTATCGACCTTTAAAGACACGAGAAAATAGAGTGTTAGGTTTCTCTATTAATCTACATAGCTGCTTACCAAGCATAGCTGTGTTAAAATCCGTAAAATCCCTAAAACCGAGCCCTCCATCATCCTTATGCACACAAACCTTCTCCCATGATTTCCAATGTAATCCTTTTGTATCTCCACTGGGGCTCCACCAGAATTGTGCTACCGCACTGGTAAGCTTTTTCGCCACTGTCTTTGGTATTCTGTAACAGGACATAATATGATTGGGTAGAGCCGTTACCACCGATTTTATAATTACTTCCTTTCCTCCTTTAGAAAAAAATCTAAAGGTCCATCCATTGATTCTGTTATTTAACCTTTCCTGAACAAATCCAAATACTTGTACCTTTGAGCCACCCAGACTTTCTGGAATGCCCAAGTATGTTCCCATTCCTCCCAGATTTTGAATTCCCAAAATGTCCCGAAGTGCTTGGCGAGAAGCATCGTCAATTGTATGGCCAAATTGAATTGACGATTTTTGAAAGTTAATCTGCTGTCCCGAAACCTTTTCATATTCTTTAAGAATTACCAAGATAGTCTCACATTCCTCTTTCTGCGCTCTACAGAAAAAAATACTATCATCTGCGAAGAGCAAATGAGATATTGAAGGACATGCCCTTGCCACTTTTATTCCCGTCAACCGTTTTTCGTTTTCAGCCTTTTTAATATTTGCTATTAAGGCTTCAGTGCACATAATGAACAAATATGGAGATAAAGGATCCCCTTGACGTAAACCTCTATTTGGAATAATTTGTCCCCGTGGTTGTCCATTTAATAAGACTTTGTATTGTACCGAAGTTATACATTCCATCATCAACTGAATCCAATGGGAATCAAACCCCATTTTCCGAAGTAATGCTTGAATAAAATTCCATTCCACTCTATCATAAGCCTTACTCATATCCGTTTTTATAGCCATAAACTTACTTTGGCAAGCCTTATTTGTCCTCAACCCATGAAACATCTCTTGAGCAATTAGGATGTTGTCCGAAATCAATCTCCCAGCCACAAAAGCCGACTGTGTTTCTGAAATCAGAGCCGGTAGGCAAGCCTTTAGCCTTTGACACAGAACTTTTGATATAATTTTATAACCAACATTACAGAGACTTATTGGTCTAAGTTCTGTCATCCTCGTCGGTCTTTCCGTCTTGGGAATCAAACATATATTTGTAACATTTAGTCGCGCATCCAGTTTCCCTGTAGTCAAAAAATTATTGACCATTTCCACTATATCCTCCTTGATAATGTGCCAAGAATGTTGGAAAAAGAGTGCCGTCATTCCATCTGGACCCGGTGCCTTTTCTGGATGCATCATGAACAGAGCTTGCCGCACCTCTTCCTCTGTGGCGATCCTTATTAGCCGTTGATTCGTTTGCTGAGAGATGGTTGGTTTAATTTCATCTAGAAAATCATCAAATTCTCTAGGCGACGTAGTACTAAAAAGATCATCGAAATAATCCACTGCAACCTTCTCAATCCCTTCATCCTTAACCACCCAATTTCCATTTGTATCATATAACCCCACTAGCCGATTACGAGTTCTTCGCTGTTTCGTCAAGGCATGAAAGAAATTTGTGCTACGATCTCCCGCCGTATTCCACGTATTTCTACTTTTCTGTTGCCAGTATTCCTCCTCATCTTTATAAGCCTCTTGAAGTTTCCGAGACACTTCCAAAATATCCTCTTGAGATCTATTATCGTCGATTTGTACCTCCTCCAATGCTTTTTGTAATTCCGCTATTTTCTCTTTTCCATAAGGTGGGTTATTCTTGCGCCAAGTTGAAAGTTCGTGTCGACAATTAGTAATCTTTGACACAACATCTCCCACATTGCCAGTTGTATTCCTCATTTCCTTTGTCCAACCTCTGGCAATGGATTCCAAAAAGCCGTCTCTTCCTATCCATCTTTTGTCAAATCGAAACTGTCCCTTACGCCTAATAACTTTGTCCTCTAGGAAAGCCACTATTGGTCGATGGTCTGAACCCACCATTTTCAAATATTCTGTATACGATTGTGGAAATATTGTATGCCATTCTTCGTTTGCTAAAGCTCTATCCAATCGACATCGAATATATATATATATCTCTATATATTGAAAATGAGAACACAAGTGTTGTTTCATAGCTTGCAAAGTCTGAAACGTACACTGTGACTTATGGAGTATTCTCTAACGTATTGATTATCATTATGGTGAGTTATTACTTTGACAAATCAATGAATACATTATTTGCCATAATCATTTTGTTCAATTGACTAAATCAAATGTAACAAAATACCCGTTCTGTTTCTGAATAACTGTCGTTTGAGACTTTTGCACAGAGATTAAGGAATATTTAATTTTGTAAGTTTTCCATATAAAACACTGTTAACCATACACATACTCCTATTTCAACCAACAGAAAAATAATATGTAGAATAAAATCAATAAATTCTGTATCGAAAAACCTAAAATGACATTTATTTGCAACGAAGAATTTTCTCTACAATAACACTTAATATGAAACGGAGAGAATACTTTCTACTGGCTCTATATTTTTATATTTTAAAAACATTGAAATAATAATAAGAATAAGATTTATCTAAATCTAATTCAAGCCCATATATCCAAAGTGAATTTATTTGCCAAATGTTTTATATTTAGCCAAATTTAAAGTTTTTTTAAATTTTTCACATCATTTACTTTGGATCTTTATTTCTAATTTAACACAACTCTGATTTTGACCAACAAATACACTAATTCATAATGTACACAATGACTATTATATCATGCCCAAGTTCCGGTCTTTCCGACAACATTGCAAAATCCATCGGAAAAATAGTCCATACCACCGAGTTCCAACACACAATTCTCGTAGAGTTGTCGGAGTGGACAGTATTACTGTCTACTGAAAGATATCAGATACAAACGAGAACAGAAACCACTTTTCTATTCCCCCATGCACATTAACATGATGATTAATATTCTTGATACCCTTCCCTTTACTATTATCTACTTATTTATACTAGCTTAGGCTCTCTCCTTCCGTGCCTTTCTTGCAATTTCCTACGCATGTGCATTCCCTCTTCACACACCCCTCATGACCCAACATCACAAGTGCATTTTCTCCCTCTCCTAGACACGTCAGTCTCCAACCTCCCCTTGTTCTTCTAGAAGGTCTTGCTCTCCAAGCCTCTTTGTGATTGGCCTTTGTATTTCCTAAGATTTCTATTTCCTGTATCCTGGCCAACCCGTCTATCAGTGACTTCTCCTGACTCCCACACTCTGTTTTTCAGCTCTAGAATGTGTTTCCCAATCAAACTCTTCGGTGTCCACCAAGTACTCTTCTTCTCAAGCTTTAAAAATATGATATCATTACTTCTCACCAAAAACACTGAACCCAGCAATCCACATAACTTTGTAATGGCTGTTTGTGTCCTTATCGCACTGCTATGAACTCTTCTCTGCAGGAGACTCTTCCCACCGGAATCAATCTCCCATCTCTCTATGTATTAGATCTCAGTGGATTCTCACAGCTGAGAGATTTTCCTGATATCTCAACCAGCGTCAAAGTCATATGGATGAAAGGATGCAACAAGTTAGAATATGAAAAACTTAACTTTTCTAAACTTACAAGACTTAAGGAAGTTGACATTCCAGACTGATTAAACTTGGATAAAGAAGCTCTGTTTCAACAAGGTACATATTTGAGTTGTCAATTGTGGTTCTCGGGAGAAGAAGTGCCTTTAATGTGTTGAGTCTAGGAAACTGCTGAAGTGTTCAATACGAGACAATGTTGAGCAAGTCCAGAAGATTGGCGATGACGTGGAGATAAACTTGAAGTGGAGATATTTTAGGAATTAGAATATTTGATTGAGAGTTATCTTGTAACAAGATCAGCTCGTCTAGGATATAATGGACGAGTCTGAGCCTTGATTAGGTAAGCGTTTTGAGAGAAAAACTTAATATTACTTAGAGATAGATTGGGGCGATCTTAGTCTCGAGTGAGGCAGAAGTTGTTCAGTGTTAATTTGTCTAAAGAACTTCTAATAAAAGTAATATTCAGAAGTTGTTGAGATTGTTTCTGTGTTCTAGGTTTTTCATTTGGTATCAGAGCCGGTCACCTACCTAGATCTAGATATCTATAACAGGTTGAGATCCTGCGAGGAACATGGAAACACCAGAGTTTATGGCGGTTCATAAATCACTCATGTTGGATGAAAACAACTTTGGACACTGGAAGGTACGCATGAAACAACAGCTCAAAGGGATTGAGGAGGATGTTTGGACTGCAGTTGAAAC
The DNA here is from genome assembly GCA_026261945.1 of Hirschfeldia incana. Classification (NCBI taxonomy): domain Eukaryota; kingdom Viridiplantae; phylum Streptophyta; class Magnoliopsida; order Brassicales; family Brassicaceae; genus Hirschfeldia; species Hirschfeldia incana. Next base: position 2,780,619 of record JABCMI010000033.1, read on the forward strand.
TGGATGGACAGATCCAACGATCTTTAATGAAGATGATGAGGAGATACCTAAGCCCAAAAATAAGTGGTAGAAAGCCGAAAAGATTGCATCACGACTCAATGCAAGGGCGCTATCAGAAATCTTCAACGCCATTAGTTCAGATCAGTTTAAACTTGTGCAAGGATGTTGTTGCGTGGGATACACTTGTGGATTATTATGAGGGAACGTCCACTGTTAAAAGGGTAAGACTAGATTACTTGGCATCTCAGTTCGAGAATTTAAGAATGGCTGAAGAAGAACCCATCACAAGTTTTAGCTCAAAGTTGAGCTGCAAATGAAGCAATCATCCTTGGTAAGAACTTTAAGGATACGAAGTTGGTCAAGAAGATGATATGATGTCTTCCAGAGAAGTTTGCATCCTATAAGGCATTGTTTAAAGTTAAGATGAATACAGATGAGATGAAGTTTTCACAATTGGTTGGAATTCTTAAAGCTGAAGAGATGGAAGCAATCACATGTCCAACCAAGATAGGAAAACAAACAGTTTGTGCTGCTGAGAAGGAAAGTGACAAATTTCAGGTTCTTCATGAAAGTCTGAATCTCAAATTGGACGAGTGTATTGAATTGCTGACACAAAAGTTCAAGGAGGCTTTAAAGCAATTCGAGAAAAACCACATAAGGAACTCTAACTCACATGAGTTTTCTGCTAGTCAAAGGAGCAAGAAGTGCGATTGTCAGTGTCATGATGTGTGCAATGGACAATCTGAGGTTGAACGTCCATATCTTCAGAAGAGAAGTGATGAAAAGCTTAATCTTGTAGCTCTTGTTGGAAAACAAAGTAATGAAGAAGTTGAACTTGATTCTTATTCAGATAGTGATGGAGAGATATATGTGAAGGTTGAATATTGTAAGCTCTATGACAGTTGGGTTGAATTGAGCAAAGATAACTTGAATCTGATCAAGAAGAAGACGCAACTAGAAGCCAAGATTAATAAGATGGAGATAGAAAAGCCTACAACATTGATGTTAGAGACGTCAACATGTTCAACAAAGGATAACGGGTCGAACGAGCAGACAGAAGCTGAACAGAAAAATACAAGTGAACTGGAATCAAAAATAAACAAATTATCAGATCTTTTGTCAGAAGAAAAAGAGAAAAGCGGAAATCTTGAGCATAGTTTGAATGAAAACCACAAGAAGATAAGGATGTTGAGCAAAGGAACAAAGGACCTGGATACTCTTCTTGCCATGGGACAGCCTGAAAAACAGAATTGGGGTCTTGGCTACATTAATGGAAATCGTGTGTCAAGCTCTAGCAGTGGATCAAGTCAAGCATATCTCACTAATTTCGTTCGTGCTGAACCAGTTTCTGATATTAAACCAAAGGATGTTGAATCGCATCAAACTTGTTCAAGCAAACAAGTACGTGTTGAACAGGTAAAACCGAAGGTCAAAGAAGGCTGTTACTTCTGTGAGAAGCCTGGACACATACAAAGATACTGCTATGCTTTGGAAAGCAAGATTGAGTAAAAGAGGACTGGAGAACGTAGACTCAACAACGGATGTTATTCTTGTGGAAAACTTGGACATACTCATCGATTTTGCTATGAGCGAATCAACAATATCAAGAAGGCTTGGAGTGGAAACAAGTGCTATATTGAGCCAAGAAGCTATTATGGGGTATGGATTGCAATATCAGATTTGTATTCCAAATGTAAGGAGACTAGCAATGTTCAAGAGCTTGTGTGCAATGTAGCATGTTCAGAAAACTTGGGATACACAAATGTCAACATGAGGTGTGTTAATACTGAGGTAGTTCAAGGTATACTCAGGGAGGTTAATGAAACAAATGCTTTATGTCTGGCATGAGTGGGATGGGGTTCCAAAAGATGTGGCAAAGGCATTATTTGTTGTGGAGATTTTCAAAGAGTTTTGTCACTCAAGCAGGGGGAGATTTAAGTTTGAAGATACTCAGTTAAGGGGGATTTTATTGCAATTGTGAGCTAGTACGCTTGAGTTGTAAAACTCAGTGAAAAATGGGGAAATTGTTGAGTCTAGGAAACTGCTGAAGTGTTCAATACGAGACAATGTTGAGCAAGTCCGGAAGATTGGCGATGGCGTGAAGATAAACTTGAAGTGGAGATATTTTAGAAATTAGAATATTTGATTGAGAGTTATCTTGTAACAAGATCAGCTAGTCTAGGATATAATCGACGAGTCTGAGCCTTGATTAGGTAAGCGTTATGAGAGAAAAACTTAATAATACTTAGAGATAGATTGGGTCGATCTTAGTCTCGAGTGAGACAGAAGTTGTTCAGTGTTGATTCACATGTTGTGAAGTCAAGTAAATCTGGTTAGACAGATTGTGTGTAATTTGTCTAAAGAACTTCTAATAAAAGTAATATTCAGAAGTTGTTGATGAGATTGTTTCTGTGTTCTAGGTTTTTCATAATGTGTGAAGGGTAGTCATATGTTAATATTGGACTGTGATATCCCTCTAAGCATATACAGTGATATATTAGCTGAAATGAACTACACCCATGTTGATTTGCAGCTTGATTTTCCTTCAGAGTATGGATTAAAAGAATGCGGTATACGACTCTGTTCATTAGCAGAGAACCGACTTGGTTATCCAAACACTGCCGATGAAGACAATACGCTTAATCAGGAAGGAGAAGCTGAAGAATGTGAAGGCAATGATGAAATGACCGAAAGAAGCAGTAAAAGAATGCGGTAAAATCATTAAACATGAATTCAACACAGTGCTATTTATGCCCTCGTAATTTCACTGCTTTGAATCTTTGGTTATAAAGGAGGCAAGCCCGGCCCTGGGCTAAAGCCCGCAAAGCCAAATCTTTAGGCACCACCAAAAACTAAATGATTTAGGGGCGCCAAATGCTTACTATTGTCGTTTAGTCTAGTGTTTTTTTTTTTTTTTTTTTTTTTTTTTGAATATATGTTAAATTTACTCAAAAAGAAAAATACACTTTTTTTGCATCAAGTGCTACAATTTGTTAGGAAAATCATGTTTTTGAAACCTTATACTATCTTGTAGCGAGCCACACCCCTAAGGCCGCAGCAAATGTGTAGTTGCGCTTCTTCCTGAAAGAAAGACATTTGTCTCTTACTTGCCTGTCCAGTATCTTGACCAAGCCTGGGATTGTATTGGGAGGAGCTCCGTGTCGCCGTTCATTCCTTTCACGCCATAAAGAATGTATGGATAGTTGAAAAACATACCGAATGAGGAACTTTGTGAGGAGGTCATGGTTACTATCTTTGATAAGTTCCACAATCTCCACCCAGATTGTTGTGAAACTTCCACAAAGAAGATCTTTGGTGAGCTTCGACCATATCTCTGCAGTGAAAGGACAAGAGAAGAACAAGTGATCCCTAGATTCCAGCTGGTTACAGAACACACAAGATGGGTTTATGGTAGAGGACCAGAGAAGCATACGGTCGCCAGTCGATAATCTGTTTTGGAATGCTAGCCAAGTGAAGAAAGCTAGCTTAGGAGTGTGGTGTTGGAACCATAAACCCTTATGCCAGTCAACAGATGGAGCTTGCTGGTGAAGTAATTTCCAAGTGTTTTTGGTGTTAAAAACCGGTTTATATATATCAGTAGAACTCTTCCAGACAGCCCGATCCTCATCATTTGACAGTTTTGTTCTCTGTTCTTCCATAGCAGTTTCAATGAAGTTCAGTGTAACTTGTCTATGATTCCTTCTTCTCCTTCTCGCAAGTAAAGCAGAGGAGACTGTTGCATTTGCTCGAATGCCTAAGTCAATACATCCACGAACACCAGTGAGGTCATACAAACATCCCAATGGAGACCAAGATTCATACCAAAAGGAGGCTCTGTTTCCATTACCCACTTTTATTTTCAGGAATTGTTTAGCAAGATCTCTGTACTTCAAGAGCTTCCTCCACATCCAAGATCCTGTAGTTGTTGTGTCCTTGACAGACCAAAGTGTGTCATTCTTCACCAAATATGTTTGGATCCATCGAGCCCAGAGCGAAGGCTGAGAAGACAGGAGCCTCCATAACAGCTTCAGAGTAAGAACTTTGTTCATCTCCTTCAAAGGCCTAAGCCCCAAACCACCTTCCTTTTTCGAGAGACAAACTACATCCCATGAAACTTTAGCTTTTTTAGTGTTCAGAGAGGGACCTGACCACAGAAAAGCAGAGCAAAGGCTGTTGATTTCTTTGATGCACTGCCCCGGGAGCTTGAAGCCTGTCATCCAGAAATTAACTATGCTGAACAGAACCGAACGTATCAACTCCAACCGACCAGCCATAGACAGAAACCGGTCTGTCCACAAGCTGATTCGTTTCTTTATCTGTTCAATAAGCACCTGATAGTCCTCTGTTCGCATCTGACGAGTGAGAAGAGGCAGGCCCAAGTAACGCACCTGTAAAGTACCAGAAACAAACTGAAATTTTCCCAGCAACTCCTGTCGGTTCTCAACAGTCATACCAGCATAGAAAATCGTCGATTTCTCCATACTTATCTTTAAACCTGAGACCTTTGCAAAGTAATCGAACACGTCCACTATACTCTCCACTGATCGAACTCGTCCATCCGTAAAAACCATAAGATCATCCGCAAAGCTTAAATGCGTAAGCCCCAGATTCTTGCACTTCGGATGGTAGCCAAACTGGCTCCCATGAGCTGCTTTATACAGTAGCTTAGACAGGGCGTTCATGCATATGACAAAGAGGTATGGAGAGAGGGCACAACCTTGTCTCAGACCCCTTTTACTCTGAAAATATCCGGCTAATTCGCCATTTACTTGAACAGAGAAGGAAGCTGAGGTGATGCAGAGAGAAATCCAATGAATAAACTGAGAAGGAAAGTTCATGGCTGCAAGAGTCTTGAGTAAGAAATCCCACTGAACCGAATCAAATGCTTTTGTGATGTCTATTTTTAATGCACATCGCCTCGAGATAGAGTCTTTATGATAGTCCTTCACCAGCTCAGTTGCAAGTAAGAGATTTTCAATAAGTAGTCGTCCTTTTACAAATGCAGATTGGTTCAACACGATGAAGTCTGGCAGAGTGTTCTTCAATCTGTTCGCTATCAACTTGGAGATGACCTTATAAATAACATTGCAACAGGAGATCGGCCGATAGTCCTTGATCTCTTTAGTTCCTGTTTTCTTGGGTATCAGAGTCAGGATCGTAGAGTTGATTCCTTTCGGCAAGAAACCTTTCTCAAAGAAAGATTGGATCGCGATAATAAACTCCTTACCAATGACTGGCCAAGCTGATTTGAAAAATTCCACTGTATATCCATCCGGACCCGGTGATTTATCATTTGACATCGCAAACAGCACTTTCGTAATCTCCTCTGCTGTGATTTCCTTTAGCAGCATCTCATTTACAGTATCAGAACATCGATAGGGTAACAAGTCACGGAGTTCGTTGATCTCGATGTTCTCCAGGTCTGGTGGTTTGTGCTGCAGGAATTCCCGGAAGAAACTCTCAGCTTCCTCTTTTATCTCCTCCGGCTTGCAAGCCACACTCCCATCTCTTAGGACCACTTCATAGATTGTGTTCTGCATCTCTCTTGCTGTAGCTGCTCTGTGAAAGACTGTTATTCCTGTCACCGACGTTGAGCCAATGCAATTTTGACTTCTGCTTCAGAAACTTCTCTTCAAGCCCTGAAACTTTATCCCATCTTTCATAAGCTAAATTCTCGTTTTCCAAGTTGGCATGAGAAGGATCCTGTAAGCTGAGTTCTTGCTTTCGACAGAGCTCAGTATGAGCTTCCTTTGCTTTTACTGTCAGGTTTCCCATACTCTCCTTCGCTAGTGTCCTGATCTCAGGCTTCAAGGCCTTTAGCTTTTTTGAAAATCGAAACAAAGAAGAGGTTGAGCTATAAATGGGAACCGAATTATTCCAGAATCTCGATACCATTGGGAGAAAGTTCTCTAGCTCCGCCACTGCATTAACAAATTTGAAAGGCCTCTGTGGACGACAAATCTCTGAGCTCAGGTTGATCCTACAACGTAAGTGGTCTGAACATCCTCCTCCCTCAAACACATTATATGATTGTGGGAAAACATTGAGCCAAAAATCATTAAATAAGACCCGATCCAGCTTCTTAGAAATGATCCCGGCATCCTGCTTGTTACTCCATGTGTAGAGCGGACCATGAGATGGGAGATCGAGAAGAGAGCAGTACTGGGTGATGCTCTGGAACTCATGCATGCCTTGTGTTATGAACGGGTTTATCTCATGATCAGAATGCTCCTCAACATCCAGAGTTTCGTTAAAATCGCCAAGAACTAGCCACGCTTTGCTCCTGAATAGTGGTGAATTTTGGTGGTTCTTTAGATCCTCCCATAGTACCCTTCTTTCAACCTCTGTGTTCTTTGCGTAGATAACCGATAGAAAAAACTCATTTCCACCACTCATAACCATAGAAACCGTGATCAGTTGATCACTTTTAAAAACCGGAGTTACTCTCACATCAGATCGCCATACCAGCCATATTCGACCTAAGTGATTATACTCATAGTTAGTTAACATAGACCAGTCTCCAAAGACTGAGTTTGATATCCTCTGACATCTCCCCTCCTTAACTCTTGTTTCCAGTAGAGCGCCAAATTGAAAACCTTGCTCTCCAATCCACCTTTTGACAACCAAATGTTTTTCCTTTTTATTAAAACCTCGGACGTTCCAGAAGAAACCCGACATAATTAATGTTTTTTTTGAGATTTCCTTTTCCCTCCAGCATTGGGGACTGTGTCCTTGGTGCTAAGAGTGCTCTTCCCTGAGTTGATTCGATTACCTACTCGAGGTGGTTTTTGAGCAGCTGAGCGGAGGAGTCTTTCACTCGTTTCAGCTTTCTCATTCCCTTTTATCTCCTGTGAGTCAACTTCTTCTTCCTCTATGGTTTCATTAACTGACTCAGGCAGAAATTCCCCCTCCTCAGTGTCTTTCTCAACGGCATTGCTATCATTATTTTCTTTGGTACCCTCTTGTCCTTCTTCCTCGGCTAGGAGGGCAAATCTAGATGGTGAACCAATGTTTTGATCCTGAGTTGGATCCTTACCTCCTGATCTCCCTGATTTCGATGGTGATACCTGCTGCCAACCCGTCTCCTCTATCTCCCCATCCTTCTCAACACGATGATCTACCGCAGCTTCCTTCGCGTTTCCAATCACCAAATTTCCAGAGGGAGGTGCCAACTCCTTTGTACTCTCTATCTCATCCACACTAGATTCAGTAGAAGTTACCACAGTTTGGTGATCTTTTTGTGAAGCCTCTGTAGACTTTCCTAGCTCCTTTGCCATAGACTTTGTAGGTGACGTAGCCTTTGTTAAAATTTTTACCTTGGCACGACAAGTGGTATGGAGGTGACCCCACTTGGAACATATCGTGCATCTATCAGGTAGCCAAGGGTAAACGAATTGTACCTCAGCATCAATCCCTAGCTTAGACTTGAAGCGATGGCTAGATGGTAATTCCTTTGTCATGTTTGCTTCAACAAATACTTTAGCTTCCTCAAAGCTAGTACATTGCAGAGTATCTGGATGTAAGCGCTTTGGTTTCCCGACTGCGCTAGCTATTAAGCTGAGACCCTTCCATGAGAACATCTTGTGTGGGACATTCTTCATAGTGATCCACATTGGGACTGTTTTTATCTCCTCAGGCTCCTCCTCTTCGTCCTCTGGAGACCACTTTGAAAGTACCAGAGGGATATTCGCAATATTCCACATTCCCCTTTTCAGAACCCGTTTCCTTGTAGTCTCATCTTTGATTCTGAATTTCACAGTTCGGTCATTGACGACGTAAACGTCAATTTTGATAGATTTGTCTCCCAAAGGCCAAATATTATTAACAATGAAGTGAATTCTCGCCACATGTGGCGCTTTGTCAAGGAAACGACCTTCAAGAAGATCATTCCAAAGGGGTGGAGATGTTTCAATGACATCATCCGGAACTTCAATGACTTCCTGTCCTTCACAAACTCCGATTTGCAGTACATGCTCCGAGAGCGATGAACCACTCTCCACGATGTTAACATACGACGGTTTCGCCTGATTCGCAGGTACAACCTTGCTCCTTGCCGAGCCTGAATCATCAGCGACGTGAGTCTCCGGCGCCGTCATCGGCGTGGAGACTGATGGCGTGCGGCTAACTCCTTGTAAACCCTAATCTCCCTTTGAATCGCCTAGAATTCAAAAAAAGGAAAGTCCTCTGCCAATGGTTTTTCGTTTAGTCTAGTGTTTGCAAGCTTCCCCATGAGTTATACGGCAGTCAGGTTCCAATCACACCTTTCTCTTTTTTAATATAACAACTTTTTTTTAAGTTTCCAAGAATATCAACAACTAAAGATTTATCCATTCAAATTAAAATACGGATGAGTTGGGTTAGGGTTTCAACAACCCCAATTTCTTTTATTACATGTAGTATATGTTACTAGATAATGTTTTTAGTAAAAAACTCAATGAACCTTTTATTTTATTAAAATGATCTATTTTCTCTTTTTTTTTTTCCTTTCTTTTTGGTTTGCTAGAATAACCGTATGAATAAAGGATATTATAACAGTTAAGTTTTTATTATCAATTGTTCATAGTGTTTCATAGTACTGTAACTGATTTTTTGTTTGAATACTTCTATTTTTATGGGAATTTCATGCAAGCCTTTTTTATTCCTTTTCCTTTCATAAGTTTTTGTAATTTTGTTAGAGACTTTTGAAATTTACAAAACTTAAAGCTATCATAGTGGTTTAACATTTTCAATAACTTTTGAAAACATAAATTTTTTTATAGCTCTATCTATAAATTATATTTTTTGTTCTTTATGTTTCTTTAGATTTGTAGAACATGCTACTAAAAATGTAATCGAAATCAACCAAGTTAACTGCAAATAGAAAAGAAAAAATATCAAGATAAGTATCAAACTTTTTATTTTGTGTATTTATTTTGTTTATAATAAAATAAGTTTTAATAATATATACTATTTATGATTATATATTTAAAATATGGTAAATCATAGTTATGATAAAAATGCAACATTTTTCTGGTTCGCTTTAGGTGCCGGAAAAGTCTGGACCGGCACTGAAAGGAGAGCATCGAATTATGAATTCTTTCAATGGCTTCTTCCACTAAGCCAAAGAGGCCTTTCAACCGGTGATTCCAACCGCTGTACACCTATGCACGTTTACTATTCAAAGTTGAAGCGTGGGAGGCAAGTACTAAAGATTGAAGAGAGTGTACGTGATGAGGAAGAAGCAGGAACTTCAAAGGGGAGAAACAGAAAGTGTTGCGAAACTCAGCTAAAGTCAGTGAGTTAGAAGATTAATAAAGACCGAGAAGACACTATTTCGACGAGACAGCATTAAATTGATTTTGTTCTAGCCGCTTAATCTCTTGTGGATGATGGAACTTCCTTGTTTTCTCAGCATCTCAACAAAACTGATGTTGTTCAAGCATTACAGATTGCATGAATCTGGAGAGATTCTTTCAACAAAGCTGGTGGATCCAGATCTTCTCTACAGCCTTATGCCTCTGCCTATGGATGGAGATTTTTTTCTACACATCTAATGGCTATGATGTGCTGTCCCCCACTTTTGGAGAGATCAATTGTATGTGATATACATCAAATTTGGTGAAGCATCCTTCCACTATCATTTAATTACTATAAACTGCATAAATTCCTTCCACATGACGGTTTATTCATTTCCTATATATTTTCATTAATCTATTGGAAATGGGCTTAGCGATGACACATTGACATGTGGCCAACAGTATAAAATTGTCGACATATAAAATATAGTACATCAACAGTTTCCTATGACTGCTCAGTGATATTTCTTTCTAGCAATAGTAATTCGTCAAAAGTTACTAACGCATTATAATGACCATTTCCAATTGTCAGAAACCAAAAAGTTTAATAATTTTTCGAAAATAAATGTTTTGCAAAGAAATTTGTTTATAAAAATATATACTTTACATTCTCAATATATTTTATTTAAATTACTAACAATTTTTAGCTTTTCAAAAGGTAATTGTATTTTACTAAATTAGTACTGATTTAAAATTGTTGAAATGATTCACTATCAGATATTCAGTGTTCCAAAAAAAAAGATTCATTATCAGATATTCATATCTTTTAATATACGTAAATACAAAACATTTTTTTTAAAAAGTACATATCTTAGAAACGCTTGAACTTTATTTCAAAACTTATTTACACTACATGTGTGAACTTCACATATACAAATAGTTTGTCTTCGTCTATATCTATACTATACTAAAAGGAGGATATCCTCCACTCTCAGCATGTCCACGTCACTAGAAAAACTAAACCAATAGGTAGGTGACATGTCAGCCACGAGAAGACGTTTTCGATATGGGGCTTTCTCGAAGACATTTTGACCTGTTATATATTTTAAAACCTTTTAAGAGCCCACGTTGTCTCAGCCCAAACTTTCTGTAAACAGACTAATTCTCTTCATCTTCCCAATATTTTTTTCCGGAACAATCCTGCAGTTTCGAACTCTTCATTACTCCTCTGTAACATCGCCTTCTCACATTCAAGAGTTATAAAGCTTCATTATTGACTGCAACTGTTACGATTCCCAAATTCACCATAAGCAAATATTCACAGCAGCATATGGCTACCACTGCCAGAACGGAGAAATCAACCGGCATGGCTCTGTTGCTCAGTTCTTCAACGACGTCTCTCCTGGCTAGGGAGAGGCGGAGCTCCGATTCCAATTAATCCATATCTAAGAAAATTGATGTCATAAAAGTGGTACGGAGACTGAAGAGTAAAATGGTGAGAATATTGTTGAGAATGCGATGCAGAGATTCGAGACAGATAGTGATGGGTGAGATACCCTTTCACCGGAATGTTGCCGTCCATACAGCTGCTAATGGTGAGTAGAGAAAATGTTTTAATTTAACGAATACAAGATTGTAGCAGAGTTAAATTGTTAGTGAGTTGAGATTATCCACTTGAGATATTACTAAAAGGAGGATATCCTCCACTCTCAGCATGTCCACGTCACTAGAAAAACTAAACCAATAGGTAGGTGACATGTCAGCCACGAGAAGACGTTTTCGATATGGGGCTTTCTCGAAGATATTTTGACCTGTTATATATTTTAAAACCTTTTAAGAGCCCACGTTGTCTCAGCCCAAACTTTCTGTAAACAGACTAATTCTCTTCATCTTCCCAATATTTTTTTCCGGAACAATCCTGCAGTTTCGAACTCTTCATTACTCCTCTGTAACATCGCCTTCTCACATTCAAGAGTTATAAAGCTTCATTATTGACTGCAACTGTTACGATTCCCAAATTCACCATAAGCAAATATTCACAGCAGCATATGGCTACCACTGCCAGAACGGAGAAATCAACCGGCATGGCTCTGTTGCTCAGTTCTTCAACGACGTCTCTCCTGGCTAGGGAGAGGCGGAGCTCCGATTCCAATTAATCCATATCTAAGAAAATTGATGTCATAAAAGTGGTACGGAGACTGAAGAGTAAAATGGTGAGAATATTGTTGAGAATGCGATGCAGAGATTCGAGACAGATAGTGATGGGTGAGATACCCTTTCACCGGAATGTTGCCGTCCATACAGCTGCTAATGGTGAGTAGAGAAAATGTTTTAATTTAACGAATACAAGATTGTAGCAGAGTTAAATTGTTAGTGAGTTGAGATTATCCACTTGAGATATTACTAAAAGGAGGATATCCTCCACTCTCAGCATGTCCACGTCACTAGAAAAACTAAACCAATACGTAGGTGACATGTCAGCCACGAGAAGACGTTTTCGATATGGGGCTTTCTCGAAGACATTTTGACCTGTTATATATTTTAAAACCTTTTAAGAGCCCACGTTGTCTCAGCCCAAACTTTCTGTAAACAGACTAATTCTCTTCATCTTCCCAATATTTTTTTCCGGAACAATCCTGCAGTTTCGAACTCTTCATTACTCCTCTGTAACATCGCCTTCTCACATTCAAGAGTTATAAAGCTTCATTATTGACTGCAACTGTTACGATTCCCAAATTCACCATAAGCAAATATTCACAGCAGCATATGGCTACCACTGCCAGAACGGAGAAATCAACCGGCATGGCTCTGTTGCTCAGTTCTTCAACGACGTCTCTCCTGGCTAGGGAGAGGCGGAGCTCCGATTCCAATTAATCCATATCTAAGAAAATTGATGTCATAAAAGTGGTACGGAGACTGAAGAGTAAAATGGTGAGAATATTGTTGAGAATGCGATGCAGAGATTCGAGACAGATAGTGATGGGTGAGATACCCTTTCACCGGAATGTTGCCGTCCATACAGCTGCTAATGGTGAGTAGAGAAAATGTTTTAATTTAACGAATACAAGATTGTAGCAGAGTTAAATTGTTAGTGAGTTGAGATTATCCACTTGAGATATTACTAAAAGGAGGATATCCTCCACTCTCAGCATGTCCACGTCACTAGAAAAACTAAACCAATACGTAGGTGACATGTCAGCCACGAGAAGACGTTTTCGATATGGGGCTTTCTCGAAGACATTTTGACCTGTTATATATTTTAAAACCTTTTAAGAGCCCATGTTGTCTCAGCCCAAACTTTCTGTAAACAGACTAATTCTCTTCATCTTCCCAATATTTTTTTCCGGAACAATCCTGCAGTTTCGAACTCTTCATTACTCCTCTGTAACATCGCCTTCTCACATTCAAGAGTTATAAAGCTTCATTATTGACTGCAACTGTTACGATTCCCAAATTCACCATAAGCAAATATTCACAGCAGCATATGGCTACCACTGCCAGAACGGAGAAATCAACCGGCATGGCTCTGTTGCTCAGTTCTTCAACGACGTCTCTCCTGGCTAGGGAGAGGCGGAGCTCCGATTCCAATTAATCCATATCTAAGAAAATTGATGTCATAAAAGTGGTACGGAGACTGAAGAGTAAAATGGTGAGAATATTGTTGAGAATGCGATGCAGAGATTCGAGACAGATAGTGATGGGTGAGATACCCTTTCACCGGAATGTTGCCGTCCATACAGCTGCTAATGGTGAGTAGAGAAAATGTTTTAATTTAACGAATACAAGATTGTAGCAGAGTTAAATTGTTAGTGAGTTGAGATTATCCACTTGAGATATTACTAAAAGGAGGACATCCTCCACTCTCAGCATGTCCACGTCACTATAAAAACTAAACCAATACGTAGGTGACATGTCAGCCACGAGAAGACGTTTTCGATATGGGGCTTTCTCGAAGACATTTTGACCTGTTATATATTTTAAAACCTTTTAAGAGCCCACGTTGTCTCAGCCCAAACTTTCTGTAAACAGACTAATTCTCTTCATCTTCCCAATATTTTTTTCCGGAACAATCCTGCAGTTTCGAACTCTTCATTACTCCTCTGTAACATCGCCTTCTCACATTCAAGAGTTATAAAGCTTCATTATTGACTGCAACTGTTACGATTCCCAAATTCACCATAAGCAAATATTCACAGCAGCATATGGCTACCACTGCCAGAACGGAGAAATCAACCGGCATGGCTCTGTTGCTCAGTTCTTCAACGACGTCTCTCCTGGCTAGGGAGAGGCGGAGCTCCGATTCCAATTAATCCATATCTAAGAAAATTGATGTCATAAAAGTGGTACGGAGACTGAAGAGTAAAATGGTGAGAATATTGTTGAGAATGCGATGCAGAGATTCGAGGCAGATAGTGATGGGTGAGATACCCTTTCACCGGAATGTTGCCGTCCATACAGCTGCTAATGGTGAGTAGAGAAAATGTTTTAATTTAATGAATACAAGATTGTAGCAGAGTTAAATTGTTAGTGAGTTGAGATTATCCACTTGAGATATTACTAAAAGGAGGATATCCTCCACTCTCAGCATGTCCACGTCACTAGAAAAACTAAACCAATACGTAGGTGACATGTCAGCCACGAGAAGACGTTTTCGATATGGGGCTTTCTCGAAGACATTTTGACCTGTTATATATTTTAAAACCTTTTAAGAGCCCACGTTGTCTCAGCCCAAACTTTCTGTAAACAGACTAATTCTCTTCATCTTCCCAATATTTTTTTCCGGAACAATCCTGCAGTTTCGAACTCTTCATTACTCCTCTGTAACATCGCCTTCTCACATTCAAGAGTTATAAAGCTTCATTATTGACTGCAACTGTTACGATTCCCAAATTCACCATAAGCAAATATTCACAGCAGCATATGGCTACCACTGCCAGAACGGAGAAATCAACCGGCATGGCTCTGTTGCTCAGTTCTTCAACGACGTCTCTCCTGGCTAGGGAGAGGCGGAGCTCCGATTCCAATTAATCCATATCTAAGAAAATTGATGTCATAAAAGTGGTACGGAGACTGAAGAGTAAAATGGTGAGAATATTGTTGAGAATGCGATGCAGAGATTCGAGACAGATAGTGATGGGTGAGATACCCTTTCACCGGAATGTTGCCGTCCATACAGCTGCTAATGGTGAGTAGAGAAAATGTTTTAATTTAACGAATACAAGATTGTAGCAGAGTTAAATTGTTAGTGAGTTGAGATTATCCACTTGAGATATGGTGTACTAGGTAAATGACCGAGAACGATCCACTTGAGATTATCCAAGAAAATCAAGAACGTGGTGCCAAAAAAATCTTGAGAAAGCAGAAGAGGCGATGGATCATGGATCTTGGTTAATGCTGCTTCCACTTCATATAAGCCACACCGTTGACTTGAGCATCCTGACATGGAATCTTTGGCAGATGACGAATGGCACTCAAATTCAAACATAGATAGGTAATATCAGATTGACTATTAGGGGAATGAAGTTGTTGTATGTCGTATCTTCTACTGACAATGTTGAACAAGAAAAAAAAACCATAGTATCAATATCTATTTAGCTTTTGTTGGTCAGTCTGCCATCACAACAGAATTAGCTCATCATTATTTTGTAAATTCATTCATTAATTTTTGTTTTAACTGTTATAGGAGGTTAATGAAATACTGTCCCTAGAGGCAGCTGAAGCTGCATATCGCAATGGCAGGTGGACAAATCAGATTCAGATGTTTGCAAAAAATGGTTGCTCAAACGCTAGCCCTTTGTTCAGCTTTTTTGCTCGGTTGGCGAGTGGGTTGATTGCCTCAACTGCCTGTGAGGTGTGAGCTGGCGACACTGAGCAAAACTCAGAATATGCAGCGCATTACATTATCCATTGAAGACGCTTCCTTTCTCCGTGTTCTACAGCTATTGATACTGGAACCGAAAAGGGAACAAAACATGAAGAACAAACATTATGAAAAAACTAAACGTTGTATTAGAGGCTTAGAGTTCCTTCGGCAAGAACATAGCAAGTGTATTAGTATGTCTGAGTTGCAGCTGGATCATACTGCAGCTACAACAACCATATCCAATGTAAACCCTGGTGATCATGCACTTGGAGTCTCTTCTTTGCCCCCTCTTTCTTTGGGAACTCAGAGGCTCCTATTGAAATTTTCTTTTGTTAGGAATTTATCGATCGTTTGATTGCTTAACTATAACAACACAAGATTTTTAACCCAGTTCCCTTGTGGTACCTCTGGGGTAGAAACCGTATTCTACAACATCCACTATCAATCAATCAAAGGGTTTACACAAACGCTCTAAGCGCTCAATAGGAAAAACACAACAAAGAATTAGAGAGATCAAAGAAACTCTATCCCGAAGCGACATGACTCGAACAATGTCTCTTGTCCTAGTTTCTTCTAACCCTGAACTCTCTTAACTCTCTCTTTGTTTCTGGTCTTGTGTTTCGGATGCCTTACGAACGTAGACGACCTCTTATATTTATACTACTTGATCTTTCCTATTTTCAGTTGACTTGCCAATTTGATCAACCGACTTTACGAGCAGAAAAGGAAACTAACGTGTTTCCTCTTTTGTGCAGGTTTTGCTTATCGGGCTGGAAATGAATTTGGGCCCATATGCTCACAATCTCCACCTTATGGCCCAACTTCACTTTCTTCTTCCTCGCTCTGCCTTTCGCCGATGAATCACTCTGCACCTTGTTCTTACACCTTAAGACACGAATTGAAGTAGTGATTTTGCCGAGTTCCTTTTTTCAATTAAATTTAGTGTGCAGAGAATCGCCGTAAGTATCTTATACTTCTCGTCCTCATCCTCACAGTAATTAACTCTCTTGCGAGGGTGATGATGTCTCAGCTGGTATGTTGCTACAGATTCTTCACCCTTTCTTGCCTCGGTTCCGGAGATCAAATCACTACCCAAGTCTTCAACTCGTTCTTCTGCAAACTCTGATTTTACATCTGATTATTCTTCACGGTGTGACTTGTACTCCTAAAAGAAGCTCGCGATTTCTTCTTTATTGGTGATTAACAAGTCTGCCTTTTAATAATTCAGATGATATCCATTTGCTCAATTTTTCTGGATCACAGCGATAGGCGATAAGCTCTCTCCAATGTTTCTCTGTCACTTGTCTCCGTTCAACTTGTCCGGCAAAAGCCTCCGCCACCTCCACCGTTTAAGACGTCCTCCTCTCAGGTTTGTTTTAAACGTGAGTTTCATATGTTCTTGTTTCCACCTGAGAAATTAAACTTTGTGTTTTTTTTTTTTTCTTTTCTCAGCTTGCTCCACCTGCAACTGATATCACCTTGCCTCGCCCTTTGATGTTTCCTTTGATAGTGAAGTTTTGATGCAATCCTTGCATCTTCTGGCATACTCCTCCTCAGATGCCGACCCTTTGTAATCTCAGGTATTATCAAGCTCCTATTCATCTCCTTGTCTGAAGAGTTAAGCTTGCCCCTTGTCTCTTCTTAGCTTGCTTCGTGAATGAACCATAATACTTTTCTGGCCAGAATCCAAGGTTCTTACAGTGAATCATCTCTCACCACCACGTTCTGAAGCAAACCCAGACAACTTGAAACCCGAGATGTCCGGCGAATCTATGTATGTGTTTCTGGTGAAGCTTATCTTCTTCTGCTCCAATCTTCTCCTGTGATTCAGACAATGTTCCTCCTTCGCTTTTCCTGGTATCAAACTCGCCACTGACACCACCCGTACTCTAAAGTACGATTCCCAGCTTCTATACCCTTTGCTTTTTTCCTTTGAGAAACCATGAAACACTAACCCATGTTCTTCTCTCTTTAATAGCGACTCCGACATCCTCTTTTGTCTTCAGCTATTCTCATAATTCCAGGTAAACCCACCTGCATCTTCTTATTATGCCTTGTCTCTTCCAATCTTTGAGACTCTTTATGAAGCTCTATCTTGGTTTCTTTTAATTTCCTGCAGCTACTCCACCTAAAGCAATTTCTTCTGCTTTTCACATAGCTA
Source organism: Hirschfeldia incana (assembly GCA_026261945.1). NCBI lineage: Eukaryota > Viridiplantae > Streptophyta > Magnoliopsida > Brassicales > Brassicaceae > Hirschfeldia > Hirschfeldia incana. Next base: position 2,797,918 of record JABCMI010000033.1, read on the forward strand.
CTCCACCTGAAACCAACATCTCATCACCATAGCTTCATAACTGTCGCAGGTAACCTTCTTGCTCACCATACTTCTGAGATTATTGAGAAACCTTGTTTGATTTTCCTTATCAAACTATTAATCACTGAACCTCTTTCATGACTGTCCTTAAGCCAATGAATCTGTTATAGTGATTAAATAAATCCTTTGTTACCCTTGCAACTTGATTCCCTTTGATATCCTTTTGATTCATATCATGTGCACTTGATCTTAGAATCAATTTCTTCCTTGAATCAATTGCATTAAACCTGAACCGTACATGCTTTAAACCTGAAAGCAATCCGTGATTCCAAACCCTTGGGCCTTAAATAACATAGTCTTGGACTCCTCTCTGCACCGCTGTTATCCTGAACAGAACACGCCATCAAGCTAACCTGCTAGATAGACTTTCGACACAAACCCCCAGTCCAAAACTTCTTGTTTAACCTGATCCTTTCTAACCGTTTAGCACCGCTTTGCTAATTTCCTTGTCTCACGCCAAACGTACCGGTGACGTTCTTGACACTTCTTTGTAACAGCTTTCCCTGATATCACTTCTAGACCCCATGACATCTCCCCTAGCTGAGACTCCTTTCCACGTGTGTAAGAAATACACCAGCCTTGGTGTTACATTACACAAGTCTTCTCCATCTGATATTTCTCTGATTTTCCCGTAATCACTATTAATATCAGCAACATTTACTGTCTCAACGGACTTCCCTCCGTTACATCAAAATTTCCTTGTCGGTGTTAATAGCCTTCTACACCTATTTTTCTTTTGTTGAATCGAAAACCTTGACTTTTGTCCCAATCTTACCATACACGTACTTAAGACCTCTCTTGTCTTAAAATTCCAAGTAATCAGCTTTCCTTCCGTAACATGTAATTGCCGTACACGTTAAACTTCAGCTTGCCAGCTTTCCTTTTTTCTTTTGTTTTTCTTTTGGAGTCTTCTTCATGTTCCCAAAGTGATATACTTAGACTAATACGCTGTTAGTCTCCACCTCCTAGACTTCACAACACGTTGACATCCCCTCCAGCAATGCGAACAATATGCATGTCTTGTACCGCTGTTTATTAAAAAACAGGACACGCCGTCTAACTCCGTTGTTAGAAAGACTATCGACTCAAAACTCATTGCATATTTCACTGCGAGATAACTTCTTAAGCATCAATCACCCAGAACATGCAGTCTCCTACACCTTGCAATATAGCTCCTTGATGATCTTCCTTGAACCCTTGATCATCTCCGTCAAATTCTTCTGACGTTTCTTGAAACACCGACGATCACGAAACACTACCATCTTTCTGAAGCATTAACATCATCTCCACCTTGATCCTTGAACACACTCTGTACCTCCCCACGCTAAAGACACGTCACCCTCTGATTTTTGATCTTCAAATCTGTGTTGCCATCATTTTGGAGATAACAATTCGCACTCTCCTTGAAGAACAGATAGGTCCCAAAATCTTTCTTCTTTGCGATTTTGTTTAAACTCCTAGATCTCTTATACACCCGCAATCAAAAACCTGGATTGCTCTGATACCACTTGTTAGGAATTTATCGATCGTTTGATTGCTTAACTATAACAACACAAGATTTTTAACCCAGTTCCCTTGCGGTACCTCTGGGGTGGAAACCGTCTTCCACAACATCCACTATCAATCAATCAAAGGGTTTACACAAACGCTCTAAGCGCTCAATAGGAAAAACACAACAAAGAATTAGAGAGATCAAAGAAACTCTATCCCGAAACGACATGACTCGAACAATGTCTCTTGCCCTAGTTTCTTCTAACCCTGAACTCTCTTAACTCTCTCTTTGTTTCTGGTCTTGTGTTTCGGATGCCTTACGAACGTAGACGACCTCTTATATTTATACTACTTGATCTTTCCTATTTTCAGTTGACTTGCCAATTTGATCAACCGACTTTACGAGCAGAAAAGGAAACTAACGTGTTTCCTCTTTTGTGCAGGTTTTGCTTATCGGGCTGGAAGTGAATTTGGGCCCATATGCTCACATCTTTGTTCTAAGTGAGAAAATTCAAACTCCATCAACATTATAGCAGGATCATGCGAGTGTGATAGGCAGAGAAGTAAATAATTCCGCTTATAGTTCATCATCTGCAACGCTGACCTTATGTGTTGGAAGATTCATAGAACCACCAGTTACCTATGCGATCCCCAGAAGATATGAAAGGACTTCTGATGTGCAGTTTGAAGTAGAGGAATGTATTGATGCTGGTGCTGTTACAAGAGAATGAAATCAGTTAATTGTTAAATAATTACAGCTGTTTTACGTAAAACAGTTTGATAGTTAAATTGTTTCAAATAAAAAAAATGATTTAAATATATATTTTTGACCGACAACTTAAAATTTATGTTGTTACAGTATTAAGTTCAAGACATCATTTTTTTTTGTTAAAAGATTAAAGACATCAATTTATCATTTAACTATGTTTGAGTTTTGGTAGATATAATATATGCCTAAATATTATTAGTGACTTTTTGTAGATATCATATCTTTCACCGCATTATTCCTAAAGACATATAAATTAAAACTTATATTCATTAACCATATGTGACATATATTAAAACTAATATAAATAGTGCAGAAAAATTAGTATTCACCATAATAACATTAAAACAAATTTACTTCAACAATTTCATAAACATTACTCAAAATATGAAATGGGAATTAAAAAATACAACAAAATATAACATTATATCATGTATAAGTTAAAAGAGAATAACAAGTGAAAAAGATATATCAAACTAATTTTCGTATTTAATGTGTTAGTCATGTTGTTCATTATTTTGTTTCAAAAATAGAGAGTCTATTTGATAAAATTAAAACATATGTGATATAGATTATAAATTTTTAGAAAGACATATTTCTAATTTACTTGAAAAATGACGCAAAAGTAAGGAAATTATATAGCTCACAAAGATTTATAATAAGAAATCCAAACTTAATCAAAACATTTCAATAGTAACAAATTCAAAATGCATAGACCGCTCATAGGGCGGTGAGGATGTTATCCACTAATACTAATATGTTTCTATTATGAAACTGTTCAATATAGTATTAAAATCAATAATTTTAAAGTTACTTTTATCAAATAGTTTTTCTTTTGGTCGACAAAAAAAATTACAATTGTTTTATACAAAACCTAAATTATAAGATAAAATGGATTTTAAACTATAACTAATTTTAATTAACTTTCACTCATCTTACTTTTTTTGCGAATATCACTCATCTTACTTATCAATCTATAGATGATTTTATTTTAAAAAAAAACAACAACAAATTGTGAGTTAAGATTATTTGAGATTTTCTAGACACAAGGCAATGAATAAATACAAACGAATTTAAATTTCTTGCCAAACTAATAATTTAAAATCGATTGTAAATGTATAAACACTTCATATTTGTAACTATTCGAATTAACCAAATTACCTAGTTTTATTAATTAGGCAATACATTTCTATTATTTAAGCTTTCCGCCATAGTATCTCGTCTTATGTTTTTCTATTTAACAATTTTATTAGAGGCAATACAATTAAATTTGTTAAAAAAATAATACATTTAAATATATAATTGTTTCTATTTAACAATCAAGATTTTACATATACAGTATATGCTAAATGTAAATTTATCTATTTCAACTTGAAGTTACTACTGATAATTTTTATTTCATCCTTTTGCCAGAAGAAAAGTTTTATTTAAAACTATGTTTGATGGTCTCATAACATTGTCGAAAGGTTAATATTACTGACAGTTTTATGAATAATGTACATGGGATGCAATAGTCTACAGTTGTAGACCTGTATTCCATTATCTTGCAAATTAATAACTCTATTAAATAGTTAGTTAACTATGGTTTAAGTTTTAATAAAGGATTTAACAAAACTTAATTGATTAATGAGAAAGAAAAACACAGACGCGTTGTCGCTTTCGCTGCATCTCTCTGGGTTGTCTTTGTTTCCTGACATCTTAGATTCAACGTATGAAATATACTCACCTTCAGAAAATAGAAGAAAAGAAATCTTATATCAACTTTCAATCTTCTTGACAAACGAACTTCCAGACAAAACATACAAAGAGTGATCAGTTTCACCAAAAAAAAATTCTGCATTGTTTTGTTTTGGTTCTCTTCATGTCTTCTCCTTCTTCATCGTCTTGTGATTGGGTATACGACGTCTTCCCAAGCTTCAGAGGAGAAGATGTCTGTAAATCATTCCTCAGCCATTTTCTCAAGGAGTTGGATCGGAAACTCATCAGTGCTTTCAAAGACAAGAAGATCGAGACGAGTGAATCACTTGATCCCGTCCTTAAGAAAGCCATTAAAGAATCGCGGATTGCTATCGTCATCTTCTCCCAAAACTACTCTTCTTCAAGCTGGTGCCTAAACGAGTTGCTGGAGATAGTGAAATGCCAAGAAGAGTTAAGTCAAATAGTTATACCTGTTTTCTATGATGTGGATCCTTGTCATGTCAGACATCAGACTAAAGAATTTGGAGAGGTCTTTAAGAAGACTTGCTTGAGAAGAACAGAGGACGAGATAAAACTATGGCGAAAAGCTTTGACCGATGTGGCAAATCTTGTCGGATATCATTCTCAAAACTGGTAAGACTTTACTTATAACATCTTGAATGCTCAGTTATACTTGACATTTTACTATTCATACATGTTTTTTCTTGTTTTTGTATTGCTATTTTTTTTCATATTGTTAGGGAAAACGAAGCAGCAATGATTGAAGTAATTGCAAATGATGTTTTGGGTAAATTGAATTTAACTCCGTCTAAGCATCTCAAGGACTTTGTTGGGATTGAAGAGCATATGGAAAAGATGAGTTCACTCTTGTGCTTGGAATCAAAGGAAGTGAAGATGATTGGAATATGGGGTCAATCCGGAATTGGCAAGAGTACTATTGCAAGAGCACTAGAATCTCGACTCGCACGTCACTTCCATGGTAAAGTCTTCATAGACATGTGTTTCATATCCAAGAGTAAGGAATGTTATCGCAAAGGTAATTCAGATGATATTAACATGAAGCTTCATTTGCAAGAAAACTTCCTTTCCAAGATATTAGATAAAGAAGGGATAAAGGTAGATCACTTAAATGCCGTGAGAGAGAAGCTAAAGCGCCAAAAAGTTCTTATATTTATTGATGATTTGGATGATCAAGTGGTGTTAGATGCGTTGGTGGGTGGAAATGAATGGTTTGGCCCCGGGAGTAGAATTATTGCAATTACGAAAGATATGCATATTCTAAGGGCTCATGGGATTACATGTGTTTACAAGGTTGAAACCCCATCTAAAGAAATAGCTCTTCAGATGTTATGTCGATCTGCTTTCAGACAAGATTCTCCGCCTGAAGGTTTCATGGAGGTTGCGTCTGAAGTTGCAATGCGTCTAGGTGGTCTTCCTCTGGCACTTAACGTTATAGGTTCGGCCTTGCGGGAAAGGGACAAAACACATTGGGTAAATATGTTGCCAGCTCTTCGGAAAGTTCTAGACGGAAGAATTGAGGAAGCACTAAGCTTCAGCTACAAAGCATTAGAAAGAAAAGAATATAAAGCATTGTTTCGTCATCTCGCGTGTCTTTTTAACGGTGATGAAGTCAGTTATATCAAGTTGATGCTTGCAGATAGTGAGTTGAATGTTGACATGGGTCTTGAAGTTCTAGTTGACAAGTCCCTCATACGTGTGGTTCCATCGTGGAATAATAGGAACATCGTGGAGATGCACTGTTTGGTACAAGAAATGGGTAAAGAAGTTGTTCGTGGACAATCTGACAAGCCTGGAGAACGAGAATTCCTAATGGATTCAAAGGATGTTTGCAATGTTCTTAAAGATCGCACCGTAAGTCCTAAAACCCTCTGCCTATGAGATTAACTTTTTCCCTTTCTTAAGACAATGATTCTTGTATATTTTCAGGGTAGTGAAAAGCTTATAGGTGTATCAATGGACTTAGATGAGATTCATAAGGTGAAGATGCATGAAAAGGCCTTTAAAAAGATGAGTAATCTCCGTTTCCAAAAATTCTATAAAAGGTCATTGCAACCGAAGAAAGAAGTTAGATGGCAATCACCCAAAACACTCGATGATTTTCCTGATGAACTCAAATTACTTAGTTGGCCAGGATATCCTATGGAAAGCATGCCTTCTAATTTTTGTCCTGAATATCTGGTTGAACTCAGTATGCCTAACAGCAAGCTTAAAAAGCTATGGAAAGGAGTTGAGGTTAGTTTTCATTAATATTAGAATGTGGTTGATTAGAATTTATTGCATTCCAATACATTGACGTGGAATAGGTATGTGATATTATTACTTGTACGGTCTTTGTGACAAAACTTTCAGTTAATGTGAAAGTTTTATTCTCGGTCTATTTTGGTGCAGGAGCTTGCAAACCTGAAGGATATGGATTTGTCAGGATCTAAAAGCCTGAAAAAAATTCCAGATCTTTCAACAGCGACCAATCTTGAGACATTGAATCTTAATGGTTGTTCAAGTTTGGTGGAGCTTCCTTCTTCTATTCAAAATCTCAATAAACTGACGGATTTGAATATGGCTGGATGCACAAAGCTGGAGACTCTTCCAAATGGAGCCAACCTGAGATCTCTCGTCCGCCTCGTTCTCACTGGTTGCTCACAGTTGAAGGTTTTCCCTGATATTTCAAGTAAAATCGAATCCATCATTGCAAACAAGACAGCTTTTGAAATTTTCCCTTCTAAACTGCGTCTTGAGAATCTTGTTGAACTTCGCATGGAACACAGCATGAGTAAGAGGTTGTGGGAGGGAGTTCAGGTATGACTAAAAAGCTTATATAAAAACATTATAAACTCAACGGACATAGACATATAAGTAACCTCCTTTATACGTACAAAGATAAAAAAAAAAATCTTTTTATAAAAATAGACTTTTGTGTGTGTTCATTTAGAGAGTCACAACATATTGTATATAGTGTGTTTTTTTTTTCTAATGTTGCGGATAAATGAAAAAAAAAAAAAAGCTTTACGAAAGGGATATTCTTTAAGACTAGTCTAATACGATCCTTTCTCTTTAGAGAAAATAGCCAATAAAACTATGAACTTTCAAATTAAAGCAAAAAAACTTTCAATATATGTTTGAGCTAAAAAAATCTTCAACTTTTAAATATTGGTCATTTTAACTATCATATTTTGTTAACTCGACAATTTAAGAAACTCTAATAGTCAGTTGTTAAACTCTATTGAAAAAAATAGATGTTTGTTAACTATTTAAACTACATTATTTTAAAAGATGATTAAACATTAATCAAACAAAGTAGTTTTGCTTTTGTAAACACTCAACGCTCTTTTTACGGAACCGGAATCCTAAATCGACTTCATCTTCTTTATTTTCGAGTGAGGAGTATGAAGTCGATCTAAGACATTAATTTTACAAAAGGATGTTTTTAAGTGTTTAAAGAAGCAAAATAATATCGTTTGATTAATTAATTTTAAACGGCATCATTTGGAGAGTTAAAACATTTATTTTTTATAATCAAATTTAATAGTTGACTATTATAGTTTCTTAAATGACCGAGTCAACAAAATATGATAGTTAAAATGATCAATATTTGAAAATTGAAGATATTTTTAGTTCAAAAATAAGTTGGAAGTTTTTTTAGTTTTAATTTGAAAGTTTGATATTTTAATGGCTCTTTTCTCTTTCTCTTTGTCTTTATTTTTCTATTTTTGTTTTGTTTATTCAGCCTCTTACAAGCCTCACAAAGATAGTGTTGTCTGGATCACGAAACCTGAAAGAAATCCCAGATCTTTCACTGGCAACAAGTCTAGAGACACTAAATCTCACTGATTGCTCTAGTTTGGTGGAGCTAACTTGTTCATCAATTCAGAATCTTAATAAACTAACCACCTTGGAAATGATAGGATGCTCAAGTCTAGAGACTCTTCCTACTGGCATCAACCTGAAATCTCTCTATCGCCTCAATCTCAATGGATGCTCGCGGTTGAAGAGTTTCCCTGATATCTCAGATAACATATCTACTCTCTATCTAAACCAAACAGCCATAGAAGAAGTTCCTCCATGGATCGAAAACTTCTCTAAACTAGAATCCTTGGAAATGTGGGAATGCAGAAATCTAGCGACTCTTCCAACTGGCATCAACTTAAAATCTCTTTATCGCCTCAATCTCAGTGGATGTCCACGGCTGAAGAGTTTTCCAGAAATCTCAAGCAATATCTCCACTCTTTATCTTAACCAAACAGCCATTGAAGAAGTCCCTCCTTGGATCAATAACTTCTCTAGTCTTGAAGCCTTGGAAATGTGGGAATGCAAACAGCTAAAATGCATCTCACCAAGCATCTTCAAACTTGAAAATATAGACGAGATTTTTTTCTCAGACTGCGAGCTATTGACTGAAGTTAGTTTGCTAGACTTTCCAGTGAAGGAAGCAGAAGAAACCAGTAATACTTGCAGTAAGTTGTCATTGATAAGTTTCATCAACTGCATAAATTTGAATCAAGAAAATTTCATTCAACAATCGGCTTCCAAGTATCTGATCTTACCAGGTGTTGAAGTGCCCCCTTACTTTACGCACCGATCTACTGGGAGCATCTTTAACATCCCTCTAGATCATCCTTCCCTTTCTCAACAACCAGTCTTCGACTTCAAGGCTTGTGTCGTGGTTTCTGATGTTGATGCGGTTTCTGAAGGTACAGAAACCGCTGACCATCATCTTTTCTTTATAGACATTGAGGTACATTGCCGGTTTAAAGACATACACGGGAACTACTCTGGGTCAACAGAGTCAATAGATTTCTCCTTACCTCAAGAGTATGATCATCTGATTATATTTGACTGTCCTTTCCGTCAAAACCAAGACAGTGGTGAATCGAATTGCGAACAAGTTGAGATAGAGTTTAGTCTCGTTAGTACAGGACTCAGACTAATAGGATGTGGTTTAAAATGCCAATGACTGCACACTCATAAATATTACTATTATGGGTGGTCGTGCCCGGACCTACTGGCCATTGTAAAATTGTTCATACATATTTGTAGTTAAAAATAATTTTTTTTTAAAGATTAGTTAAAAATACTTTACTATCAAATTTCGCTTAATTTATTCAGAAAAAATGAAAAAGGTATTGCATGATATTGGTTTTAGGGCAGCTCAAGAACCTTTTCACATGCCCTGTGAGCGAGGTACCGTCATCATAATATATCCTCTATAAACTTCTAGTGAAGAAGTTTCTTTCTTGAAGTTATGAACCTATCAACAACGATTACCGTTGCTTCTCTCACACATATTTATTCTTTTTCAAAACAATAAGCTAAAAATGTATTGTTCTGAATGTGCATTAAAAGCCAGTTCTCGTTAACTTTTATTTATGCAATACGGTCTGTGAGCTGCCAACTTGACTCTTCAAAAGGTTGATCTTGGTGTCTCTGGCAGCAATAACACAGTCAAGACAGGCACTTTCAAATTCAGCAATCTTGCGTCAGTTGATTGTTAGCTCCACGTAGACAAACAAGATCTCTTTGTGAAGAATCAAACTCCTTTACATAGTTGATGTGCTGTGTTTTTATCAGTTTTAAATTCGATTTTTGGCAAAGAATGATTGAATTTTTAAGGTATTTTGATTTTGACGGTGCTTTTTGTTGTTTTTCTATGCATATCACAGGTTACAGATCAGCTTACTGAAAAAAAAACGCAGTTGGAAACGAATTTGAAAAAGAGGAAGCATAAAAACGATCTGAGCTAGAAAAATGAACATATCTATTGATCGGTGTCAAAGATCAGTCGTATCAATTGCCATCGATCCTGCCGACCCTATCGATAGGGATAAGTGGATCCATGTCAAAGATGGACCGATCCATGTCAAGGATCGACCGATCCATATCAAAGATATGGATCAATCGGTGACACAGTGGAGGAACTTTCCATATTTGCAAAGAGACATGTATTCAAGACCTAAAAATGTAAACCCCGAGTTTTGTATCTTTTAACCAGTTACTGTTCTTGACGTCCAGAGAGCATACTAGAGAGATTGTGAGAGATTTGTAACATTTTTAATCATTTGTAGACTTTTAGAAGGATATTTCTTCTTACTATATTGGAGAAGTTTTCTTATCTCTCTCATTTTCAATACAATTTTATTATGTTTTCTCTAATTTGTTTTGTTGTTCATTAATCATGAGTGAGTAGTATCTTAGTTGGGTTAGGAGATTCACATTGAGGGATTCACATTAGAGATGATTCACATTAAGGGATAAACTGTTAGACTAGAGATTTATGTTTTTTTTTTTTATAATTTGTATCTTCTGATTTTTTTTAAGGTTGATGCTTGACTGTTCACCTAGCCTCTGATTCTATGATTTTTATCTAACCAAATATCAGTAAATGAGCAAAGTTTGTGTAATCAAGAAAACTCGATGTTTCTGCATGGGCCTTGTGAACTTATCAAACATGTACCTAAAGCTTGTTTAAAATCTCAGATTCAGTGGAAGCTAACATTTAAGATTCTTAAGCGTGAGGTATTAGCTGTACAGAAGTAAGTTAACTCTAATATTATGATTTGAGTTTGAGATGTCGCTGCACTTTGTTTCCCTGTCAACTTGTTATGTGATCATTATTAAAGAGGGATCCCTGAGAAATCTCATTGCCAACAGTTATTTTAATTGGTTACAAGTTTGTTTTAATTGCTTCTTTGTTCGCTTGTTCTTGCTTATTTGAATTAAGAAACTGAAAATCAAACAAACAAAACTTCGTTAATAGGTTTATCTAGTAACTTGTATGCTACTCTATGTGTGGTTATCGGTTCTTGTAGATTCAGTCTCGTATTATTACTGCGTACTTCATTTTGCACTTGTAATTAGATAGTTGAAAGATTATCATGGCCACTGAGGAATTAACATTTCGGCATCGCCAGGAACATGGGATCGACATATGTGCCGATAATGTAGGCTGGCTAGTCTGGACCCCTGTATAATTAAAAAAATAAAAAAAGAAGATAACTGGGTTAAAACCTAGGAAGTATTAAGAAGACATGGCATGTTACTGTTAACGATAGACGGTTATGTAGCTTAGATGCATGCATCAAACCCATACAAAACAATAAAGACAAATAAGTTGAAAGATATATACAAGTTAGTGGGACAACCGAAAAGAAACCCAACCTGCTCCCCACCTGCTCAGGAGTATTTTTCAACCCGCGTACACACATTTTACTAGTAGGAATGAAAGTGAGATCGGTGACATCTCCAGTCAATTTGTAAAGCTGATGCACGCGTGGGAGAGAAGTAAAGTAGCATCTATGTTAAGCTATCGACCCTTGACCAAAAATTATAAAAGCTATCGACCCAATATTCATATAATAATTGCTCGACTTTAAGATGATAAATTAATGTTTTGAGATATTGACAGATTTTACAAAATGTTGGTTGTGAATCCTCTCTAATTTATTTTTATATACTACTGAATTTCATATTTTAAATCTATCTATCTTTTTTCTGTGCACATATTTTATGTTTTTTTTATAAAAAAATTATATATATATTTTAAATCTATCTACCTATGCTATTATATATGAAGTGATTTTGCTGACTATCACATTTTCCATAATTTTACACTTAGTCATATATTATGTTCAATTATTATCTTAATAAATAGTTTTATTGATCAGCTGATTATCATTATCTTCAGAATATTAATTTAGTTTAGTAATATTTGGTTTAGTAATATTTACAAATTCAAATAATATATCTCAATTATCTATCTATCTCTACAATTATTTGAGAAGTAAATTTTTAATATTTGTCATGTTCTCAATAATTTTACACTTAATCATATTTTATGCTCAATTATTAATTTTAATAAATAATTTTAGTGATTTAGCTGATAATTAAATAATATATCTCAATTATTATAATATCTATACTATTATTTGAGAAGTGATTTAGCTTACTTGTCATCTTCTCCATGATTTTAGGATAAATATTTTAATTAATATTTTTATTTAATTTTTCTATTTTAATATATATATATATATATATATATCATGATATTAAAAATAATTAATAAACAATAACCTACTCTACTGATATATATATATATATATAAATATATACTTATCGTTATCATGATATTTAGAATATTCATTAATTAATAAAAAGATATTAAGAATTGATATCAGAATGACATTTATCATATATTTATTTATCCTATATTTTAGTTTAAAATTTAATTGACTAATAATATAACCAGTTTCTTTGATTCTTACTGGAAATATTAATCCATATAATTATTGCAATATTAAAATTAAGAAGAAAAATAAAGCATCGCTGAAAATATTTCGTAGAATATAGATTGCATATTTATGTATAATATTTTTATATATTTAATATATAAAAAATTATTTCCCTAACCAAAAAATAAATTAATTTATATTTGAACATGACGAACATCAAAATCACAAATGAATTTATGCTAAAAATAAATCTAACTGCAGAATCACAAATTTTATCAAAATAATATATTTAAAGCTAAAATAGAAAATAATATATAAAACTACATAAGGAAAGTTAACTAAAAATACAATAAGTGTTTAATTTTAAATCAAATTTCCTAATTTGATTATTACTTTAAAAAGATTTTGATACAAAATCTAAGTCCTACAAAAAAAACTATGAATATGAAATTTTGTAATTTATAATATTTGTTTAAAATTCTGTCTAATTTAATAATTTATATTCTTTTAAATCACATTAGAATTAAAAGTTGTTATGCATATCCGCAAAAGGTGCGGACCATCAACCAGCTATATATATATATATATATATATATATATATATACATATATGTTTATATTAGATTTGGTTTAGTTAAACTGGCTTTACTCTAATATATAATATATATATATATATCACATAAGATAGAATGAGTCATATCTTTTTTTTATTATTTGTCATGCTCTTCATAATTTTACACTTAATCATATTTTATGCGTTGACCAAAAAAATAATTTATGCTCAATTATTAATCTTAATAAATAATTTTAGTGATTTAGCTGATAATTCCCCAATTAAAATAATATATTTCAGTTATCCTAGTAATATATATATATATATATATATTAATTATATTTGGTTTAGTTAAACTGGCTCTATAATATATATATATATATATATATATATAATATATATATATATATATATATAATATATATATATATATATATCACATAATATAGAATGATTTGTATCTCTTTTGAGATAATTTCTTAATATAATCATAATTCATACTGAAAAAGCTGGCAAATAATTTAAAAAATATTTGTAGTATTATTTTCGAAGTGATATTTCTGCTCTCATGTTAAAAAGTTAGAGCGTTTAAAGATTTTATTATCCTTATAAATAATTATATTATATTTGTTGATATGTAATTACCTATAAATTAATTTATTAATTTGATCATCATTAATATCTAAATATATATATATATATATATATATATATATATATCCAAAAATATTTTACATCATAATATTTTACAAATAAATATAAATCTTGGTATATAGTTTTATGTATATATGAATGTTTACAACTTTATTTTTAGTGATAAAAATATTTAATTAAAATAAAACCGTTTATTGTATATAAAAATAATATTTAATTAATTATTATTTAAAAAGAAATATATATCTTTTAAATAGTTTTATGTATATATGAATGTTTCAACTTTATCTTACGTAGTAAAAAATATTTTATTAAAATTTAAAAAAAAAATTGTATATAAAAATTAATATTTAATTAATTATGCTAATAATTTTTTAATTGATAATATATTTATTTTCATTTCTTAAAAAAAATTGTGAATCCCGCAAGTACGGAGAAAACACATGATAAGAAAATCCATTGAGGTAAATTTTGAAAAAGCGCAATAGTTTTAAAACATTCTCTAAAAGTTATTTTTGGAAAACAATTCTAAAACATCATCAGTTAGAAATCGAATGATTTGGAGAAAACTAGATTAGTTATTTAATTGAAGCATGAGTTGGCATGATGAACCAATGCCTTAATAATATGCACTGGTTTTCAGACCGAAAAGTCAAAAGCCTATGAACCAACTCCTTTCTTGGTTTAAAACCAACGCGTAAGAAAACTATTTTGAAAACAAATATTCAACGGAGACAAAATTAAAGAAACTAGATAACTTAACAACTAAAAGCATGGGATTAAATACTAATATTTTTGATAAATTAGAACAAAAGAGAATCTTTTTGACTTTATCGACCATGAGAGCGGTGTCATTTTACTATAATATGCAATCATTCTCTTCATTCGAACATATCATTATTCAATCGAAATCGGAAAAAGAGGAAATGGAAACTGTTGCCGACGCATTCAAGGGACTGGCTGCCACCGTGAATTCACGGAGTCCGCAGGTGACTGTGAGGCAGTTCTCTGACGCATGCTCTCTCTTCTCGGGCCTCTTTGGTATTCTTGATACGTCCTTCAAGTTTGCAAAGATGGACTACGTTAGCAAGGTATTTACTATTCTGTGGTTATTACTGAGTACAGTTAAATGATTATGAAAACTAACCCTTATTTTCATCTGTTCCCGTTATAGACTGCATCAAATTCTATCATTTATTGCATAAGAATTCAAAACCCATATATAACGGTGTCGGGGCTGATTTGTGTTTTAGTTGGTTTGATTTCCTACTCAGTTTTGGACAAATTACATGTCCGAACTATTTATGTCCCAAAATGTCAAAATGAGTTTAATTTTTTTTCTAATAATATTGTTTTATGATTTGGTATTCTAATATTAAATTATTTAATTTAATTATTTATAGCTATTATTTGTGAATCCAAACATACAAGGTTATCAGAGATCTAGATCACGTTATTTGTTTTGGATCCAGGAAAATAAAACCGGATGGTCCATATCTAGAGATAAACATTCTGAAATTCCAGAATTCTGGTTCTTGCTCGCTACTATATTTAGTACATAGTTATAAAGAACATTGTTTTTTCAAACACCATGAATTTGACTTTTCATAAGAGCTTTGGTACATATATTATCTTCTTTCCTTTCCTTTGGGCATATTGATAAAAACAATTATATTGAATAGAAGATTTTGGATCTATAAGTTCATACATCTTTTTAAAATGAAACTCAGACCTCATTTAACTTCAAAAATTTATATTAATTAATTATAAAGTATTAACCATTAAACTAATTTTTCCTTGATTAGTTGGAATTCTAAGAATTCACATTCTCTTTGCACTATTATACAGTTCTACTCCATCAATTTTTCTCTCTTTCTGACAAAAAAAAAACGAGATAAAATAGTTATTTTTTTTTAAAAAAATAGAATTTTTAGAATCTCCAAACTAATTATGTCCCAAGATGGTTAAATCAGTTAATATTTTTTTCAAATAATGATTTGATATTTTTTATCTCAGTGTTAAACATCATTCATTTAACTAGTTTTAGCTATTTTTGAGGATCCAAATATACTTGGTTATTAGAAATAGAGGGAGTGATTTAGAATTTCCAAACTAACTATGTACCAAAAATGTTAAAATCAATTAGAGTTTTTTTTTTCAAATAATGATAGGATATATTTTATCTTATTTTAATATTAATTAAAAATTATTACTTTAATTATTTTAGTTATTGTTTGCGGATCCAAATGGTTATTAGAGATCGACGGGATGATTGGTTAGGCTATAGAAATCCTTTTTAACTTTAATTTTTTATTTAAAAATTTTAAATGATTAATCATGCTTTAAGTCATTTTTAAAAAATATAACCAAAAAATTAAAAAAAAAAATGGTTGTAAAACTCTATTTACTAAAGTAATATTTACGTTGTAGGAAAAATATATATCAATTATCTTTATTTTTCATTAAGTTTTTACAGTTACAGTATACATATACAACAATAAAAAAAAATATACACACTAAACTTATAGTACAAATTGTAAGCTAAATTCGAACTATTCACCTCCTAAATTACTATAGGTTATTTGGATCGAGAAAATAGAACCGGATGGTTTACGGATCCACTATCCATGTCTAAAGATAAACATTCCGAAACTCTAGAATACTGGTCCGTGCTCATCACCAATATATTTTAGTACGTAGCTATAAATAAGTACGGTGTATTTCTAATCACCATGGACTTGATTTTGACAAGAGATTTGGTACATAGACTCCTCTCTTTTACTTTTTTTTGTTTGAACAAAGACTCCTCTCTTTTACTTTCTCTATATTTTGAGTGTTTTTATAGTGATTAGAGATATATAATATATACCATGTAACCTGACCAGGTATTTATCAAAAAAAAAAAAAAAAAAACTCTGACCAGGTACCATGTAACTTCCAATAAATTTAGAAACAGATAAGTAATCCATATAACAAACACACACATATTAGACCAGACCAGATCATGTAACTTCAATCATGAAGGTTTATAAACTGAGTTTTTGTTTATATATCGAGCGTTGAGAAACAAACTTATTTTTCCAGCTCAATGATTTAGCCTCGGCATCGCGTTCAATATCGACATTAGAGGAAATGATTGACAAAGACATTGAGGCAGGCTGTGTAAAGAAATATGGTAGCCATACAAGAAACCTTTTGAAGGTAAAGCAGGGTCTTGAAATGATCAAGGTTCTTTGCGAAGAGTTATTGGCTACTGAGTAAGTCTTTTTATATAGGCTCTCTCACAAAATGTTAACACAACCAAACAGATATATTCATCTACACACACACACACACACACATATATATATATATATATAGCAATACAGGATACCCAAGTTTTAATTACTTATATCAGTTTTACCCTGGCTTATGTAATTGTATTGGGGGCTAAATCGTGTTCAAATATTATATGATTCACAGAGGTGATGACTCTCTAAAGGTTGCAGCAATTAAGGCTTACAATCAAGTGCTTTTTCCTCACCATCAGTATAATATTCAGAAAGCTTGTGCTACTGGGTTGAACTCCCTCCCCTCGAAGTCTTTGGTGCTACTCCTGCTCGGTGTAGCTGGTGAGTATATGATTTTGTTCCTAATTAGTGGAATCACATCTGAGAAATCAAATGAGACATGGTAGTTATACTATTATTATTATCAAATGATTTGGTAATGAAATTCAATTCTAACTATATCTAAAAGTCCCACTAGGAATATTTTCAAATATTTTACTCTTTATTTTATTAATTAGTTAGATAAATATCTTTAATGTTGTAAAGTTTTTATGGCTCTTTATATATAATCTTTTTGGCTACTGTTTTATGTTGTTTATGATTTAATTAATAAAAGTTAAGAATTTTCTCTTTATTCTTTGTTTTTCGGTAGATTTATAGAGATGTCAACAAATTTAATAAGACATTGATCTTAGGTATTTTTAAACCAAATAAGATCTTTGTATTATATGGTAGCTTCCACTATAGGGCTTTTTGCAAAAGTGACTCAAAACTTTGAGTCAAACAGAAAACTAACCTTTTCTTTTGACTCCTTTTTTTTTGAGATTTTCACCCCACACTTGCATTTTATCTACGAAAATGCCATTGCCTTTTTTACTGTCTCAACCTCATCTTCTTCAAGTATTTACAATAGTGCCAGTACCATGAATAGTTCCAACAACCTTGTACTATCTGTTTGGAGCTTTTAATGCATTTTAATGCACGTAAATCTCTTTATACTCTCTCTGTTTCAATTGTTATGAACTAAAAACAACATTTCTTTCACTTTCTCTCCATATTCATCCAAAAAACTCAAGCTTTTGATTCAAAATATTTTATGGTTGACAGAACCATATTTCTTTCGTTTTGACTTACGGTTGCTTTCGTTTGAGGTTCTGGGTGGTGGGAGAAGACCTTGTGTGCAAACGAAGTCATCTCAACCTAGTTGAAGGTACGAATTTCAATTTTTTTCAAGATCTGTTCGCGTAGAAGAGTTACTAGTAAGTCGTCTGAATGTAGAAGACTTACTGATAAGTCTTCTGGTCAAACGGACAACTTAAACTAAGTCGTCCAGCTTTGTTTGTTAAAAAAAAAAACTCCAGACGACTTATATTTAAGTCGTCTACGAGAAACAGGCTAGTTTTGCATTTGACCGAATCGTGTCAGATCTTTGACTATTACCGGACGACTTATAATTCAGTCGTCTCTGGGAAAGTTAAAATTTCAATATTTTATTAAACTAGACGACTTACGTGTAAGTCGTCTTAGGTTAGTTTTGTAATTGAAAAAAAAACTTCATAATTTAACTTTTACCAGACGACTTATATTTAAGTCGTCCCATCAGAAGACTTAATATAAAGTCGTCCGGGAAAAGCAAAGTCGTCGAGAATATTTCCGTGTTTTCCGGTCAAACCTTGCTTAAACCGGATGAGCTTACATTAAGTCGTCTATCTGGACGACTTAAATTTAAGTCGTCTGGAGAAAGTTAAATTTCAAGTTTTCTTCTTCAATTACAAAACTAACCTAGGACGACTTACGTTTAAGTCGTCTAGTTTGAATAAAATATTGATATTTTAACTTTCCCAGAGACGACTGAATTATAAGTCGTCCAGAAATAGTCAAAGATCTGACACGATTCGGTCAAATGCAAAACTAACCCGTTTCTCGTAAACGACTTTAATATAAGTCGTCTGAAGTTTTTTTTTTAACAAACAAAGCTGGACGACTTAGAATTAAGTCGTCCCTTTTCATTTTCAATTGCAAAAGTGACCTCTTTAGACGACTTACCTTAAAGTCTTCTGGACGACTTAATTCTAAGTCGTCTGCAGCAATGTTTATTGAACTTCTTCATTTTCTCTATGTTTACTAATGTGTTTTATTTTGGATATTTGCAGATGATTTTTCAGTTACATGCAGTGTATGGAGAATGGTTGTTGAGAGATTTCCGTTGGGATTTTGTGGTTGATGATCTTAAAGGAGCAAGATTGTTTTTATTGAATGAAGATTCAACGCATGCTGAACTTGTTGCAATGGCTCAAGAAGATTATAACCTGGACATGAGAACAGTGACTGTGGAGATTAGCTACTCATTACCAGCAGAAATGATGATGGCTCCAGGAAGTCCTCCCATTCATGTTACAAGTGATAGACAAGTTCGAAACTTGCTCGAGATACTCAAAACGCATAGAGTATGTCTTTGTGTATCAAGCCGCAGCAATGTGGAAACGGTTTCAGAGAAAAGAGATAATGATGAAGCTGGTGAATGGGAACAAGATGTTGGTGATGATGAAGCTGGTGAAGAAGATGTTGGTGATAATGATGAAGCTGGTGAATGGGAAGAAGATGTTGGTGATAATGATGAAGCTGATGAATGGGAAGAAGATGTTGGTGATAATGAGGAAAATGGGGAGGATGATGGAGAGGAGGAAAATGGGGAGGAGGATGCTGATAACTCTATTGTTGGTGAAACGGATCAGAATGGTGGGGATTACAGTCTTTATGGAAAGGTTCAAGATGAAGACGAGGAAGATGATGATAATATTTGTTTTGAAGAAATCGAAAAGACATATGCTAAGTCAAAAGCTATTGAAGAAGGAAAATCGTATGGTAGCAGTATCTATGTCAACCAGAGTTTTGTTAGCAAGGATGCACTGCTTTCAGAGTTGCGGTTGGCAGCAGTGAGGGGTAGGTTTTCTTTCAGAATATACAAATCAACGAAAACTCTCCTTGTGGCAATATGTCGGGTTAGCGGTTGTGGATGGAAGATCAGAGCGAGTGTGAAACATGGGACAAACACGTTTTGGGTAACAAAGTATGTGGAAAAACATTTATGCTCAATCGGAGACCGAATCGCTCAGCGGAGACACTGTACTTCGAAGTATGTTGGTAGTCTTTTCATTGATCGTGTTGGAATCATTGATGGGATAACTCCGCAGCATATCACTGATGCAATGAAGAACATGTTTGGCATGGAGCTTGATTACATCACTTCATACAGAGCACTGTTATATGCCCAAAAATTGGTGAGAGGATCAGCAGAAGAAGGGTATTCGCGTCTGGAATCATATCTCGAGGAAATCTCCATTGCAAATCCTGATTCTATCACGGCTATAGAACTTGATTCTGTTAAAAGATTTAAGTATCCATTTCTCTCTTTTGGAGCTTCTATCAAAGGTTTTAAGTTTCAGAGAAGGGTCATTGTGGTGGATGGAACTCACCTAAGTGGAAAGTATGGAGGTATTATGTTAGTTGCAGCCGCACAAGATGGCAATTTTCAGATATTCCCATTGGCTTTTGGGATCATGGATGCTGAAGATGATCCTTCTTGGGAATGGTTTTTCACAAAATTGGCTAGTTGTATATCTGATGACAAGCCTTTGATGATAGTCTCCGACCGGCACTCAGCCATTAAAAGTGCGTGTGATAAGGTGTTTCCTTGGGCAAGAAGAGGAATATGCTATTATCACCTTCAAGATAACATTGTCAAAAAGTTTAAAGGGAAACATCTCATGTACTTGGTGAAAGGGGCTGCTTATGCTCACACGGTTTACGATTTTGACCGGTACATGGCTGAGATACGGAGTGCAAACCCGGAACTTGCAACGTATTTGGTGAATGCCGACGTCAGCCTATGGTCAAGGGTTTATTGTAAGGGGAACAGGTTCAACATAAAAACAAGCAACATCGCTGAATCTATTAATTCTGCACTGAAGCGAGCAAGAGGATTTCCGATTACGTTCCTGCTGGAGTTCATAAGGCAGAAGTTAGGAAAATGGTATGTGAAAAGGAGAGCAGATGCTTTGAGTCTCACAACTCCACATAGTCGGGGTGTTGAATACTTGCTTGCTGTTCGAACAGAGATAGCGGATACGATGACGGTCCAACCAATTGATGGATGGAAATTCTTTGTCAAAGGTGGCAAAATGGATTGTGTGGTTGATTTGGAACATGCAAAGTGTGATTGTGGTGTCTATAGAGTGGAGAAAATACCTTGCTCTCATGCTATAGCTGCTGGTACAAAAGCTGGTTTGCATATCTCCACACTTGTATGTCCAGTATACTCAAAGGATTCTCTTTATTCAGGATACTTTGAGAATATATATCCTGTCGTGTCACAACATATTGAGGAACGAGAATGCTATCCTCCAGAAGTAAAGCGTGGTCCGGGGAGACAGAAGAAATCAAGATGGCAATCTTGGTTGGAGCTATCTAGGATGAGAGGACACAAACCCAGGAAGAAACACAGGGCACGGAGATGCTCAAACTGCAAGGAAACTGGCCATACGAAACCACAATGTACACAACCAGATGACTAGTTGTCCAGACGACCTTAAATTTAGTCGTCTAGTCTTGATTACCCGTCTAGACGACCTTAAATTTAGTCGTCTAGTCTTGATTACCCGTCCAGACGACCTTAACTGTCTTTCCTCTCTATCATCTTTAACTTGTTTCCTTATGTATTTTGGTTTGTACAACTTGAATGTTTTTCTATGTGATTTTTTATTCTAGATGTGCAAAATGTAAATTGTAAGTCGTCCAAACCCTCCAGACGACTTATTTGCAAGTCGTCCAGATGGAAGACCTTCCAGACGACTTAACTGTTCGTCGTCCAAACCCTCCAGACGACTTATTTGTAAGTCGTCCAGATGGAAGACCTTCCAGACGACTTAACTGTTCGTCGTCCTAACCCTCCAGACGACTTATTTGTAAGTCGTCCATCTGGAAGACCTTCCAGACGACTTATTTGTAAGTCGTCCAGCTGGAAAACCTTCCAGACGACTTATTTGTAAGTCGTCCAGACCTGAAGAACTTGCAGACGACTTATAAATTTACAAATATATACAACAGACAAGTTCAAATATAAGTTGTTCAAAAAAAAGACAAGTTCAAATATATACAAGGAAAGACAAGTTCAAATATATACAACAGACAAGTTCAAAGCTATACAAGAGGAGTTCAAATCTATACAAGAGGAGTTCAAATTTATACAGCTAATCATTCATGCCCACAAATCTATCACCATCCACATTTTCTTTCAAATGCTGATCAAGAAGCTCCGTCCATATATCCACCGCCATACAATCCCTCATATTCTTCACGTTGGCCCTAGCAAAGTCTTTAGGGTTAAAGGTGACCCCAAGAGCATGACATTCAATGTACTTTAGAGCGTACAAGCCACAATCACCACTGTTGGCCGTCGGTATTCCTTGCACCGGTCTCTCATAGGTGTATGGCTCCAACCCGCGTGCGACCCGTAAATCGTCGTTGGGAGCGCACTCAACAAGCAGATAAAGGAACATCTCGAGAAAAGGCTGCATTATCTCATCCCATGCGGAGGGTACCGATGTTGAAGGTATGCTGTCCCAGACGACTATGTGCCTCTTAGGGATCGATATCCAAATAGCAACCCAATGCTTGTTGTTCAAGTTCAGTGGCGCATAGATATCATCAACGTCCTCCCCCCACTTCTTCATTGATTGGCAAAATGAAGGTATTGATCCTTCATAAAAAGCCCACTCCCCACCAGGTAGAGCTCTCCCTAAACCTTTGTGATCAGGTTCCGAGGCTTTGAACATGTGATATTGTTCTCTCCAAGACTGGGTAAAGTTGTGATCCAAGAATGCCATTCGCGCGCTCCTGAAAGCTTGTGGGTTCTCCTGATACCTATGTCTCAGCACATTACTCCAAGCATCTATATGCTGCAGATGGCAATAATACAAGTTAGAAGATTCCAGACAACTTAAATATAAGTCGTCAGGAAAGTCGTCCAAGTAGACGACTTTCCAGACGACTTATATTTAAGTCGTCTGGTAAATATAAGTCGTCTGAAAAGTATTTACGACTTTCCAGACGACTAATATTTACCAGACGACTTAAATATAAGTCGCCGGGAAAGTCGTCTACTTGGACGACTTTCCTGACGACTTTCCACACGACTTATATTTAAGTCGTCTACTTGGACGACCACTTATATTTACTGGACGACTTAAATTTAAGAAGACTTACGCAGTCTTCCAGCCATTCTCTGGGTGTCCGGAGGATTTTATACCACCAAGTTGGTGATGTATGAGGTTTCTCATCATGCTTAGTGTAATAATGACTGCAAACAAAAAAGCATTCAGTTTTGGTACACTAAATCAAGCAAAAAAGCAATCAGTTTGGGTAAAGCAATCACTTACGGATCAGTTTTCAACCAATCAGCGAGATCCTTCAGCTTTTCTCTGTTTACTGGCGGAAATGCCTTATAGGCTACCACTTTAGTCGTCTTTTTCCCTGCCGTATAAGGAGATAACTGCGTGGGAGCAGGTTTCTTCGCTCGTTCACTCCTTCCACGCACAGCAGTAGCAGCAGGGGGAGCTGTTTTGTCCAGCAGGAGGGCTTGAACGCTTGGATCAGTGGAAGAGAGGCTCGGTTGGGAGGTGGAAGAGAGGATCGGTTGGGAGGTGGAAGAGAGGCTCGGTTGGGAGGTGGAAGAGAGGCTCGGCTGGGAGGTGGAAGAGAGGCTCGGTTGTTGATCGGTGGAAGCGAGGCTCGTTTCCACAGTGGAAGTGACAGCAACAATCTGCAATATAAAAGTTGCACACTAGTTAACCATGGACGACTTAAAAAAAGTTGTCTGGACGACTAGTTGAACATGGACGACTTAAATAAAAGTTGTCTGGACGACTAATTGACCCTGGACGACTTAAAAAAAGTTGTCTGGACGACTAGTTGACCCTGGACGACTTACATTTAAGTCGTCCAGGGTCAACTAGTGGTCCAGACAACTTACATTTAAGTCGTCCAGGGTCAACTAGTCGTCCAGAAAACTTTTATTTAAGTCGTCTGGACAACTAGTTAACCCTAGACGACTTATTTCTTGTTGATACTAACCTCTTTGGCTTGAGGGGTAGTCTGTTTCATTTGAGGAGGTTGTTGTTTCGTTTGAGGAGAATGCTGTTTGGTAGGAGGAGGAGGAGGCTGTTTGGTAGGAGGAGGAGGAGGAGGCTGTTTCCTTTGAGGAGAAGGCTGTTTTGTGGGAGGAGGAGGAGGCTGATTGGTAGTAGGAGCAGGAGGCTGTTTGGTAGTAGGAGCAGGAGGCTGTTTGGTAGGAGCAGGAGCCTGTTTCTTAACAGGAGTACACTGTTTGGTAGTAGGAGCAGGAGGCTGTTTATCTTGAGGGGTTGTCTGAATGGGTTGAGGAGTAGCCTGTTTGGTAGGAGGAGGTGGCTGTTTATCTTGAGGGGTTGTTGTATTGGGTTGAGGTGTAGGCTGTTTGTCTTGAGGGGTAGCCTGATTGGTGATACCAACCTTCTTCTCCACAGCTTCCAACCTATCGGACACCCTCCTAATCTCCTTGATGCACTTCCTAAACCCTTCTTTCATGCACTCAGTTACTTCCTTGAACATTTTTTCCAGCTCCTGTTTGGTGATCCAACTTTCCTCTTCACTAGCCTCTTCACTAGCCTCTTTAGGAGCCTCTTTAGGAGCCTCTTTAGGAGCCTCTTTACGAGCTTTCTTCAGAGGTCTTGGATTGTCTTCCTCCTCCTCCTCCTCCTCCTCCACCACAACCATCTCTATCTCTTTGCCTTTCTTCGATGGAGCCTCTTTAGGTGTATAGACCTTCGTACCAGTGACTTCCCAGCAATCTATGGTCCACTTCCACGGTCTCCGATCATACATGAGTTTAATGATGTTCTCCGCGGGCAAGTCCTCAACCTCAGAGTCCCATTTTGGCCACATTTCACTAATGTCCTTCTGCACAAAGTTGATCACGCGGGTCTGCAGTAAATAGAATGATCGAGTTAGATATTTGAACAAAAAGACTAAATAGACGACTTAATTATAAGTCGTCTAGAAGGTCGTCCAGCTGGACGACCTTCCAGACGACTTATTACAAGTCGTCTACTAAGTCGTCCAGCTGGAAGACTTTCCAGACGACTTATTACAAGTCGTCTACTAAGTCGTCCAGCTGGAAGACTTTCCAGACGACTTATTACAAGTCGTCTGAAAGGTCGTCCAGATGGACGACTTAGTAGACGACTTAATTAAGTCGTCTGAAAGGTCGTCCAGATGGACGACCTAGTAGACGACTTTAATATAAGTCGTCTGCGCAGTCTTTTGGATTGAAGTAAATACCTGACTCGAGATAGCAGCTTTCATTGATCTGCGGCCTCTGCTGCCTCCGTAAGCCAGTATCGGTGGAGACGGACTGTTTGCTCTAGGACCACCAATACTAGCACCCAATTCCGGCATAGCTGTGTACACCCAGACCTGAACAACTTGTATAAACCCATCCACGGTGTAGCAGCCAGTAATATCTTTGTTCCACAAGGAGTCCATCAGCACCTTAAACGCGACTCTCCCCCATGGATAATGCTCAAACCGATCTAAATCCATCACTAGCCTTGCCAGACTAGATCGTGTAGCGGTTGAAAACTTTCTCCCTTCAATGAATCCTGTGAAGATGGATAGGTACGCGAGCCGCTTGCGATCTTCCGTGGACCAATCCCCGCATCTCTTCAGTGCTGCTATTATCTGATCAGTAGTTGGCCCAGCTTCCAGATGAACTCCCAGCATCCCCCAGAAAGAAACCATCTCTTTGGTAACTTCGCATTTTGGTGTCTCAAGGTCCTCGATGTACTCGCAGTTTAGACCAGTGAGGTTTTCAAACTCTAACAGTGAAAACCTCAAAGGTTCTGGACCAACGAGAGACCACATCTCATACTTCTTCTTAATGTCCAGCTTGAAACTGAGCATGTAGTGAACCAGCCTTGAAGCCCAACCAAATCCCTGCTCCTTGAACTTGATGAAAACTCCCAATCTCGACTCCTTGAGCTCTTCAAATTCGTCTTCAGTAAGAGCTTCCCTAAGAGCAGTATGCAACTTCTTGTTATCCGTGTGATACGAAATGCTATTGTGGGCTGGTGGCTCTTTCCCTGCTGTGTATAACCTACGGGGGAGTTCTGGAATATCCATCATTTTTGTCTGCAAGAGAACAATAGAAGTCAGAACACAAGCCAGTGACAACAATCAAAGACAACAATCAAAGACAACAATTGTTACTCCAGACGACTAAGTAGAAGATTTAAAATTAAGTCGTCTGAAAAGTCGTCCATTTGGGAAGACTTTCCAGACGACTTAATATTAAGTCGTCTGGAAAGTCTTCCAAATGGACGACTTAGTAATCGACTTGTAATAAGTCGTCTGGAAAATCTTCCTGCTGGACGATTTATATTTAAGTCGTCTACTAAGTCGTCCAGTTGGAAGACTTTCCAGACGACTTATCTTACAAGTCTTCCAGTAGAAAAATTTAAAGCGGACCTGAGTAGTCGCAGAAGGAGTTGGAGTACTCGTCATTGCGGTTATAGATCTGAAAAAATATACGTGAAACGGTGAGAATGAGTAAATTGATAGAGACAACGTTTTATTTTCATCTTTTCCTCGAGATTGATGACTTACCGGAGTTAGGGTTTACAGAGAACAGAGAATCGGCGCTAGGGTTTACAGAGAAGAAGCGGCGGCGCTAGGGTTTAGAAGAAGCGGCGGCGCTAGTGTTTGGAGGAAGCGGCGGTGAGAACGTTGGTGAGTACAGTGGCGACGGCGACGGTTTGTTCGTCGGAAATAGTGAAGCGGCGGCGCTAGGGTTTACAGGAAGCGGCGGCGCTAGGGTTAGAAGAAGCGGCGGCGAGAACGGTGAAAATGAAGTTAGATAGCCGACGTTGAGAACGATAGTTTGTTCGGAAATAGTGGGAATTCGAATCGCTTTTGATATCGCCGGTGAGAGAGAACTGTTAGGGTTTCTGAATTTCGCGAAAAATGAACAAAAAAAAAATTGCCTTATATATTGGGTAAATAATACGGTTAGCTTTAAAAATACATTGGTTCAATTTAAAGTTTGGTCCGGTTTAGACGACTTATTCTGGCTGATAATGTACATCAGACGACTTAATTTTTAGTCGTCTTTTCACAGACGACTAAAATTTAAGTCGTCTCAGACCCTAAAATGAACCCCTAAACTAAAATGACTAAATTAAGTAACTAACCACGTTATAAAATCAAATTATACTTCAATAGTGTTTACTATACACAGAAATGAACACGATTAAGTAATTTTAAAATTTTTCAAATACAGTTTTAATGCTTTCCGAAATCTAACCCTAAGAACATATACAATACTACAACATATGTTGATGAAAGTTAAACTAAAGAATACCATGACTTACTACTTTCACTCATCTATGCTGAAAACAATTGAAATTTGTTATATTTTAATTTTTATATCTTAAGACATATGTTAATTACATAGTTCTCATTTTTCACTTATCAAAATATTTTTTACACAATTTTTAAATTATGTTTAAGAATAACTGTCCAGACGACTTTCAGTTAAGTCGTCTGGACGAGTTATTTTCAAGTCGTCTAAAGAGACGACTTGCGAGGGGTAAAAACGTAAAAAAAACCCGTTTTTTTGTTTGGTCACAAGGGGATAGTTGTAATTTCGATAGCCTTTTAGATTACTTTTGCCTTTGACCCAAGTTGAGGTATTGTTTTGGGTTTGACTCCAAGTTTTGAGTCACACTTGGCAATTCTCCCTCCACTATATTAGAATCTCGAAAATAAACATGGAAGTCGCTGTGATGAAACTCCATTGAGACTGAGGATTTAAACTAAACATAAGTATGTGTCATGAACCATTTTATTCAGTAATATAGCATATACAGTGGTTTTACTATATATATGACTGTTAGTGAGTTACGTACCATCCAGATTGAACCTACTCACAAATTAGTAAATGAATGTTGTTGACAAAAAATATGAAATACCTCTAGTAATATTGTATATACAGGATATGAACCACCTTCTACTGTCGATTTTTGAAATTATTTTGAGATGCAAATGATGAATTAGAGCATGATATTCTATATTCTCGGATGTTATTTTGGTCATTGGATTTCATTACAAAGTTTACATGCTATCTATACTAGAACAAAAGTCAAATTCTCTGACAACTATTTTACGCTTTTTGAAATGTTTACAGAGGAAACGATTAATGTACATCTGCAAACCTATGTTACTGCATCGACACCAGTAATTGCATATCTTGACAAACTCTTCCTCTCCAAGAACCTTGGTATCGATTGATGAAGACTCTGAAAACACGAGAAAACTTGCATGGGCCCTGTTTTTTTTTTTTTTTTGCAAGTATATCACTCTTTAAAGTCTCTCTTATATCAATCTATGCATGTAATGACATTACGGCCTCCAAAAGTTGGATCATTTCATGAACCGCTTTGGTAATGTCCGAGAAAAACTCAAATAAATCATCGTTAATGGTAAAGTATCATCACTATAAAGATGGTAATAAAAACTTTTGTGTTTTATAGTGTGATTAAGATTAATCTGAGTATTTTGTATGAGATTGAGGTGATTAGAAGATTAGAGAGAATAAAAACAAGAGGGAGATTAGAGAGAGACTCAAAACTCCATTAATTAATTATGATGAAGATCTACAAGGTTTTAAAGAGATTACAAGACTGTTCAGGTTCAATGTATCTAAACCTTATCATGCTTCTTTCTTTCTGGGCGAGTACTGTAGCAACAGTCTCAAGTCTAGTGCCTAACTTCTCAAGTCTGGCCAATCTTTATAAAGTCTTATAAAACCTTATAACCCTCTAGCTTAATTCTCAAGTCTGGTATCTAACTTCTCAAGTCTGGACCCTCATCTCAACACTCCCCCTCAAGCTTGACCATGTGAAACAAGCCAAGCTTGGAAAGTCATGAAGACCTCCCTCATTAAAAACCTCACCAAAGAAAACACACTGAGACAAAACTTAATGAGGGAAAAAAAGTGGAGACTTCATGATCAAGAGGATCAGCTCATAGGAGTAAGGTCAATGAGTCCAAGTCTAGAGAGTATGGACTCCATTGTCTTCAATCTCGCGGCTTTAGTAAACATATATGCTAATTGATCCTCACTCATTGTATTACATGGCAATATCACTCATAGGATAATCATCTGCTTCATCTTGTGGCAATCTATTTCAATGTGCTTCGTTCTCTCATGAAACACTGAGTTGGAGGCAATATGAATTACTGCCTGATTGTCACAGTGCATTGTCATAGGAGTGGTCTGCTCAATTTCCATAGTTTCAAGATACCCGTGATCCATACCAACTCATTTGTCAGCTTCAACATGGCCATGTACTCAGCCTCAGCACTTGAACATGAGATCACTTTCTGCTTCTTGCTCTTCCATGTAACTAGGTTCCCTCCAATGAAAGTGCAATACCCTGTGGTAGACCTTATGTCTACTCTATCTCCTGCCAATCTGCATCACAATACCCAACCACTTCTATATTGCCATTTCAACCCATCCAAACTCCTTGTCCAGATGTGCCACTCAAATACCTCAGTATTGTATCAACCATCTTCCAGTGATGGTTCTTTGGCGCCTGCATATGCTGACTCACTTGGTTCACAGCAAAACATATATCTGGTCTTGTGATGGTCAAGTAGATCAGCTTACCCACCATCCTTCTATACAGCTTAGGATCCTTAAATAACTTGTTCTCTTCAACCTCCCCCTCACGCAGGACCGTATATCCCTCCTCAAGAGGTGTCTTGGCTATCTTTCCTCCAAGCACTTTAGTCTCATTCAGCATATCTATAGTATACTTCCTTTGAGACACGAACAAACCCTCCTTGGATCTGCATATCTCAATCTCCAAGAAATACTTCATCTTTCCCAAGTCTTTGCATATGCTGACTCACTTGGTTCACAGCAAAACATATATCTGGTCTTGTGATGGTCAAGTAGATCAGCTTACCCACCATCCTTCTATACAGCTTAGGATCCTTAAATAACTTGTTCTCTTCAACCTCCCCCTCATGCAGGACCGTATATCCCTCCTCAAGAGGTGTCTTGGCTATCTTTCCTCCAAGCACTTTAGTCTCATTCAGCATATCTATAGTATACTTCCTTTGAGACACGAACAAACCCTCCTTGGATCTGCATATCTCAATCTCCAAGAAATACTTCATCTCTCCCAAGTCTTTGCATATGCTGACTCACTTGGTTCACAGCAAAACATATATCTGGTCTTGTGATGGTCAAGTGGATCAGCTTACCCACCATCCTTCTATACAGCTTAGGATCCTTAAATAACTTGTTCTCTTCAACCTCCCCCTCACGCAGGACCGTATATCCCTCCTCAAGAGGTGTCTTGGCTATCTTTCCTCCAAGCACTTTAGTCTCATTCAGCATATCTATAGTATACTTCCTTTGAGACACGAACAAACCCTCCTTGGATCTGCATATCTCAATCTCCAAGAAATACTTCATCTCTCCCAAGTCTTTGATATCAAATACAGACTTGAGAAAGTCTTTTGTGGCTTGGATCCCAACCTTATCACTCCCTGTGATAATCAGGTCGTCTACATACACCAAGATGACAATGATCCCTAATGGTCATGTCAGAGTGAAGAAGGTGTGATCTAGTTCAGACTTCCTGAACCCTCTCCCATTGAGAGTTGTACTCAGCTTGCTGTACCAAGCTCTAGGAGATTGCTTCAGCCCATATTTTTGGGGAAAATTATCCAAAGTTAAAGATTTCTCCAGCCTCCAAAGGGGCCCTTGATTTCCAGACCTTTTTCCTAAGAAGGACCCATGGTCCAGCCTGTTGGGCCCAAATATAGCCCATTAGCTAACGACGGAGCCTGAATGAATTCTGGGCTAAAGCCCAGTGCGTATCGGCGACTCTAGCTGGAGCTCAGCACGAAGCCAAAGATAGGAAGCTGATCAGAGTCTCGAGAGGCTACTTCGAAGAGAAGGCTAACACCACAAGCAGAAAGAACGCAGGACCCGGTCAAACAGGGAGCTGTTGCTAGTTCCTCAACAGAAGGAGAAAATCCCGGAGATTCGTTGAGAGCAATCGAAGGGAAGTCTGAAGCTATAAAAAGAAGATCTCGAAGACCAAAATGGGCACTTCATTTTTTACTTAGAAACCAAATATATTACCCTTCTCATTTTTACCTTTATCGATTCTTTACATTCTCTTTGTAATCTTCATCACTTGAATCATCAATAAAAATACTTGTTCATCTTTTAAAGCTCTTTACGGGATTCAGCCCACGAATCTTCTTGTACCTCCTTTTGACCTTACCTAAAATCTGAGGGTGAAACCTTGTCTCTCACAATTGGCGCCGTCTGTGGGGACAAATAATCGAATCCCTTTCTCCAAAGCTTAAGGATGAATCCAATCGATGGAACAAACCCATCTAACCCCGATCAATCGAATTAGAGCAATAGCTCACCGAATCGCACTGCTCAGGGGGCAAACAACCCTAGAGCCTCGGGCGGGACCAACACTGGATCCACAGCCCTCAATCACCCGACGCATCAATCCACTCCGAACCAGACGGAGGCTCAGCTTTCCGAGATCCGTCAGATGATGCTCCAACTAGTGGATAAAGCTCAGGAAACCGAGCGAACGATGCAACAGCTAGCCGAACGGCATCAACAGTTTGAAGAGATAACCAGATCTCAATCTGTAACGACCCAACCATCCGTTCACCAGGGAAGAGGAGTCACGTTCCACGAACGGATATCCGACCCCTCCTTCCCTCGAGAACGCCTAAGTTTCTCCCCTGATGGGACAAAAACGGAAAGACAGGAACCTGCTTTCCAAACGCCTCGCGCTAGGACAGCTCCTACATTCGACCCACCTATCACCAGTACCATGGGGAGCAATGTAGCAACAACCAGCTCCATGCCCGATCGAAACACCGCTGGGGGCACCCGCTTGCCTCCGCCGCCACCTCCTTCAGGGTCTGGAGCAGGAATCAACATTCCGTCCGGGGGCAGAACATCAGCTTCGGTGCTTCAAACTAGGGTTTCAACCCCAGATACCAACGGATTTCGAAGAACGGATGCTGATCCTGCACCTCTCCGCACTAATCTCGCTCGGAACCTAAGGACGAGCGAACGACCTGTTTCGCCAGCTGATTGGGAAAATGATCGAGCTAGATACCGCCAGGAACCTGCGCGCCGAATACCCGAAGATGATCCAAACGTCCTCCCCTTCGAGGGATCCGACGCGATTCGCAGGTACATGGAGCGAACTCACGCAGCTCTCCAGAAATTGGGAGCTCAAGTTCACAAAGCAACGAGCTCAGCTCCCGAAATCGAGAGCCTAATCGAGGAGACTCGTGGAACTCCATTTACCGATAGAATTTCTAATTCTTACATCAGAGACACTCGAAAAATTAAGATTCCTGAATACGATGGGAACACAGACCCAAAGGCCTATTTAAGAGCCTTTCAGCTAGCCATCGTTAAAGCTCACTTCACGAAGGAGGAATGTGATGCAGGATACTGCAGAACATTTGCTGAGAACCTGACCGGAACAGCTCTGGAATGGTTCTCTAGCCTCGAACCAAACTCAATAGACAGCTTCGATCAGCTAGCTAACGCCTTTATGAAACAATATTCAACCCACATCCTGAAACAAGCTTCTGAAGCTCACCTCTGGAAAATCAGACAAGGATTGGGAGACTCACTGCGAGTCTACATCGAGAAATTCAGGGCAGTAAGAACTAAGCTCTCGAACCCTAACGATCTCATAGCTATCGAAGCCCTAAGGAGAGGTCTCTGGTATAAATCAGGCCTCTTCTCGGAGCTAACGCTGAATCCTCCTCCAACTATCGATGACGCCCTCCACAAGGCCTCTAGATACGTTACCTTGGAAGAAGAAACAGCAGCGTTAGATAAGCTCCACAGGAAATCCCAAAATCACCCGAAGGGCGAAGCCTCCGATGGGAAGGGACCTCATAAAAGAGGAAACTCCCAAAATAATCAGACTCAGGGGGAGCATTCTTATGTAATCGAAGACGACAAAGATGAAAAACCCGTCGCCGCGACAGCCAAAGCCCCCTGGTCCAAAGGCTACGACGAGAACAAACATTGCTCCTACCATGATCGAAAAGGACACTCAACTGAAGAGTGTTGGGATCTCCAACGACAGCTGGCTGCCAAATTCGCAGCCGGGGAAATAAAGGATGTGGACCTCAAAAAGCCACAACCTCATCAAAAGAGAGGTCCCCGTGATAACTCCCCGAACGCGAGAGGTCACCTGAAAAGGAAACAGATTCGCCACCTCCAGCTCCCAAAAAGAGAGTCGATATGATCCTTGGGAAATTTCCCCAAGGAAAGAGCCTTCAAGTCGAAGCTCTCTTTAATAAAACACCTCCCCAATTAAGCCCTCGCTCAAGGGTCGATTACATCCTTGGAGGATCCGATGTGTGTCGAGACTCCATTAACTCAATTAACAGTCACGTACGGAAAGCTGTGTCAAGCACACAGTCCAAATCAACCAAGCCAGAGTCTAACACTAAAATCTCTTTCTGGGAAAGTGAGACATCTGACCTCGACAGACCTCACGACGATGCCCTTGTCGTAACATTAAATATAGCAGGGTACGAGGTACCTAAGCTCATGATCGGCACCGGAAGCTCCGTCGATCTTATTTTCTATAACGCATTAAAGGGAATGGAAATAGACGATTACGAAATTGTCGACCAAAAGTCCAACCTTGTAGGTTTCTCAGGGGAAACAGCTACTTCATTGGGAACAATTAAGCTCCCAATTATAGCTGGTGGAGTCATGAAAATGACCAACTTCATAGTTGTCGACAAACCTTCCCCTTTTTATGCAATCCTCGGAAGACCTTGGATTCATAAGATGAAAGCAGTAGCTTCAACTTATCACCAATGCGTGAAATTTCCAACAACCGACGGAATAGCCACCATTCATGGTAGCCAAAAGATTTCAAGGATCTGTTACCTGGGAGGATTCGAAATCATAAAAGAATCTCCCCAATAGCAATTACAAATCCAGGAGAGTCACGAAATGCAACAAAATATCCGAGGTCCACCTAAAAACCTCACCGAAAAAGTTAGCATCGACGACTCAAACCCTGAAAAGCAGGTGAGCATCGGATCCGAGCTACCTCTCGAAACCAAGAAGGAGCTCATTGAATTCCTCAAACTGAACGTTAAAACCTTCGCATGGACCACCAGCGATATGAAAGGCATAGACCCAAACGTCACCGCCCATAAGCTCAATGTAGACCCCACTTTCAAACCGATCAAACAAAAGCGTCGTAAGCTAGGTCTCGAAAAAGCCCAAGCTGTCAACGACGAGGTCGATCGACTAACGAAAGCTGGGTCAATCCGAGAAGTTCAATACCCTGATTGGTTAGCTAACCCAGTGGTAGTAAAAAAGAAGAATGGAAAATGGAGGATCTGTGTAGACTTCACCGATTTAAACAAGGCATGTCCTAAGGACAGCTTCCCATTACCTCACATCGATCGTCTGGTTGAAGCGACGGCGGGACACCAGCTCCTATCCTTTATGGACGCCTTCTCGGGATACAACCAGATCATGATGGACCCCGAGGATCAAGAAAAAACCGCATTCATTACCGAACGAGGGACCTATTGTTACAAGGTCATGCCATTCGGTTTGAAAAACGCGGGAGCTACCTATCAAAGGTTAGTAAACAAAATGTTTGCTGGACAACTCGGAAAAACCATGGGAGTCTACATCGATGACATGTTGGTCAAATCTTCAAAGGGAGAGGATCACATCTCCCATCTAAGGGAATGTTTCGAAATCCTCAACAAATACGACATGAAGCTAAACCCAGCTAAATGTACCTTCGGAGTACCCTCCGGGGAATTCTTAGGTTACCTCGTAACCGAAAGAGGCATCGAAGCCAACCCGAAACAAATAGCGACATTCCTAGAAATGCCGTCACCTAAAACAACCAGAGAGGTACAAAGATTGACCGGACGAATCGCAGCACTGAATCGATTCATATCCAGGTCTACCGATAAGTGCCTCCCGTTCTATAAACTACTGAAAAATAATAAGAAATTCCTATGGGACGAAAAATGCGAAGAAGCCTTCAAACAGTTGAAAGCTTACCTTTCGGAACCTCCAATACTATCCAAACCCGTAGTAGGGGAACCATTGTACCTGTACCTCGCCGTATCGGCAGCTGCAGTCAGTGGAGTGCTAGTACGAGAAGAACAAAACGAACAAAGACCTGTCTATTATACTAGCAAAAGCCTACTAGACGCCGAAACGAGATACCCAACAATGGAAAAACTAGCCCTAGCAGTTGTCTCAGCAGCTAGGAAACTACGACCCTATTTCCAATCACACTCGATCATCGTAATGACCTCACAACCATTGCGAACGATTTTGCACAGCCCTAGCCAATCCGGACGATTAGCCAAATGGGCTATAGAGCTTAGCGAATACGATATCGAATACAGACCACGAGCAGCAGCAAAAGCTCAGGTCCTCGCTGACTTCGTTATCGAGCTAACCTCCGAACGCCTGGACCTAGAAATAGAGGTCCCTAAATGGAGCCTATTTGTGGACGGAGCCTCTTCAAAACAGGGTTCCGGCGTCGGTCTAAGACTAACCTCCTCAGCCGGGCAAACCATCGAACAATCTTATAGACTCGGATTTAACGCCTCTAACAACGAGGCCGAGTACGAAGCACTAATCGCCGGTTTAAAACTAGCCCTGAGCCTCGGAATCCGGGAGCTGAGCGCCTATTGCGATTCGCAGCTAGTAGCTAGCCAGTTTCACGGAGAATACGAAACAAGGGACGAAAGAATGGGGGCATACCTCAAAGTAGTGCTAAGCCTGACAAAGCAGTTCGATAAGTTTGAGCTAACGAGAATCCCACGGGGAGAGAACTCTTCAGCAGACGCGCTAGCCGCGCTAGCCTCCACATCCGACCCTCTCATAAAACGAATTATACCCGTGGAAGGAATCGAGAAGCCAAGTATCGACATAGCAATCAAAGCTGAGTTAGACAACAAACCGAAAGCAAAAATAGAGGATAACAGCCTCCCGGCGGAAGCTACGCAAGTTTTTACGACATTCTGGTTCCCTAGAACCAAAATACGCAGCTTCGAAAAACACACCTTCGAGAGGGCAACCCAGAGCTTAGAAAATAATAACCGAAGTGAAGGTATTAGCCAAAGTTCAGACTCCTCGGAGCCTAACTTAACGAATACCTCAGGGGGCACCATCCAAACCTCGGAATCACTCGTCCTCAAAGTACAAACAAGAGCCCGCGCAGCTCGTAAAAGTGCATCAAGGAACACTACACAAACCACAGGGGACAACGAGGGAATTGGAGATATTCTTCAGAACCCAGACCCTTCGGGGCCTATTCCAACGAATATCCCCGGGGGCACCACGACACCAGGTCCCGAACAGGAACCTCCCTCCTCACTTCACAATAAGGTTGTAGGAAGAGAAGACTGGAGAATACCAATCATGGATTACATCCTGGAAGGAAAAACTCCACCCAATAAGTGGGAGGCTCGAAAACTCAAAGCCCTAGCAGCAAGATACTGTATAATCGAATCAGCCCTCCACAAACGAAGTGTCTCCGGGCCTTACCTAAAGTGCGTTCATGGCATAGTAGCTATGAAACTCATGAAAGAAATGCATGATGGTTCCTGTGGAAACCATTCCGGAGGCAGAGCTCTAGCCATCCGGATTAAAAGACAAGGCTACTTCTGGCCTACCATCATCGCAGATTGCGAGGTCTACTCCTCGTCTTGCGACAAATGCCAAAGGCACGCACCGATCATACATCAGCCAGCGGAAAAGCTGTCTAACATATCAGCCCCCTATCCATTCATGAGGTGGTCCATGGATATTGTAGGTCCACTAGTACCATCAGGCAAAGGAAAGAAATTACTAAACCTCCTTGTCCTAACCGATTACTTCACGAAATGGATCGAAGCTGAAGCCTTTCAACAAATTAATAGATTTAACGTTGAGGGATTTGTATGGAAAAATATCGTATGCAGACATGGTGTCCCATACGAAATAGTAACCGACAATGGAGGACAGTTCATATCCCACGATTTCAAAATTTTCTGCGATAAATGGAACATCCGCCTCACCTTTTCATCACCTCGGCGACCCCAAGGTAATGGCCAGGCGGAGGCTGCTAATAAGTCGATTTTAGCAAACCTCAAGAAACGCCTAGGAGCCCAGAAGGAGCTCTGGTCAGAAAAATTACCCGAAGTACTATGGGCATGCCGAACTACCCCACGTAAAGCTACAGACGAAACACCCTTCTCTCTAGCTTACGGGATGGAAGCAGTCGTTCCAGCGGAAACTACCGCAGGTAGCCTCCGTCGGGAGCTCTGCACCTCGAACCCCGCAGCTAATAACCAGCTCCTAATGGATAGCCTCGATTTGATCGAAGAAAGACGAGACCAAGCCTTGCTCCGCATTCAGAATTATCAGCAAGCAAAGGCACGACACTATAATTCCAAAGTAAGACCCCGACAATTCGCTGTAGGGGACCTAGTGCTTAGGAAAGTGTTCGAAGGAACAAAGGAACCAGGAGCTGGAAAGCTAGGAACCAACTGGGAAGGACCCTACCGAATTATCCATATAGTGCGACCCGGAGTATACAAACTCCAGAAGGTACGAACCGGGGTACCTGAGATCCGATCGTGGAACGCCACTAATCTCAAGAGATACTATCATTAGGTACCCAAATCCCTTGAACTACGTTTGGCTTGATCCCTTGACTGGGTACGTAGGCAACTCCGTCATGAGTGCAGCCCCAACCTCTTCTCACCAATCTCATCATCTAAAGCCAAAAAGACACGTGTTACCAAGAACACATAGTCCAAAAAATGGTTGACGATTGAATAATTCAAAACATGTATCAGTCACTGTATGATTATCAATAAAACAAGTTGTTCCATACCTACACTCCAAAGACTACACAACTGTCTAGGAAAACTCAGGTCTCTCCAAATCGAGACCTAAATACGGATATATCCAGGTCCCTAAAATCCTGAACCTAAGATCTTAAAACCCTTAACAAACATCGAGGTCCTAAAATCCTACGAAGAAAAACAAGTTCCCTACAATCGGGACCTAATCTCGTAAACGACTTCGAACACGCCCAGGTCTCTGAAAACCTGGAACTAAGGTCCTAAAACCTTTAACTAATTTCAAAGGTCTTGAAATCCTTGCCAAATCCTAAGGTCTTAAAATCCCTGACAAACTCACGAGGTCTCGAAATCCTTAACCAATTCATAAGGTCTTAAAATCCTTAACAAAATTATAAGGTCTTAAAACCCTTAACAAATTCACAAGGTCTTAAAATCCTTAACAAACTCCTAAAGGTCTTAAAACCCTTAACGAAATCCTGAATCCCTCCAAAGGAATTTGATTCCCCTGAAACAGAACAGGTTCCGCGAAACCTAAAGCTAAATCGAGCACGATTATAAATCGATATCATAGTCAATGGCTAAAACAAAGGATGAAATCGGAAACAGCCAAGATTAAAATTAAAACAAAGGTTTAAAAGCCTCCCCAGGCTATAAATCTTAAAACACATAAAGGTCTGGAAGCCCCCTCGGGCAATAAATCCTAAGAACGAACAAAGGTTTAAAGGCCTCCTCAGGCTAATAAGTTTGGGAAAACAAGCAAAAGCCCCTTGGGCAAAACAGTCTTGAAAACAAAAGAGCAACAGCTCTTAAACTTCTTCGGTTCCGGGACCAGCGTCAACTCCGGGACCAGCATCAACCTCCTTATCTTCCTCGACAGGACCTCCATCCTCGGCAGGAACCTCCGCATCAGTTTCCTGATTAACATCTCCTGGGTTCGCTTCGACGGGAGCTAGTTCAGGAAACACCGAATCCAAGTTAGAACCATACTCGCCGGAAAATGTCGGGTTAAACATATTAATCTCAAGAGTACCTGAGCTCTCAGAGAGTTGAGGGATGGGAAGCTTGCTGACTGAGAAGTCGGAGACCTGAGCCCTATCGCAAGCAGCAGCTGCGTCCGGGATCAAGGCCATAAGACGGTTGTACTCTTCCTCGGCATCCTCCACCTCCTTAGTCAACAAAGCCTTCAAAAGCTCAGTGTTTGCCTGGAGCTCCTGAGCATAGATCAGGGCGTCGGTTTCATCATTCTTTTTGGCAAACTTTTCTTTCACCGAAGTCAGGATCTTGTTGTAAGCATCAGCTATCTCCCTCTTGCCTCTCCTAACAGCAAACTTGATCTCAGCTTCCTTGTTCCTCTGACTATTCTGGGATGAGGCAATCATCTCTTGAACCTGATGCTCGGCTATCTTACGGGCAGCCTCCAAGTCGTTGATCTTCCTGCTCTTCACCTGGATATCAATGGCTTGACTCTCGATTTTTCCCTGTTGGGTATCAGCCTTCAGTCCGAGCCTCCTAACCTCGGCTTGAAGCTCAGAAACCTGAGCACGAGCCTGGTCAAGCTCCATCTTGGTAGCCTTGAACATGTCAGTAGCCTGGGTCAACTCCGCAGCAGTAGGAGCACCACGCACGGTCTCCTCAAACTTTAGTTGAGCTCTGTTGATGGCTCCGGCTAGCTACAAAAATAAGATGCAAAGAATCTTTTAGGTCACGGAAAAATCTAAACCTGAAAAGAAAAAAACCGAGAAAAGCTCATAGTTATATACCTGACCCAAGTGATGAGCTATCTCAACGTATTCGTCCTTGTTGGTCAGGCTGTTGAGAGAGGGCATAGAACACCCCACCATCTTCAGATGCCTCAAAATGGTTGCTAAGCCCCAAGGGTCATCCAAGATTGACCCTGGCCTAGAGTGGGTGAAGCTCCAACCAACGGTTCCACCTCGCGAAGATGAGGAAGTAGACCTGACAGGCCTCTCTCCTACGTCAGTTCGAGACCTCTTAGGTCTTGGAGGCTCAATTTCGAGGGGATCTCCGGCAGCATGAGGATTGTCCGTTGCTGGCGAGACCTCGGGACGAGGAACAACCTCACGAGCTCCAGCTTCAACCGCACCTACCTCAATGACAGGAGCTGAGGTCCCATCATCAAGGACCTCCTTCAACGTGTTGATGAAAGCACCTCCTTGAGACTTGTCGCTGCCTCGCGAAGCACCGGCAGCCGTAGCAGATCTGTTTCGGTTACGGAAAGAAGGCCTCATTCTAGGAACTGGAGCCCTTTCGTTCTCAGAAGTACTAGCTCCGGTTGAAATTTCCACTACGTTGGGACCTTCAGAAACTGAAGACACAAAAATCTTTAGCCATCTCTTAAAACGAGTCTAAGCGTAACAGGTCAAGAAATTACCTTCTAAGTCTTCGACGGGGATCGGGTCAGGGAGACTGGCGTTGAATCGTTCTGGGAACCTGGCAGATTCAATACGAGGAGAAGTGAATAATGACCAAGCGTTGGAACTTTGATGTAGCCTCCTAAAAAGAGCCCTGGACTGCTTGTCGGTGAGCTTAGGAGGATCGTCGATACCTACATATAAGATCGAGATATCAGCAAGTAACAGAGATCTGAAATAAGCCAAACAGGATCCTAAAAATCCCAACCAGATATCTCGGACCAAACAACCGAGAGAACACGACCCACTGGAACAGTTGAAGGATCGACCTTAACAAAAAAGTATTTTTTCCTCCAATCATCATCACTACCAGAGGACTTAAAAAGACTGAACCCAGGGCGACAAGGAAGGTAGTAGGTACTACTACCGCCATCCTTGGTAGAGCTCTCTTTAATCGCATAGAGACTCATTAACTCAGTTAAGCCAACAGCGATCCCCTCCTCTTTGGCTCTGGTTATGAACCCGTTTACTACCCGAATGACCGAGGGGCAAAGCTGAGAGAGAGCTAGCTGGCAATGATCAAGAAGATCTAACAAGAGGTCCGGGAGCGGGAACCTAAGATGACATTTCGAGATGTATTTCTCGTGGACACAAAACCAACCCTCGGGGGCAGATTCCGGAGTATCGTCGGGAGAACAGGTCTTGGCTAACTCCCTTCGACCAAGAGCCTGAACCATGAGGTTAACAACTTCTTGATTCTTCAACAGAGACGAAGAGTGAGATCCCAAAGAGGAACTCCCACCGGAACCATCTTTCTTCCTCATCCGCTTGGAAGCCCTCGTCGCGACCGCGTCTCTGGCCTTCTTCGTTTCTCTTTTTGCTTTCTCGCCTATCTCCTGCTTGACCTTCATTAAGCGTTTGCTGGAAGGGGGAACTCCGGTTTCGCCAGAGCCTTCTTTCGGAGGATCCATCGAACAGAGGGGTAAGGTTGAGAGGATTGAAAGGGAAAAAGAGGATGAGTGAACTAGTCCTAGAAGTTTTGAAAGCTCTAAGGAAATCACAGAGAATCAATGACGAGATGGAAAGATGAAAGTAAAAGAAAAAAAAACTAACGCAGTAAAAATAAAGGAGTGGAGGAGAAGTTACCTTGGGAAACGAGTGGAGGCGTGGAGAATGTGGAACGTGGCAGTTAATGCTCGTCGCTTTATATCACGTCTCGTCTCGAGTCTCGGAGTAAATCTATCAAGGCTTCTCTCATCCGAACCATCAATTTCAAACGAGAAGAATCTAAACCGTCGGATTAAACGTATAATATCTTTAAATCAAATATCCCGTAATCATGATCTCAACAGTAAAATCAAGATCGGCGACTTAGGTTAAGCTTCCAAGAAAGGGAAATCTTATCTCGAAAGCTTGGGGGCAACTGTTGGGCCCAAATATAGCCCATTAGCTAACGACGGAGCCTGAATGAATTATGGGCTAAAGCCCAGTGCGTATCGGCGACTCTAGCTGGAGCTCAGCACGAAGCCAAAGATAGGAAGCTGATCACAGTTTCGAGAGGCTACTTCGAAGAGAAGGCTAACACCACAAGCAGAAAGAACGCAGGACCCGGTCAAACAGGGAGCTGTTGCTAGTTCCTCAACAGAAGGAGAAAATCCCGGAGATTCGTTGAGAGCAATCGAAGGGAAGTCTGAAGCTATAAAAAGAAGATCTCGAAGACCAAAATGGGCACGTCATTTTTTACTTAGAAACCAAATATATTACCCTTCTCATTTTTACCTTTATCGATTCTTTACATTCTCTTTGTAATCTTCATCACTTGAATCATCAATAAAAATACTTGTTCATCTTTTAAAGCTCTCTACGGGATTCAACCCACGAATCTTCTTGTACCTCCTTTTGACCTTACCTAAAATCTGAGGGTGAAACCTTGTCTCTCACACAGCCCCTGCTAGAAGGTTCCAGGGTCCAGCCCCTGCCGAAAGGAACCAGGGTCCGACCCTTCGCAATAAAATGGAAGTTTTCCAATCGTGGGAAAACTTCTATTTTCACGGTTATTAAGGAGTTCGCCCCACTTCAGCCGACATACATCTACTATAAAAGGGGAGCCCAAACCCTAGAACAAAGGATTGACATTTAGAGGCTTAGAGATTAGAGAGTTAGGCTAGAAAACTAAGGAATCACGCATCCGACGTTGTAAACGCTTAAGATACTCAATAATACATCTCTTTGCCTCGATTTCTCTTCTAAATACATGCAAATACATAAGTCTTCCTGTGTTCCGTAGTACTTAAACGATCCTACACAAAAATACCATAACACATATATTGCTTTCTTCAATCTCAAAATATTTCCTGCCTTTACTAGATGTTCAAGACCAAGAGGTGGAAACATGTATACCTCATCTTTTAGCTCACCTTCTAGAAAAGCATTCTTTACATCCATTTGCCACAAATCCCACTCTAGGTTTGTTGCAATGGATAACACAATTCGAACTGTATGCAGCTTGGCAACTGGCGCAAAAGTGTCAATATAATCTTCTCCATATGTCTGAGTGAACCCTCTTGCCACCAATCTGGTCTTCCTCATATATATCTTCCCATTTGGCAAGTACTTGATAGTAAAGATCCATCTGCTGGAAACTGCTCTCTTTCCTTTTGGTAGCTCACTCTCATACCATGTATCATTTCTTATCATAGCATTAGATTCATCGGCTACAAAATCTCTCCACTCTTGTATCTCCATAGCTTCTTCATAGGATCTTGGCACATAGCTCTCATCCAGACTAATCATGAATGCGTAATGCTCTTCAGAAAACTCAGCAAAAGAACACACGGCTTGAGAAGGATGCTCCACATATTGACATTATCCACTTGGAAGGATACCTTTGCCTTGTGCTCCTCCTTAAGACTGGCGCTTGAACCTCATGAGCTGTTTCTGGTTGCACCTCTTCTTGTTCCTCTTCTCCTTGAGTCTGAACTTCTCCTTCAGGTTCATGAATCTCTTCTTCTACTCCATCTTGATCATGCAATCCTGATCCTTGATCTCCTTGACCTCCAGCTTCAGGTTCAGGTTCATTACCTCCCCTCATGATCGAGATGAGTTGGTTCTTCAGCTCCATATTGCTCTTGCACTCCAGATTCAGTTACATTCCCCCTCACATGATCAAGAGGGATTTCTCTGCTAGCTTCTTCAGCTTGATCAGTAGGTACTATTCTCCCTGGCACCTGATCTTGAGACATGTTTATCCCAAGTTTTTCCATCAAAATCTTCAGAATGTTTGCCATTCCTGGTGATGCTTGAGACTGATCCCCCAAGTCTTCCCACTTTTCTTTTTCATAATACCCTGTAGACTTCACAGATTTGAATTCTCTTGATACCAGCACCCTCCTTGTGTCTAGATCATAACACTTGTAACTCTTATGGGTTATAGAGTACCCAATAAACATGGC
Source organism: Hirschfeldia incana (assembly GCA_026261945.1). Classification (NCBI taxonomy): domain Eukaryota; kingdom Viridiplantae; phylum Streptophyta; class Magnoliopsida; order Brassicales; family Brassicaceae; genus Hirschfeldia; species Hirschfeldia incana. The sequence goes on from JABCMI010000033.1 coordinate 2,841,506, forward strand.
TTTAGTGCTCTTCTTCTCCAGCTTATTTCTCCGCTCTCCTGGAACCCAGACATAGCACACACACCCAAAGGCTCTTAGATAATAAATATTTGGCTTGTTCTTGTTTAACACTTCAAATGGAAAAAGATCCTTCAAAATCTTGGTTGGTACTCGGTTGATGAGATAGCAGGCAGTCTGAACAGCATCACTCCATAACGTTTTGGGACTTTAGCATGAAACATCATAGATCGTGCTACCTCCATCAAGTGCATATTCTTCCTCTCAGCTACCCCATTCTGTTGTGGTGTGTAAGGACAACTTGTCTGTTGCACAATCTCATGCTTTGCTAAATGACTCTTGAAGGCATTACTTGTGTACTCTCTTTCATTATCAGATCTTAGTACCTTCACAGTAGCATTGTATTGGTTAGCAACATATGCTTGGAAGTTTATAAAGGCATCTAGAACTCTATCTTTAGAAGGAAGCATTGTGACCCAAGTATATTTAGACTTCTCATCAATAAATCTCACAAATACTTCTGACTATCTCTAGACATGCAGGGAGCTGTCCATACATCTGAATGAACCAAGTCAAAGCAATGCTCATATATTGTCTCAGATCTAGGAAAGACAGTTCTACAATGTTTTCCTAAGATGTAAGCCTCACACTCTAAGTGATTGAATGATAATTTAGGTAAAATCAGTTCAATTGCACAAGCATGGGGATGTCCCAATCTAGCATGCCAAGTACTACTATCAATCCCATCAATGGCACTACTCAAGCAAACATAATCAAAGGGTTTAGGATTCTTAGTCATTTGGAGATGGTATAGCTGATTCTTGTTGTCTCCCCTGCCAATGATTCTTCCAGCCTTCAAATCCTGGAACTCAACTTCATTTGGTCTGAATACAACTTGACAATCCAGATCAACAATAGCTTTCTTTACTGATATCAGATTTGAAGTGAATTGAGGCAAATAGAAGGCTGCTGAGTTCTTTTCAAATAACTTGAGATTTCCTACTCCTTCTATTGGGATCTTATCTCCATTTAGCTATCATCACACTCCCTGTTGCAGCCTTGACCTCACTAATCAGACTTCTATCACTGATCATATGATGGCTTGCTCCAGAATCAATGATGATGGGTTCGGTTGTGGATGCTAAGGCAGGAGCTCCTTGACTCCGGATCGTAGCCAAAGCATACACATACTTAACAAACTCATCTCATTCCTTCTTTGTGATAGGATCATCTGCTCCTTTGGTCTCTTGCTTCATTACCACCATACTTTCCTCATATGAGCTCTCAATGTAGGCAGAGTAAGAACACTCTCCCCTCACCACCTTTTACGCAGCTTCCTTGATCATTTTCAAGCTCATCTTATCACTTAGATGACATGACTTCTTGCCTTTTCTCCAAGTCTTTCTCATCATGAACCATCCCTTGGAGAGCTTTCTTAATCTTCTTCTTCTAAATCTAGTACCACCCTTCACTTGAGTTGATATCTTTCTCTTCTCATACACATCACAAGTGTATTGAACAAATTCACATATCATAGCCACCAGAAAGTTAAAGACACCATCTTGTTCTCTCCTTTCTTGAATAGTTTCTGACCTTGCCATAAGCTCCAGCCACACTTCTTTCAGCCTTCCTACAAGCTGAAAAATCTCATCCTTCCCTTTTTTATAGTTGCAGATCAACTCCTTGACCCACACACCTTCACAAGTTTGGATTTTTCTTCATGAGCTGCTTCAATCCCACTCTTTATAGTGTTTTCTTGAGCAGCTTTGTCTCCATCTTCCAGACTTCTTGTCCGATCTTCTTTCATGACCATTTCCATTAAAGGTTCCTCCTTTACATGGCCACACCACAACCCACAACTCTCAAGAGTTGTTCTTGCCCATTTGGACCAACTTGCATCAATCTCTCTTCATGTCGTATTGTTGTATCAGATCTTAGCTCCATCTTTGTATTGAATAGTAGGCGTCAGATCTGACCTCCAAAATCTCCAAAATAAACACCGACACAACAATATTGGTTTTTCAAAGATCTACCTCTTGAAAAACCTCAAGAACACTCATATTTTATATCACACTCTCCCCTTTTTTTAAAGAATCTGGCTCTGATACCATAAAAACTTTTGTGTTTTATAGTGTGATTAAGATTAATCTGAGTATTTTGTATGAGATTGAGGTGATTAGGAGATTAGAGAGAATAAGAACAAGAGAGAGACTCAAAACTCTATTAATTAATTATGATGAGGATCTACAAGGTTTTAAAGAGATTACAAAACTGTCCAGGTTCAATGTATCTAAATCTTATCATGTTTCCTTAGTTACAGTCTCAAGTCTGATGCCTAACTTCTCAAGTCTGGCAAATTTTTGAAAGTCTTATAAAATCTTATAAAAGCTTAATTCTCAAATCTGGTGTCTAACTTCTCAAGTCTGGCCCCTCATCTCAACAGGTAAAGTACCATCACTATTAAAATTGTGAATCATAGCGATATTAGGATCCACTTGGTTTCTATTAGTATTATGAAAAGGGAAGTACATTCCCATTCCCATATTGAAGTCACCATAAAATAACATTCCTCCTGCGATTCACGTAGAGATCGGGTAATGAAAAACAAAAAACTTTGCTACTTAACTGGTCTTTAGTCATTGCAACATATATTTTCCTCAGCTTCATAGAAAGATCTAAACAGGAAGAGATAAATAACGTAGTCAAAATGGTAGTGTGATCATCTACTAGTTAAACTAATTAAGGATTAAGAAAATTGTTCATAAGAGGCTAAACAAGCCCAACAATCTGTTGTGAAACTTAAGGAACAGCCTCTGTCCAACCCTATGAGTGCATCATCCTACTGGTTATGTTTTGGCTAATCAATCTTTCGATTCTATAGTCGTGTCATCCGACGCCTCTCTGATTCCTTGACTAGTCCTCTCTTTTTTGACAAAGGCTTTCTAAATTCACCCACTTTCTTTGATCGGTCTTGTAGACAAACAAGCTGTATACATATATGCTCCATCGGGATCCTGAATCATCTCTTCATGAGTTCTTGATTATAAATTTACGGATCTATTATCATAAATAAAAATAATAATTGAACTTGCGTCACGATATGATACAAACCCTAATTATTCTCAACTCCCGCTGCACAAACAATAGCGTTCATATGCCGGTGGGTACTGAGCACTAGGGTGGACGATGAGTTCGAATTCTGCAACCAAAAGCCAATGTTGCTTCATAACGTTGAATATTCTTTTTTTCAAAAAAAAAAACGTTGAATATTTGCGTTGAATATTTATTATATTCTGAATTGTAAAAGACTAAACGTGTACGAGAGGATCTTTTTAAAAATTACAAGGTTCTAGATTCGTAATTAACCATGTAATTTAAGTATTTGGAGAGTGAACTATCAATGAGATTTAACATGTGACTTCTCAGATTTCTATGGGATAATCCAGGATTTTAATCAGTAGGTCAATTCATCCTTGGTACGAAAGAATGTATTGATCAAATATTCTATAAGAAATCGAAGATGGTGGATAACTTTTTTACCTCAAAAGAATAATCTTTCGAGTGTGTTTCTCCTTCTTGTTTGTAGTTAACAAGCAAAAAAACATTAAATGATTTTTTTCTTCTCATGTAAATGCAAATACAAAGATTCTTCTACCATAATCAATGAGAAATAAATGATATATACGTAAACGTATATGTGAACCTGACATACGTATCTCCTCCTTTGTTGACTCGTTGTAATCACTCGCTTTCATGCACATGTGACAACATTCAGAGTTGACGATGACGATAAAGAAGGTGGGACGTTAAGAAAACGCATTTTTTTTTCTTTCATGGTAATAAGAAAAACCGAAATGTCCTTTGATTTCTCTAAACGGATTGCGTTACCATTCTATGTGTTTAATACCATTAATACAGTCGCTCACTAAGAGTTCTTCAATGCGTTTTCTTACGTCGGCGAGATCTGTAATTTCTGGGTATAAATACCTGTAAGTCGCGATCTCTTCTTCATTCTACTAATCATCTCATATAATCATCTCTTATACTCATCTATCTTAATGGCTAACTCGAGAGTGTTTTTTCGATTTGAATTCAGGAAAATGTTCATCTGTTGTTGAGGATAGACTGCTGGTTTCTGGGAGGTCAGTAATCTCAAACGTGGTGGGGAGCTTATGGGGTTGATATGCTCATGATTGACGTTAATGTGAGCAGTTTTCTAATTCAGATCCTGATTTTTTCTGATTTATTAATTTCCTGCAAACTTATCTTGATTGATTTGCTCTGATAGTATTTGCCGGTGAACATGATCTTATAATTTTGCATTATTGTTAATATCCTCTTTCCGTTCGTGACGATAGTGTTTTTTTTTTAGCCGCACCAAACCGGAATCAAGTTTGTATCCTCGCCAAATCATGCCCAGACAATCAGAGTTTGAACAATTCCAATTCTTCACCGGAGCCAACCAACGAAACCCATGTGCGAAGTCTGAGTTTTTTATATTGATACGTCTTTTTGAGTTACATATAGATTACTCTGCGTAAGCTGGCATCTTTCTATGTTAAAAGTCGTAATGATTCTCTGTTACCGTTTGATATACTTCAAAAAGATTCAAGAGCATAACACTGGTGCCCTTATAAGTATATATGGTTAGGTGATATGTGCGGGATACAGGAAAATCTAAACTGTTACGGTTTGTCACTCCCTCTTTCCCTACATTTATTAATTTGTAATGTAGTTTGGTTTTGGTGCAATGGTCGTCTTTTTCCCAATTCTTGAGCCGGTATATAGTACATGTCGTCATTTCACCTCCACATAAAGATAGTTGGTCTGTTTTAACTGGGAAAAATGTATAACTTATTCTCTCAGCAGAATGGCATGAGAAGCTATAGCCTATAGGGGAATGGAATGGTGGAACATGTTTTTGTAACGGTGCTAGCTTTGTGTTGTTAATTCTGTATAAACCTCATAGCTTTCTTCTTCCTTAAACAGTCTTGACAACGATAGGCGTATGTTGGCTTTTTGAATGTTCTCAACTCTATATTTTTGTATATTAATTATCACAATAGATATTATAATATATGAATGTGGGTTAACCCTCTTTACTGATATTAATCTCATCAAAATAAGTTGTCAAAAAATTTGACACTGTAATTTTTTTAAAAATGTATTAAATACTCTATATTCCTCTTATCAATTCTATTAGCTAAAATTATTTATAAAATGTTTAATAACCCAAAAGTTAGTTTTAATCAATAGTTTAATTACAATCTACAAAAAAACCATCAATGTAAATTTATTTTAGCACACAATATATAACATCATCTAAAATACATACACTTCTGAAAAAGAATACAAACGATTTTTAGTGATAGTGTGTCTACATGTTTTATCAAATGCAAATAAAAGTATAAAACTTATGAAATGATTCCACCATTTTATCACGAACTCAAGATTAGAAAATTAAAAAAATAAATGAAAATATAACCAAATAGTTACATGATAGATTAATTTTTTTAGTAAAAAATAATACTACAATAAAAATTAATAGATAGTAAGAAATCAATATAATTGTTAGGAAAAATAGAATAAAATACACGAATAAAATACAGGAAAAAAATAGAATAAAATACAGGTATATAATTGTTAGGAAAAATATTAATCTTCGTGTTCGAGGTTTCTTATATATTTGTACACAACCCTTTTTTAATGTCTCTTATACAAAAACAAAATTAATATTTTTATATAAAATAGATATGTTAAGTTATTCTGACTAAGTAAATGTAGAATGTTTTTAAATATTTATGTCAGGAATTCTAAAAAAAAACTATAAACATAGATCCACAACTGTGCAAAAAAATAAAATATATAAAATATAATCGAATAAGAGACACATGGTATCAAATAATATAAGAGAATGAATAAAACTAGATAAATTCAAATTAAACAAATAAATAAATAAATATTAAAATAGAAATAGAATAAAACTTCAAATATACAATCTTACAAGGAGAAATTTAGTTAATTGTAATGAGAATGAAACTGATAATAATAACAATCAATAAAATGATGATTTATATAAAAATAAATTTTAAAATTAAAAAAAAATAAAAAAATATATCTATTTTAACTATTTAAATTATTTTTCAAATTATGATCCCGCCCGTAGGGCGGGCCGACCCTAGTAGTTCAAATTTCGAAATGCTTATGATAGTAAGGAGGGAGGTAATGTCTACCCCAAAGTCAATTAAAACCTTCCATAAAGTAAATCCAAAACACTAATCACTAAACTCTAAAAAAATATAAGCCCTGACCCAAATATAAATAAAATGAGATAGACAAAATAGTATAGTACATATTGACTAAATTATCAAATGGTCTAGAAATAGTATACTATATATATGTACTAGAAATAATATAATATATATGTGCTAAATTAGCAAATAGGATAAAACTCAATTGTACAGTTATATTAAAATGTGATGATGGTTATGAAAAATCATTTAATAGATTGGAAAGATGTAGCGGAGGTTACAGAGTTTGTGGTGGTTGTGGTGGTCGTGGTGGCTATGATGATGGTGGACGTATGATGGATCTGTTCATGAAGAAGTTGATGGTGATTAAAAGAGGTGATGATTGTTATAGAAGAACAGGTGGTGTTTAAAACTACGGTAGAGAAACATGTGGTGGTGGTGGTGGTGGTTAGTTACAGCAAGGAGAATTGTTACCAGAGCGGCGACAGTTATCGGATTGGCGAGCGTTACAGGATTGGCGACGGCGGCTATAAAATAATTGGTAACTGTGATTTTAAAGGAAACTATGATCGTGGATTTAAAGATATATTATGGTGGTGGCCATGGTGATAATAGAACAGTGGCAGTTGAAATGATATATGTTGTGGATATGGAAGAAACAACAATTGGTAGGTGTAGTTACCGGAAGAAAATAAAACAAAAAATAAAATTGATAAGCAATGAGGGTAATATTGTATATATTGTAGAAATGTTAGAGGTGGATTATTTTTTAGTTAGTTTCCTAATTATAATTTGTTTGAATGCTACTGAGTGCAATTTCCCTTTTTTAAAACACAATATTATAATAGTACATATCCCCTATCCCAATACATTATTTGCAAAGTGATTTGTACACACGTCGTCAATACAATCATTATCGCTAAGAAATGATGACATGACACTAAAAAAAGATGACGTGTCTTTCAAAATAGTGACATGACATCATATACATTGTGATATGTAAAAAAATCCTTATAAAACTAAAGATGACATGTCTTTAAAAAATATTGACATGACATCATATAAATTGTGAAATGTAAAATTTTCTTATAAAAACTTATATTTTTCAGCAAAAAAATATAAATATGGCAATGACTAATAACTCATATATCATCATCAATGTTAATTTTACATATAAATATTTATTTTTGGTAAACTATTATAATGTATTAGTAACTCATATATCACTAATTAAATAATATATCTATCTCGCATTAATAAAAATAAGCTAAATACCATTACAACTATAACATTTTACGTCAATTTATATATCATATTTGTATAAATATAATTGTAAATGTGCATCAAAAAAATACAAAACTAAAATAATTCTAAACCAAAAAAATATTAATAGGTGTGGGTTCAGGTTTAGCAACAAAGTGAGGCAGAAGTTCTTTCATTCCTCATTCACTTCTAGGACTTGGGTTAGAGAGGAAGGGAATATAGTAAATAAATAAAGTAGAAGCTCAATTCCTATTTCTCAGCTCAGGACTTGGGCTAGAGAGGGAGGGAATATAGTAAATAAATAAAGTAGAAGCGCAATTCCTATTTCTCAGCTCAGATTAAGCACAAGTTGTTACGCTGACAACCCCCTTTACGCCGCGCTTGAACTCCTAGCCCTAAGACGGAGTAGTCTTAGTAGCAGTAGGATTACCGGATTCTGCTTTATGTCTTTCTTTCTTACTTTCCCTAAGCACTCATTGTATTTGAATTTGACCCACTCAGAAGAGCTGTGTATCCGGTCTTGGGAGTCAAATAAGGGGCATGGCTTAAACAAGCTCCCTAGCCTAGGGTGAGGTCTCATAATAGAGTAAAGTAGGACATAAGGTTTAGTGCAAAAGGCTTCTGGCAAAGCTTGAACATCTGTATCGTTAACTCTTTTTTAAAAGGAAGACAGAAGAGTTGGTAGGACGGGCTGGTAAGAAATTCAATTACTTATTACTTATGAGTGATTCTGCCTGGTAGAGTAGATGAGTTGTTCTATTCAGCCGGTAGAACAACTCATCCATATAGGAATGAAAGAACTTCTGCCTGCACTTTGTTTAAAATTTATATGTTCATCTTCATCATATTAATTAACCAATTAATTTCCAGTTTGACATATTTTAACTAAAACAAACAAAATATCTAATTTATTAGCATTTATATTTATTAAAAAAATATATACCAAATAAAAAAAATAATATTACAAAAATATGTTTATGATTTTTTTAAAAAAAATAGTGAAACTAAAATAAAAAAAAATAATACTATTGAAAGATAAATCATAATTTTATTTAAAAATAAAAAAATATTATATTTAAATTTATTATTTCTGCGCATGACTCAGATTAATTTTACATATAAATATTTATTTTTGGCAAACTATTATAATATATTAATAACTAAAAAAACAAAATATCTAATTTATTAGCATTTATATTTATTAAAAATATATACCAAATAAAAAAATAAGATTACAAAAATATGTTTATGGTTTTTTATTAAAAAATATTGAAATTAAAATAAAAAATAATACTATTGAAAGATAAATCATAATTTATTTTTAAAAATAAAAAATGTTATATTTAAATTTTATTATTTCTGCGCATGACGCAGGTTAAGTTTACATATAAATATTTATTTTTGGTAAACTATCATAATGTATTAATAACTCATATATCATTAATTAAATAATATATATATATATATATATATATATATCTCAAAAACAAAAAAAATATTATATTTAAAATTATTATTTCTGCGCATGGCGCATGAAAACACCTAGTTATATTAATAAAAATAGAATAATATGATACTCAAGAGAGATGTATACCAACTTGTTACATTAATACACTATTTATACATGCTATTTCATGGTTTATGAAAATAATATTTTCTCCATGTCAGGGATAATGAAGCAAAAATGATAGAAGCGATCGTAGGTGAAATTTTGGTTAAACTTAATTTAACTCCATCAAGGGATTTTGATGAATTTGTCGGCATCAGCGATCATATTGCAAAGATTAGTGTATTGTTGAATATGGGATCTGAGGAAGTGAGGATGGTTGGGATATGGGGTCCTTCAGGAATTGGCAAGACTACCATTGCAAGAGCACTATTTGATCGACTCTCACATCAGTTCCAAGGTAGGATTTTCATCGATAGCGCGTTTATATCTAAGAATCTGGAAGATTATAAGAGAGCAAACTCTGACGATTATAACATGAAGTTGAGTCTGCAAGGAAAGTTCTTGTCTGAAATTTTAGGCAATGTGCACATAAAAATAGATCATCTAGGAGCTGCGAGAGATAGGCTTAGGCACAGAAAAGTTCTTATCGTTATTGATGATTTGGATGATCAAGTGGTGTTAGATGCCTTGGCAGGTGGAGATGATTGGTTTGGAAATGGGAGTAGAATCATTGTGGTTACAAAAGATAAGCATCTTCTTGAGGCCCATGGGATTGATAATTTATACACGGTTGGTTTTCCATCTGAAAAGCAAGCGCTTGAGATATTCTGCCGATCAGCTTTTGTGCAAAACTATCCACCTGATGGTTTTGTGGATCTTGCTTCTAAAATTTCGACGTGTGCTGGTGGACTTCCTTTAGCTCTTCAGATTTTAGGTAAGGCTATGAAAAGGAGGAACAAGGAGTATTGGACAGATATGTTGTTGAGACTTGGAAAAAGTCCAAATAGAGATATTGTAAAAGGGCTAAGAGTTAGTTATGATGCTAAAGCGATATTTCGTCACATTGCATGTTTCTTCAATGGTATGGAAATTGATAGAATGAAACTGATGCTTGCAGATAGTGAGTTGGATGTTAATATAGGTCTTACGAACCTAGTTGATAAGTCTCTTATTAGTGTAAAACCATCGTGGAATAATACGAATATTGTAGAGATGCATAGTTTGGTACAAGAGATAGGTAAAGAAGTGGTACGTACACAGTCTAACAAGCCTGGGAAACGAGATTTCCTGATGGATTCGAAAGATGTTTGCAATGTACTTGGAAGTTCCAAAGTAAAAAAAAATTTCTCTCTTTCAAGAAGAATACTGAAAGTTGTCATGCCTCTAAGATAATGCTTTCATGTATTATTTTTTTCAGGGAACTGAAATGGTTAAAGGTATATCTTTGAACATAGATGAGATTAGTCTGGTGAGGATACATGAAAATGCATTCGACCAGATGACCAATCTCCGTTTTCTAAAATTCTATAAGAAGTCACTGGAGAGGAAGAAAGAAGTTGGATGGTTACTATACCCGAAAGATTCGATAATTTTCCAGACAAACTCAAGTTATTGAGTTGGCCGGGATGTCCAATGGTATACATGCCTTCTAGTTTTTGTCCTGAATATCTTGTTGAACTCATAATGCCTAACAGCAAGCTTGTGAAACTATGGGAAGGAGTTGAGGTACATCCCGATATATTTTCAAAATGCTTACTAAAAATGGTTTTCCTCTTAACAAGAGATCTTTCACTTGGTGGGTAGTTAATTTTTATTTTGTCTATTTTTTGTTCAGCCACTTACATGCCTTACAGATATGGATTTGTCCAAGTCTGTAAACCTTACAGAAATCCCGGATCTTTCAACAGCGACCAATCTTGAGACATTGAATCTTCATGGTTGTTCGAGTTTGGTGGAGCTTCCTTCCTCTATTTGTTATCTCAATAAACTGACAGAGTTGAACATGCACGGCTGTGTAAATTTGGACACCTTTCCCACCGGAATTGACCTCCAGTCTCTAAGTTCTCTTGTCTCTAAATCCTATAATTAAGTTGTTGAATAATGTTTAAAGTAGACTGGTACATGCAGCCTCTGGTTTGTCATAGTAATATATATTGTTGTGCCACTATGGAGGTGCAAACTAGGTAGAATGCATGCATGTTGTAGATGTCCACGTTGTTGACAGTCAAAAAAATAAATGTTTAATAGTTAAGAAATGATTCACATGGTGTTTACCCAAGTTTAAAAATATCTAAATAGTGTTTGGTATTGTTTTGCTCAGCCTCTTACAAGCCTCAAGAAAATGGTGTTTTCAAGATGTGAAAACTTAAAAGAAATCCCAGATCTTTCGATGATGACTAAACTCGAGAAACTTTGAGCTCAATGGTTGTTCTAGTTTGGTGGAGCTAACTCTTTCATCGATTCAAAATCTAAATAAACTCACGACTTTGGAAATTATAGGATGATCAAGTCTAGAGACTCTCCCAACTGGCATCAGCCTCAAATCTCTCTATCGCCTTAATCTTAATGGATGCTCTCAGTTGAGGATCTTTCCAGATATCTCCAGCAACATCTCAACGCTCTTTCTGAACCAAACCGCAATCGAAGAAGTTCCTCCAAGGATCGAAAACTTCTCTAGCCTTGAATCTATGGAATGTGGGAATGCAAGCAGCTACAATCCATCTCACCAAATGTTTTCAAACTTAGTAATCTTGAGGTTTACTTCTCAGACTGTGAGAAATTGACTGAAGTTAGATGGCCCGAGGAAGAAAAAGACACCAATGATGCTGACACCAACTTGTCATTAGTTATTTTCACCAACTGCTTCAATTTGAATCAAGAAGCCTTCATTCAACAATCAGCTTCCGAATATCTGATCTTACCAGGTGTAGAAGTGCCTCCATATTTTACTCACCGATCTACCTCTAGCTCCCTTACCGTCCCTTTACATTGTTCCACTCTCTGCCAACAATCATTCTTGGACTTCAAAGCTTGTGTTGTGGTTTCCGAAGAAACGGTTAGTCATCTGCTTTCCTTTATAGACATTCAGGTACATTGTCGGTTTAGAGACAAGCACAGGAACTACTTTGAGCCTGCTAATCCGAGACACTTCTCGTTACATCAGAAATATAATCATCTGATTATATTTGACTGTCATTTCCCTCTAAACCAAGATTGTAATCAAGTTGAGATAGAGTTTCGCCTTTCTAGTATTCGACTCAAACTAAAAGGATGTGGTATAAGACTCTCAGATGACAATAATCCCTTATTGGCTACTCCTATTGAAGTGGATGAAGACAATATGGTTGGTGATGGATGTCATGAGACTGAAGAATGTGGAGATAGCGATGTGGAGACTAATAGATGCAGAAAGCGAATTCGGGTAAGCATTCAGAAGTAAGTGAATACAATACTCTACGTCTCACAAATCTTTTATAATTTTGACCACTAGATAAATACGGAATAGGACATCCTATTATCTTGTTCTTCACAGGACCATCTTTGTTGATTTGTCTATTAACTTCTTACACACGTTCTTTTTGCATATTGTTACTTATCATACACGTTTCTTTTTTCTTTTTTTTTAAAAGTATATTAAATGGATAATGAATGTTTATATACATGTATTTATGATGAGCTGAATTTTTTTTTTTTTTTTTGACAGCAATGAGCTGAATTTTTTTGTGCATGTAAAATACCGGAAAGTCTAAAAGCTACATAAAACAAGAAAATTGCGAAAGAAACTAAGTGATCCAAAGAATCTTTCAAGTTTCCAAAGATTTTTTATTTAGTTACTTTTCAAATTATTTAATTATGTCCTGTGGATGAAGCAAAACATAGATTCTTTGTAAGAAGAACAGCAAATCAACTTTACAGCCTGCAAGAACAAGAATTTAATTGCCTTTACGAATCCAGACAAACCAAACAGCCTTAACCAAGAAAGGCACCGTCTAATCAAGCCTATATATAAACCCAAGGTCTTAAATCATTACACATCCAAAATTGTGAAGATCTTAACTGCAAATATAACGTTTCAAACAAAAAATTACATAGCTCCAGATTTTTCTTGTCTAGGGTGACAAGAAAAAATGGCGGAACAGCAGATGAAACCAGTGGCCTCTTTGCTTCTACTCCTGAATTTCTGCATGTACGCCATTGTTCTCGGAATTGGAGCATGGTCCATGAACAAAGCTATCAGCCATGGCTTCCCTATTGGTATATAATTTTCTTTCTGTAATCGAAAAGCCTGTATTTTCATAATTAAACAATCATTTTCCTCAATTGTTTTTTATGATGTTCTGTCACTAACTGTACAACACCACAAATCTGAAAAAAAAATCAAGATGAAATCATTTGCTAGTTTGAAAATAAATTTAAAACGTTCTCATTAAAAAATTAATAATGGTTTGAATTAATCATCGTACATTATTTTTTCTTTCAAAAATTAAAGGTGCGGATTTCAGCCTTCCCGCTCATTTTTCGCCTATATATTTTCCGATGGGCAATGCGGCCACTGGATTCTTTGTGATGTTTGCTTTGATTGCCGGAGTTGCTGGAGCAGCCTCTGTTATCTCCGGTGTCAGTCATCTCCAGTCCGGGACTACTGCGAGTCTTCCGGCAGCTGTCTCTGCCGCCATGATTGCTTGGTCTCTTACAGTTTTAGCCATGGGGTATGATATTTAATCAAAACACATTTTTGAGTCTTTGACATATCATTCATTCATTTATTTCCTTTTTAATTTTTCCACACCAAAGATAAAAATCTAATTTGTACTTTACGAAACTCAGTTTTTTTTCTTGAATGTACCGGTACAGATTTGGATGCAAGGAAATTGAACTTGGGATGAGAAATGCCCGCCTGGTAAGTAAACCTCTATTATATATATATTACAATATTCCAAAGGATTATGGCATAAACATATATATATATATATATATAGTAGTTGTTTAAATAAACAAATCCAAAAGAGTGGTTTAGATGTGAGTGATTAAAACCATTTTTAGAATACTTTTAATGAGCAAAAATATAATTCAATTTTTTTTTATTTTGTTGGCAGAGGACAATGGAGGCATTTCTGATTATACTTTCGGCGACACAACTTCTGTATATCGCTGCTATACATGGAGTTCGAAACTAAAGAAATAAAACGGGTTTCTTTTCTTTTTCTTGATTTGTTTTGTAAAATTTATATATTCTCATCCAGTTTCTTTATTTGAAGATATGTATTTGTGTTGTTTGGATTATTTGACTGGATTCACACTAAAAAACTTAATTTGTGTGTGTTTGATTACAAAAGATTTTTTGCATGGTTTGAATAAATGCATTTCATAATCGCATAACTAAAGATATTTGATTAATTAATAGAACAAATGATGAAAATATAATATTAGAATATGAAATGAAACGCTTATAAGTCCGGATCCTCTTGTTCCCATTTGCTATGCCCACGAAAATACCCCCTGTTCGAAAACGCGCCGCCTAGGCCCGGAAACTCGCCGGAAAAACGCAATTCGGCCATCAAGCGTGGCGATTTGGAGGTATTCGGTGAAAAAATCGGAGTCTCCAAAAAACCTTAATTTCTTTCTCGTTTCAGTCTATAAACGAATAATATACATAAGTTTCACAAAGATTACATGAAAACAGCAAAAAAAATGATGAAAAACGATGTTAAACGCTTCAAAATCGGAGAGCCGTCGTGTCTAAAATTTGCAGAAACCCTAAAAACAAAAATAGGAAGACGATAGGTTAATGACGAAACTACCCTTCATTAACTCAAAATTCGAAAACATGCAAAAAGTACTACTCCTGTACTCGAACCCAGGTTGTTCAGCGTGTAATAAGCGCTTGAACCACTACGCCATGTAACTATTATTGTATTCTCTCTTAAATGTACTAAATATAAGGAAAAAAAATCGGCGATTAATTACTGTATAATCCCCGATTTTTTCATTCGGCGCTAGGCGTAACACGAACGAACGCGGAACGCCTAGCGAGTTTTCGAACAGGGAAAATACCTATGGTTACTCCTCTCATAAGCTCTATCCTTTCCTCTCATGGCTACTGTCAATCCAAGGCCTTCTTAATAGTACAAAACTATTTGATAGGATTTACACCAAAATAATATAATTTGATAGTCTGACAGTGATACTTTAATTTGCCGACAACAAATTAAGAAGTCAAGAACACAAGGGATCCGCATCTCTTTCTTCTCGAATTTCAGAATGATGAATCGAAGAGTCCGCGTTGAAATTCAGACATCCGTGTGTAATAGCGTATCGCGGACTTTTAAGATGCGTACTTACGTGTCAATTTTTGTGAAGAAATATACGCATCAAAAAGAAAGATGAAAAGAGGAGGTCAGAAAAAAGGAGGCTTGAAATGGGTACATATTTGGACTCATAGTCGTCGGATGATATTACAAATACCGGAAATTTCCTATTAGTTTTCCATGTCTGCCACAAGTACACTACAAGTCTTCTTGATGCGATATGTGGAGATATCCGATATGTGCCCTAAAGGCCTAGCCCACAAACAAATTAATTAGTCGTAGAATAGCATCTTTACCGAATTGTTTTGTCAATTTAGTAAATAACTAATAAAGGGATTAATTAAGTAAATTATGCAGAACAAAATAAAAGCTTATAAGAAATCTTCAACATGCTGTAAGTAGATTTGGTCACGGATGGATCTTTATAGAACGGTTCAGATAATGCAATTAGGCATAGATCTTTATAAAAATATAGTATTGTCCGTTGTCGAATCTTCTATATAATATTTCTATAATTGTTGCATCATAATAAATCAGTGTTAAAAAAGTAAATAACTAGCAGTAAAATCATTAGTAAGTTGGAATATATAGAGTTTTTGGAGATCCCCTTATTATTAAAAGAGAAACATTTTGCATTAAATGCATTCACATTTAGAAAATTTAAATATGGAAGGTTGAGTAGAGTTTGAGAGGAGAATGTGACGTGTCAAGCAATTAGAGCTTCTCACAAAAAATCGAACACTACTTTCCTAATATACATTGACATTTTGTCTCCATCAGAATAAAAAAAACAAAGATTACACGAACAAAACATGGTGTTAGTGACTCACGTAAGGTTAACGAATGGTGATGTTAACAAATGAAGCAGGGCATATGTTAACAAATGGAGTCTTTCACTATTTAGTTCTTGAAATGCGAGGCAAATTTAATTTCTCAGCTTTCAGACAACTCTAAAGCGAGATCAGATCTTCGACTGGTAAGTCCTTCGTGAAGCAAAGAGGTGAACGAAATGTGGTCAATGGGTTTGATACGGCGTACTGAACTGTCCGGCGCATTTATATTAAAGTGAAGCAAGAAAAGGAGATGTGAAGGCCAAACAAAGGAAGTGATGGCCAAGCATCTCCACACTAAACTAAAGAAGAAGAAGCCAACTAGGTTCTGTTTGTGCAGTCTTGCTCCACAAACTACCATCTTGACCTAGCTTACCTTGCAAGTCAAGAAAGGAGTTGGGAAGACATATATGGACGTGGGAACATCTGAGAAGTGAAGAAAATGTGTTTGAATTTAAATAAGAGAGGCTGGTTTGAATTTGAAAAGAAGAAGTCACATGGGTTGCTTTGAAGAAGCAGCTGGCCTGTCACTTTCACTCAAGCAGGCTGTGCCAACCTCTCTCCTGTCCCTTTCTCCTCTTCCTGGACGTGCCAGACCTTGGCTGTATCCCCTTTGGCTTCATCTCATTCCCCACAATAATATTTGTTTAGTCATTTCCTGATTTAATCTTTTTATTGTAAGTGATTGTCTATTTAAAGACATCACCACCTCTTGTAACATTTATCCAGTATCAATACAAGTTTCTCTCTGTCTAATTTCGTGGCTCTCTCTCTCTATCTTGTGTCTAAACAATATTCACAATGTAAGGAGTTTAGAGTTATGGTTTAGAGGCTGCCTTAACTCTCTTTCTCTTAAGGCAGCCTAATACTTGTAAAACTCATTTTAAACTCTTCTTTATCTCTTCTTAAACTCTAGCTTACTGATTCTAAATCCCATTCTTCTTAAGTGAACAAACTGAAAGTGTTGTGTTATTTCTCAAGGATTAGATTCAAACTAGAGATATTTTTAGTTATTTTATCAATCTCACAGCCACTTTATCTCTCTAGATTCAGATGGTTGTATTGATTGTTTGCTGAGAGTGTTCAATCACAAGTTGATTGTGTCTTCCATTCTTGAAGAGTGAGTTCATGTTCTTAGCTGTTCTCAGCTTTTCCAACATGGTATCAGAGCCTAGTTGCTCTCTTGGGCTGAACTCACTCTGTTTTACTTCAATCTGAAGCTCTCTCTCTCACTTGGAATTGTTTTTGATGAGCTGTGTGGCTAGGATTCAAAACATGAGCAGTAGAGAGTTTAGATGAAGAATGTTCTACAAATTCAAGATGCAATCTTTAAATGTTTTTGCTTTTAAATCAATGACTCTCCCCTTGATCTCCTCATTGTTTAAGGTTTGGATGAAAGATTTAAATATGTTCTTACCAGCCTGAGGGAGGGAGAAAAGATTAAACTTGTGTCTTGAAATACTCTTGAAAAAAAAATTGATTTCAAAAATATTTTGTGTTCTTCATCTTGTCTAATGACTTCTTCAAAGAGGACAAGATTGAGCTCGTTTTTTTATTTCCCTCTATCCAATGGGAATAAGCTTTGAATCAGTTCTTGAGGGACTAGAGAAACAAAGCTTAAGGGAGGGAATTGAAAGAAAAGACTTCATCTATTTTCATGCTTAAAATCGATTTTTATAAAGATGAAGTGCTTTCTTGTTTTAAGTCTCATTAGTCTTCTCTTCCCTTTGTCTCTCAATGTATTCAAACTTGGTGAAAGATTTAAATTCTAATGAAACCAATGCTTGAGGGAGGAAAAAAGATTGATGGTGATTTGAAGAAAAAAAAATGTTTTAAAAGCATTTGAATTTTGAAATTAAAAAAAAAAAATTGTAAGGATTTGAAATCTGAAAATATTTTTGAACAGATTCTTGAGTAATCTGATTCTGAAAAAAAAAAGGTTTTAAAAATGTGTTAACTGGTGGGATGTTCATGCCTCACCAGCATTGTTGATCAGCCATGAAGCTTGAAGGCCATGGACTGCAAATTGCTTCCGCAATACTCTCACTCTCCACCATACTCTTACTCTCCATCCTTTTCTCTTACTCTCTCATACTCTGGTTACTTTACTCTAGTTCTTTACTCTGGTTAATTTACTCTGGTTACTCAATTCTGGTTATTAATTCACTGGTTACTATTTTCTCTTCATCACTCACTAATTTTGTGCTTTGAATCTGTCCATACTCAACAGGTTCTAAGTCTAAGAATGGTGTGTGGTGTTTGTGCTCAGTTGTCTCAAGAAGATAATGTGAGTTTGTTAATCTGGAGGAGCATCCAATGTTAGGGAGTTAGAACCAATAGCCTCAGCTTCATGGACCCAAGACAAAAAGATCTTGAGGAGAAGAGACTGAAGGAAAGTGATGAATCAGCTCACCAGCAAGGTGTCTGCCCTAGAATCTGTTAGCTTCATGATGAAGCATCAATTAAGAAAGCATAGCTCACATGAGGAAGCATGGAGGCTAGTGTCAATTTTTTTTTTCAAGAGAAGTGGTGTCACACACCTCAGCAATCAGTTCAGATCATGGCGGTTCCAAGACATGTTCAAAACCGCAAAGAGGATCATAGAGCAAATATGTTTCAAAGCTCAAATCAAAACCAAGGTCATAGCTATCCCAATGCACCGTAAATGCTATACTCTTTTTGTCCTCATCATGGTTTTATCCCAAGGGGTTTTACATGGTGAGGTTTTTAATGATGTAGTCATTTGCGTGTTGCAAGCTTGGCCTTTGGAATCAATGGCTTCCGCAGCCCAAGCTTGAGGGAGGGTATTAAAGTGAAGCAAGAAAAGGAGATGTGAAGGCCAAACAAAGGAAGTGATGGCCAAGCATCTCCACACTAAACTAAAGAAGAAGAAGCCAACTAGGTTCTGTTTGTGCAGTCTTGCTCCACAAACTACCATCTTGACCTAGCTTACCTTGCAAGTCAAGAAAGGAGTTGGGAAGACAAATATGGACGTGGGAACATCTGAGAAGTGAAGAAAATGTGTTTGAATTTAAATAAGAGAGGCTGGTTTGAATTTGAAAAGAAGAAGTCACATGGGTTGCTTTGAAGAAGCAGCTGGCCTGTCACTTTCACTCAAGCAGGCTGTGCCAACCTCTCTCCTGTCCCTTTCTCCTTGTTGGGGTCAAAATCGGTCAAGACGAAATCGATGTCCGAAAAGTTCGGACAAAATACGAAAGATGTTAGAGAAGCATTAGAAGAATAAGATTCATTCTAAAAAACTCGGAAACATGTTAAGACATTCCGTGATCAATGATTGGAAACCTTCTCTACACGATAAAAATCTCCGAGAAGTTAAAAGAACGCAAAAAACTCGCACGATCCTGGGCCTCCTCTAGGCGCCGGGCGCCTAGCGCCCGTGCTGCCTCTAGGCGCCGGGCGCCTAGCGCCCGTGCTGCCTCTAGGCGCCGGGCGCCTAGCGCCCGTGCTGCCTCTAGGCGCCGGGCGCCTAGCGCCCGTGCTGCCTCTAGGCGCCGGGCGCCTAGCGCCCGAAGCTGCCTCTAGGCGCCGGGCGCCTAGCGCCCGTGCTGCCTCTAGGCGCCGGGCGCCTAGCGCCCGAAGCTGCCTCTAGGCGCCGGGCGCCTAGCGCCCGTGCTGCCTCTAGGCGCCGGGCGCCTAGCACCCGTGCTGCCTCTAGGCGCCGGGCGCCTAGCGCCCGTGCTGCCTCTAGGCGCCGGGCGCCTAGCGCCCGAAGCTGCCTCTAGGCGCCGGGCGCCTAGCGCCCGTGCTGCCTCTAGGCGCCGGGCGCCTAGCGCCCGTGCTGCCTCTAGGCGCCGGGCGCCTAGCACCCGTGCTGCCTCTAGGCGCCGGGCGCCTAGCGCCCGTGCTGCCTCTAGGCGCCGGGCGCCTAGCGCCCGAAGCTGCCTCTAGGCGCCGGGCGCCTAGCGCCCGTGCTGCCTCTAGGCGCCGGGCGCCTAGCGCCCGTGCTGCCTCTAGGCGCCGGGCGCCTAGCGCCATCCAGCTCGAGTTATCGGACGACTAGTTTTCGTGCGATAGTTCTGAACTCTCAAACCGCCAGAAATCGAAGATTTGCGACTTTCTGAAATCCCGCAAACGAAACTCCTTTTCTCTTTCCTAACCTTTGGAAAACCCGTATGACATCGACGGATGGAAGAACTTCGTGGAAAACGGTAATGGTTATCTGAAGACACCATTTACCGCATAAAAAGCCAAAGACCTCCCGATGTCCAAGTAAAAGAGTTCTCTCACGGAAATCGTAAAAATAACGGAAAATCCGAGATACGGACCAACGGGGACCAAAACGATCGGATAACCATTTTACGATTTTCTAAAGAGATAGATGCGAAAGTTTACATTTATCTTCCTAGACAGGATAAATGTTAAATTTCCAAAGGATAAACATCAAGTTTCCAAAAAGATAAATGTCAAGTTTCCCGATAAACATGAAGTCCGACGAAAATGGAAAAAGCCCAGCTCACGCCGGCCCGTCAGAAATAGACCGTCATATGGGAGTATATAAGCAAGTCTAGGAGCAGAAGAAGGGGGATCCGAAAATCACAAGAAAAACCACTCTCAGAGCAATTTAGAACTTAGGCGTTTATTTCCTTTTTAGCGAGCTGCGACTCAATTAGGTTAGATCTAGGGTTTTGAGACTAGCGACGATCGACAGCTCTTACGGCCGCGATCTCGACCTATTGTTCCAACGCTCTCCGCGGAATCGGAAATAAAATTCTTTCTTTTTGCTCTCTTTACTTTACGCATTTATTTTCAACTTAGCCTGTTTTAACTTTGTCGTGCGTGGCCCAGCAGATATCCGGGATCCTGGGGGAAAACTAGGTCAACTTAGTTTTCCTACGTTTTTACTTAACTAAAATCGACAGTGCGAATTTCGGTTCCCACAGTTTGGCGCTAGAAGGAGGGGGATACACGGAATTATCTTTCTCGCAACTACGCACGCTCAGTTAAACATGACTGCTAACGCGGAAAAAGACAAGCAAACGCACGACGGACCAGCCGCCGATGCCCACGCTGAGAAGACACCCGCTGGAAACATATCGACGGTCACTGCCGAGGCAAACACCGCGATGCTGGACCAGGTGAAGGAACTGTTCGCCACCGCCCAGAAACGGTCGGAAGAACAGGAGAAGCTAATGGCTTCGCTCGCTAAACAGGTCAGCACCTTAACAGCGAAAAGCAAACTCCCGCGCGGATCCACCAAGGTGAGGCGTGTCAGGAGACTCGACTTCGGAACTTCCGGAGACAAAGAAAAAGACGCCCCGAGAGAATCCCCGGAACTCGTCCCTGACGATACTACTCCGGCAGGACAGAAGAAAACGACGGATAAACTTCCACCTCCCGCAAGGGAAAACGAAGGAGTCGACGTCGAAAGGATCGATCCGGATATCAGCGACCAATCGGATCCATCCGACGAAGACGCCGACGTCCACCACAGAAGGACCCGAAGTCAGTCGGCTCGACTGGCGGCAGCCTTCGAGAAACCGATGACAGAAGAAGAGGAAGATCTCTACTGGTCAGAGCAAGAAAGGCTAGCCGAAGACCAGACTCGGGCCTATCGCAGCCAGCGCAGACAAAGAAGCGCAAACGGCGCCAATGAGATCCACGATCTACGTGAATACATCGCAAAGACTGCAGCCGAGGTGAAAGCGGTAAAATCGCAGATTCATCACGCAACCAGCACCGCTCCCGAGATCGACCTGCTCCTAGAAGAATCAAGGAAGACTCCATTCACGTCTCGAATCACAGACGCACGAGTCTCGGATCCCGGGAAAATAAAGCTTCCCACCTACGACGGAACCACAGACCCTAAGGCGCACCTGCAATCCTTTCAGATTGCGATGGCCAGGTCTAAACTTCCGGAGCGGGAAAAAGACGTCGGCTGCTGTCTCCTGTTCGTCGAGAACCTCAGAGGTGCCGCACTCGAGTGGTTCTCACGCTTGAAAAGAAACTCCATCGGAAGTTTTCGCCAACTAGCGTCAGCCTTTCTGAAGCAGTTTTCCATGTTCATGGACAGAGAGACTTCCGATGTAGACCTTTGGAGCCTCATTCAAAAAGAAGACGAGCCGCTCCGCGACTACATTAAGAGGTTCAAACTCGTAATGTCCAGAGTAACAGGCCTCAGCGATAGAGTCGCCATCGACGCCCTGAGGAAAAACCTCTGGTACAAGTCGAAATTCCGAAAGTGGATTTCTCTGGAGAGACCGCGCACCATCCAGGACACTCTCCACAAAGCGACGGATTTCATCATCATGGAAGAGGAGATGAAGGTCCTGGCGCAAAAGCACGGACCGCAGAAAGCGTCCGGTAAGAAGAAAACCTCGCGTAACGACAAGTATGTCCATCACGAGGGGGAAGACGTCCAAGGCGAGCATAATTACGCCGTCAACTCCGAGCAAGGGAGGACCGCCGGAAACACTTGGATGCGGAACTCGTACAAGGACAACTCCAGCTGCGAGTTCCACCAGACGAGAGGTCACTCTACCGCTAATTGCAAGGTTCTCGGCGCTAGACTCATTATGAAGTTGCTCGCCGGCGAGCTGGCAACGGTCAAAAGCGTGAAAGACCTGCTCTTAGATTCTGACCGTCCGCCAAGAACCGACGGAGCCAATCCCGAAAATAGCGCTCCCGGAACTCAAACGGGCGAAAAACGCGGACGAAGGCAAGATGGCGAAGGAAACAACAGCAATCGCCAGAGGATCAACATGATTATCGGAGGATCACACTTCTACCAGGACTCTGTTTCGTCGATCAAAGCCTATGGGCGGAAAGCCGAAACAAGTCCCGGATGGTGCCCGGAGGACGACGTTCCCAATCATGCGATCGTCTTCGAAGAGCAGGATACAGCCGGACTCGACAAACCCCACTACGATCCCTTGGTCATCGACTTGGTGATCCAAGATCTCGAAGTCGGCCGCATCCTCATCGACACAGGAAGCACGGTCAACATCATGTTCCGCGACACCCTCCAAAGGATGAACATACCCCTTGGAGAAGTCATCCCGGAACCGAGGCCATTGACTGGATTCTCGGGCGTCACCTCCATGACCCTCGGAAAGATTAGGCTCCCAGTCATGGCAAAAGAAGTCACGAAGATCATCGAATTCGCGGTGGTGGATAACCCGGCTATCTACAACGCCATAATGGGGACCCCTTGGATAAACGCCATGAAAGCGGTCCCATCCACTTACCATCTCAGCGTCAAATTTCCAACACCGACTGGGACAGCGGTAATCTGGGGAAGCCAAAAACAGTCGCGACTCTGCTTCCTGGCCGAACACAAATTGCGCAACAATCGGAACGCCCCAGCGGCTAACCCGAAGCGAACTAAGAAGCATCCGAGTATCTCCGAGAACTCGGAAAAGGACGACTCGGATTTGTCCAAAAAGGCCACGACTCAGGGTGATGAGCCAATCCTCGAGTCCATCGCCGACGGAACGGGAGATCCAACTCCTGACACGGCCGCCGACTTAGCTAAAACAGTCGAAACGCCGAAGGTCGTAGAGTAATAACATCCGCGATATAAGCAGAACTACGAGATGGCTTGATCCTCGCAAGAGGTACGTAGGCAGCTCGTCGAAACTCGACGAGTTCAGCTATCCCCCCCACCAAAAAGGGGGGGGGGAACGATGGGAACAAATGATCTTTCGCTCCCGCAAAAATATTCTCTACATGTATTCAACACCCTTGAAGCTTTTTACAGTATTAAATTCGAATTACTTATCAAAAGCACCAATATTACGGAAAACGAAAATCGTATCTTTAAGGAACGCGAGACGTCGCTAATTCCAAACCAGTTTCGATTCTCTACTTTCCTCCAAAAAATTCTGTCAAACAGTCGTCCCGCGACTCTAAAAACCCCATTCCGTCGATTGGCCCCGACGGAAAAACATAGAAACGTTTCACTTAAATCAAATTCGTAGTCTGGCTTCCAACGAAGTCCTTTTACATCCGACAAGGATATCATAGCGCGCTATACAAGAAATCCAAATTTTGGTTAGCTCTTCGTAAAGGAAGTAGCTCGACTCGTACCCAAACGAATCATATAAGCCGATAAGCACTTCGCGGATTCTAAAACGGTACGAGTCAGGTCGAAATCGCAAACAAGCAAAACGAAAAGCCGATTAGTCATCGCATAGCTTCAGTCCGAAACTAGACCTAGGTCGTGCCCTAAACCCAGCCTTGCTGGTATCTAAAACATCTCATAGGCATAAGTATCCAGCATACGAGATCCCAAAACTTGCCTCTTATCGCTTATAAACCTAACGTTCGCTACAAAGTAACCTGTAGGTTAAGCGACAAAAAAGAGCTAGAATACGAAGTGACTACGCGTATTCAAGACCCTCTACACTTGGCGAAAGTATAAATCAAGACGCATAATTCATAAAGCATTCATAATAAGGATTTAAAAGCCACCAACGGCTGATCCTGAAAAAACATAAAGTCATGCAACCTCCTAAAAGGTCGCAACACATACAAACGGCCCACTTGGCTTATTACAAATTATAATCAAACGCAAGGCAATCAGAAAGAGTAATCCCATACGAGGAATCGGGCTGGTCGACCTCTTCGCCCCCATCACCTGCATTCGCGTCTGCGCCGGCATCCGCTGTATCTTCCGAAACTTGAATAGGATTCCACAATTCCCGAATTCTTCCTTCGATCGGAGGAACATAGGATTCGGCGTTAGCGCATATTCTCATCAAACCATCCATCGCGGCAAGTTCGCTGGAAAGCGAGAAACCCTCACGCTGCACCTTGAGAAGAGTGCCTACCGAACCACGACACTCGCGAAAGTCTCCGACGAAGTCCTGAGCCTCTTTGTACACCTCAAATTCGGTAGAAAAGACTTCCGCCAGTCGATTCATTTCGGCGGCCGCTCTTCTTCGTCCTCTCCTCTCTGCACGGACGAGGGCTCGGGCCTGGACCTCGGCTTGCCGACGGTTCCGCTCCTCAACTTCCGAACGATACTTGGCAAACTCCCTTTCAGTCTCCTCCACTTTGAAGCGAGCCAATCGAGCAGTGCGGAAACTCCCGTCAACTGACGCATTCCATACTCTCACGGCCTGCATAAAAATCGAGATCAAGCGAAAGGATAGGAAGAAATCTGCTTAAGTGTCGGAAACAAACCTCGTTGACCAAACGAGCGCCTTCCGCCGTCACCTTGTCCCTTTCCTCGTTGTCCAAAGACTCGTCACGGGTAAAGGCCGGGGGGAGCTCATCAAAGAAGTCGTTTGGAGGAGGGTTCGGACCGGAAGCACCCCCGCTCTCTGCGACAAAGTCAGGATCATACCTCGACGGATCGTTGTTTTCCGACGAGGCCTCGAAAGCGATCCCTTTGCCCTTCAAAGGTTTCCCCCTCCGCCTCGAAGGAGCAAACACAAAAGATCCGTCATTGATGAGAGGTCGCGTACCACCTCGCGATCGGTGAAGCGCGACCGCCTTCCGAATCCGGTCGAGATCGAAAGAATCCCAGGAACAGGCCCTCGACCTGAATATGTCTCTCTTGACGGAAAGATCGGAAGGGATGTGCGTAAGACACCTGTTCTCTGCAAATAAAAAAAATGCGCATATACGTTCGGGGCCCGCCTTCTAAAAAAAAAAAAAAAGGTTGCGGTAATCTTACCACGTCGGTACAACCATTCCGTCGGGAATAGATGAAGAAAGCTCTCCTCGACAGACTCCCCGTCTATCCTCACGAAAAAGAAACGATTAATGAAGTCCTTGACATTCGAGGTAAGCCCGCTAATTACCGAGTGATCGGTCCTCGATTTCATGGCAAATATTCCATTGGTTCTCACGCTCTTGGAAAACCACAGCCCTTCGAAGTCCGAAGGGCTAAGATCCATTCCTAACTCGTAACTTAGAATCACGACGCCAAGCCAGCTCTCTAGAGCCGGCACATTCAACTGGCTGATTGAGATTCCGAAACGATCGAGAGCTTGGACAATGACTCCAGGGATCGGGAACCATAACCGACATTGCGTCAGGAATGCCTCATAACAAGTAAAGTAACCCTCCGGAGGATGCTCCGGACTCTCATCCCCAAGGGGAATGCGAAACACGACCTTCTCCGGAACGTTATAGAACTTTCGAAGAACCTCAAGATACTCGGGAGACACCTCGCTCGGCGAATCAGCTTCCACACGCGCCTTCACAGGACGCCGGGGAATCGGAATCACAGGAAGAGGGGGATCGGAACCAAAGACGGCGTTACAGTACGCGTCTCTTTCAACCTCCGAAACCTCGGGCTTCGGAGCTTCCTCCTCGGCGTGGAAATTACCCGAGGCAGGGCGAGACTGTCTCCTTGAAGATCTTGACCTTGAAGTCATTCTTTTCTTGAAAATAGAGAGAGAGTCTTTGAGGGAAAGATTTACTTAGGATTCTTGGGTGAAGTAAGAATGGTAAAGGATTCACAAGCCTTTATAGGCATGAAATTTTACTATTTACCCCGACTTTCGGCATGATTTCGTCTCCATACTTTCCTCGCGAACCATACAGCAAGCTAGGACCTACGACCACTACGGCTCCTAGCTAGCTGGGGGGCTAACTGTTGGGGTCAAAATCGGTCAAGACGAAATCGATGTCCGAAAAGTTCGGACAAAATACGAAAGATGTTAGAGAAGCATTAGAAGAATAAGATTCATTCTAAAAAACTCGGAAACATGTTAAGACATTCCGTGATCAATGATTGGAAACCTTCTCTACACGATAAAAATCTCCGAGAAGTTAAAAGAACGCAAAAAACTCGCACGATCCTGGGCCTCCTCTAGGCGCCGGGCGCCTAGCGCCCGTGCTGCCTCTAGGCGCCGGGCGCCTAGCGCCCGTGCTGCCTCTAGGCGCCGGGCGCCTAGCGCCCGTGCTGCCTCTAGGCGCCGGGCGCCTAGCGCCCGTGCTGCCTCTAGGCGCCGGGCGCCTAGCGCCCGAAGCTGCCTCTAGGCGCCGGGCGCCTAGCGCCCGTGTTGCCTCTAGGCGCCGGGCGCCTAGCGCCCGTGCTGCCTCTAGGCGCCGGGCGCCTAGCGCCCGTGCTGCCTCTAGGCGCCGGGCGCCTAGCGCCCGAAGCTGCCTCTAGGCGCCGGGCGCCTAGCGCCCGTGCTGCCTCTAGGCGCCGGGCGCCTAGCGCCCGTGCTGCCTCTAGGCGCCGGGCGCCTAGCGCCCGTGCTGCCTCTAGGCGCCGGGCGCCTAGCGCCCGAAGCTGCCTCTAGGCGCCGGGCGCCTAGCGCCGGTGCTGCCTCTAGGCGCCGGGCGCCTAGCGCCGGGCGCCTAGCGCCCGTGCTGCCTCTAGGCGCCGGGCGCCTAGCGCCCGTGCTGCCTCTAGGCGCCGGGCGCCTAGCGCCCGTGCTGCCTCTAGGCGCCGGGCGCCTAGCGCCATGCCAGCTCGAGTTATCGGACGACTAGTTTTCGTGCGATAGTTCCGAACTCTCAAACCGCCAGAAATCGAAGATTTGCGACTTTCTGAAATCCCGCAAACGAAACTCCTTTTCTCTTTCCTAACCTTCGGAAAACCCGTATGACATCGACGGATGGAAGAACTTCGTGGAAAACGGTAATGGTTATCTGAAGACACCATTTACCGCATAAAAAGCCAAAGACCTCCCGATGTCCAAGTAAAAGAGTTCTCTCGCGGAAATCGTAAAAATAACGGAAAATCCGAGATACGGACCAACGGGGACCAAAACGATCGGATAACCATTTTACGATTTTCTAAAGAGATCGATGCGAAAGTTTACATTTATCTTCCTAGACAGGATAAATGTTAAATTTCCAAAGGATAAACATCAAGTTTCCAAAAAGATAAATGTCAAGTTTCCCGATAAACATGAAGTCCGACGAAAATGGAAAAAGTCCAGCTCACGCCGGCCCGTCAGAAATAGACCGTCATATGGGAGTATATAAGCAAGTCTAGGAGCAGAAGAAGGGGGATCCGAAAATCACAAGAAAGACCACTCTCAGAGCAATTTAGAACTTAGGCGTTTATTTCCTTTTTAGCGAGCTGCGACTCAATTAGGTTAGATCTAGGGTTTTGAGACTAGCGACGATCGACAGCTCTTACGGCCGCGATCTCGACCTATTGTTCCAACGCTCTCCGCGGAATCGGAAATAAAATTCTTTCTTTTTGCTCTCTTTACTTTACGCATTTATTTTCAACTTAGCCTGTTTTAACTTTGTCGTGCGTGGCCCAGCAGATATCCGGGATCCTCGGGGAAAACTAGGTCAACTTAGTTTTCCTACGTTTTTACTTAACTAAAATCGACAGTGCGAATTTCGGTTCCCACACTCCTCTTCCTGGACGTGCCAGACCTTGGCTGTATCCCCTTTGGCTTCATCTCATTCCCCACAATAATATTTGTTTAGTCATTTCCTGATTTAATCTTTTTATTGTAAGTGATTGTCTATTTAAAGACATCACCACCTCTTGTAACATTTATCCAGTATCAATACAAGTTTCTCTCTGTCTAATTTCGTGGATCACTCTCTCTATCTTGTGTCTAAACAATATTCACAATGTAAGGAGTTTAGAGTTATGGTTTAGAGGCTGCCTTAACTCTCTTTCTCTTAAGGCAGCCTAATACTTGTAAAACTCATTTTAAACTCTTCTTTATCTCTTCTTAAACTCTAGCTTACTGATTCTAAATCCCATTCTTCTTAAGTGAACAAACTGAAAGTGTTGTGTTAATTCTCAAGGATTAGATTCAAACTAGAGATATTTTTAGTTCTTTTATCAATCTCACAGCCACTTTATCTCTCTAGATTCAGATGGTTGTATTGATTGTTTGTTGAGAGTGTTCAATCACAAGTTGATTGTCTCTTCCATTCTTGAAGAGTGAGTTCATGTTCTTAGCTGTTCTCAGCTTTTCCAACATGGTATCAGAGCCTAGTTGCTCTCTTGGGCTGAACTCACTCTGTTTTACTTCAATCTGAAGCTCTCTCTCTCACTTGGAATTGTTTTTGATGAGCTGTGTGGCTAGGATTCAAAACATGAGCAGTAGAGAGTTTAGATGAAGAATGTTCTACAAATTCAAGATGCAATCTTTAAATGTTTTTGCTTTTAAATCAATGACTCTCCCCTTGATCTCCTCATTGTTTAAGGTTTGGATGAAAGATTTAAATATGTTCTTACCATCCTGAGGGAGGGAGAAAAGATTAAACTTGTGTCTTGAAATACTCTTGAAAAAAAAAATTGATTTCAAAAATATTTTGTGTTCTTCATCTTGTCTAATGACTTCTTCAAAGAGGACAGGATTGAGCTCGTTTTTTTATTTCCCTCTATCCAATGGGAATAAGCTTTGAATCAGTTCTTGAGGGACTAGAGAAACAAAGCTTAAGGGAGGGAATTGAAAGAAAAGACTTCATCTATTTTCATGCTTAAAATCGATTTTTATAAAGATGAAGTGCTTTCTTGTTTTAAGTCTCATTAGTCTTCTCTTCCCTTTGTCTCTCAATGTATTCAAACTTGGTGAAAGATTTAAATTCTAATGAAACCAATGCTTGAGGGAGGAAAAAAGATTGATGGTGATTTGAAGAAAAAAAAATGTTTTAAGAGCATTTGAATTTTGAAATTAAAAAAAAAAATTGAAAGGATTTGAAATCTGAAAATGTTTTTGAACAGATTCTTGAGTAATCTGATTCTGAAAAAAAAAAGGTTTTAAAAATGTGTTAACTGGTGGGATGTTCATGCCTCACCAGCATTGTTGATCAGCCATGAAGCTTGAAGGCCATGGACTGCAAATTGCTTCCGCAAAACTCTCACTCTCCACCATACTCTTACTCTCCATCCTTTTCTCTTACTCTCTCATACTCTGGTTACTTTACTCTAGTTCTTTACTCTGGTTAATTTACTCTGGTTACTCAATTCTGGTTATTAATTCACTGGTTACTATTTTCTCTTCATCACTCACTAATTTTGTGCTTTGAATCTGTCCATACTCAACAGGTTCTAAGTCTAAGAATGGTGTGTGGTGTTTGTGCTCAGTTGTCTCAAGAAGATAATGTGAGTTTGTTAATCTGGAGGAGCATCCAATGTTAGGGAGTTAGAACCAATAGCCTCAGCTTCATGGACCCAAGACAAAAAGATCTTGAGGAGAAGAGACTGAAGGAAAGTGATGAATCAGCTCACCAGCAAGGTGTCTGGCCTAGAATCTGTTAGCTTCATGATGAAGCATCAATTAAGAAAGCATAGCTCACATGAGGAAGCATGGAGGCTAGTGTCAATTTTTTTTTCAAGAGAAGTGGTGCCACACACCTCAGCAATCAGTTCAGATCATGGCGGTTCCAAGACATGTTCAAAACCGCAAAGAGGATCATAGACCAAATATGTTTCAAAGCTCAAATTAAAACCAAGGTCATAGCTATCCCAATGCACCGTAAATGCTATACTCTTTTTGTCCTCATCATGGTTTTATCCCAAGGGGTTTTACATGGTGAGGTTTTTAATGAGGTAGTCATTTGCGTGTTGCAAGCTTGGCCTTTGGAATCAATGGCTTCCGCAGCCCAAGCTTGAGGGAGGGTATTAAAGTGAAGCAATAAAAGGAGATGTGAAGGCCAAACAAAGGAAGTGATGGCCAAGCATCTCCACACTAAACTAAAGAAGAAGAAGCCAACTAGGTTCTGTTTGTGCAGTCTTGCTCCACAAACTACCATCTTGACCTAGCTTACCTTGCAAGTCAAGAAAGGAGTTGGGAAGACAAATATGGACGTGGGAACATCTGAGAAGTGAAGAAAATGTGTTTGAATTTAAATAAGAGAGGCTGGTTTGAATTTGAAAAGAAGAAGTCACATGGGTTGCTATGAAGAAGCAGCTGGCCTGTCACTTTCACTCAAGCAGGCTGTGCCAACCTCTCTCCTGTCTCTTTCTCCTCTTCCTGGACGTGCCAGACCTTGGCTGTATCCCCTTTGGCTTCATCTCATTCCCCACAATAATATTTGTTTAGTCATTTCCTGATTTAATCTTTTTATTGTAAGTGATTGTCTATTTAAAGACATCACCACCTCTTGTAACATTTATCCAGTATCAATACAAGTTTCTCTCTGTCTAATTTCGTGGCTCTCTCTCTCTATCTTGTGTCTAAACAATATTCACAATGTAAGGAGTTTAGAGTTATGGTTTAGAGGCTGCCTTAACTCTCTTTCTCTTAAGGCAGCCTAATACTTGTAAAACTCACTTTAAACTCTTCTTTATCTCTTTTTAAACTCTAGCTTACTGATTCTAAATCTCATTCTTCTTAAGTGAACAAACTGAAAGTGTTGTGTTATTTCTCAAGGATTAGATTCAAACTAGAGATATTTTTAGTTCTTTTATCAATCTCACAGCCACTTTATCTCTCTAGATTCAGATGGTTGTATTGATTGTTTGCTGAGAGTGTTCAATCACAAGTTGATTGTCTCTTCCATTCTTGAAGAGTGAGTTTATGTTCTTAGCTGTTCTCAGCTTTTCCAACAGTTTAGAGCTTCTTCTTCACAGAGGACGGATCTGCTTGGTGATGGGTTAAGGAGCTTCACCGTCAAAACATCACCAGACGAGGAGGAGCAAAAGAAGAAGGAGGTCACTCTTGCGGAAGCAAAAGAAGCTTATGAGGCTGGTGAATCTTGAAGATATGAAGAAGAAGCTCGTCAGCACGGCGGAGAGAGACGACGTCCCTTACAATGCACTTCTTGAAGCTTCTCAGGGAATGGGTCTCGCTAGATCCCCCAACGAAGCTCGCGTCTTTTCCGCGTCCTCGACGATGCTGGAGTCGTCTTGATCTTCCGCGACAAAGTGTATCTTCATCCAGACAAGGTCCAAGAACACGTCTCATGTCCGAATCAAGAAAGCTCTCTGCTTTTTTTCTCACTTATGTTTGACTTTTTTGCAGGTGGTGGATCAGATCAGACGAGTGTTGCCTATGGATGAGACTCCCGAGGAAGTTCAGATCAAGGAGGATTTTAATAAGATGAGGACCATGAAGGAAGAAATCGATGTATTATCGCACAGACAAGTGAGGAAAATATTGTGGTGCGGTCTAGCTACATCGATCGTTCAGATTAGTCTCTTTGTTAGACTAACTTTCTGGGAGTTCTCGTGGGATGTGATGGAGCCAATCACGTTTTTCGCTACAGCGACGAGTATCATCTTGGGTTATGCGTACTTTTTGATAACTTCGAGTGATCCGTCTTATCAAGATTTGATGAAGAGACTCTTCCTCTCGAGGCAGAGGAAGTTGCTGAAAGGCCAAAAGTTTGATGCCGAGAGGTTTCAGGCATTGGAAAGGATGTACAGAGTGAACTCTTCTCATGCAGCTGCGTCTATAAGGAACCGTGTTGGATTAGAACTTGATCTAGAGGATTCTTTGCAGAGTCGCAAAGATTGATTTTAAACAAACAAAGTTACTCATTATTATGTCTTTTGTTATTATGGATCATCTTTATGCTTCTTGAGTTTACATAAGTAACCATTAACTTTTAATTACTATGAAGATGTCTTTACAAGTTAACTGTTCTTTCTACTCTTACATTATAATTTTACAGTTCCTCTACAAGAACTTTGGTGATACAAATCATGCTTAACATATTGTCCCAAGAGACCACTTCACCTATATGAAAGTCTTTTGATATATTGACTTTCATGATTTCATGCATCTCCAATGAAATTTTTTATGAAGTTAATGTTAGTGTTATACATGCACATAGCTGTAATTAAGAACATTCTCACGACGAATGATAATTTTTTCCATTGATATTGTTAATCTTATTAAACCGATACTGGCAATAAAGAACTCAATCCGAAGTAAACCAGCATAATCGAGTGTTGATGGTTAATTTAATGGTTGTATGCCCCTGGCAAGTAAAATAATGAGAGATATCAGTTATGGTAATATATTCGATCTTGTATATATATGTTATGATAATATATATATATATATATATATATATATATATATATATATATATATATATATATATATATATATATATATATATATATATATATATATATATATATATATATATATATATATATATTACTTTGAGTGAACGGTAAGGTGAGAATATATGTTAATAATTATCATTGGTGTCATATATGGACGGTAGAATTAGGTTTAGCTACCTATATAAGTAACGTTCAACCTCTCCATATTATTGCATCTCAAACATTCGAAAAACAGTCGAGTTCTTAACATCGTCAAAAATGGCTTCCCTTACTGCTGTGTGTGATTTGAAACCCTTCAAATCGATGTGAAAGATTAGAGTTAAGATCATATGTTTGTGGAGACAATACTCTGCTGCTGGTGGTCTCACTATAGATATGGTTCTAATCGACTCCAATGTAATAAGCTTCATTTTTTGTTTTTGTTTTTTTGGCAAACATGACAATGCTAAAGAGAAAGTATTAATTACTTTTTTGTAGGGTGCTAAGATCAATGCTTTCATTAAAAAGGATTTGGTGAATCAGTTTGAATCGTTTATTTGAGTTATGTTTTACTAAAAGGTTGTCGAAGGATGAACTTCCTTTGGTAGTTCATCAAGCTAAACCTCTTGCGCTCATAAATGGAGGTGGAGACAAAACTGATTTTTTTTTTGTCAATACTCCAAGGAAGACATTAACTGAGATGGTTGCATCGAATGAGGTATGTTTTTGAAATTTAATTTTTAGGCCGTAAAGTTAAATACCTTACCGATTTTGGTTTGATGATGTAGGTTGGGCAGTGTATTGTTAACATATATTCTCCAAGTTCTTAATTAAACCAATAATTATCATTGGTGTTATAGAGCACCTAATATAATCATAGTCTAAAAGTTATATTCTCTAGCAAAATAATTTTATGAAGATTATAGTTGGTCGCATATATTTCTTTTTTTACAGACTTTCCTTAAATAAAACCTACAGAATTACCTAAGGTGATTAAAATATATATAGCAATTAATGATTTTAAACAATAAAGATTTGATAACAATATATACACTTTTTATCATTTTTGTGTATTTCTTTATTATCAAAATAAATTACATAACTTTATTAATCATATAATAAAAATCTAGATTTTTTCGTATATGTTGTATTTTAAATTTTTAAAACGAGTATAAATTACTAAAACTATTAAAAGTTTCGCATTAATTTTTATGATCAAGGTTTAATTTTTTCTATATTAATATAAAATTATTATTAGACCATATGAAGAAAAAAAATATTTTTATATATTTTTATGTTAAATATATATATTTCATATCGTCTAATTAAACTACTAAACTATACATCATAATGTATACTTATATTTTGAGGATGTAGATTTTGAATATTTTTAAAATATATCTAATTACCAAATATGTAAATTTTACCTTCGTGCCCAAGTCTATATGATTGCAGTGATATATATTTAGTCATAAGTACATCCTAAAATTTTGAGGATGTAGATTTTGAATATTTTTAAAATATATCTAATTATCAAATATGTAAATTTAAACGTAGGTGAATATTGTTCTTTAGAATATATCCAAACCAAATTTATATTCTTAAATATATTAATTATTTAAATAATTAATATCTAAAAGAATATACAAAATATATAAGATATTTTTAAATTTTTCAAAATACTGGAAAATGTATTTAAATAGTTATAAATACATGTTTAAAATAGCTAAACGGTACTTAAAATATTTATTGATTTCTTATCCAAATATTTACGTTAAACCAATTTTTGTGTTAAGTTTAATTATATTTGTATACATTATTCAATTTTTATGATATATAAAAATTTTATTTATAAATTTTGAAAAAATTAAAGTACATAAGAATCAACCCGAACCAGACACCTAAATATTCGATCCTACCCAAACCAAACCAGCACGTAAAGATCCGCAAAAATAATCAGATTTTACAATATAAAAATATAAAATTTACATAAATATTTCATCATGCGCAAGACGTAGGTTTTATCCTAGTTAGTTTATTAATTAACTAGCATTCCAATATTTTAATTGCTAATATCATTAAATATTCTTTTCATTTTACACAAATTATTTGGTAAATGCTTTTCTAAATTTATTTCTAATAAATGTTAATTGAAAACTATAGCGCATAATGTTTTACCAATTAAGACCTAAAAACATTTATACACTTTCTTGGACGTGTTCTCCTTCTTTTCTTTTTTTTTTGAAAACAAAACTGATCAATCATAAAAAATCATCTATAAATGCATATAATGATCAAATATTTACAACATTTTCAATAAATATCAACAATTTCACACGCTTTTCTAATTAGTTCCGCAGAATACATCCACAATGAATAGTTTTGTCTACAACATTTGGAAACTTCTTATAATCGTCCTTGCGTTCTCTATTTTGCAAGAAATTGTATCTTCTGAAAATCAAAATTCATAAGTGGTATTAGAAACCCTTAAACCTCAACCAATAAAGTACGATGTTTCTAAAAATGTTAGCTTCCTAGAACTCTGTAATAAAACTTTTTTTGTAAATAATATAAAATTATAAATATACATATTTACAAGAGAGTTTTTTTGCTAAACTATAACGACAAAAGTCAGTAAAATATTATAGTCTTAACCCTATTAATTTAAAAAAAAAAGAAAATACTGTGTGAATGCATATTGAAGTGGGTTCTATGTATTTTGTTCATCCGTTTTATTTTGACATTTATTTGCACTATATAATTTAGAATTTAGTAACACATGTAAAATAGGAAATTTGTGTTTTGTTGGCAAGCGGGACAAGTTTCCAAATGACTCATCTTTAAAACCCCAACGTTTCTCCCTAAAAAAAAAAAAGAGAGAAAAGAAGATCATTCACAAGATCATATACACTGAAAATAGGGAGCAAGAACTAGAAATTGGCAATGGCGTCGAAAGGAATTGCGGATGCGTTCAAGGAACTAGCTGTAATTGTGAATACGCCTGGTTTGGACGTGCCTGTTAAGAACTTCTCTGATGCTTGCTCTCGCTTCTTCGTCGTATTTGAAATCCTCAAAACAGGAATGTTTCCAAGGTTTGCAGAGATAGACTATGTTACGAAGGTATGTCTAATGTCTCCACGCCTTGATTATGAAAAGAATTTAAAACATAGTTATATATAGTTGAAAATTTTGAGATAAATAACACAATGAAATAAGAATTTTGAAAAAAAAAATCTCCTGTTTATATATTCAAGCTGCACATGCTAACATACAACCTACAAAAATTATCTTAACTCTTAGACTCTTACTGAAAATAATTGAATATCTAACCTTATCTTGTGTTACAAAAAATAAAAAAAAATCTAACCTTTTCTTAGGTGAACGATCTTGCCGAGGCGTCGAACTTAACACCGACATTAGAGCTAATGGTTGACAGAGATATAGAAGCGAACTGTGTAAGGAAAGTTGGTAGTCATACAAGAAACCTTTTGCGGATAAAGCGTAGTCTTGAAATGATGAGAGTTATGTGCGAAGTGCTATTAGAAACCGAGTAAGTGTTCTTCAAGACATTTCATAACATATCTAATGATATGCCCTGTCACCTTCATATGCCATTGCAATTTTTTTCTATTGACCAAAATATCAAATAATTTTTATTTTAATATCTGCAAAATCTGCTAGAAGTACATTTATTTTGTAGTTTTCATTCTATTTTTGCCAGAGGGTTAGTTATATATTGTGTTTTGGATAACATCCATTTATTTGGCTTTGATAAAAAAAGTTGGTTTAATAAATACTCCATACATTTCATAAAAAAATGTCACTTAGACATTCTCCCACACATTAAAAATGATTGAAATGAAAAAAAAATTAAAAGCGATAAGAGATAACGCGATGGTTACCCTAACTGAAGGCGACTCACGCAGCGACACTCGGACCTCTAAGGCGAAGGTAGCAGCGGACGAAGATGATGGCAAATCCCTTGAGGGAGTTCGATCTCCCACCGAAAAGCCCTCTCCCTGGTCGAAAGATATGGACAGGGAGCTTCCCCCTCCCTCGGAAGTAGTTGATGGTATGGTGAAATTGACGATCCCGGAGGAGATTCAGGTTGATCCCAATCCTCTCTGGAGATGTTACGCAGTTGGCTATTTCATTGGTGATGCTCCTCATGTGGGAACGATTCATGCTACTGTGAACCGTCTTTGGTCTCCGACGAAGATGGATCCTAGGATTGATGTGCAGTTCCTTGAAAAGAACACCGTTCTGTTCCGGATCGAGAATCCACAGACCCGTGCCCGAGTGATTCATCGGAGGTATTGGCACATAGCGGATGTTCCCTTGGTGGTTAATGAGTGGTCTCCAGAAACGGCGCTCGATCCTCCCGATCTGTCTGCTATGCCCATGTGGATTGATCTCAAAGGGGTGCCTAGTTTGATGTTTTCTTACAAGGCGCTCAAGTGTTTAGGTCGTGCGGCTGGGAAGTTTGTTAAGTTGCATCCGAATACTGAGAAGTGTACCCGTTTGGATGTGGCTCGAATTTTGGTTGAAGTCAACCTCCACAAACCTTTGGTGGAGAAGATCAGTTTTGAAGATAAGGATGGTGTGAATGTGGTGATTGATGTCAGTTATCCCTGGTTGCCCTCAAGATGCAATGTTTGCTCTGCCTGGGGTCATAAAGGGACAGTTTGTGTATCTAAGAAGGTTCAGATCCTACAAAAGGATAACGAACCTGTAGTGAATTCTGAGGGTGAAAAAGAAGTAACAAATGGTGTTGACACGGTTCGTAATGATTGCGATGGCAACCGTAATGTTGTGAGTGATCTTCTTCTGGAGCTGGAAGGTCTGCAACCAGCTCTTGGAACTGGAATTGTTGAGGATGCAGCAGGGAAGAGTCTCGACAGTGAAGGAACTTCTACGCTTAAATCTCCTACCCAGGAGGATTGGGCTATGGTTAGTGGAAAATCTTTCTCTCCACACTCGCCAGGGAAGCAGATAACTGGCAGAGATGTAGAGGGTGGTAAGGAGGACAATGGGTTAGTTTCCCCTTCCTGTTTTGATGTGCTAGCTACAGAGGGTTTTGCTGTGGGTGATGAATGCGAGAAGGATGATGAGGAAGAGGCCGAGGAGGAAGAGGTTGAGGAGGGAGAGGTAGTTGTGGATTCGGGGAAAAATGATCCAAAGAGTAAGGACCCATCTAAGGGCGCGCGGTTTCGTTCAGGTACCACCAGTTTCAAGCTCAGTAAGCAAGTTCCTGCTCGTGCTAAGGATGCTAAAGCTGCTAGGTCCGCAACACATTCCAAAAAAACTTCCTCTCGGAAGTTATGAAGTCTTTTTTCGTATGGAATATGCGAGGTTTCAATATGTCTCGCAAACACAGAGAGGTTCGACGATGGGTTCAAGCAGAGAAGTTTTTATTTGGATGTCTATTGGAGACGAGGGTACAGCAGGAGAATTATGTTGGCTGTATCACTGGAGCACTACCGGGATGGGCCTCAATGGCTAATTATGAGCATCACCCTTTGGGTCGTATCTGGTTCTGTTGGTCTGA
This sequence comes from Hirschfeldia incana, assembly GCA_026261945.1. Lineage (NCBI taxonomy): Eukaryota > Viridiplantae > Streptophyta > Magnoliopsida > Brassicales > Brassicaceae > Hirschfeldia > Hirschfeldia incana. The sequence continues at coordinate 2,880,053 of JABCMI010000033.1, forward strand.
CAAGGTGGTAATCACTAGGCTTCACAGCAGTTCTCAGATTATCACTTGCGCTTTCCAGATTCCAGAAACAAGAGAGCAGTTTATTTGTTCGGCGGTGTATGCATCAAATTGTGAAGTGGAAAGGAGGAGACTATGGGAAGATATGAGGGGAACACATGCTGCGTATGATTATCTTAATCTACCCTGGATAGTTCTGGGAGATTTCAATGTTACTTTATCCTCTCAGGAACACTCTCGAGGTGGCTCCATGAGATCTTCTCAGATGGGCGTGAGATACTTTCAGGATGTTGTGGGAGATTGTAATCTAACGGATATGGCTTTTACCGGCGCTTTATTCACTTGGTGGAATAAGAGGGATGAGGACCCTATTGGGAAGAAGTTGGATAGGGTACTGATCAATGCTTCTTGGCTCCGGGATTTCCCTCAAGCCACTACGCGGTTTGAAGCGGGGGGAATTTCTGATCATGCTCATTGTGTAGTCGAGCTATCTGGCGATTTAAATGAAGCGAGAAAGCCATTTCGATTTTTCAATTACCTCATTGAACATGAAGATTTCCTGCCAGTGGTTAAGAGAGTTTGGGATTCAACTCAGGCTGTCTATCATTCTAGGTCAGCGCTTAGTAAGTTTCATGCAAAATTGAAGTTACTGAAGTATGACCTGAGAATGTTAAATAAAACACATTACGGAGATCTGCCAGGTAAAACCAAGCAGGCGTTTGAGGAGATGTGTTTATACCAAAATCAGGTTTTGTCGGATCCTTGTCAGGATACGTTTGCTGCTGCAGCAGAGGCTGCTGAACGATGGAACAAATTGGCTGTGATCGAGGAGAAATTTTACCGTCAGAAATCTTGTATTAAGTGGTTAGGTGCTGGTGATCACAATACTGTATTTTTTCATAGGGCTGTGCAGACACGATCAGCTAGAAATAATATCAAAAGACTGGTTCGGGATGATGGAACTGTTCTCACGAAGCTTGCATATATTAAAAAAGAAGCGGTACTCCATTTCCAGAAATTTCTTCAAGTCCAGGATCAAGGGGAGGAAGGAGACTCTTATCCACTGGTTCAGGATTTGTTAACATATCGCTGCCCCGCAAACATTGCTGCTGGTCTTGTTGCGCCTGTCACGCCTGAGGAAATTGTTTATGCGTTGCGTGCACTGCCTAATGATAAAGTCTCGGGGCCTGATGGATACACCAAGGAGTTTTTTGTGGCTGCTTGGTCGGTGATTGGAGAAGAATTCATCATTGCGGTTCAGTCTTTTTTCTTATTTGGGTTTATGCCTACCGGGATCAATGCCACAATCCTCTCTCTTATCCCAAAGACGGAGGAAGCGCAGACTATGAAGGGCTACCGTCCAATTGCTTGTTGTAATCTGCTATACAAAGTTATATCCAAGGTCTTGGCACGCCGTCTCAAAACGATCTTGCCTGATGCAATAGAACCTAACCAAAGTGCTTTTGTCAAAGAAAGATTACTCTTGGAAAACGTTCTACTTGCTTCAGAACTAGTGAATGGGTATCACAAGACAACAACTTCTAACAGAGCTGCTATCAAGTTTGACATCTCAAAGGCATTTGATACGGTCAAATGGTCGTTTATCACGGGAGTCTTGAAGGCTATGGGGCTTCCTGCTCAGTTTATATTGTGGATCAAGGTGTGTATCTCCACTGCAGCTTTTTCAGTAGCTGTGAATGGAAGTTTGGAAGGTTTCTTCACAAGTGCTAGGGAAATCCGCCAGGGTTGTTCTTTATCGCCTTACTTATATGTTATTTTGAATAACGTTTTGTCCAAGATGCTGAACAAAGCCGCTGAAGCTAGGCAATTTGGTTATCATCCTCAATGTCGGGAAGTGAAGCTTGCCCACCTCAGTTTTGCAGATGACATATTAGTGTTCTCTGATGGCTCTATTCAATCGCTGCAGGGTATCTTGGATGTTATGGATCGGTTTGCAAATATTTATGGCTTATACATCAACGTGGCAAAGTCCTCTATCTTTGCTTCAGGACGGACTATATCTCCTTTGGTTTCAGAAGCTGCAGGCGTTGGGATCAAGGTAGGGGTCTTACCGGTTCGCTACCTTGGTATGCCTCTAACCACCAAAGCCTTATCGAAAAAAGATTATGAGCCTTTGATCGACAAAGTAAAAGGCAGAATGCTATCTTGGAGGAATAAGTGTTTGTCCTATGCTGGTAGACTTCAGCTGATCAAATCAGTCATCTTCAGCATAGTTAATTTTTGGAGTCAAGCTTTTATTCTCCCTAAGGCATGTCTAGATGAGATAGAGAGTTTATGCAGTGCTTTCTTATGGTCTGGAAATCCAAATCAAACGCATAAGGCTAAGGTAGCTTGGGAGGATCTTTGCTGTCCTAAAACTGAGGGAGGGCTTAGCATTCGGAAACTGCGGGACTCTTCTAAGGTTTTTGCAATGAGTTTGATTTGGAGGATCTTCTCGAAAACAAGCTCCCTGTGGGTATCTTGGATTCAGGAATATCTACTGCGGCAAAGCTCTTTTTGGGATATTAAGGAGGATGGCAAAGGTTCTTGGATGTGGAGAAAGCTCTTGAAATTGAGGCCACAAGTTTATCAGTTCCTGCGGTATGAGGTAAAGGATGGTAAAACTTTTTTCTTCTGGTTTGATGATGTGTTGCGTATGGGGAAGCTTATAGACATCACAGGTAATTTTGGAACCTGTCATCTTGGTGTTGCGCGTACCGCTAGGGTGTGTGATGCTACTGCTCATTCTCGCTGGAGGGTGAGAGGCCACCGGAGTCGCCACTATCATGAGCTTCATGCTCGTATACAGGGCGAACAGGTACCTGAGGCCATTCGTGGGGGGGGGGGGGGGATGTTGTTATGTGGAAGCATTCTGACGATAATTTCAAGCCCTGGTTTTCTTCATCACGGACGTGGGATCAAATCAGAGAGAGGAAGGCTACTGTGTTCAGGAGTGGTAGTGTTTGGTTCACCCAAGGGGTCCCGCGGTTTTCTTTTATTGTGTAGTTTAGCTGTGAAGAACCGGCTCTCAACTGGCGATAGAATGCGAGCTTGGGGATTGCATCAGGACTGTGTCTTGTGTGGCGAGAAAGATGAAACGCGTGATCACATCTTTTTTGCTTGCCCATTCTCGTTCACAGTGTGGGACAAGCTAGTTAGTAGACTAGTGAAGAGCAATACCAATCCAGACTGGTCGATAACACTGCAGTTTGTGAGTAGGAATAACCTTCAGGTTTTGGACAAGATTTTACTGAAGATGGCTTTCCAAACATGCATCTACCATGTGTGGAAGGAGCGTAATGAGAGACGCCATCATCGTGGTTTCCGTACAACTGATCAAGTGATCTGCATCATTGACAAGGCTGTGCGCAATCGTATCACTTCTCTCAAGTATAAGGCAGATCACAAGTACATAGGACTTATGCAGAGATGGTTTGAGGTTACAGCCTAAAGAAGAGATATCTATTTTACTTGTAAATTTTTTACTCTAGCTTCGTTTAGTCTTGTATAGGCTTATTTTTTTTTACTAAGATCAATAAATTTTACATTTCATCAAAAAAAAATGATTGAAATACATTTATGTTCTCATTAATTTCATATGTTTAACAAGTAGTATTTTAGATAAATAAATTTATTTATAATATCAATATATTTTAAAATTAATATTGAGTTAAAAGTAAGTATAAATTACATCAAAATTGTAAAATGACATTTTTGTTTAACAAAAAAATGATAAATTGACACTTTTTAAGAACCAGATGGAATAGATTTGAAGCAACAATAAATAAAATTGGTTAGTAGCTATATAAAAGAAACATTCATGTCCGATTTTGGAAATTTAATTGGATGTTATTTATAAATTAAATTTAAAGGAGAGAAATGTAGGGAGTTTTATAAAAAAGTTACCCCAGGAACCTTATAAATTAACACATAATAATTGTTTTCTAAGAATGCCATGCTAGCTTATCTGAGTACAGATTTCTTGTTATCATTGTCTTTTATCTTTCAAGATCACAAGATTTGATGTGTTTAAAATTGATTCGTAGATCTGATCACTCCCTAAGGGATGCAACATTCACGGCTTACAATCAAGTGTTTGCTCCGCACCATGGCTGGGCTATTCAGCAGGCTGTTGCTACAAGAATAGGGTCTCTTCTTCCAAAGACGCTACTATCTGGAATGTTCAATGAAACTGGTAAGTAATGATCTTTTTTATCGTTTATATATTTTGGTAACTGGAATAAATATATGAACTGAACCCAAACTTATCCATGAGAGCTATAAAAGCAAGATAATCTGGTCGTTTAATGCATCTCTGATGGCTAAGAAATATCACAATGATGGTGGTAGATGCCTAGATGGTGGACTCGCTCTCTAGCCTTCGTTATATTTTGACGGCTCTCACTGATTGCACATTCTTTTTCTTTTTTGATAGATCTGACTATACATTTTTTCATATCCTTCTGAATATTTTCAGAGGAAACGTTTAAGATCCATGCTCAAAGCTATGTTACTGCATCAGCATCAGTAACCAATTATCTGGACAACCTCTTCCTCTCCAAGAACCTTGGTATTGATTGGTGAAGATTCTGTAAACTTACATGGCCTAGGCCAATTTTATATACCATGGTATCCCTTCGTGATCACTTCTTTCTACTCTATATCTGTCAATCTATGTAATAAGTTACTTTTACTAATAACATTACAATCCAAAAGCTGAACTATTACAAGAACCGCTTTGGTCTGGTTTTAAATTATTAAAAGTGTACGGGGTCTTTTGCTTGTTAATTTTCCTAAGTTGAAACTAAATAATTTTCAATTATATAATAGTGACACTGACGCCATGTGGGTTTTACTCAAACGTCCAACTTCTAATCCTCCACCGTAAAACGATTTCAGTTTTTCACTGTCACCGAACGGCTTATGTTGCAAGGATGCGTTATATTTTTTTCATGAACACTGTCCATTAGAATGAACTCCACGACGTGGAATGCTTAGAGATTGTTGTATATGGTTAAGAAAAAAAATCAAGTCTAGTTTAAAAATTGCTAAACGACTGAACTGAACATAAAAAGAAAAAGAATTCACAAATGAACATAAATTATTTCTTACACAAATGGCTTAAATTTGGTATTTATATGTTTTGGATCATTCAAGGTTTTGTGACCGTATATATAATTGAATTGAAAAATTGTAATTTATGTATTTAATATTATAGTAAGTATGCTAAATATTAAATTTTAAAATGTTTAGATCCTATAATATATCTTAGTTCTTTTCAAGAAATATATTATATTAAAAGAGAAGTCATGACTTCTCATTCATGTGTGATTTTTTATAAAATGGACTATCTGCTAGGATTGGTCACATTATATTTTAATCATCATTAATTTTCATATTAGATAAAATACATTATATTATTCAATCATTAATAACTTTAATATTATATAAAAGATAATAACTTCCCACTATTTTAGGGATTTCATAATAAAAGTAAAAATATATTATATCAAACTTATATTTAAAGTATATATATATTAAAATTTCGAAAAAATATGTTTAAAAAGATTTTTACAGAAATTAATTTTCAGTAATTATATGTAAATATTTTAATTAATTTCATGATTAGTTTTGAATATACTATACACTAATATATTCACTTATCGTTTACAAAATGAAAGATAAATATTCTATATTTTATATCAATTCTATAATCAAAATAAATCATATTAAAAATTATGTTGGCCTAAATATTTTAACAATATATTAATTTTCAAAACATGTAAGTAAATATTTCACTAATTTCTTAATTAGCAATGAAATATTGTTATGCAATCATATATACAGTTAATATTTATTAAATTTTAAATAAAAATTCTATCATTCACTTATCTATTTTATAATCATAACTATACATGTTAAAATAAAATTATTATATTGAACTACATATGAAAAATTTATATTAAATTGATAGATTATAAATTTTATTTTTATACATATAAAATATTTATTTTAAAAATATAATATGATAAAAGACTACAATACATGTATAAAAATATATATCTTAGATTTTTTATATACAAAAATGTATTATGTAAATTTTTACCCGTCCTTTAAAATTGGATTTCAACCAATTTTAAGGGACGGGTAAAAATTTAACATAACATATACTATACACTAATATATTCACTTATCGTTTACAAAATGAAAGATAAATATTCTATATTTTATATCAATTATATAATCAAAATAAATCATATTAAAAATTATTTTGTTGGCCTAAATATTTTAACAATATATTAATTTTCAAAACATGTATGTAAATCTTTCACTAATTTCTTAATTAGCAATGAAATATTGTTATGCAATCATATATACAGTTAATATTTATTAAATTTTAAATAAAAATTCTATCATTCACTTATCTATTTTATAATCATAACTATACATGTTAAAATAAAATTATTATATTGAACTACATATGAAAAAGTTATATTAAATTGATAGATTATAAATTTTATTTTTATACATATAAATATTAATTTTAAAAATATAATATGATAAAAGACTACAATACATGTATAAAAAATATATCTTAGAATTTTTATATACAAAAATGTATATGTAAATGAAGAAATGTAAAAATATTACTAAAATGAAATCCAATTTTAAAGGACGGGTAAAAATTTAACATAAACTAAATATAAAATAATTATCAATATGTTTTTTCACGGCATATTAATTTGTTTAATAACTTAATACAAATACTATAATATAAATATATAATAAGAAGAATTGTCATCAGTGCATGCGATGGTTTTAAATATTTTACACATATGAAATATAAATTATTATATTTGAAATTTTTAAAGAAACATTTAATATTAGATTAAAATTAAATAATGATCTAAAATAAATATATATACATATAAAATTAAATGTCTAATTAAAGTAAAAATAATATCCACACGGTTGTGCGGTTCGAGATCTAGTTCACATATTAAAATAGTGAATAATTTCTTATAGATTTACCGGACTTGTGCCGGCCAGATCGTGGTGCGCTTGCTCGCATGTGAAAAACAAACATTTACTCCCCCAATCCCGAATAGGTCAACGTGTGAATAAGAAAATTCGGTGGTTGGTTGGGACCAGGATGAATGTATATGCGTTTCCACGTCTGTGTAATTATCTATACCGAAGTCGACAAGTTGTTTTCAAAGCCTGGTTAAAATATCTTCGATGTACCCCTATATTTGATTTGCCTCAGCATTTAGAGGCAAAAATATCAAAATACATTGGAAATGGTTATGATATTTTTCACAACATTGATCAATTTGTGTTTACCATCAATGAAATACAATTGCATTTACAACAGTTTCATCTTTCTGAAGTTGCTTAAGAAAAGACATGATAAAGTCAGATTTTCTTGTCTAGCAATCTCTTGCACAAAGGCTGTGAAAGATACAAGAAAATATCCATATATCTACGAGCAACCAACATCTAGTTTCATATATTAACAAAAGTTCAGGTCATCATAATATAACCTTTGTTCTGATCAAAAATTACAACCAAGAGGTTTCTATTAGAGAAACTACAAGATCTCTCCCTCCTCAAGATCGTCGATTCTCATAGCATCGGAAACTTCTGGGTCGTCCTCATCCGAATCATCATCATTTATTAAAAACAGGCCCAACTCAGGTAACCAAGTTCTTCTCGGGTCACAGGTACCACAGAGATTAATCATGATCTCGTTAAACTTCGAAGCGTTATTCTCTTCTAAGTCAACTTCTTTGACCATCTGTCAACATTTATGGAAATCAGAGTCTTGGTTTCTTCCATCTGCTAAAATGATTTTAAAGAAACTGCTAAAAAGGGTTTCTAGAATTCTGAAAAGTACCTTTTCTAGCTCAAGCCGTTGTCTCTCACGTTTCTCTTTCAACTCGGCTTGTGCTCTCATTCTTGCAGCAAGTTTAGCGGCTGCTATCTCTGCTTCAATTCTAGCTCTCTCTTCAAATTTCAAAACGTCAACAAGTGAGAACACCGAAAAGTTTAAGCGTTTTCTTACTTTCATCGGAACATGTAATAATATAGTGTACCTTCACGTTGAGTTTTCTCCATCTGTTCCTTTTCTATCTGTATTCTAATTAGATCAGATTTGTTACTCTGTGAACAGCCAACAACACAGCAACTTTTAGTAAAACAAAAGCTGTCAAAAGTCTCCTCTTTGTACTTAGAATCAAGAAAGTAATGATGATACCTTGTCAAGGACTTTTCTGTGTTTAGCTTTCAGGATGGTCTCTGCAAACTGACACTTGAGTATTGCAGCACGAACAGCCTTCTCAGGTGGCAACGAAGGCATAGGAGGTAATGGCTTTTTCAACTCTGTAGAATCAGAGAGAGATCCTAAAAAACATACTATAGGAATCCGATAGACCATAAGAGAGGGAATGATAACTTGCCATTATCCAAAGGTGTATCAACCTGAGAACTGACACAATCACTCTTCGAGCTTATAGACCCTAAAAAGTAACAAAACAAATATAATGTTACAAAGTAGCAGAAATAGAATCAAGACGCGGCTTTTAAATGAAACAAGAGAAGAGGAAGAAAAAAGAGAGTTCATGATTCCTCACCATTGGAATTTGGATCTGACTCGCTCGCTTGTGAGACTGAATTGTCCTTTACCAGACAATCCTGTTTACACAAGAGCATTGAGATTAAAACTCATATTGCCAATGATAAGAAAGAACTAGAGGAATATTTAACTCATCATAATCAAGCAATAATCTGCTTATACCGTCAATGTAGAAACTTCACTTCCAGATGAGTTACAGGACTTGAGGCATATGCAAGTTATCCTACCACATGAACTACATTTGCAGGCTGAAGTTGGAGTCGAACCTGCATAATATGCATACAGTTATATACACTGCTGAGAATCCACTTAGCAGAAAAGTAAAATTTCCCGACGTAGTACCTTTGCTTGGGTTCTCCACTCTCGAACCAAGGCACTTCTCAAATTTCTTAATCCTCAACTGAAAATACCAAACATATTTCAATCGTATCAGTAAGAAAAAGTTAACCACTATCACAGTAAAAAAGTCTAGCATTCTGTTCATGTTACCATACCTTTGTTGCTAAAGCTGCCGGTGTGACAACAGGAGTATCCTTTCTGCTCAGCTTTGCCACTGGCTTTAACAAAAGAGATGCCTTTCTGGACTTCTCTGGCAATGGTTTTGGCAATCCCACAGAGAACCTCCCAGAGGATTCTGATGTTTCAGGGCTGCTCTGTTTAACCCAACCCACTTCAGCCGATTGCCTTCTAGAACCTTCACCGTGTAAATCCGAAACCTTCTTCTTCTTAAGCGATTCCCACCTAGCCTCAAAAATCTCCAGAAGCTCCTTCGCCACATCGTGAACGAAATTCTCCGGAGGATTATACCTCAACGCATTATCAAAAGTCAACCTCACATCCGCCGCAAACTCATCCGCAAAGCTGTACACATTCTTCAAAAGCTTGGAACTGACAGTGCCCAGATCCATGGGCTTCGATATCACAGAGAAGTAATCAGGAATGTTGAGCTTAACGGGATCCACAGGCTCCCCAAACAGCCACCCAAACTCGTGCCCCGTCAACGATTTCACGAGGTTAAGACACTGACTAGACAAAACACGGTTCAGCTTCTGCTTCTTGTTAGCTTGAACCTCCTCTAGCTCCTCGTCAGGTCCACGCTTCCTCGACTGATTCAGGGGTTTAATTACATCTTCTTCTTCATCTTCACCGATAGGTTTCTCAGTAATCTTAGCGTTAGTGCAGCTGCTAAACGTTTGGAAAGCTTTGACAGAGCCTTCAGGTCCGAACTTTATCCTCAGTTTGGTTATTCCCACCATTCTGTCTTATTCAGAATCACCTGAACACATAAAAGCAAACCAACTTCAGAATCGAAACCTCTGAAATTAGGGTTTCAATGTGCGGCTGCACAAACTTGAAATTAGGGGTTTTACGTCAAAACAATCAAATTCGATTCAACAATTAGATACCTCCAAGCAAACTCCAACTAAATTTATACAAACAAAGGAACGATGATAATTAGGGTTAATATGTGGCGGCTGCACAAAACTCGAAAACTAGGGTTTATATGTCAAGACGATCAAATCGATTCAACAATTAGATACACAATCAAACGACGACTAAATCCTCACTAATCTAGGTTAATTTTCCACGAAAAAAAAAAACGGAATCGTTGGGGTTTAACGAGATACGATACCATTGAGATGGTACCATGACGCTTTGAAACGAAACTAAGTGATGAATCCGAGAAGAATGATGATTAGAGAGAGATAGAATCGAAGAAGCCTTTACCTGGGGAATGAATTGATCGAACGAGAGAGCGATTATGGGTGCTGCACTCCGCGTTAAGCAGAGTGACGAAGAACTATAAAAAACGGCGAAATAATTTTCTCTTTTCTTTCCAAGTGAGGCTTTTATAGGCTGGGTTAAAAAAAAAACCCTTAATTAATCTTCTATTACTAAACATAGGAAACACTTAGGCCATGTTTGTTAACCCTTAATTAATCATCTTCTACTACACAAATCCTTTAAACCACTTCAAAATAACACAAAATCACTTTCTTATTAATCAAGGAGCATTTTTAAAAAGTAACCTTTAGATTGTAAGTTATTTACATGAGTGTCATACTGACGTGGCAGCTCCACATTCACTCTCAGTCCATATATAGAATCAACCTTGATTTATTAGAAAAATTACAAAAAATACCATTATAGTTCCACATTAATAATCGTATATATATCATACACTTATACATCACACCATAATATCTTTGTAAAATTAAACGTTCGAATGCATATTGAATGTAGTTGCCATATATATATATATATATATATATATCCACAATAGTTATTGTCGTTCCTAATTTTCCATATACATCGTTTACTTGTGCAACACTCTGATACACAAATCATCATTGTTTGAAAATATTGTTATGCATTGTTGGAAAAACAATTACCCCACATCATTGTAAAATAATAAAGCTGCAGCATATTTTTTATAGAGCTGCAATATATCTTTTTATAAAAAGAGATTCGTCTATCAATATCTATCATTGTAAAATATAATCTATAGAGCTGCAACATATTTTTTAAAAAATTATATTTTTAACAGTAAATACCTATTACCTCTATCTTTGCTCAGTTTATTCTTTTTTTATATAAACATATAGAAATGAGTAATTCTTTTCATACAATTACGGTGGTAATGAAAATATGTATATGGACAATAGATAGACTATGTGGTAATTTAATACATTTGTTCTTGCTAAAAAAAATATAAAATAGAATCTAAAAATATAATTAAAAACTAAAAAAAATATATATTTATTGGTGCAACCAGTGGTTCAACCGATATCGAGTTTTGGGTTTTAGTGAGTTTTTCCAAATTTTTGCGGGTTTCAAAAAATCCAAACCAGATTTATATTGGATCACAGGACTTACTGGTTTATCGGCAAATTCGGGTCGGGTTTTAAAACACTGCACAGTACTGAAATCATTGCAAAATATTTGAAAAAAAGCCAGCAGCTTTGGTTATCCAGAAATCTTGAAGTTTCGTTTTAGATAATCTTTGTTTTTGTTTATTTTTGTAGGTTTTTGCAATGTTTATTTTTTATTTCTAAATTGTACATATAAGCCCATCAATAATTATTAGAAGACTGAAAATTGTTATCATTAGAAGATTAAACAACAAATAAGTCCAAATATTTTTTCCTTAAATTTTTTAATATTTTTAAGTAATTGTCAAATCATGTGAATATTCTACCACATTGTCATTATTTTGAAATTATATGGGTAATATTTTCATATAGTTTAATTAATTTAAAGTTCTCAAAATGAATATGTATATTCGTATGTTTTACATTAAATAGTAATAATATTTAAAAACTCGGACAAAAAACATAATTTTATTAATAGTAACCCAGTGATCCGGTAAATAGTAATAATATTTAAAAATTACAAACTAATGTGTAATCCAATTTATACATTTACAAGAAAATCTACAGTAAACAAATTATGTTTATCATCAGCACCACAAACTTACACACACATGAATTTTAAGCACCAAAAATATACATTATAATATATTGTATATTAGCATCAAAAACATAAAATATAATATTACGCTACTAACTATATGTAATGTGATTTTTAAATTAATTATATAATATTAATCTCATCATGCGCATGGCGCAGGTCTTATCCTAGTTATTATTATTATTTCTTATTTAAATTAACTTTCAAGATAAATTTTCCTTCTTTTTAAAAAAATTCCTTGTCTTGTCGTATATACATTGTGAAAAATATGCTTTTAGGTTCTGTATTTTAATACAAAAAATAACTAATCACTATTGTATCATACAAAATATTATATTGGTAATTTTTCTAAAAAAATTATAAACATTAAAAATTAAATATTATAAAATAGAAAATATTAGACGTACATTATATTTTAAAAAGAACTTTTTACCTTTATCAAGATACTAGATATGGATTCGTTCGTTGCACGGGTTTTGTTTGATGTTTTAATTAATTTCACGAATACAAAAGAAAATAAAAATCATTTTCACATTAATTTTTGAATTTTTCATTATATATTGGTGACTTATTTTAATAATGATAATATGGTTTCTTCCATAAATTTTGATTAGCATTTTCTTTTCAATGATCACAGTATTTTAAATAGTATATTAGTTTTTTTAACAAATACTTCACTTTAAATCATTTTTTAAAATAATATAGTTGTAGTTAATTAAAACATATAAGACTGTGAACTCTCTATATTATTTATTGTTTAAGACAAATTAAAAATAGAACAATCCAAAATATTAATGTTACACAAAACCAATCAATATGTATTATTGATAGACAGCTAAATATCAATATATTGTTAGGTAAAACACCAAATTTGATAACTTTAGCATCCATAGAGTGATTTTAACCTCTTTTCTATAAATTATTGAAAACTTCCTGATATATAATATTTTGTAGAAAACCATTGTCATTATGTTTTAAAAATCTAAATCTTTGTAGTTACAGTGATTTTTGATAGTGCGGCGTATAATTGTAAACCTGGACTTGGCAAATGTAGATAATTTTTTTAAAAATTTTGACCTTTATTCTTGTTGACAATTATTAGATAGCAAACTCATATAGGGAATATAATCTTTTCAGTTTTAAATGCCATCTTGCATGATGTTGGTTTAGAAATAAAAAAAAATCATTTTTCAACATAACTTTCGATTAGGATTTCTACTTCAATAATCATGTTGTCTAGGTGTTCTCTTTGATTTAAATTCTTTAGTAGCAAGACCTGAAATAGCATAACCAATTTTCTTAGTAGCATGGAGATATCCATTTTTTCCACGTAACTTTCGGTTAGGATTTATGTTTCAATAATTAGTAATGTTGTTCCATTGCAAAGTTTTTTTCTTTGATTTAAATTTCTTAGTAGCATGACTTACAATAGCATAAGCAATTTCATATGTCGATAAGAACAAACACACATAAACATACATAAGTATAGTAGTCACATTAACTTTCTTCATTAACTTGCATACACAATCATACCATCTATATGTACAAACATCAAAGTATAACTGTGGAAATAACTAAAGTACGGCAGCATGACAATTATATATTTTTAAAAAAAAAATTAGTCAACATCAGTTTAAAGTGAAAATCGCGATATATATAGTTATTTCTTCAAAATGTGACACCCTAAAGAAAAGAATACACAAAGATGTGAAAGAACATGCAAAAATACTCACCTAATATTATCTAGTATCACTTTTATGTTTGATATCAAAAAAAGAGAAGTGATGAAATATGAGAGAGATTAATCATATATATAGATGTGAATAGTTGTAATTTCTTTTGGTTTATGATTTTAAAAAGGAAATTGACTATTCAAATAAGAAAGTTGATAATTTATAAAAAAAATTTGAAATAATTATACTACAAATATTTTTTATTAGGATTTGAAGAAATGGAAATTACTATTAAACATTTTTTTTACAATTTTCTTCGGTTCAAGATTATAGAGAATGACAATTACTATCAGATATTTTTTACAATTATTTTTTATTTAGAAATTAAGAAAAGGAAAATTAGTATTTAATAAATTATTTGGCATTTTTTTTTGTTTTTATTTTTTTTTTAAAAGTGAAAAAATATTATTAAATAATATTAAAATTACATTAAAATACTCCTATCTTATCAAATACGGATATTTCCTTATAAAAATTGTATGTTAATATTTTCTTTTGAAAAGAATATGGTGATAAACATGATATTATAAATTATTTAATTAACAAAAACAATTTTTTTCCTTATTTTTTTGTCAGCTATTTTCCTTATGTATTTTTTGTTTATAATGAACATGATATTATAACTTATTTAATTAAAAAGGTGTCAATATAAATAATATTACCAAAACAATTATTATAATAATAAAAAATAATTATTCCGTAGTAATTATCGTTTTTATAATATGACCAAAAAATATTTGTAAAAATTAAAATAAATGATTCCATAGTAATTTTCTTCATGGGACATCCTAAAAATTAAGAATATACGAAGATGTGAAAGAAGATGTAGAAATCTTCACATAATATTTTCTAGTGTCTCTTATTATGTTTGATATCAAAATATGAGAAGTAATGAATTATGAGAGAGCTTAATCATATATATATATATATATATATATATATATATATATGTTAATAGTTTTATTTTTTTGGTTTATGATTTTTAAAAAGGAATTGCTATTTAAATAAGAAAGTTGATTAACTATAAAAAAACTAAAATTAAAACTAAAATTACTATGACTTTTTTGAGAAATTGTTTTATTTGAATTAAAATTATTAAAGATCGTTTTATTATTAAAAATCGTTTATTTAATAAGTTTTCTTTTTTTTCGTTTTGACATTTTTATTTTAAAAAATCATTTTATTTTAATAATAACTTTAAAAAGATTTATAATAAGATAAAATTCTTTTGTTTTCTTTTAACTTTTTTATATAGGTTAATAAAGGAAAACTGATTTATAATAAGATAAAATTCTTTTTTCTTGTTTGAACTTTTTAATTTGGATTTTAATAAAGGAAAATTAACACTTTTTTAATTAGTATTTTAATAAAGGAAAATTAGCATTATGAGAGACTTTTTTTTACACATGTTGATGTTAGGAGTTTTCGGGCTCCTAAGTCAAATGATAGTATAGTGGTAAGTAAGTTGTCGAACCAGTTCTGAGGGACTCAAAGCAATGAGAATGAAAGTATTTGCCTAATCTAAGTGCAGCCAATGATTTGATTGTTTTAAAACTATAACTAGAATGCAAATAACAAAAATGATACTTGTAGACTATTGGAAAGAAGAACTCATGAGTATAGGGAATGTGACCTTGGGTGATCAGGTTTCGAAACTAAGGATGGCAAATGATCAATCAAACTATCAATCTTAAACCTAGACACAATTCTAAGCAAGCTCTATGTCTAGATGAATGCTCATTTGCTAACACATCTCAAACATCAAATGTCTTTCGTTGAATAACATGCAAGCAATCATTACTAACGGGTCTAATAGTTATCTTAGCATCTTTAACAACAAATGTCTTTGGCAAAGTACACTAAAAGCCTAGGAGAGTTGACTCAAGCATTTCATCAAACACCTGTCGGGTGAGAAATGCCTAGAGATCACCCTTGAGTGGCCTACTCAAAAGATGCATTAAAAACACTCTACTATGCAAGGATCAAGTATGATCTACACTTAAAACATCCTAGAACTAGCCTAATCACCCTTAATCTCCCTAACCCATGAATTCAAAAGGTGATTACTCATTAATCTCCATGATTCCTCTTAAACCCATGATGGATTTTAGATTAATCATGTAGAGAAATAGATAGAATAATCAACAAGAACACAAGAACAGAAGATCAATGATTCAAAGAGTTTTTTTTGTGTCTTTCTCAATATCCAAAGATAAAAGATAATCTGCCAATGGTGGCTACAAAGAGTACTTAAACTTAGGTTTTTTCAAGTCTAAAACGTAGAGGGGTAAAATAGTAAATAAACTCAAAAACATCACGCAGCAGCCTGGGGACGTGCCACAAGGCCGCTGGGGACATGAGGCCGCTGGGACACTTTGCCGTGGAGAGCTTCTTGTTGTGGCGCGGTTCCGTAGACCGCGGGATCAGGCCGAGTGAGCTCTCGCTGAAACGTGTCCAAGGCTGCTGGGGACAGGAAGGCCGCTGGGACACTTGGGCGTAGGGGAGACTTCGTCGCGGAGCAGCTTCGCAGGCCGCGCGCCAAGGCCGAGTGAGCTTCCGCAATTTTGGACACAGGCCGCTGGGGTCGTCTGGCCGCTGGGGTCGTCTGGCCGCTGCAACACTTAGTTGTGGGGAGCTTTCTCGAACATAAATCATCATTTTGCTCCAAAATCATCTCTAATGATTCAAAATCACCAACTAGCATCTCCAATACCTGATAAGGACAAATGCAATGCAAATGCATCCTATATGCCTTCTATATGAATTTTAAAGATCAATAAGAAGCTAAAACAAAGACTAAAATCATGCAAATACACAAGATATCAACTCCCCCACACTAGTCCTTTACTTGTCCACAAGTAAACTTTCAAGAACTTTGGGAAGAGAAGTTTGAAGATGGTAACTCATAACCAAAAGAAGCTCTTCTTAGTTCTCAACTTGATAACCTTGCATAATCATACCAAATAGCAAGAGCAAAGATTTTTTTTTTCATTCTCTAACTTCTCTAGGCCTATCACAGCTCCTTTGATCTCTATACTCGTAAATCATGCATCCACAAACCACAAATCCACATCTCTCTAACATTCATGAAGCTAACTCAATAGAAATCTCACAAATGGTCAAATGGACCAAGTCATTTGGTTTGGTAAGACAAAGGCTTTAATGCAAGTGAAATAAGAGGTTCAAAGTGATCTTTTAAGGTGGTTTACTCTCAAAACAAAGTAGCTTTGACATTACACATAATATATCTAAGAAAGGGATCAACTCATGCATACAATGCTCAATCTCAATTGTTCTACCCTTTCCCAAACATACAAGATATTCAATTATTTCTCAATGTCAAACCCAACTCACATCTCTCACCAAAAGATCCCAAAAACATTTTTCACATCAAACTCTTTCTTTTTGAAATCAATAAAGGATTTTTCACAACTTTTAAACAAATCTTAGCTCCTAACAACTTTGATAGCCCCCTTTTTCTTTCTTTTCTCTCTTTTTTTTTTTTTTTTCGATTTATTGGGGGCCAAGACTTTTCACAACAAGAGCTAAATATTTCTCTACTTATCCCATAAAGACCAGTCATTTAAGCACAAAGAGTTAGACCTTTCATATTCCCAAATCACAATCACAACACTCACCCCCTTCCTATAGCTAGACAATAGAGTGACTAATCTAGCAAGAATGGAGACTAAGCATTGTCGTTCCCAATACTCTCAACATTATGCACATGTGAAGCTTTCCAAAAAGGCCTCACTCAACAAATAATGATGGTTTAAAAAGGAGGTATGGGTTTAGGGAGTGGAGTACCACTTGAGTCTGTCAAAAAGATTGGTAAAGCAGATGGGACAACTCAAGTGTGTATATCCATGACTTAGTACACAAAGGACCATAAGCAAGAGACATTAGGTTTAGTTAAAACAAGAGCTTGCTTCAAAGAGAGAGTATCAACAATCAAATGAGTTTCGAGAGGAGCATTCAAGGCACGAAGTTTACAAGCTTTCCAAAGAATGTTCAAGCTACTTGTCATGATTACAAAGGTCATCAAATTCAGTACTTAGCATGAGCTCTTTACCAGGTTGAAATCCCCTAATGCATGAATGCAACCTATATGCTTCTAGACTCAATCCTAAAGATGCAAATGATGCAACTAAATGATTCTTTTTTGTGTTTTTTTTTTTTCAATTTTTTTTTTCTATGCAAATAAGAATGTAAAATGCAATGAATGAGACTCAAAATCATCAAAATAAACATGATCAAATGCTTGGCACCTCCCCCACACTTAAATCACACAGTCTCTGTGTGAGTGAGGTACCCAATGAAATTCTAAAATGTAAAGAAAAATTGGGAGAAGGGAAGTTTCCAGTTACCTGAGTGCGGGAGATGGCTTCACAGCGACCAGGTAGACCCGCTCCAGGTGGTCGCTGCCGAAGAAGACGAGCGACTGGGACGAGCCGCTGTGCTTCAGCCGCTGTGGGTTTTGGCGTCACAGCGACCTCCATGACCCGCTGTGGGAGGTCGCTCTAGAAGGTAACGAGCGATGGGGAGGGGTCGCTGCGCCCAGGCCGCTCCGTGCTGATGGAGTCACAACGATCAGGCATGGCCGCTGTGACAGGTCGCTGTGGCTCTGCTCATCCTTGGTTCACTCCTTTTGCCTCTTTTGACCTGCACACAACTTCATTTTCCCATGTTTTTCTATGCAGTAAGATGAAAATGTAAAAACTAATGCAATATATACAAGGATATTCATGGGACTTCCTCCCAAGTGAGCTTGTTTTAAGTCTCTAGCTTGACTTTGCCTCCTTTGGATCAGGCTGGTGTAGGTGCAGAAAGTGGAGTTGACACCCCATCTTCCTCAGGTGGTAGCTCATCAAAGTGATCATCAGGAGGAGGGCTCATTTCTTCAATGATGAAGGCTTGTCCAAACACAGTGGGGTTCCTCATTTTCTCCTTGATGTCAAAGTGGAGGATGTTCTCCTTGCCCAAATGGAGATCAATCTTGCCTTCCTTCACATTCACAATGGCTCCTGCAGTGGCTAAGAATGGCCTTCCAAGAATCAATGGGTCTTGAGCCTCCTCTCCCATCTCAAGCACCACAAAGTCTGTAGGTATCTCATACCTTCCAATCTTCACAGGGAGGTTCTCTAGGATGCCCACAGGATACTTCACTGAACGATCAGCCAACACCAGGGAGAGTCTACACTTCTTGTACTGAGTGAATCCAAGCTTCTTTGCCACAGACAAAGGCATCAAGCTGACACTAGCTCCCAAATCGCAGAGACATTTCTCAAACACCATAGGTCCAAGAGCACAAGGTAGTGTGAAACATCCTGGATCCTCTAACTTCTCTGGAGCATCAAGCCTCTGAATGATGGCATTGCACTCATGACTCAGAACCATCATGCCCTCCATCTCCTTCTTCTTAGCAGCTACAACATCTTTCAGGACCTTGCTGTATTGAGGGATCAGCATGAAAGCATCAATGATGGGCATTGTAACCTGAACTTCACTCATCTGCTTTTCAAACAAAGCCTTGTACTTCAGAAGCAGCTGTTTCTTGAATCTACCAGGGAATGGAATCTTTGGTTCATAGGGAGGAGGGATGGAAGTGTTCTCTCTTGCTGGAGCAGCAGATTCACCATCTTTTGTTGTTTTCTTCTCTTCTCCAGCCTTTCCTTTACCCTTGGCTTCCACAATCTTCTCCAAGATCTCATCATCTGTCTTCTCATCCACAATTACTACCTCATCATCTAAGTTGATGGCTACCCCCTCACCTTGTTTCTCAGCATCCTTGTTGAGGGATCTAGGAGGTAACTGTTTACCACTCCTAAGTGTGACAGCTTTTGCTTCCTTGGGGTTTTGATCAGACTTTCCAGGTAGAGATCCTTGTTGGCGGTTCTGGTGGGTGCTCATGGAAGCAAACTGATTCTCCAAGTTTCTGACAGAAGAAGCAAGGTTGGAGAATTTGTTGTTGAGCTCATTGTAGCTTCCATCAATCTTGGAGTGAAGGTTTTTCAGCTCATAGCCAACATGCTTCTCACTTCTAGTCTGAGACTCCAAGATTTGTTTCAGCAAGGCATCAGTGCTGCTCTCTTGAGGGGCAGAGGAGCTAGGAGAAGGGTTTTGCTGAGGCTGATAGTTGCTCTGCTGGTTGTTTCTAGGCTGATAACCACTCTGCTGATTGTTGGAATAGGACTTTTGTTGGTAGTTGTTGTACTGAAAGTTGGGATCCTTCTTGTACCAGCTACCATTGCTGTTGATGAAACACAACTCCTCTTGTCCTTCCAGACCCTCAACCTCATTGACAGTAGGAGGTATCTCCTGGTTTGGGCTCCCAACAAAGTTCACATGCGCTTGTGTGGCCTTAGCAGCAAGGAGTGTGTCAATCTTCTCCTGTAGAGCCTTTATCTCCTTTCTTGTCTGCTTGTCTTCTGATCTATTGGCTCTGTCATAATCTCCACTGTAGACTGCATCACTCTTAACCATGTTGTCAACCAGTTTCTCTGCTTCTGCTTCGGTTCTGTCCAAGAAGTTCCCATTACTTGCAGTGTCCAATCTGGCTCTGTACTCAGGTAAGGCACCTCTGTAGAATGTGCTGAGCAACCTTCCCTTGTTGAAACCATGGTGTGGACATTGAGCGAGGTAGCCACTGAACCTCTCCCATGCTTCACTAAATCCTTCCAAGTTCTTCTGTTTGAAACCAGAAATCTCATTCCTATAATCAGCAGTCTTAGAAGTAGAGAAGAACTTTTCCAAGAATGCTTTCTTACAGTCATCCCAAGTGGTGATGGAGCTACTTGGCAGAGATTTCTCCCACTGACGAGCTTTGTCCCCCAAAGAGAAAGGGAAAAGCTTGAGCTTGAAAGCATCTTCTGATACACCATTGGTTTTGGATAGGCCACAATACCTATCAAAACTGTCCAAGTGGTCAAATGGGTTCTCAGCAGCTAGGCCATGGAACTTGTTGTTCTCAATCGTTTGGAGCAACCCTGACTTGATTTCAAAGTTGTTGGCTGCTACAGCTGGTGCTCTAATTCCTAGCAGTTGACCATGGTTGGTCGGGCGGTCATAAGCACCAATAGGGCGAGCTGGTGGGGCGTTGTTAGCGCCATTAGCATCTGGGTCAGCCATTTCAATGTTCAAACCCTGTATGTGAGTCTGTTGCTCTTCCTCTCTTCTCTTTCTAGCACACTCTCTCTCTAAGGCTCTGATGTCTTCTGCTCTTGGAACTAGGTTTGTTGGACCTTTGCTCCTCAAGTTCATACACCTGAAAGTCACAAAGAGGTGAAAAAGAGAATCAGTAACTTACAAAAAAATAAAATGACTTAGTCTCAAGCAAATGACTAAATCTCAATGTTGAAATCAAAACTCAGAATTTGGCAACGGCGCCAATTTGATGTTAGGAGTTTTCGGGCTCCTAAGTCAAATGATAGTATAGTGGTAAGTAAGTTGTCGAACCAGTTCTGAGGGACTCAAAGCAATGAGAATGAAAGTATTTGCCTAATCTAAGTGCAGCCAATGATTTGATTGTTTTAAAACTATAACTAGAATGCAAATAACAAAAATGATACTTGTAGACTATTGGAAAGAAGAACTCATGAGTATAGGGAATGTGACCTTGGGTGATCAGGTTTCGAAACTAAGGATGGCAAATGATCAATCAAACTATCAATCTTAAACCTAGACACAATTCTAAGCAAGCTCTATGTCTAGATGAATGCTCATTTGCTAACACATCTCAAACATCAAATGTCTTTGGTTGAATAACATGCAAGCAATCATTACTAACGGGTCTAATAGTTATCTTAGCATCTTTAACAACAAATGTCTTTGGCAAAGTACACTAAAAGCCTAGGAGAGTTGACTCAAGCATTTCATCAAACACCTGTCGGGTGAGAAATGCCTAGAGATCACCCTTGAGTGGCCTACTCAAAAGATGCATTAAAAACACTCTACTATGCAAGGATCAAGTATGATCTACACTTAAAACATCCTAGAACTAGCCTAATCACCCTTAATCTCCCTAACCCATGAATTCAAAAGGTGATTACTCACCACTAATCTCCATGATTCCTCTTAAACCCATGATGGATTTTAGATTAATCATGTAGAGAAATAGATAGAATAATCAACAAGAACATAAGAACAGAAGATCAATGATTCAAAGAGTTTTTTTTGTGTCTTTCTCAATATCCAAAGATAAAAGATAATCTGCCAATGGTGGCTACAAAGAGTACTTAAACTTAGGTTTTTTCAAGTCTAAAACGTAGAGGGGTAAAATAGTAAATAAACTCAAAAACATCACGCAGCAGCCTGGGGACGTGCCACAAGGCCGCTGGGGACATGAGGCCGCTGGGACACTTTGCCGTGGAGAGCTTCTTGTTGTGGCGCGGTTCCGTAGACCGCGGGATCAGGCCGAGTGAGCTCTCGCTGAAACGTGTCCAAGGCCGCTGGGGACAGGAAGGCCGCTGGGACACTTGGGCGTAGGGGAGACTTCGTCGCGGAGCAGCTTCGCAGGCCGCGCGCCAAGGCCGAGTGAGCTTCCGCAATTTTGGACACAGGCCGCTGGGGTCGTCTGGCCGCTGGGGTCGTCTGGCCGCTGCAACACTTAGTTGTGGGGAGCTTTCTCGAACATAAATCATCATTTTGCTCCAAAATCATCTCTAATGATTCAAAATCACCAACTAGCATCTCCAATACCTGATAAGGACAAATGCAATGCAAATGCATCCTATATGCCTTCTATATGAATTTTAAAGATCAATAAGAAGCTAAAACAAAGACTAAAATCATGCAAATACACAAGATATCACATGTCACAATCTTAAATAATAAGATTGTAATGTGTCGCGATCGTGTTAATTAGTAACTTTGAAAACTAAGTTTATATAATAAGATTGTTATATTTATGTTTATATCAGCTAATAAAATTAAACTAGTCATGTATATATACTCTATAAGTTAAAGTAACTTACAACATTATTTCCATAATGATAATAAGATTTTGTGATTTATTCTCATCAATTTTAGTTACAAAAATGCATGGATATAGTTTATTTTTAAAGAAAATTATATGTTTGAATTAAACTATAGCTCATTTTAAAAATATTAAAATAATAGAATTTGAAAAAAGTCAATGTCATTACTCAAGGATTTTATAGGCTATCTGATCATTTAAACAGCTGCAACGGTAAAACCTCATTGATATTTTAAAAAAATAAATATATTAATTTTCAATAAAAGATAATTAAATTTGATATTTAAGAAAAATAACCAACATACTATTCACATTTGGCTGTTTCTTGTGATTTTTTAAAATCTTTTAATTAATAACTTTTTGTTATTCTCTCTCTTCATTTCTATTTAATTGTATATAATTTATCATTCACACCAAAACATTTTAGCATATTTAGCTATATGCCCAGCAACCTTATTTATCAACTGCACACAATCCTTTAAAACCATGCTATCTTTATAGTTGAGCCATTTCCTATAGGCAGATTCGTAAAATCTTATACATTGTTATCATATTTACTCAAATCTTAGTATGTCAAAGTGTACACAGTTTCTCTCACAATTCCTTATCATATAATTTGAAATTTGAAAATTATGTAGTTTTATTTTTCTTTCATCTCTCACACTTTCTCGAAAATATCTTTTGTTGAAGACAATCTCTATTTCGAAGTGAAATCTTAGAAATCATCATAAACCACGAAGATTTGTTTATTCTGCCATCACAGTAGAGACAAGCTTTGTAGTGCGACGGATCCTCGAGAAACTTTCACCGGAAACCACCGATGATAGACATTGTTTCTCCCAAGACTGTTGAAGTTCTTGAAGTACATCATGTAAAAAGTTTTAATTTGTTTCACTTGTGTTGCTTATATATTCCAAGGGTGATGGTAGAGAACATTGAGAAGATAATGGAAAGAGGTGATAAGATTGATCTTTTTTGGTCACGAGAATCGTTAGCCGTTCTATGAGTAATATGGATGGTCAATGTACATGTGGCTCTATACTCTAACTTTCTTTCTTAATTGTTGGATTTTTTTTTTCATTATTTAGTAGTGTACATAAAGACATGTAAAGTTGTACCGTGTGGTTTAATTTAAGGTTTTGTCTTCCATTATCTGACTATTCACTAGATATTTGCAGGTGTTAGCAATGATCATTGTCGCATGGAAATCAATACTATTAAAACAGGAGAACTTTTTATCGACTATGTATTGGACTATCAAAAAAGTCATAACAGTCCAACTAAAATAATTTCATTAGTTATTATAATATAATGATTTTCGAATCTAACAAATATCTATTAATATTTTATTATTTATAAAATAAAATTTATTTAACCTCCTATTTTTTCTCTTATAACTAACTTAATAATATTTTCAAAATAAGATATCTAAAAAGATATTGTCAAGTATTTTTTCTAAGATTTTATTATAAAAATATCTTTTAATATCTTTTTAATTAAGATGCAAACATAAATTCTTTTAAATATTTATTTTTAAATAAAAAAATCGTAATTACTATTAAATAAATTATTAATGAATATTAATTCTTTCATTATAAAATAAAAAATAATATTCCCATATTATTTATATTCCTAATTAAATTAATACATCAACTTATAAATAAAAAGTAGCTTAATTCATTTATTAAATATCTTATATATCTTAAAATTAAAGAATAACACACATTCATGAATTTTACCAGATAATTCAAAGTATGAAAATAAAATAGTAAAGTAAGGTATATAAAATAATAAATAATTACATATTTAAATTTTAATATCAAAAATAATTTGATATAGTATGATGCGGGTTGAATGAAATATATTTTGACCAATATAAAGATTATAAATATTTTCTTACTATAATTTACAGTTTTAAAATATAAGTAAAATTAATAATGACGGTTTTATAAATAGATTATCTTATTTTCAACAAATTATATTTATTAATTTAATTTAGCTATCTATAACATTTTTTTAATTAAAATAGATATATGAACTTTTTAATTTTTAGTAAATAAATTTTTGGAAAAAAACTAATCCCATAGATCCGGGTCGGGTAAACACAAATATAAATATATTAAGTTATTTCATAAATAACTGAAAGGTTTATATATCTCTTGGACCAAAAAAGGAAAAACCATAATCAAACTTAAACCAAAATCCAAAAAGAAAAATAACATAAAATCAAAACCGAAAACCAAACATTATATTTAAACATATTGGTGAATAAAAAGACATATTAATAAATTTGTTGACTAAGTCAATCTAAGATATTTAACAAACGAGCAAGATCAATATATAGGATGATGACAAAAAAAAAATCTTGCCCGCCCTTTGAAAGGGCGGGTCAAACTCTAGTCAATTATATTAAAACAGAAGTCATGACTTCTAATTCATGTGTGATTTTTAATAAAATAGACTATAACTAGAATTAGTCACATGACATTTTCAATCATCATTAATCTTTATATTAATATACTATATTATTCCATCATTAATAATCTTAATATTATATAAAAACAATAACTTTCCAATATTTTAGGGATTTCATAAATAATAATAACAATATATGAAATTCAACTTATATTTAAATCATATATATATATCAAAATTTTGAAAAAACTGTTTATAAATATTTTAACACAACTTGATTTTCAAAAATTATATGTAAATATTTTAACTAATTTCGTTATTAGTTTTAAAATATTATTATACACTAATATATTCAATTGTTGTATACAAAATGAAAAAAAAAATTATATCTTTTTTATCGATTATATAATCCAAATAAATTATATCAAAATAAAATTATTATGTCTATCTAAATATTTTAACAATATATTATTTTATATATATATATATATATATATATATATATATATTTATGTAAATATTTCACTAATTTTGTAATTAGCAATGAAATATTATTATGCAATATTTAAAGGGCAGATAAAAATTCAACATAAATTAAATACAAAATAATTATCAAATATGTTTTTTTACGCACGTATTAATTTGTTTAAAAACTAAAGACAAATACAATAATATAAACATATAATAATAAGAATCAAATACATGTGATGGTTTTAGACATTTTACAACATGTAAACTATAAATTATTTTATTTGAAATATTTAAAGAAACATTAAAATATATGACTAAAATTAAATATAAAATAAATATATATTTAAAACTAACACTTTAATTAAATTCTGTATAATATTAATATATGAAGTTATAAATTTATATTTTTAACTATCTTATTTAGTGAAAAATACATTATCTATGCAGATGATAATATTTTAATATTCTATCAAATTATATTTCTATTTATTATTTATTTATTCAGTAATGTGAAAGTTTCAAACAATCTATTTGATGAAAAAAATATACTATAATATTATTATGTGTGATTTTTTTTTACATGGACCTAATGAATCATTCCTAAAAATCAGTTAACATCATTTATTATTAATAGTAATATATATTATTTATAACATAAATAATATAATTTTTTTCCTAATAAACCAAAAACATAACCACAATATATTTTGATATCTTTTCATTTCAAAAAAATCAAAAAATCTGTTTAAAAGGATTTTAAAATAATCTTAATTTTCAAAACTTATATGCAAATATTTACATTAATTACGTAGTTAGTTTTAAAAGTTATATCTTAACATTAATATATTCAGTTATCATTTATAAAATGAAATATAAATACTCTATCATATTTTTTATCTATTATATAATCACAATCAATCATATTAAAATTTATTATCTGATTTAAATATTTTAACAATATCATAATTTTTCACAAATTTCGTAATTAGAGTTGAACTATATATTATTATGCATTAATAAGTATATTTTTATTGTTTACAATCCGTCACATATTAATTTGTTTAATAAATAAAAATAAATACAATAAGATAAATATATAATAAGAGACAAAAATACATGTGACAGTTTTAAACAATTGATTATTTATAACATGTAAACTATAAGTTATTATATTTTAAATAGTTAACTATTATCAATTTAAAATAAATAAATATATATATATATATAATAAAAAATAACACCTGCACGGTTGTGCGGGTCGAGATCTAGTCTATTATATTAAAACAGAAGTCATGACTTCTCATTCATGTGTGATTTTTTATAAAATGGACTATCTATTAGAGTTGGTCACATTACATTTTAATCATCATTAATCTTCATATTAAATAGAATACATTACATTATTCAATCATTAATAATCAATATTATATAAAAAACAATAACCTCCCAATATTTTAAGGATTTAACAACAATATATTAAATCTAACTTATATTTAAATCATATATATATATATATTAAAATTTCGAAAAAAATGTTTAAAAATATATTAACAGAACTTAATTTTCAAAAATTATATGAAAATATTTTAACTAATTTCGTGATTAGTTTTGAAATATTACTATAAACTAATATATCCAGTTAACATTTAAAAAATGAAAAATAAATATTCTATCTTTTTTATCAATCATATAATTAAAATAAATCATATTAAAATAAAATTATTATATTGATCTAATATTTTAAAAATATATTAATTTTCAAAAAATGCATGTAAATAATTCATGTTCTATTAATATATTAATTTACAATAATATATATGTTTATTCTATTAATATTCAAATTAAATAAATATCAACTCCTATTTTCATATATTACTAATCAAAGACAAATATACTTTTAAAACATAGATAGATTTTTGTGAGATTAAAAAATATAGAATATTCTGAATTTTAGAATAATAGCTACATTTATTCTATTAATATTCAAATTAAGTAAATATCAACTCCTATATTTATTTATAACTAATCAAACACAAATCTATTTTTAAAAAATAGATAAATTTTCGTGAGATTGAAAAATATAGAATATCCTAACAATTTATTTAAATTGGAGATCAAGTCGCATATCTAATCAACTCATATTTTGTTATAACTAATAAAAACAATATGATCTTTGATAGAATACATATGATTTTCGTGATTGAACAAAAATATAGAATATTCCAAGCATTTATTTTAAAACTTGGAGATCAAAGTCACATATTTATTGTTGCCATGATTTTCTGTAATAGTATCCTTAATTTTTTTTTTAAAATAATTCAAAACAAAATCACCTTAAATACTATTATTTTCCATAACAGCATAACCTTGATAGATTTAAAAAATCGATAATTCATTTAATTTATACAGTAAAACCTCTATAAATTAATAATGTTGGGACTTTGAAATTTTATTATTTATAGAGATATTAATTTACAAAAGTTTCCTTATTTTGATTTTTTCTATTTTTGAGTATTTTTATTTATAAAAAAGAAAATATTTTATTTTACCGTATGCACATTATTTAAATTTTATAACTTTGACTTTCATATTGTTTTATTATCTTATTTTGTGTATTTTTTATGTTTCATAGAATTGCTAAGTGGTTTTCGGTATAATTTTACTAAATATTATCAAAATATATTGAAATGTTAAAAAAAATAAAAAAAAATCATTGTGAATATAAAACCAACAATATAATATTTAGGTTGAACTTATATAAAAATTATATATAGATAGATTATTAATTTATGATTTTAAGGGGACTATATATTTACATAGAAGTTTTAAAAATATTATTATTTTATTATTTTATCGATTTTTGTTATATTTAACACCGGCCCAACTTGGGACCGACACAATTTATTAATTTATAGAGATTATTAATTTATAGATTATTAATTTATAGAGGTTCTACTGTAGATAGTAAAAACTAAATAGATATAATATAAATTGTATACCTCTCTATGTTAACTATTTCAATATTTTTTTATGTTAATTAAATTTAAAATTATAATTATTATTTTTAAATCAACCAGAATCATTAATCTATATTACCTTAAACCAATGATTTTTGTAACTCTATATAGTTTATTCTAAAATTTTAACAAAAACACAATGTTTAATTATTTACTCAATCATATAAATCTATGAAGCTACAAAATTATTTTTTTAAAACTATCTAAATTTGTCTCATATTACAATATCTTTGAAAATGACAATAAAAAATTATATTAAATAAATTAAAACAAAAACTAAATGAAAATAAAATATTTATATCAAAATAAATGAAAACAAAAACCCGCCTTGTTGGGCGGGTGAAAATCTAGTGTGAAGTTAAAATATTTGATTGTATAACTGGATAATATAAAATATAAATATGTTATGTCTTTGGTAACTGGTCTATCAAATAGCATGAATATTAGGTTACTTAAGGTGATTAATATTAATGATGATCAACTCCACAAATGAAAAACAAATTGATCGAAAAAATCGATGACCCAACAAAAAATCAAATAATTTAATCGGAGAAGATATTGTACAATTGGGGGTTGTCACATAATAATGAAGAATGATAAACTGCATTTCTTTTGGTTCAATATTAGTTTAATTTGTTAAGAATATTTTACATTTATAATCATACATTTACAGATTTCTCATATATGTATTCGATTTAATAAAAAAATTTCAGATATAATCTTATATATATACTTGAATTTAGTTAAGAATCATTATTCACATGTTAAGATATAAAAATGTGTTCATATATTAATGTATATGCTTGAATTAGCCTCCTAGTATTATTGTTAGCCCGTGGCGTTAATATATTTGATAACATATAATTATTTGTTCATTTTTATATCTCTTTTAAAACTATATTTTAGATTCAGTGTTAAACGTCTAACATTACTTATTGATAGGTAATATTATTTTTAGCTAAGTTTTGAATGTTTTATCCAAATACTAAACATTTTCAAGTATTTGTATTTCATTTTGTTTAAGCTAATAATATGTTTACAAGGTCACATAAAAATTTAGCCGGTGATATTTTAATAAAATTTACGTATTAAAATATCTTTATTTTGTGCTATAATAATAAGTAAACTAGGTGATAACCTTCACCATGCGCAGGGTGAATAACAAAAATAAATTTTCATTTTCAATCTATAAATATTAAAAAAAAAAGTTAAAGTTATAAGCATAAATATTCGAGCTAATGGTATATATCGAACGGAAGTGTGCATGCATATATAATATAAGATAAAGTTTCCTTTAAAAAAACTTGTGTAATTAGTTATGTGTCAATTAAATTTATTTTATGCTAAAAATATATAATAGTATGCAATAACTTCAGTCCATTTATAATATTAAAAAAATATTGGTAATAGAAAAATAAAATTCACCCTCACCTTCCACATTGTTTTGAAAGATTTCAACTCAGACACAGAGCTTAAACCAGCGATAGTTTGCTTGAGAGATGTTTTGAAAAATAGGGAGTTGATAGATTGTAAAATAAATATTTATATAAAGATTAAGAAGTCAAACCCGTGTAGGACAAATGAAACACAATCAATATTTTATATTTAATAGCAAATAACCGGTGAAGACATATAATGAGATTTCCTTTTTAATATCAAAATTAAAGAAAACGAATAAAGCATGATGATAATTGATTCAATAATTTTGAATCCATAATATAACTTCCTTATATACACCAATCAAGTAATTAATAGGAGAGTGGCCATAATCAAATCCATATTAATCAAAAATTAAGGAATTTAATGCCGGAGCAGATTATTGACCCATAGTTATGATTATCAAAATAATTAAATGTTCCCAAAATCATATTTAAATATACTTTATTGTTAAAAATAAACTTTTAATAATGTTAATATAAAATTGGAAATGATCAGTAGCATTTTTATACTAAAAATGATTGGTAGCATTTTTATACTAAGAATGATTAGTAGCATTTTTATTTCTGCTGCTTCTAAAATTATGATGATATATTATAATATAATGATCAGTAGAATTTTTATACTAAAAAGGAAAACCGTGTAGGACTACAGAAATATGAGTTTATAATATCGACGTGATTAAATGCCAATGACTGCATATTATTTTTTTTAACTTGGGCGAGAAGACTAACCTAAATTAGCTAGACACGATATCATACCTTCCTTTTATATGAACAAAACATTTAAAATGGCATATGGTCGATAATAAATTGATTCGCAATTATTGAATCCACCAGCTAATTTCCTTGTATAAAACAATCAAACTATGATCCAAAGACTGCTAACCATAATCATCTCATTAATAATGAACGAACATTAATGCAATTAATAAAAATGCATATAATTAGGCTTTTAAATTGTGACTTATTTACCAAGATCGTAACATAAAAATAATATAAACTAATTATAAATAATTTATAACCGAATGATAGTAATTTATTTAGTGTGATAGAACCGGTTAAATATTCGGGGGAAACATAAACCGGACTCATTTTATATTATAATGAACAATGGCACATGTTGTAATAAGTCTAGCTGACAAAGAGTTTTTAAAAAAAAGTTGTGAGAATGCTTGTGAAGGTGACACGTAAGAAATGGCAGTAATGTAAATCATACATCAACTAAAGGTTATTTATTTATAATGTTCCTAAAATAATATATAGAGGATAATGTGGTACCAATGTAATCATAGTAGTCATCAACTTTTAGCCGATGATAGTGTTTAGGTCGTCCATTTTTGTATGTGCTATCATCAATATCAATGGTATGAAGCTACAAATAAATAATTTGTTATCAATGTAAATATGAAATTAGCCATCTATTGTAGTGATCCATCGTTGTATATGTTACCAGTATTAGAAATTACAAGTAAATAAATTGTTAGCAATTTGATAGTAATGTAAATATGAAATTAGCCTTCCACTTCAGTTATAATAACAATTAAATAATGTGTTAGCAATATAATTATAAAATTAGCCATTCACTTTTTTGTTATAGCCACTACTATCACATATGTATTTTTCGTCTACCCACTAATGATGTGTGCTTGCATCACTTCTAAGCACCGTCAATTTTCACTACCACCTACAGTTAATGTTTTTTGGAAGCCTCATATGACATTTTACTTAAAGGGTTAAATAAATGATAAACAGATACAAGACTAGAAAGTCAAAACTGTTGCCCGACTAATATATGTTGTAGATGGGGAAACTACAATATCGTCCAGCTGATACTTTGTTAGTACTACCCACATACACGACCAGCGAATTTGTGTAGGCATGGCGTCAACACTACCTCTCATGATGTAACATCACCATCACTAGTATCTTCCTACTTTGAAACTGAAAGGGTTTTGCAGAGGCTCGATTACCAAAACAGAGGTTCACAATATGAACATTATTATTTCCATCAAACGTCAGTATGTAATATTTGCTTTGTTTTCGTGCAAACAAATTACGAGATGGTACCACATTGATCATCGGAGAATCAGAAGAGTAACATAAGGTTGGTTGTGATCAAGTAATTATGTTAAGGAAGAAAATGGAGAAAAAATTTAAGAAACTCGTGATATTCTGTTTTTCGAAACTCATGAACTTTTGGAGAAAAAAAAAGCAAAGGAACTCATGAACTAATGAACTGTTTGGAACTCATGATCTTCTTCTATTTTGATTAAATGGATTAGGCAAAAAAA
Source organism: Hirschfeldia incana (assembly GCA_026261945.1). Taxonomy (NCBI): domain Eukaryota; kingdom Viridiplantae; phylum Streptophyta; class Magnoliopsida; order Brassicales; family Brassicaceae; genus Hirschfeldia; species Hirschfeldia incana. The sequence goes on from JABCMI010000033.1 coordinate 2,912,496, forward strand.
AGGAAACGGAGGAAAAAGATATAAAAAGAAGAAGAAGACAATTAAAAAAAAACTTTTGTCAATTTTAGAAATTAAATGGCTGGAGTTTGTTTAGAACAAATCTAATATTAAGCTTTACAAAATCTTCACAAAATCTTTTAAAAAGTCTTCTGAAAATATGTGCAAATTTAAAGAAATCATGCTAGCCACCTAGCTATTGTATTTTTCCTACCATCGAAAAGTCATGTAATTATTAACTAATTTGTCTTTATACTCAAACATGTAAGTACACATAACCTCAACTTATACTACTTTTGGTAGTTACCTAATTTCTATGTTTTCTGTTGGTTTTAATCCAATTAGCTCTTAATTATGTACCCATTCGAGTTCTACCTTTAGAGCTGCTAGTGAAGAAAAGTTCATTGATGATATTGCATTGTTTATTAGTTGCAAAAGTAAATACATCAGTTTGGGATATAAGAAATTTAGCAAATGTTTAGTAAATAAAAAAATTTGGAGGCTTTTTTCAATGTAATATTTTTTAGAGCAGATCATTTGTCAATGTTTCATTTTGATATGCTTATAACCGCCCGAGAATATGATACCGTCTGATTTTTGGTGGTTGACGTCTAATAAAAGCTGGTGACCATGGGAGTGTTTTTTTAGTGTTGATCTTAGTTGACTTGTAAAATCAGGTGGACGCGACCGGTATTGAGAAGCTTAGAAACACGAGATTAGTCAGTTTGATTGGTTTTGCGTTGAATGACGAGAGATTGTTGATAGCAGAGTATATGTCCAATGATCTTCGTTAGATGCTTCACTTTCTTCTTTTTGTGTTTGTTTGTATGGGAAAAGCAGCCGAACTCAACCATCTCAGTAAATAAACTCCTTGCCGATCCCGGTTTCCCAGCTCTCTTTCCTCATAGCTTCTAACAAAAGTATTATACACAACCACATTAGGCTTCACATCCATAGCTTTCATCACCTGCAAAACATAACTAATCCCATCAAAGTCCCCTAATTCACCGAACATCTTTCCCAAACACAGAGAACGCTATAGCATCAGTCTTTCAACATGTAGCCACCGCTCTTTCATACAAACTAAGTACCCCTTCAACTTTTCCTGACTTTTAATAAAGATCAAGAATTGACGTGTAAATGGCCTCATCATGCATCAAACTTGTTTTATAGATCCTTTTGAACCATTCAAAGGCTTTGTCATAAAGATTGCACTTTTCCGCACAAGTGATGGTAGTTGAATAAGTGATGTTATCAAGCTCAGCACCATCCTTCACCACTCTCAAGTGTCATCTCCTCAATAAGCTGAAACTGTTTTCCAAACCATAGAGATTTTATCGACACATTTGTAAAATATTGTTTCGGTGGGAAGAATTTCTTGATTTTGACCCAATCAAAGAACAAGTGAGTCTTTTGCCATTGTCTTAAACTGTTATCCACTAGCAAAGCGTTATCTCTATTTGGTGGATGTGAATTGTCATCAAAGAACATATAAGAACTCAGACTTCGGAACTGTTGAGCTTCAGAGCAAATGCCAAAAGATCCTTGATTGTAGGTATAAGAGTAAGCTGAGTGTTTTTGTCTCTGAAGTGAAAGGACTGGTCTTTTGGATCTTGCTGGATTGACCCAAACAGATTTGGCTTAGACAAGACATGGGTTTGGTCTTGTCTGAGCGTTGTTGCTGAGAGAGGCTTGAGTTAGTCAGAGGGAGAGATGGGGTTTTGGTGATTGGTTCTTCTTTAAGGAAACTGCAAGAAATGTTGAGCTCTCTTGTATTGTGTTTCTTTGTGTCTAATGCTGAGGACTCAAAAAGATATTGCTGGATATGGATAACAGTCGCCATAAGAAGCGAAGAGGTAGAGGTTTAAGTGTGACAATGGTTTTTGTGTCTTTGATTGTATGGACCGATAAAAAATCTTGGCCCATAATATTTGCTTTAAATATACAGCAGATTTACTCAATTGATTCTCGACAAAAACAAACGTCCATATTGCATGTTCTAAACTTCTGTGTAGTTATTTTTTTCAGACTGAATTATGTTTTTACACTGAAACAATTATTTACTAACTATGGACTAACTGATTATTTAAAAACGATTATGAGACTGAATTTTCAATAGAAATAAATTTTCAAACTAAAATATAGATTTATCTCTCACTAAGTGTGATATGTAATATAATATATTAAATTTAAAATAAAAATTATAAACAATGTCTTTGGTCGACAAAATTTGTTCCAAGTTTTGGTTTAAAAAATATTTTTTTGCTACCTTGGCACCATGCAAAAAAAAATATATTTTCTGATGTAGTTTTACACTTTGTTGGGACTTGGACGTTTGAAAAAAAACTAAAGTTCGTAATGCAGATTAAAATAAGAAAAATGAATGATTTGCAAAGTTAACCTTTGACCGATCAACCTTCAATTCGTGTTACAAACCGAACGAAATATATATTCAAAAAAAAAAACACATCTTCATAAAGTGAACTTTGTCATATTCATTTTTTAACACGGTTTTTTATATTCATCTGCATATGCAAATCATTCTAGTATAACCAGCATACACTTAAAACATATTTTTGCCCCCACCGTTCTTTGTATTTTTTTTAATTTATATAATTAACATAGAGTATTTCAGATCTATTGAGAAATCCAAACTAATTAATCTTCTAATAGAAGTACAATTCACAGATAGGTTTCTCTCCAGGACATTCAAATGGGTTTTAAAGTATGAACTCATCTCTGTGTTAGATAAATGAGATAATTGTGACTTAGTTTCGTGCATCAGGTGAGTCGAACTTAAAACGTGTTAGCGTCTAAACTCGTTTTTTTATCACCCCACCCAATCACCCAGTCCACTGTTCTTTGTTACTGGACCAAAAAGGAACATTTACACTCAAAACATTAGAAAAAATCTTTAAAGACATTATTAACTCATATACATATTTAGTCAGTAAATCGTTAGGCTTTTAGCAAAAAGTTTAGAGTAGTTGTTAATTTTCCCTATATAGTAACATAAATCGATGGGAGATTAGTTGAATAGTTTTTTTTTTTAATTAGTGATTAGCTGTACAGTTTATATTTTTATTTTGATGTACATGGTTACATAATTAATGATTTTTACTATTACATATATGATTTTGATGAAAATATATTTTGATAAGACTAAGTATGCTTTTATTTTAACTATGAAATATATTTTTATTAATATAAACATGCCAATAAGATGAATACAACATAAAATATTATTAGATACTTTAAATTGGTTCAATATCTACTCTATTAAAGCATAACACTTATTATCATTATGTCCCTAATTTTTTCACTTAATTACAAAAAATTGCATGTACATTTTTGCCAGCAGTATTTGCAACCAACCAAAAATCATTATTTTACAATTACATTAAAGAGTATTTAATATAATTCAGCTCTTAGCATTTTTGAAAATTTTGTTTCCTAAATATTTTCACCATATCTTTACACAAAAATCTTTCACGTTATTAATTATTTGAAGCATTTATTAAATGAAACCTCAAAATAAAATCAAGTTGAAATAACAAATGACTAAATAAAAAAAATCATAATACAAGTCTGAATTATCTCAACTCCTTAAAAATAGTTCATTTTAAAATAAAAACTAAATCACATAAACTAAATTTAATATTTTATTTAAACTAAAAAAATCAATGTAAAATAATTTTAATTCCATGTTAAATAAATAAAATCATATTACGGGTTAGAATTATTTAGAGTTTTCAATAATTTAATCATATTTAAACTAACAAAAATAAGTCATATATAATAAATTTAAGATAAATTTTATAAAAATTTTAAAATATATAATATATCAAACTCATAATTTTTATTACGTAAAATAATTTTTCCAACAAAAAATATACCTAACAACAAATCAAAATCTAGTACTTATATTATTTCCCCCCATTCAAAACAATTTTAGATCCGCCATGCCGGCATATATACAGACGTCCTAATACCATAGATATAAATAAAGGGATTAGATTTGACTTTCACATTCTCTTTTATGATCAACACAAGTATTTAACAGAAAAATATGTACAAACTTGCAATAATAAAATATAAGTAGGATGTGGAACAAATAAATAAAATGATTTTAGTACAATATTCTCAAAAAATGGCGTCGTTTATAGTTTGGAGAAAACCGTTAAATAATTAAATTATTTAATTTTAGATTACGTTGGTTTTTTTGTCAACAAATTACTATGTAACATATCATGATCGACAACTGGCTAGCTTGTTTTATATTTTGCTTCTTAGACCATTGTAGTATAGAAGTTATTCTAAAGTAGTTTAGATCTTAGCTTAGCTTAGCTTAGCTCATGTATACAGATGTAGTTCTGGCTTTAATTGTGTCGTCTTTGCTTTCAAATTTGATAATAATTATCTCACCCAAATTGACATTTTAAACAACTACAAAACAAATCCTGCCAAAGCGTGTAGTGAAATAAAAGAAAAAATCGCACTGTTGGTCATAAAATTCACTAATTGATTTTCACACTATATGACTATCTTTTTCAAAAAAAAACAAAAATTGAATTATACAGGGGTATCATGGCCCCCACATAAGTGGATCCAGACTAGTCACATATTTGCAGCCTACATTATCGGTTCATGTGTCGATCATCTATCTCTGGCGATGCCGAAATGTCTTTTTCAAAAAAAAATTGCAGCTACATGAAAAATAAAATTCAGCTGAATCTCATGCTAAACCACGAATAAGTTACATCCTCTCCACTAATATGGGAAATCAATTATAGCATCTCTATAGAAAAATGTTGTAAACATTATTATATTTTATAGTTTTCGTATCCTATTTGATACATCTAAATTTCCGTTATTTAAAACGTTTATAGTTGGTTAAGAAACTTAAAGAGGCACACACAAAAAAATAAAAGGAAAATAAAGTAGGAACATAAAAGAAAAGAGCCGAAAGCAAAAAGGAGAAGAGAAAAAGTGTGATTAAGTGCTAAGATGATCTTTGTCATTTCCCCCTCTCCCTCCTTAATCCCAAATTCTTACGATGTGGTTTTCAACTTGAATCTCGTACAAACTATATATATCGTATTTAACAAAAATTAACAATGATAATTCCATGTCAAAATTTCAAATTTGAGAGATTCTGTCGATACGTTAAGACATTTTCTTACGTTCAAGTTCATATATTTCATAAGCTATAACAGTAGAGGTCTAGGAGTACGCTACTTGTTGGAATGGTATCTTTGATGAGACACATTTGATGTTTCTTTTTCTACCATCATAAAGCATATTAATATCCCAAATTGTCTGAATTTGTTAATTGTCTCACTATGATTAGCAACTTTTGATTATCTTTAAACTAAACTAGATATCATATATAATATAGTTGCTCAAATGCATTTCTACAAAAGAGAAATTAATATAATTAGCTTGAGAAAAAGTTTAACTTAATTATATGTTCCCTTTTTTATCCTACGTACAACTGTCACACGCACATTATTAGTTTATAGTCTGAATTACATGTTTTGGTACTAGAATAGGCCAATTTTACTACAAAGTTTTGTTCTATATATGTTAAAAGGAATGATAATCTTACCAATGTGGAGTGAGTTCATATCAATAAGCTATATTCACATTATACATTATCACGACATACAATTCAACATATAACATGTACTTCTCCGAAAACCGTGTATCAGTAATACAAAAGCTATGTGGAAGATGTAAAAACAAAAAGCTATTTAGAAACATTACTTTTTATTTTTAGAAACATTATGCCATTACACTCACGCGTAAAACTTTACTAGTATAAGTTACAAATTAATCTTGTTGATTAGGTATCCATGAAAGGGTGGTCACTAGCTACTAGATCAGTTCTTCGAATCAACAAACCTTTTTGATTATTTTCCTACCACTTGACGCATTACTTGTCATTTTTGGGTTTCTTTGTTAATTTATTTTTATTGTTTCGGAGTGTTCCCTTGAAACGTTACCATGGGTTAAAGTGAACCTCTGTAAATAAAGTAACGAGGGAACATTCCCACTCTGTCAAAGTGACAATGTACATTGTACAGAATATAACAAAACTTCAGTTACCGTCAACTGAAGTCATTCTTTTGTGCTTTCTTTACACTAGGTTGCTCAATTAAAAACATAATTAAACCAATGGGGTCCAATATATCATGACAGATTACGTATTCAGTTTATATTTACAATGTTAATAAATAGTAAATATAACCGAGAAAACAGCCCATTTGCGTATTGGGCAGAACATTGCCATGATTGACCGATGATAACCGTATCTATCTAGGCATCCATTTTCCGAATGCTAAGATTTTTCTTATATATACGTATGGTTTCTAATTTTATGTTTATATATGTGTAGGACGTTCTAGAGTTTCTACAATGATTACACATTTAGACTACACATTGTGAATACTTCTTCAGCAGTATACATAACTATATAGATGTTTAAAGTTGGTAAAGAAAGTCCATCCCACATCACTAATTATTATTTTAATTACGAAATATCATATAAAATATCAACTAGTTATCCACTCATTATTAATTAGTTTTAGTTTTGAATGGAAAAACCATGATAAGACTTATCTTGAACAACAGTTTCCATTTAATTAGGAGACTAGTAGGTGTGCTGACTCCATTTTCATTATCGGTATCAAATCAAGATTTCTTGTTAGTTCATCGTAGGCTCAATTAATATTCCAGAATTCTGTTTGAGCTATGTTTACAAGTTCAATTCAAACCTCTTTCCTGAAGCAAATTTTCTGCAAATACCACAATTGCGGGAGATGGAACTCTATGGCCATTTATATCTCAATAGTTTTTCGTTAAAGAACCTTTTATGGCTTAATTAGTCGAATGACAAACTCTGGACCTTTCTTTCCAAAAAAATTTAAAATCACTCTTTGATACTTCTTAAAGACATGAACATATAACATTAATTGGAAACTGAAAATTTGTTTTTGGTCCGATTAGAGCAGCCGGGGGTCCACTTGCTTGTTCCGACTCAAATGTAGTTTTCATTGTCACTTTCTTCTTCTTTTTGATCGTATGACGTAAAAGTGATAATTTACACTTTAAAAGTTATTTTGTCCTACGCATCGTGACGTGGAGAAATATTTGAAAACTCAATATTACAGCAATTGGTGACTTAGAAACGTGTAGCTCGTTTAAAGATAAAAGTTGGACGCCTTAGCAATCGATAGCATTGTTTTTTTTAACCTTAGTCGATAACATTTGTTGGTTTAAAATATATAGCAAATTTATTCATTTTGTACAATGAAAAACTAAATTGACATGCTTGATGAAAATTTTAGTAGTCTTGCTTCAAATTATATGATACGCCTAATACAGACAATTTTAATAAATCAACAATATTACTAAAATTAAAGACATATAAGCCAAAACGAGTATGAACAGAAAAGGCAACATGAATAAGTGTGAACAAGTTCATAACCTTTTTTTTTTTTTTGATATCTCTGGTGTCTGGGCAGCCACTTTCTCAAATATCCCCCGAAGGAGTCCAGCGCCCCAGCAGTAAGGATGTTAAATCGCTATGGCCGGGTTTCGAACCTTTTGAGTCTACGTAGGTACATTTACTTTTTTTTTTAAGTCTTGTAGAACATTTCACTTTATCGGTCTCCAATAGTTTTGTAGAAAAATAATAGCCGCATTCTAATAACGTATCCCGGTTAAAATTTATTTAGTATTCAGTGTTCTACCAACTTTGTTCTATAAATATTCAGCACTCCATAACCATTCAACACTCTACCAGCCTTCTAATTTCTCAATCACTCTCTTAATCAGTCGCAAATCACTTTTGAAGCTTTCACAACATTACAATTTCTTTCTAAACTCCTTTCGGAGAATTTTCGGTTAAGCTTTTGGTCATTATCAAACAATCTCTCCTCTTTTTCTTTTTTTTTGCTTCAGACATGTTCTTGTCACACAAAGAATGCAATCGACTTGACTTACAATATTTTCTTAACAATAAAACGTGCGTCGAAAAGAGTTCATAACCTTTTGAGTCTACGTAGGTACATTTACTTTTTTTTTAAGTCTTGTAGAACATTTCACTTTATCGGTCTCCAATAGTTTTGTAGAAAAATAATAGCCGCATTCTAATAACGTATCCCGGTTAAAATTTATTTAGTATTCAGTGTTCTACCAACTTTGTTCTATAAATATTCAGCACTCCATAACCATTCAACACTCTACCAGCCTTCTAATTTCTCAATCACTCTCTTAATCAGTCGCAAATCACTTTTGAAGCTTTCACAACATTACAATTTCTTTCTAAACTCCTTTCGGAGAATTTTCGGTTAAGCTTTTGGTCATTATCAAACAATCTCTCCTCTTTTTCTTTTTTTTTGCTTCAGACATGTTCTTGTCACACAAAGAATGCAATCGACTTGACTTACAATATTTTCTTAACAATAAAACGTGCGTCGAAAAAAGTTTCTATTTCTGGATTTTCCAAATACCAACCGTTGTAGCTTCTTGATAGTGTCTTAAATCATATCTGAATTCCAAACACTCGCGTGGGTTAAGATTTCGCAGTTTCTTGTGTACCAAGTCACTTACGGTCAGGCATTTTGCAAATGGGAAGTTCATGTTTACCTCCAGGATTCCGGTTTCATCCTACTGATGAAGAACTCATCGACTATTACTTGAAAAGAAAAGTCGAAGGTCTTGAGATCGAGCTTGAAGTCATTCCTGTTATTGATCTTTATAAATTTGATCCTTGGGAGTTACCAGGTAATAATTAACTTAATTTCAAAGTTATTTCAATCTTTATAAGTTTAATTAACAAGATATTATTTATTTTTGTTACTTTTAGACAAGTCTTTTCTTCCAAACCGGGACATGGAATGGTTCTTCTTCTGTTCAAGGGACAAAAAATATCCTAATGGTTTTCGTACAAATCGAGGAACAAAGGCCGGTTATTGGAAAGCAACCGGAAAAGACCGGAAAATTACTTGTCGTTCATCTTCTACAATCGGTTATAGAAAAACCCTAGTTTTCTATAAAGGCCGTGCCCCGTTAGGCGATAGAACCACTTGGATCATGCATGAATATCGACTATGCGATTACGAGAGGTCATTACAAGGTTCACAACAATATTACAAGGTAAGAGAACTGAACATTTTCATCAAATTCAAAATGTGTTTCTAAGTGTGATTAATTACAGGGAGCTTTTGTCTTATGCCGTGTGGCTAAGAAGAATGAGATTAAGACTAGTTCGAAAATCCGAGGAAACCTAAGTGAACAAACTCTTGGATCAGGAGAAAGTTCTGGTTATTCTAGTCGAGTGACTTCACCTAGTCGTGATGGAACGATGCCGTTTCACTCATTTGTCAATCCGGTTTCTACTGAAACAGACTCTTCCAACATTTGGATTTCACCTGATTTCATTCTTGATTCTTCAAAAGTATGTATTATACAATTCTATTTGACTAATAACTGAACCAGAACAAAGTTTTGTTTATCTAATACTGGTTTGATTATGTTCTTGTAGGAGTATCCTCAAATCCAAGATTTTACATCTGAGAATTTACACGACTTTGATTTTCCGGTTATCAATAATCAGAACGTAGATTTTCCAGCGAGTACCTTGTATAGCAATATAGATCAGCACATGGATGAATCTATGCAAACCGGTTATTGGACAACTTGTGGATTCGATGATGCCGCTTTCTTCGGTTACACAGAGTTCTCCTAGACGGTGTCTTGTTTGAAGTCTCTCTCTTCTAAGACGAAAACGCCTTTTGTTGTTCGAGTCTTCCAGCTTTTAGTATTGGTCTATGGATTGTTTAAATATTCTATTTTTTCTTTCATATTTTTACTTGATTAATATGGATTTGTTTTATTAATGTATATTGCTACATACGTATTTGAAGCTTGTTTTCTCTGTGGTTTTTATTTCTTTTCAATAAGATCCACATTAAATAAAGAACCTTTTTACGTCACTAACCTTTAAACAAACTCTATGGAAGTGGTAAGTTGATAACAATGATTCTTCGTAAAATATCTTTTATAAAAATATAAATGATGGTACCATATACTATATTGAAATTAATTTAGAATGACATAATGTGATTTTAACATTTGAAAATGTGTGATTTTCTAATAATATTTATTAAGCTAAATGTAGTTTAATAACAACTTGGGTCCATAGCTCAGTGGTAGAGCAATTGACTGCAGATCAATAGGTCACCGGTTCGAACCCGGTTGGGCCCTCTCTTTTTTCTCTTCTCAGTTCTTTTGTTAACTCCTGAGTTATACGACTTGCCATAAATAACAACAGAAGAGGCAAACATGTCTTTTTTTGAATAAGTAAAGCCTCACAAATTACAAACTCGTGTTACAAAATTCCGAGAAAAAAAAATAAGAAACACGAATCAAGATCCATTATTCATCATCACAAAAAGAGAATCTAGTCACAAAGAGAGAGCCAACTATACCGGTCGGTTCAATCTCCAACCACTTGACCAACCGGTTTCTCAATTCGCACTTCCACATCCGTGCGATCAACAGTCTTATCATACTCCTTGAAACAGGCGATCGCACCCAGCTCCTCCACCTCATCAATCACAGCACCAAGCCTAGCCACCATCTCCACAATAAGCGACGCAAACGCAGCAAACGGTAACGCCTCCGAAAACTCCAAACTTTTCATAACCGCGGCTTTACTCATCTGTTTCCTAAATCTCTTCTTCTCTCCAACCGGTCCCGGTTTATTCACCGACCTCCGGTGTGACGTGTCACCCATAAAGCTAGAGAGCGAAACGGCGCTGTTTAATCGAGGTTGTGATACGATGACGTTTTGTTGCGTTGTCTGACTCAAAACACTGCTGTCAACGTTATTATTGTCGTTGTAATATGAAACATTGCGGTTTAAGTGTTTATTTGTGATGTCACTGTGAAGGTTAGACCCCAAGAAGAGCTTAGGTTGTGATTTTATCGCTGCGTTGAGATCTTTTAACGCTACTTCTAGGTTGTCGGAGAGAATCTCCGGCGAGCAATGACGTTGGTTTAGAATGCTTTCAGAGAGCTCAGACAAAACTTTGCAGATTTCTCTGGCTAGTCTAACACAAGGACCTTTGAAGAGGATACGAATAGACCTGGGAGTCTTGACAATAAACATAAAATATGGTTATATAAAACTATACGTTATGTAATTTATATGTTGGAATAGAACGTTAAGTTTAATTTTACCTGAATCTCGGTTTGTAAGCAACCGTGAAGAGCAACAACAGTGTGACCAAACTTGCGAAGAACAGATCCAATTTTGATGTATTGTTGAGATGGAAATTTATTACAACGCAGTGTATGTCTCGGCTCCCAACTCGCATACATTGCCTAAATATATGTGTATATACATGTCGATATGTACAATATTAAGTTCAAAAAAACAATATGTTCAATATTCTCTAAATATCTGAAGGTTCGCCAGAAAAATGTTTTAGAATTTAAACACTAACTGTGGATTACATATCAAAGCCTATAATAATCGCAAAGTATGAGAGAATTCAGAACTGCAACCCCGTAACTTACAAAGTGAATCATTCAAAAACTAGATCATCATCACAAGTTAGTGGTATAAAACATGCACAATAGTAGTATACCTAAATAAATATTTCAAAATTAGTATAATAAAAATAATAATCAAAAAGTAAGAGAATATTTGACCCAGAAAAAAAAAAGAGAATATTTCAAAACTTGAGAACCTTTCCTATAGTTATCAAAATGCTTTTAGATTTTAATTTTGTTAGTTAAATTTATTTTTAATATGTAGTACTGTAGTAGTAAGTTCGGATTTTTTTTTTTTTTTTTTTTAATTATATATATATTTATCAATTCGAAACCGAACATTCAATTTCGATTACAAGCTTGAATCCACCAAAATGGTTTAAGTCAAAATACACCTAACTAGTTTCGCTCAACCACCACACCGGCGCAATCCCCTAGCCGGTTTCTAAATTCCTAAACTATCAAACACTGTTCTCAACCATCTGATGTTAACCGTAAGAAGGTGGCGTTCACCTAGTTTCCTAGGCTACCGGCATTCACACGACACCTCCGGAGTAGCTGGTGTTTGACGATATCTTCGAGCTTGCGGTCTCCATTGATCATTAAGCGCTAACCGGTAAGACAGAAGGGAGAAGAGGCATACCCATAAGGCAAACGACCGCACCCGAGAGCATCCACCGGCTGGATTGAAACAGATGCAACAGAACCACCAAGCGCCGTACAACCCGAGAAAGACAGGTTGCGGTGAAGCTCCATCAAGATCAAAAGCAATGTGTCCTGCAAAAGAAACGAAACATTAACCTGCTCAAAAGGCCAAGAGGCCGTCTAGGCACTGGGATGGCTAATATCCCACTAGGTCTCCTCGCCGGAAGAGTCCCGACTGACCCAATCGAAACTCTGAGCCGACGTCCTAGCTCGAGCAAGAGAAGCCGACCCGATCTTCTTAGCGCTGAACCGCTATAGACGACAGATCATCCGACGACTCATAGGTTGCATACGCCAATACCTCAGACAAACTGCAGCCACACGACCACAAGGTTGACGGAGCACGCACCATCAGAACACCTGATACCTCCATTGAAAGCCGGCTAGACCGAAGGACGAAACAAGACACCAAGGTCCGTCCCCACGGAGATCCGACGTTCCACTCCACAACGAAACACCTGTCGCAACTATAACTTCTAAGAACAGAGGAGTGAGCCCAGCAAGAGCCCTCACGCGCCATCAACCGCCGAGACTCCGACTAGATCTACAAATCGAAAACGAGATCCGCCGAAGCCTCACCTTAAAAGCCGACTCCTTTCGCAGCACACCCTCCGCCGCCTCGTCGAGACACCAGAAACCAACCTCACCACCCGGATCTATCGCTTCCCAGGAAGATTTAGGGATCCAGGGGCGAGACAGAGACCACTGGCTCATACATGTCGACGGACAGAGAGATGAGAGGAAGAGGACCAAAGGAGAAAACAAGTCGGAGAGGAGAGAAAGAGCCTCCGGCGCCGGAGCTAACGCGAGCCTAGCGGAGCCAGACCTCCAGACACCGGAGCAGAGAAGCTTTTTTTTCTTTTGCGAGTCTAGAGATGGAAGAGAGAAACGAGAGGAGCGTATGTTTGGATTCTGTATGTAATTTTCTTGTAATGGTCAAAAGTGTAAAACCATAAAGAGGGGCTTGAACTCTAACCTCTCAATTTACAAGGCGAATTATCCAACTACTAGACTACTACAAGATTCTAATTGTGACAATCAATTTATATTTATTTTAATATCCTATCCTTTTATGAATAAACGTCATTTTGATATTTTCACACAGATTAAAAAAATTACTGTAAATATATGCTGATTGTTATTAATTACACCTAGTTGACTAATAGTATTTTAAATAAATAAAATTATTTATAAAATCAATACAGTTTGCAATTAATTTTCAGCTGAAATTAAATATTTCTTCCGTTTTACAAAGAGTGTCACTCAACAACTTTTCACGCATATTAAAAAGCTCATTAAAATGCATTTATATTTTTATTAATATCACATATTTAACCAATACTATTTTAGATAAATAAATTTATTTATAAGATCAATACATTTTACAATTAATTTTGAGCTGAAAAATTGTAGAAATTGCATTAGTATTGTAGAATAACATTTTTGATGAAACAAGAAAAATCATCTAAAATGACACTAAATATGAAACAGAAGGAGTATAGTTTATATTAAAATTTTAAAGTGACACTTTATATAACAAAACGAAAAGTTAGAATGACTCTTATTATGAAACAGAAGGACTATGTAATTTTTGTCTTTAAATATGTTTGTAGTCTTTTGGTCTTTTTTTTGTAAATAGATTATAAATTAAAGCGATGCCAGTCAAGAATTTAGTCGGATTTCAAATAAAGATTTTGTTTTAAGATGACTTACTAGTGCTTCATCAGAGGATTTAGAATCCAAAACAGTCTTATACCCTTTGTGGATTACGTCATCATCATCAGATTCAGAATCCAAATCTTCTTTGTCTTTCTCCTTCTCCTCGAAATACTTACTTACACAAGCTATGTATAGGATAAAATCACAAATATTTATAACCATGATTAGTTTGCATATTTAGTGTTTTGATTTAAGAGATATGTACCTTCAATAGAGCGTGATAGGCCTTGGAACTTAGCAACGGTGGACATGTGAAGGTCATCGCCAGACCATATTGGAAAAACCAAAAGGCTCATGAAAAGGCAAATGCCAATACCCATAGCAATGGTTAGTAATCTCTGGTGTGCGATTTTAATTACAGTATCGATTCTGTAACTGGATACTGTAATTAGATTAAACGTCAAAAGAAATACCAGCATACCGTAATCGTAGTTTTTCTTTACGTATGGAACAAATCTCATGTACGTTATCGTTGATCCTGTTACACATAGGAATATTTTTTTTTTAACAAACATAGGAATATAAAATGTGGTTATATATGTATCTTTTTTTTTTGTAACTGATTATATATGTATCTTAAAATTATGGTATTTTAATGCATTATCATAAGTTAGACATAAGATGTTGGCCATCTAATTAACGTCTACCATATTCTAAAGTTTCATTTCATTTTTATTATAATGGTCTCTTCCGATATTCAAAATCAGCTTTAGATGTATTTTTAAAATATCTTCTTCTCCAAAGAAATTGGACTCAGGGTTGCTACCCATAAACCACCACCTTTGGTTAGAATCTTATTCTCCAACGTTTAAGAAAATTTAATATACCACAAGCTAACTAACTATATATATATGCGTAATAGCTTACCAAAATATAAATGTATGCCCAGAGGAGTGTATAACAAAATACGTACCGATGATGAATACGGCAGCGCCAATGAAGATACCTCCGAAAATTTTACCGGAATTAATAGCAACAAACTCAATAAGATATGCCAGAGATCCTGCTATTAGTGTCCCTAATCCTCTATTTAATCCCTTGCGTAATGTCGCACCTGCAATTATATATAGCTAGCTAATATTACAAGTTACCATATATTTTGCAATATGTAAACAACTATAAATTGAATTACCTAACATCAGTTAAAAAAATCCGCCAAAATTCATTGGTGCCACTCCAAACCCGCTTAACTAATCGATTAAGGAAAGAAATCAATCAGAAAATGTTTTTTTTTCCTGTTCTTCCCACTATAATCATAAAACTTGCTACGATTTGAATCATAGCTATTTTTCTTTTGATAATAAACTGTAGATATAACTGATCCTATTGAAACACAAGTTTGTAAGATTTCTTAACAGGAAAAGATAATTCAATACTTTGTGATATTTCATTATTTCTCAATTCTGGAGAGAGACCATGGTGAATATGAGCAATATTGAGATGAGATCACAAAACAAACAAAATGTAAATAACTTTTTTGACTTGAAAAATGTAAACAATTGATGATATAATTACCGGCAGAGAACTCCAGAACGACAACGACAGTCATGACTGCCCAAATTGCATTTTTTCCGATACCTTTGAAGAAAGGTTCCATGAGATACAACAAGGACACAAGTGTTAATGATACTCCTACTTTCAAAGCATGTTTCAATCTCCTCGTATCTTCTTTTCCGACATTCCATAGACCCTTTAGAATATTCTTCATCTTCTTGGGATGTTCTATCTTCTTCCTCGTCCTTCTAGAACCTTCATCTTCCATAGTAATTTCCATGCTTTTGTTCCTCATTTCTTTTCTTTGATCGCCTATAGGTTGTTGGTAACTTAAAGATTTACAAACTGTTTAAATACGCTCGTGAAAACTATTTCAGTGCGAAGCTTTTGGTTTTGTTGTACTCTAGCTGCATCTCTGTGTATCTTAAATAGTAGGTGAAGTGGAGACACTACAAGAAAACACTGGATTTACAACGAAAATTTACAACGAAAATTATTCCTCGTAAATTTACAAGTTAATTACGTCGACTTTACAACGAAGAGCAGTTTCGTCGTAAAGTCGTTGTAGTATTACAACGAAACATGTTCGTCGTAAAGTAGATGTAAAGTTACAACGCGTTCACGTGGAAAATTAAGAGCCACGTAAACGCGTTGTAATTTAACATGGACTTTACGACGAAACCTGTTTCCTTATCTCTCCTCTTAAAGACGTTGTAATATTACATGGAGTTTACGACGAAACATAATTCCACGTAAAGACGTTGTAATTTAACAAGGATTTAACAACGAATCAGGTTACCGTTACACTTGGTCGAAACGTGTACTAATTGTGCTTGATACCTAACTACATTCCTTGTAAAGTTGATGTAAATTCCATGTAAAAAAGTTGTAAATTCGTAGTAATAAATTGTGTTGTAAAATATTTGTTAAACCTTTACCTACCAAACTCAAAAATCTTCTATATATATGTCATTTCTCAATGCTCAAAACACACCACCAACAAATATAAGAAAAAAAAAACTGAGAAAAACACAAATAGAAAAAAATGGCTGATGGATGCAATATCTACGAGATACGGAGTTGGATGTATTCACATAAAGATTCTGCCGGTAGAGTGACGGATACCTTTCTGAGCGGGCTAGAGACATTCATGCAGCAGGCAGGTTCTACACCGCTCACACAGGAAAGCGGTAAGATGTTTTGCCCTTGTCGGAAATGCAAGAATTCAAAATTTGCACTTAGTGAAACTGTTTGGAAGCATTTAGTAAATAGAAGATTCACACCGCATTACTATATTTGGTGGTTATGGTGGAAATGAAGCTAGTAGTAGTAGTAATCATTTTGAGAATCATGTTAATAATGAAGAACCGAATCAGAATGAGCAGATGATAGATCATGATAGGATTCAAGACATGATTACTGATGCATTTTTAGAAACAACTACAACAATAGCTCATGAAACCGGGAATGTAGAAGAACCTAATTTGGATGCAAAAAGGTTTTATGAAATGCTAGATGCTGCAAATCAACCAATCTACACTGGTTGTAGAGAAGGTCTCTCTAAATTGTCTCTAGCAGCTAGGATGATGAATATTAAAACGGATCATAATCTATCTGAGAAATGCATGGATTCTTGGGCGGAGTTGTTGAAAGAGTACTTGCCAGAAGACAATTTGTCGGCTGAATCTTATTATGAGATTCAGAAATTGGTTTATAGTCTGGGATTGCCTTCGGAGATGATAGATGTTTGCATCGACAACTGCATGATCTACTGGAAGGACGATGAGAATCTGGAAGAGTGTCGATTCTGCAAGAAACCACGATTCAAACCGCAAGGACGTGGAAGGAATAGGGTACCGCACCAAAGGATGTGGTACCTACCAATTAAAGACAGGTTAAAAAGATTATATCAATCTGAGAGAACTGCTGCATCGATGAGGTGGCATGCTGAACATGTCCAGAAGGAAGGCGAGATCGCTCATCCATCAGATGCAAGAGCGTGGAAACATTTCAACAAGGTATATCCAGATTTCGCTAACAATATTCGGAATGTCTATCTTGGGTTAAGCACTGATGGATTTAGTCCATTCGGAATGTCTGGGAGGCAATATTCTTTGTGGCCAGTCATTCTTACGCCGTATAACTTGCCGCCGGAGATGTGTATGGAAGAAGAATTTCTATTCTTAACCATATTAATTCCTGGGCCGAAGCATCCAAAACGGTCGCTTGATGTTTTTCTCCAACCATTGATACAAGAGCTACAAGAGTTGTGGTCAGAAGGGGTGAGAACGTATGATTGTTCCATGAAAAACAATTTTACGATGCGAGCAGTACTACTGTGGACGATTAGTGACTTTCCTGCTTATGGGATGTTGTCTGGGTGGACAACTCATGGAAGATTATCTTGTCCAATTTGTCGCGGATCGACATATGCTTTTCAACTGAAGAATGGTAGAAAGAGTTGTTGGTTTGATTGTCATCGTCGATTTCTTCCCATCTCCCATCCGTACCGAAGAAATAAGACATTGTTTAGATACAAAAAAGTTGTCAAAGATAGTCCTCCTCCATATCTCACCGGGCAACAGATCCTAGCAGAAACTGATGGGGCTCAGGAAACTGTGGCGTGTGGAGGAAACTGGCATGTTCCGGGAAATATGCCTGATGGATATGGGGTCTCTCACAATTGGCATAAGAAGAGTATATTTTGGGATCTGCCTTACTGGAAGGATCTTCTTTTACGCCACAACTTAGATGTGATGCACATAGAGAAGAACTTTTTTGACAACATCATGAATACAATATTGAACGTCCCAGGAAAGACAAAAGATAACAAAAAGTCAAGGATGGACTTACCTTCTATCTGCTGGAGAAGTGAGTTACATATCAAGAGCAATGGCAGCGTTCCTGTTCCCATATTCCGGTTGTCATCAGCAGCGAAAACAACTTTGTTTGATTGGGTCTCATCAGAAGTTAAGTTCCCTGATGGTTATGTTTCAAATCTGTCAAGATGTGTTGAACGTGGTCAAAAGTTTTCCGGAATGAAGAGTCATGATTGTCATGTGTTTATGCAACGACTACTTCCATTCGCTTTTGCTGAGCTCCTTCCAACAAATATACATGAAGCACTTGCAGGTAAATATTAATTTATAATATATTACATATGTTTAAAAAATGTTATTAATTGTGTTATATTTGCAACATACAGCAATTGGAGCATTCTTCAGAGATCTTAGCACACGTGCGTTCAAGGAAGAAGTCATTGAACAGCTTCAGGAGAACATTCCCATCATATTGTGCAACCTGGAGAAGATATTTCCTCCATCATTTTTTGATGTGATGCAACATCTAGTTGTTCATCTCCCGTACGAAGCATTACTTCGTGGACCAGTTCACAATGGATGGATGTATCCATATGAGAGGTACATGAAACATTTGAAGGGAAAAGCCAAAAATCTAGCAAAGGTGGAAGGTTCGATCATTGCTGGGAGTTTGACAGCAGAAACTTCTAACTTCACGTCTTACTACTTTGCTCCAACCGTCCGTACAAGGAAAAGAGTTCCTAGAAGATATGATGATGGTGGAGTACCTTCGTCATATGCCGTAGACGGGGTTCCTGACATTTTCTGTCAAATTGGGCGATTTGGTGGTAAGCTGAAAGAAGTTTGGTGGTCTAGTGAAGAGGATAAGCATAGTGCCCACACATATATTACGCTCAACTGCGGAGATGCAATGACGTCTTCGTTTGAAAGGTAAATTTTTGTCTATGTTAATTAATTTTATTAAATTTGTTGTTAATTATATGATATGATATATTTGTTTAATTTGCAGCATGTTTGTATCTCAAGTTGAAGAAGCGATACCGGGATTATCTGCAGCTGAACTGGAAGGAAGAAAAGAAAAGCACTTTGTCAAGTGGTTAAAATCACATGTATTATATTTGATTAAAATGAAGCAATATTTGGTACTATTCTAACGGTGGTGTATTATATTTTGTAGGTTGAGTATGATGATCCATATTACCCTGTATGGTTTCACGAATTGATCCAAGGTCCAGTAGTAAAGGTCACCACATTAAATATGTACTTCACACGAGGTTTTACCTTTTACACATACGAGTATGGAAGACATCGGGCAACAAGTAACTATGGAATATGTGTGAAAGGCGAAACAGACTTTTACGGGATCTTGCAGGAGATTATTGAAGTGGAATTTCCAGGGTTATTGAAGCTAAAATGTGTTCTCTTCAAATGTGAATGGTTCGATCCCGTTGAGAATCGAGGAGTTCGATTTAACAAATTTGGTGTTGTGGATGTCAACTCTGGGAGAAGATACAACAAATTCGAGCCTTTCATCCTCGCTTCCCAGGCTGAACAAGTTAGCTTTCTTCCATATCCTCGCCTTCGAAGTTCTGGGATTAATTGGTTGGCTACTATCAAAATTACACCTCGTGGACGAATTGTTGCTGGAGAAGAACCACCATTGCAAGAAGAAGATGCTATTAATGAAGTTGAGGTTCCTGACCAACAACTTGATGAAATTCTTCTGATCGACCCAAATAACCATCAATATGAAGATCTTCCCGAAGATGCGACAGATGAAGCACGTGAAGACGAGTTTTATTGTAGTGATGACGATGAATGTTCTGATGTTGATGAGAACTCAAACGATTCAGAATGATGTAATATATGTAACAAATGTTGTTTTTGTCTTTCTAAAATATTGTATACAATGTTGTTTTTATTGCTTAAGTGAAATTCTTAATGTATAATATATATTTCTTAAGGTTAAAAAAAATTATTTGTTAAGGAAAAAAAAAATTATTTTGTTGAAGGTATGAAAGTAAGAAGAGGATGAAAGTATGAATGAGTGGTAAAGATGATAAGTTTGGGGTTTAGGGATTTAATTTTCGGGGTTTCATATATTCCTAGTAACTTCGTCGTAAACGAAAACACGGGCATGGTAACTTCGTCGTAAAAGAAAAAACAAGGGCCTGGTAACTTCGTCGTAAACGAAAACACGGGCCTGGTAACTTCGTCGTAAACGAAAACACGGGCCTGGTAACTTCGTCGTAAACGAAAACACGGGCCTGGTAACTTCGTCGTAAACGAAAACACGGGCCTGGTAACTTCGTCGTAAAATTAAGAGGCCATTACGACGAATCCATTTTTATATATATGCGAGAATCCTCGCAGACCACCACTGCTCGTATCCTCCTCCCAAATTCCTCCCCCCTCTCTAAGGTATGTTTTTCTCTCTTCTTTTTTTTTTTTTTTTTTATAGTTTAGGTGGTTAGTTTAGGTGAATAGTTTAGGTGATTAGTTACCGGAATTAGTTTAGGTGATTAGTTTACCGGAGTTAGTTTAGGTGATTAGTTAACGGAATTATTTTATTTTAAAATTTTCGTTTGGGAAATGTATTAATTTATTTTTTTAATTATTTTTTAGATGGCTCCTAGACCGAGACCAGCAGCTCCTGGACCTACGTATGCCGATCTATTTGGCGATGGATCTTCTTCTAGCGGTCCATCGTCTTCTTCCGAGACAGTTCCGGAGTCTCAGACATCGAGGAGAGTTTCGTCGACCCCTCCTCCACAGATGCCTCCCCCACCACCTGCTCCACCTCTCGCCCCGGATCAGCCTGCCCCACCGGCTGCAGTTCATCCCGACTTGCGGGTGCCACCTTATGCACCATTCGCAAGATACACCGTGGAGGATTTGCTGAACCAGCCCGGACGAGAGGGTTTACAGATTCTTGACCCCGATAGACCCCGGGGTACTTTTTGGTAAGTAAATCAAATTAGTAATTTTAAATTTAAAATTTTTGATAATTTTTTTTTAACAAATTTGTTATATTTGCAGGTTTGGGGCTAACAACAAAGTTAGCCGGAGCGTTTCAGAGACGATGAAGGGATATTATGACGGCCCTTATCCCAACTGGACGTCCACTCCCGATCACGTCAAGACGACGTGGTTTAAATGTTTTGCGGTAATTTAAATAAATAATTAAATTGTTAATTAAATAATTATTATTTTTTCTAATCTTTTAATTTTTTTGTTTTTTCAGCAAAGGTGGAACTGGTCCATAGGAATCACCGAGAGGGTGAAGAGCGAATTTATTGCAAAGGCGAAAACTCGTCTTTGCAACACCGTCTCCGATTGGAAGGACAAGTGGGAGATTTACGGCTATGAGGGGAAGCCGAACGGGGTCACCAAGGACGCATGGGATGGCCTCATCGCCTATTGGACCGACCCCGTCAACATCCGCAAAGCCAACTCGTGCTCCGCTTCCCGAAGAACGAGGGATAAAGATGGCCATTTGCCCATGGTTCATCGAACCGGCCAAAAACCCCATGCCGGAGTTCGTCTCGAAGCTGTAAGTTTTATTTTAATTTATAATTTTCATTATTATAAACTTTTGTATTTATTAATATATTTAATTAATTTTTTATTTTTGTTTATTAGTTGGAGAAGACGAGAGTTTTGCCATCTCTCTCGGACTTATTCAAGATGACTCACGCCACACCAGATGGAGTTTTTGTTGATCCTGCATCAGAGAAACTCTTCAACGCTGTGGCGTCTCGGGTAGAAGAGCGAGAGACGCAACTCACCCAACAGTCTGCAGACGGATTACCCGTCAAGTTGTCAACCGAAGAAGTCGACCAGATCTTCGAGGAGGTAAAATTTAATAATTATTTTTTTATTATTAATTAATGAACTCTAAATAAGTTTTTATATATATATATATACATATAGGTGGCTCCTAGAAAGAAGGGAAGAACGGTCGGAATAGGTTCCGTTAACGAAGTTGTAAGGGCGACTTCGTCATACTATTCGAGGCGGGACCAGGAGAACGAGCGGATGCAGGCTCGTATGGATACCCAGCAGCAGCGTCTGAACTCTCTCGAGAGTTTGCTGGATGTGATGGCGGTGGGAAATCCAACTCTGCAGACGGCTTTGGCAGCGAGACGAGCAGCTCTCGGGATGAGCCAGCCGGATCCCGAGGCAGGAACATCTTCAGACCCGAACCCCTCAGCCAACTACTTCGATGACGATGATGTCGGTCTTCATTAGAATTTTTTTTTTTATTTCTTTTGTTTTGTATAAAAATTTTAAATTATATTAAATAATGAATTTCTAGTTTTTAAATAAAATTTTTGGTTTCATATTTATTTTTTTGAAAAATATTTTAATTTTAAAATTAATAATTATATAATTATTATAATTAACTAATATTTTAAATATGGAGATGTAATTTCGTTGTAAACTTCCACGTTTAGTCCTCGTAATATTTACGTCGAAGTTACATCTGCTCGTTGTAAAGTCGTTGTAAACTTTACATCGTGTTTACGACGAAACCTTACGTGTCTTTTACAACGAAGTATTACGTGGCATTTACAACGTCAGTTACGAGGACATTACGACGAAACGTTTCCTTCCGCTTTACGAGGAAGAATCTTCCTCGTAAAAGTAACTAGGACTTTATGACGAATGCTCCGTTACGACGAGCGTTTAACAACGAAACGCTGTTCGATGTTAATTCGTCGTAAAGCTCCTATTACGACGAATTAACATCGAATAACGCCCTCGTAAAAAATATGTTTTCTTGTAGTGAGAGTCATTTCACTACTTTTCTGCTCCTTCAGTTTTTTAACAAGTGTAATTCTATCTGATTTTTTTTTGTTCCACAAAAAATATCGCTTTACAATTCCAATGCAAATTATACTTATTTTCAGTTGAAAATTAATTGCAAACTCCATTGATCTTATAAATAATTTTATTTATCTCAAATACTATTGGTGAAGAAGTATAATTAATAACAATTTGCATATATTTTAATAATTTTTTTAATCTGTGTGAAAAATGTCGGAGTGACACTTGTTAAAAAAAGAACAAAGTATTTGATGATAATTAATGTCTATTTCTCAAAATATCGGTATAGTTTTCACAAAAATACGTAGACCTTTTCCTTATATACACATAATCAGGAAATTGAAATACACTACCTTAGCTGATGAATGGAGAGCCAAGAGGAAATATAGTCCCTGAGAGAGGTCTACGTCAAGGAGATCCTTTGTCTCCTTTCATTTTTATTCTATGCACGGAAGCGCTCGTTAGCCTTCTTAGTCAAGCAGAGAATCAAGGAAAGATAACGGGGATGCGAGTCGAACGCGCTAGCCCCCCGGTATCCCACCTTCTCTTTGCAGACGATAGCCTGTTCTTTTGTAAGGCGGAGCCCCGTGAATGTGAAGAAGTGATGAAAGTAGTCGGGAAATACGGACAAGCATCAGGACAGTGTATAAACTTTGAAAAATCCTCCTTGCTCTTTGGTAAGAGGATCCCGGCAAATGAGCGACAGCAGATCAAGGATACTCTGGGGATCCAAACTGAAGGTGGAATGGGTACATACTTAGGAATCCCGGAGGATATAAGTGGTTCAAAATGCAGACTATTTGCGTTCCTAAAAGATAAGCTATCACACAGGGTGAATGGGTGGACTGGTAGATGGCTATCAAAGGGTGGGAAGGAAGTGCTTATTAAATCGATCTTATTGGCTCTCCCGACTTATGTGATGTCTAGCTTTCTGCTTCCTCTTGAGATCTGTGAAAATCTAACAAGTGCCATTGCACAGTTTTGGTGGAGTTCAAGCCCCCCGAAAGAGGAATTCACTGGGCAAAGTGGGAAAAGATGTGTGCATCTCGAGAGGACGGAGGAATTGGATTCCGTATGATCCATGAATTCAACCTAGCTCTTTTAGCAAAACAGTTGTGGAGGCTCGTCCAGTTTCCAGATTCACTAGTGGCAAGAGTACTGAAAGGGAGATATTACCGTTTAAGCTCGCCATTGAGAGTAGGTGCAGTTGATACCCCATCTTATGTGTGGACAAGTATAATAGCAGCGAGGAAACTTCTACTGTTGGGCATAAGGAATAAAGTACATTCAGGATATGAAATCAAGGTGTGGCAGGATCCATGGATTCCGTTACTACCAGCGAGATCAGCTCGTCCGAGGGTCCCAGTGGTACATCCGGAAATGACAGTGAGTAGTCTCATCAATTTTGAGACGAAGGAGTGGGATAGTCGTCTGTTGAGCCAATACGTAGATCAGGGAGACATACCGATGATACAGAGCATGGCCATAAGCCCAACTCACCTTCGTGATACATTCTGCTGGAGTTATACAAAAAATGAACAATACACAGTCAAGTCTGGATACTGGGTAGCCACAAATATTTTGAAGGAGGAGGAGGGTAATCAAGTCATGGAACCTAGTATAACTAAATTACAAGCCTTTGCTTGGAAGGTAGACGCCCCACAGAAGATTCGCCATCTTATCTGACAATTAATCACAGGACATGTGGCGGTTACGAGAAATTTGGTACGAAGGAATATGAGATGTGATAATTATTGTCCGAGATGTGGGGAGTCGGAAGAGACAGCGACCCATGCAATCTTTGAATGCCCACCTGCATTGCAAGCATGGGCGATTTCATCCACACCGTCTAACCCTCAGGTTTTTCCCAGCCCCAGCATATATAACAATATGGACTATCTCTTCTGGAGGAAGAATAGTATCATTGAGCCGGAAAATGATAGGGATCCATATCCTTGGATTATTTGGTACATCTGGAAAGCTAGGAATGATAAGCTCTTCAGAGGAATAGAGAGGGATCCAACTGAGTTAGTCAGATATGCAGAGGGAGAATGTAAAGCTTGGCATGATGCGAAAGTGTCTACACCAAGAAGCCAAGATGTCCCACAGCAACAAGCCTTAAGCTTGGGGGAAATTTGCATGGTAGATGGTTCATGGACCTCTACCGATCAATTCAGTGGAATAGGATGGGTCTGGAAGGATAGCAGAGGAAACATTCAACTAATGGGAACTAGGAATATGAGAAGGAGAGAGTCAGCGCTACATTCGGAGCTGGAAGCGCTAAAATGGGCCATGGAGATTATGCTACAACATTCAGACTGTCAGTATTTTGGTACAGACTGCAAGGATCTAATCAAGATGCTGTCAGAACCTCAAGCTTGGCCAAACTTCTCGACAGAGCTGGAAATGATTCACGTACTCAAGATGTGCTACTCGGACTTCAAGATATGCTACATACCAAGGACACAAAACTCTATTGCTGATTCTTTAGTTAGGACTGCTCGAACTTTTCATAGATCGCTTTGTTACTTTGGTTGTTCTATTCCGGTCTGGATTCCCAGACCACCTCAAGCCTGAGTAATGGAACAGCCTTTTGATGGCAAAAAAAAAAAAAAAAAAAAAAAAAAAAAAATCCACCAATTCCACTAAAGAATAAATTATGCAACAATGGATGAAACAGCATCTTCTTTCGTCGTCCATATATCATTTATCTAAAGTTCTTATTCCATTCATTCATTTCATTTTTACTGTTAACCCTTATTTTTATATCGTCCATAAATTTTCCTATGTGTCTCATTTTTTGTAGATTGAAGGAATCTGTCTTTTGATATATATATTTCTACACTGATCTGTAAAGAATTTCAGCTAAATCCAAACCTTCGTGTTATAATAGTAGGAGTATAAAAATGTTATACTTAACAAAGTTACTACTGTTTTAATCAATTTATAGATGTAGAAAGTGTAATTTTGTTCAAAAAAATAGATGTAGAAAAGATCGCAGTACATCAATATGCCTTATTATGAGAACTAATTTGATCGTAATAAGATCTGGACGGTGCCTTCATTAGTCAAATTCTGAATTTCTTTTTGGATGGAATCGGTGTTTAATAGATGACTAAGCAGTCGACAAGGAAAATAGTTTTAGTGGACGTCAATTTGTCACAAAGTTAATGGACAATGTCGATTCTATGTCGATTCTATGCCCCCGCCTTGGTTCTCTGAGTCGGAGGAGCATATAGCGTAGTTTTTAGTTTTTATTCATTTGTTGTCAAAAAAAAAAAAAAAAGAATGGACAATAATGATGCTTTCATTTCTCTATCATGAAAATTAGTCAGAGAACAGTACATGTGATTTTTAATCCTGTTAGATGATCTTGGATTGTAAGCCCTCAACCAATTCATTGATTTATTGATACTTGATAGTTGAAATTCACGAGGTGGTGGCCTAGTGGTCTTGAGGCAGTTTCAACGCCAATAAAGACCCGGGTTCGATACCCCTTGTGGCCACGGAATACTTTACGCCCTCCCGCAGTTTGAGTTAAGCGTAGCGTTGGTGCTATCGCGTCCACTCGGGATAATGGGTATTAGTGCAGGCTGGTTCCGGGTCTGGGGTGACTACGGGCCTACGGGTTGCGGAACTCCCCTGTTAAAAAAAAAAAAAAAAAAAGATAGTTGAAACTTTTGTCTCTTGGTATGAGATATATCATTATAGACACAATAACGATGCTTTTTTCTGTTGTGTGGTTAATTTATGGTACAAGGAAAAGGTTCTTCCAGTGGACAACTGAGCAACATTTTTGATACATTTACAAAAAATATTTTGAATAGTAAAGAAGTACTTATTGTTTCGCTATGTTCGTTTAACATACCAGCAATACATAGGCAAACAAATTAATTTAAATTTTAGATATAAGCTTTTATTTAAACTGAAAGGTTTACATATTATTGACAGATACTGTTTTAATATACACCAATTATAAAAACTACAAATTAGCTATATCAAAACAGTGTTTTTTTTTATTTTATCACTAATCCTTATTATTAAATGATTATGTTTCTCTTGTCGCTACTGATTTATGTTATTTTTTGGTATAATCCTGCCATACTAGTTCTAATTTTGTATAACAGTTTTAAGAAGATTAAAATATAAAACTAATTGTCCACTGGACCACTATACTTAGGTCTTCGATGATATATAATCCACTTCTAATACTATAAAGAAATGTTACTCTTTCCAGGGCCCTCCACGTCAGAAATTCGTGCTCTCTGATATCAACACGTGTCCAGTTCGTGCAAAACGCAACACTTCATTTATGTTGTATTTATTTGGGCTTCTTAACATTAGGCTTATTTCTGTTATGATTTTGGACTGGTGAATTCTTATGTTTAATGCTGCTCGACGGCCCATGAAGGAAAACCCAAACTCCTATGAAGCGGACAAAAAATTGGGGTCGGACCCTCTTCTTCCTTGATTGGCGAGTCGGTGACGCCTGAGCTTCTTCCAAATCGCTGAAACCGTTTGAGTTGTGGCTTTATCTTCAAGCCACCTCTCCCACTATGTAACATTTAATTTTCTTTACCACTACCTTCATTGAATTTCAGTGATCAATCCTATAAATAGTGACGATGAATTCCCAAATCTGATTGTCTCACACAAGTCCTTCATATTTATTCCCTGCTAAAGAAAGCGTTGAGGAATGGTTACTTCCCACCACCTACTATCTGATGTGAAAAGGTTGGCCTCCTCATCTTCCCTAGCATTTTCCATTTTTAAATTGTGGTCACTGATTATCTTCACCTTATTATATATATGGTTAGCTATATGCAACAACGTACATATTTAGATTCAAGAGTTCTCTTGAAGAAATTCGTGTTTGCCGTAGTGTAACCCTATAAGAAAAGTTAGAGATGCAGTACTGTATTGAACACATAATTTTTCGTCCTCAGTAGGATGGATGCGTCTAGAAATCCAAATGAGATTTTCAGAGAACACCATTTACGAAAATGGAACCCATGGACTGAATGTGGGATCTATTGATTGAGTTAATCATATACGTTGCAAAATGTTTTATAGTTTTTGGACCTTTTGTTTGAGAGTAAAAATAGACGAAGCAAATCTAAAAGATGAGATAACGTTGAAGTCGAAGAATTTTATTGTTCTGTTATCTCTACTCTGTCTCAAATCTAAATCATATTAAAAAAGATTCTAACTTTACGAGACTGTCTTATGCTGTTAACGAATGTGTACTCTTTTAGCTCCTCTCTGTAGTGATTATGTGAATAAACACGTTTACCAAATTTCCATTGCTTTCAGGGAGTGGGAGATGATTCCTTACGCTGCTGGTGTCATTGTCCCTCTAGCTTTAACCCTTTTGGTCCGCAACGCTAAGAAAGACTAGAAACGAGGCATGGTTGTCGATGATTTCGGTGGAGAGCCTGGTCAAACCGTTAGGAACTACCGGTTCAAAGATCCCCTCAGCTCTCTTTGGGAAGACATCTCCACTCTCCCAGAGCTCTTCGAGATCTCGTGCAAGAACCGCTGCGACAGGGTTTTCCTCGGGATCAGGAGGCTGATCGCTAGAGAGGTTGAGACTAGCGAGGACGGGAAAGTGTTTGAGAAACTTCATTTGGGTGATTATGAGTGGAAAACGTTTGGGCAGACGCTTGAAGCTGTGTGTAGTTTGGTTCTGGTTTGGTTCAGATTGGTCACAAGTCTGAGGAACGTGACGCCGTTTTTACATACGAGAGAAGAGTGGTTCATTGCGTTACAGGGTTACTTCAGGCGCAACGTCACTGTGGTTACTATCTATTCATCTTTGGGAGAGGAAGCTCTTTGTCACTCGCTCAATGAGGTTAGTTCTTTGCTTCTCTTCTATGTTTGGCCATTTAAGTTAACTTTAATGGAATATGTTATATGAACAAGCTGTGTTATCTTTCTTACATTTCTTTTGCAGATATGTGCATTGTGTCCATGGCAACCCACAAACAAGAAATAGAGAATTTCAACGTCTCTAAGAAGGAGAACTCTCCATTTTTATCTCTCTTACAGTATAAAGCGGCAAAAAAAATTCACACCGTTAATAAATAATTCAGGATATTGTGACCATCCCTATGTAATCAGTCACCTCTGTTACTCTGTTGTATATTTTCGCAAGAGTTATTATGTTGAAAATTTATTATAAGAAGTTTGTGTTCTCTCCATGTTTTGAGCTTCCTACTGGTTTTGAGGTATATCATTATCACATTTAGGTCAAGCCGAAAGTTGAAGCTAAACTATCGGTTAAAAAAATTGTTGTAGTGGTAGAGTGGTTGGATGTAGTCCTAAACACAAGTATAGATCGGAAACAGAACTAGATGGAGAGATATCTTTGAAGAAGTTAAGCTTAATGCTTTGCTCCAAACCAGCGTTCAAGAGAGCTCGAGACATTTAAAAAAGTAATTGCGGTGTTCAACATGCAAGAAAAAAAAAACAATTTTGTATATGTCTTCATCATCTTTATTGTAGTTGAATATTTTTTAGTTGCATAAAATAAAAACTTATTGAAAATATCTAAATTGTATTTTTTGTAACAATATCAGAATCCATAAATATAACTACATTGAGTTTTCTAACAATATCAGAATCCATTAACATTTTTTTTAAAACTGTTAAAAATAAATAAACAAATAGAAAAAATCTATTTACATCATAAAAAAAATGCGTTTCAAAAGTCGTAAATTACATCGAAGGTATTTTCTTTACAGCTATTATGAAACATCCTTACAAAAATTGAAATATTAGACATAAATTACTAAATATACATGTAAGTGGTATTTTATAATAAAAAAAATAGATTTAGACTATCAAAATTTTAATCAACTATTTTATATCAAACATTAACCGTAAGAAAATGCAATCAAATAATGCCCAAACCAAACTTACATATTATAATCATCAGAATCAAATTCCTACTCTTGAGAGTTCAAATAAGAGCAACCCACAACTAACCAACCAATCATAGCTTCATAATTATCAAAAAACATACAACAAGAACAATCATCTACACCTAATCCACCCAATGTAATGTAAGTTGCAATCTATTGATATATATACAAACAACTAGATCAAACATAATTAATCTTAACATACATAATTCGTACACATCCTAACATTATTGAAAACCATTAACGCTACTGTTTTTACAAAAGCTTACATATATACACACACAAACAAAATATACAATTATATAGTTACATACATCACGCATACATCAAATTCCGCGCGTAGCGCGGACCGGACCCTAGTTTAATATATAATCTTGTTGTAAGAACATAACATTTCACACAAAAATTGTCATCAAGATATTGATCAAATTCTATGTTTTCACGCTTTTATATACAAAACGAATAAAAATATATTTAGAAAAAGACAAACGTTTTAGTTTTGTTTTAATAATGTGTATGCAGAAATCAACTTCTAAATATAATATTTTGATATTCAATCATTTGAGTATTCATTCTGCTATTCTATTATTTATTGTTGAAGTTAATATTTGAAGCGAAGTTTTTTTTTGAAACTAAAACAATAATAACTAAATCACAAATATTAAAGTTAAAATATTTTTGATTGAATGTATTTTTGAAAAGTGATAGCTAATTTATGGTATTACAAGCAATTTTTTTTAACACTAACATAAATTAGGTACGTGGTGTATTCAGTTTATAATGTGATGGGATTTGATTTTTAATAAGTTGTTAAATGCTTTTAGATTATATGAGAATTTATTATGATTTGTGTGAAACTTTTTTTAAAATCTATGTAGGGATTTGATTTTTAATAAGTTGTTAGATGCTTTTAGATTAGATGAGAATTTATTATGATTGCTAAAAATGACTAGTTCATCAAATAACAAACTATTACTCCAACGTTCTAAAAACTATTACTCAAACGTAAGATTATGAGATTTGTTTTTTTTTGTATCTAAAAACTATTACTCAAACGTTCTAAAAATGATAGTTCATCAAATAACAAATTCAATAACACATGATTTTAAAAGATTTATTTAAATTCATATTTGACTAATAGTAAATTTATCATTTTAATACAAATTATCTCAAACTGATGAATACACCCCTTAAAAAATTACCTTTAAAATATAAATACTTGCGAGTCTTGCAAGTATATCACAGAACCAGCTGTCCACTATAAGTAGATTTTGAAACAATCTAGTGTTGGAATCATTGATTCACTTAACAAAAGGGGGACCATGTAACATGCTATATAATTTGTCGTGTTTCAAAATGAAATTATGTAAGACGGGCAAATGTGAAGCAGCAACTTGCTACAAATATCTAAGAAACCACCAAAAGGTTACATCCCTTTCATTAGTTGGATCAAAAGCTTAAAGATTTCTGATATTTTATTTTCACTTCAATGCTGCATTAATTATTATATACGTGAATCTTTTTAATATGAAGTATTTATAAGTGTTGAGAAAATACCTTAAATTGGTCCATAAAGCATTTGAGTTGTGGACCAAAAGATGTGTTTTTTTATTGGCACAAGGACCAAAAGACGTCTAGTTGTCTTTTTTTTTGTCATCAACGTATAAACTCATGTCTGATTGTCTTAATTTTGCAAATTCTGATAGACGGACAGAACAAAGACGAGTTTTTTTTATCATAAATTCATAAATATTTTAAATTTGTGATGAAAAAAACTAAACTAACTCTCTTAAATCATTTATAAATGTTTATAAATGTTTATTTATTTTTTTATAAATTCAGTCATACCCGTAATATTAAAGCTTAAATAATAATCACTAAATCATAGATCTAAATGTTAAAATATTTTTGATTGAATGTATTTACCAAGTTACTTCTCTTTTTGTCTAACTCACTTTTTTTTTGAAAAGTGATAGCCAATTTATGGCATTTCAAGCAATTTTAACACTAACAAATTTCAATAGCTATGACTTACCAAAACATGAACTTCACAAGGCAAAAAATATACTGCATAAAGTTTTATTATTTTCGCTTCTTGTTACTATTCCAAAAATAATAAACTAATCAAATTACATCTGAGGCTGGTTTGATCTTGATGAACTTCTTCTTAATTAAATAGTAAGAAAAATAGAATAAATAGAAGAGAGAGAGAGAAAATGTGAAAAACTAGAAAGAAATATTTTTGTGTGAAAAAAACTCAAAACAGAATGTAAAGATTCCTTTGACATATTCATTTGAGATATTATTAATGTTAAAATTTAGGTATAACATAAATTCATATTTTTTATATACATGAGAGACTGTGATAGTGTTCTTATGGATAATGATGGTAGCTACCTAAATAAAACTCACCTAAATGAAAGAGTATCTTTATATATAAAGAAGACCTTGAATCTCTCCCACCTATGCCACATGGGATGTCAGCATGGAAATTCAAGTCTTAACATCGTGACACCTATTGTACTCTGCGTTTCATTTAACATCTATTTTTCTGGGCTTCGTTTGATATATATGGTGAGATTGGATGGTTAATTGGTTAGATTCTGGGCCGACATAAAGGAGAACGAAGCCTTAGTCTCTTCTCGATGTGCGGCAGTCGGTGACCTCTGCGCTTCCTCTGCAATCTGAAACGGTGTTGTTAATGGCTTCCTCATAATTCTCTATTTATTGGCTTCATCACAATGTGTATTCAAAGCTTCCTTTCAATCTTAGAGGCGGTGCCAAATCTTTATATATTGAGGTCGGATTCCTCCTCTTGAACACATCTCCTCTTCCTATCTCTTACATCTCATACACTGAAAATTTTTAAAATGTTATTCCAGAGCTTTTCTTTCCGACCTCAAATCCGGCAATCGCTCTTTGAAACTATGTTGCAGGGTGAATCTTTATTCTTCTTTATTATTTGATGACAAGGCAATCGCTTATATTCTTCTTTATTATTTCAATCGTCAAGCATAATTTCAAAAGCTCCTCTTTTTTCCGTTTATGTCTCTTTGCAGAAGGACTATGAAGAGTTAGCTGCAACTGTGATGACCATAATTGACTGCACTTGGATTTTTTCTATTCTCTTTCTTTTATTTTTCCATTGCCTTACATATCCAGTTTTTTTTTTTTGTTAGTTGACTGAAATTTTATTGTATCAATGTATGTAGGAGAAGATAGAGTCGTCTACTTATGTTCTGAAAGGGATATTAAGACCTGTTGGGGAAGGAGTGGAAGAAATTTCATGGCCTCCAAGAGATCCTGAACCTATCAATCAAATGGAAAAGGCGTGTACACATATGTTCACTTTCAGAAGTTAGTGCTCAACTCCTGCATGTAAAGTGCTATGATTGTTGTTTTCACGTGTAAGACATTGACTTTTATTTCAAAAGGTCTCTCCTTTGATAGAGTATCAGTGTATTTTTTTTTAATGATAGGTTGAGAGGCTGAAGATTGTTTTCAGGCAAAAGAAGATAAAGACAAACCAGAGCTTGCGGCTATGCTAGAGAAAGTTATACAACTCTATGCTGCTATGGGCCTCTCCAAGCGTAGTTACGGGAAGAAAGGTACATTGCTCAAGTCACTCGCTCACTCTAATATTCCATTATCCAGAAAAAAATATATCATCAAGTTTGCACCTGATCACAGGGAACGAATTGAAGTTGTAAAGGCGGAGCATTTTCCTGAAACTCTGATCAAATGTCTCTTTCTGCAACCCTATTTTTCATGTAGTATCAGTCGGAGCAAATAAGTTCACATTTAGTTTATTATGTCTTTTCAGCTCCTGAAGAACATATGTGAACAGGCTTTTCTTAGAAGGGTTAACACTCGGTAAAGGTGAAGTAACATCTGATGAGCTTTCTGCTGTTATAAGGAAACGAATTGAGCGCACGCTGGTTAGGACTCTGGTTTCTCTTGCTTCAAAGGTAGTCCATGGACCATCCAAAACCTAAGAAAACGATTCCATCTAAGCTTAACCAACGAGGTAAACCTTTGTTTTATGTATGTTGAATTCAACTTTCCGCATGATCCATTGTTGTTAACTTTTTGTTTTCTCTTTTCTTTTCTTAACATGGTTGGATCAAGAAATCAACAATGTGTCTCTTGGTGTTCTCTGTCACAAACAGTAGCTTAGATGCTTGGCGAATACGGCAGTGCCTCAAATTTTTCTTCCTTGACAAAGGTTCAACACCAACCAATCAAGACACGAGAAACAACAGGGTTCTTTAACCGCAGCCATGAGCACGAGTGTTCTTACCTGTAGCTCTGCAATCTCTGATGTTAGCTCAGCAGAGCAGAACTAGAAAGTGGGTTTAGTGAATTCAGCAGTTGGGTTTCATCAGAAGAAACATACGGTTCCTGTTATCAAAGCTGCTCAAAGAGTTGGTTGTGATGAGGTTAATGGAAGAAGATCCGCCATGGTTATCTTAGCTGCTACACTCTTCTGCATTTGCTTTTTTATCTGCTTTCGCTAATGCTGGCGTGGATGGTGATTACCACGAGAAGAGAAAAACCAATAAAGTAGTCTTGAAACGTTATGAATCCCCTTGACATAACCTTTTTATTGTGCAAAGTAATGTTTTTTGATGATAGGAACTGAATGATAAGAAGGCTTTGGCAACAGTTGGAGCAAACTTTGCTAGAGCATTCACTGTCCAGTTCGGAAGCTGCAACTCCCTGAGAATTTCACTGGATATCAAGATCTTGCCAAGCAAAAGGTTCTTTGCAAAACTTAACTTCTTTCTTCTTTTTTTTTTTTCTTTAGGGAGATCGTTAGATGCAGAAAGTACCATTTATAAGAGATTATCATGTTCTTTGTTTTCTATATGCAGAAAGTACCATTTATCTGAGAAGATTTAGCCTGGAATGTGAAGGCAAAGACAAGTACATGGGTCGTTCCAATGTTTTCTGGAAATAGTGAATATGTTTTGTTTGTTGTTCTGATTCATTCTTTTTCATTCTTATATAAATTCATCAATCTACCTATCTATTTGTTTCTGAGGAAGGCAAATACTTTGAAGAAAATAAGCGACTCCACAGTTCCCCTAGAGAGAGAAAGATACCAAGTTTGGGATAATTAA
Source organism: Hirschfeldia incana (assembly GCA_026261945.1). NCBI lineage: Eukaryota > Viridiplantae > Streptophyta > Magnoliopsida > Brassicales > Brassicaceae > Hirschfeldia > Hirschfeldia incana. The sequence continues at coordinate 2,947,671 of JABCMI010000033.1, forward strand.
CATTATTTGAAAATAAAATAACATCGAATAAACTCCATAAATTATCGTACTCTGTTGCAGCAACAAAAATCATATGTAAGACTAAACACAAAAACTAACCGCTTTTATCACCTCATCTCAATTCTATTAAACTACAAATCAATTCTATTAAACTACAAATTTTGGTAAATCAAAGACCACAACAAACACGGAATTGCCTCCACATATTTTTTAAGACCAAAACAAATTTGGATATTTGGAAAATTTAATGTATCCGAATCTGGATTAGTCAGATCAAAATATTTATTATCCGGATCCATTTTTATAGTTTCCAGATATCTTGACTTTGAGTATGCGTCTAGATATCGTATTATCCGCGAATATCTAAAACTGCATTCGTAAAATTATTTTTTAAAAATAAAAAATATTTTAAAATACTAAATTCTAAAGAAATACATAAATGAAGTATATATACAAGATTTATAAATGTTTATATGTATATATGTATATAATACCAAACCTAAAATATAATATCGTAAGATTAATTATATATATATATATATATATATATAAATATTAATATATCAAATATTAATAAAATTTAAAACCTTTTAAAAATTTAAACCAATAGGACTTAGTTATTTCATATTTAGCATATTTTAGAAAAGGAAACAAAATATTGTCAAGTTATAATATATTTTTAAAATAAAAGGTAAAAAAAATAATAGTAGTTTCAAAAAGAGAATTTTCTTAATAATATTTTTAATACCATCAGCAAAACATTAAAATCTAAACCTTAAATCAATAAGTCTTAGGTAAACTCTAAACTTTTGGATAAATCTAAACCCTTTAATAAAAATCTTAAATTCTAACTTGAAATATAATTATAATTCACTAAAAATTATTATAACGTATGTGGAAACATATAAAATAATAGTAATTTTTTCGTCATCAGTAAATAATAGTAACATATGTCCAGCTTTCTTTCCAGAGCCACTGATGTGTGCTGCTGGCTTTGTATCTCACATATGTATCTCCTCTTTCTTCTTCCTTATGTGTTGAATGAATGCAGTGTTCAAAAAAAATTGTACATCCATAATATTGCTATGTGAAAAATACACTTCGCATATTCTGATGTAAGGACATGTATATTAATCCATAATCATTATTAAATTTCTGCATACTATATACGGAAAAAGTCAATAATTAGTTACAATTCCATAAAATTTTTCTTCTTACAGTCACTACTCTAATATTCAATAAATACATGACTATAAGCAAACATGGATAATATACATATGACCTGCGATTACCAAAATATGTAAAATCAAACTAATATGTATAGTTTCATATAATACAAATAAATATTAAATATATAATATACCGGTTCAAATACTATTATATAAGTATCCCGCCCGTAGGGCGGGTCGATCCTAGTTTAACATAAATCAGTTCGAAGTAGAGGTGGATGCATAGTGCGTATTCAAAATTCCTAACTTATTGGTGATTCGATTCATTTTCTTTTGATCAATAATTTAAAATGCGATTTGTCCTTATTCAGATATTTATTATATTATTTGAAACTAGTTTCTTACAAATATTAAAAAATTGAAGAATGACATTTTTAACAATTTATTTTTGTCTAAGTTTTAAATGTCAGGTAGAATCTCTGGTTTGTATAGGCGATCTAAACCCAAATCTTTCTTTTTATTTTATATAGATAGAAAAGTAAGAAATCCAATTATCTATTGTAAGAGGACAATAGTAAAACAGAAATCTTTCTTTCAATTGAAAGATTATGGGGCTAGAACGCATAGGCACCAGACTGAGGTATGCAATGAAGGACGAGTTTCAGTCGGTAGCAGAATTCTAAATATGCTACTTTCCCTAACCATGATACCTATAACTTCCAAAAAAAAAGCTTTCGTTTAAGGTTTGATTGATAGAGGCTGTGGCATTTATTTTCTTGGTTTAGGGGGGTTAGTGGAAGATGAAATTTAGGTAGAATTGGTTGATTTAAAGAATCAAGAGATTTATAAAGAGTTCCAATGAGTTTTTCATATTTAGAAAGTCTATGTAACTATTTTATTATAATGATTTTAAGATCTTGAGAATATATGAAATACGTCAAAAAAATGTTTTATAAGTTAAAATGCAATAATTCAAATCCTGATAACACTATATTTTGATAGAATTATTAAAACCTAAACTTTTTGAATAACAATGAATTATATAACTCATTAAAGAATCATTAAATTAACTAGGGATATAGCCCCCGCGCAATCGCAAAGTCGTGAATGTCTAAAAGAGTTTTCGATTTGTCTTTATGAATTCGACATCTAGCAACATTTTTCCCAAGAATATGTCAGACATAGACCATATATCTACTGAAATTCAACATCTGATACGCTGACTAATTGACATCCTTAATAGGTATCCAGTAAATCTGCAAGCTAAGTAAATATAAGAAAATAATAATCTATCCCAATTTAGAAACTCCACACAATAATAAACCCGTTTATTAAACATAGCGCAATAATATATATATATTTCCAAAAAAATAGTCAAGGCGATATTTTTTAACAGAAAATGAATCTCCATGAGCTTCTCTCAGGTCTATGCGAACTCTCTCGGTCCGTCCAAAAAGTTGTGTTTCTTTTTCATTGAGTTTTCCTGTAGTTATCAGCTGTGTAAACGATTTTGTTCGCCTCCTCCTTGAAACTATCAGTGTGTTCTAATTCAATTTTGAAGTATGAAAAATTAGTGAATCCCTCCAAGGCGTACAAGTTTTAGGGGACAACTTCAGAAAGTAGAACAAAGAACATAGAAAATTTATACTATTCATGTTTTCAATAGGACTATGAAATTCTATCAATTTAAAGAGTTTATATGATATGTGACACTGAATATAGCGGTTTAGAGTGTAATGATTTATCATCGTATGTGAGAGTTAACCGACAAAGTGGGAGAATCCTAGGCCATATTCAGAGAAGGTGCAAAAGAATAGACGATTAGGAAGCTTTTTTGGGTATGTCTGACGCGTCAGCCTCACCTTTTAAAATTTATGTAGAAACTGAGTGCCATAGGCAGCGAGTTAATTTAAAATGACCCAGTAATCATTAATTCATTACATAATCACGTTCGAAAACTCACTACTGAGGGCTGTAAAATCACTGAAAAGACGTAATTCGGGCACCAACGATGACGATTTATACTGACTCAGTCCAAAAATCAAAAATTTTAAAAACTTAATTTTTCACTTATTTCATCATATAATCGAATAGTATATGAAAATGGCTAAAAACGAAGAAACTGATGTATAACTCTTGAAAAATTATGAACTGCCGGCGTCAATATTGCAGAAAGTCTAAAAGTCTAAAGAGGAAGACGACTTGTAAAAATCATAATTGCCCTTCATTAAATTTAATCATAAAAAATGCAAAACACACATGTTCTCTATTCAAACCCAGGCTGTGAGCCTCTTTAATGATACATAAATTCGAACCTAGGTTGTGAGCCTCTTTAATAATACATAAATCACCGCATTAAGTAATATTTAGTGAAATTCATAGGAATACATACTATATTAAAACAAAAATATAAAGATGAGTTTCACAAACATTTAATAAAATCTGATGTGAACATCTTAAAAAGAGAAAAAACTCTCTCAATATAGTATAGATACGTATGTGTCCGTCCTACAGTCGGATAATATGGTGATGTATTTTTCTTTTTAAGTTTATATAGATATATATTATCATTTGATAAATTTGCCCTAAGGAATTTACAAAATCTGAACTTGGGAATTTGCCCTAAAGATCTTGGTATCCTTTAATTAATGTTTGTTTGGTGATTTCCTTTGACCAAAAGCTATATTTACAACGCATCTTTCATGTAAGGTTAATATCTTGATAAAATTTTAGAGGCAAAGAATTTTGGTGAATATATGAAAAGAGAGTGAAAAAGAAATCATACATATTGATCTGAAGGATTTGTGATTTTATTTAGAGAAGCAAAAAAATCATAAGAACGCATGCTGGAAATATAACTTTAAAAATAACATTTGGTATGAAACTAACATTAAGAAATTTAAAAAAAACCTCCAAATTAATACTAAACCTAGCGATCAAGCATCCTTGTCGAGTGTAGAAGATCATACCCATATGGAATACTTTGTAGACACAAAAGGAAAAATTATGACGTTCGAGTTAGGCGAGTACTTGATGTCAGACCTCTGGAAACAGACTTACTTTTCATATGCTTATTTGAAAAAAAAAATACGTGTAAGCTTATTCATTGTCTTTATTCTCTGCATCAGCAATATAAAACAATCTATGAGGTTTGTTTAACCACGCATCACGCATGAGATAAAACATGAGGGCCTTTATTTGGCATCACTACGTGAAGGTCCTTACATTTCGATTTTCCTCTTATTTGTTTTTGAAAAAATGGGTAAACTTGGCTAAAGAATTAACCACCTTCTTCTTCGTCCATCCTGTGAGATTTAAAAGTCTGATAATTTATCTCCCTGACCTCATCAATGATTTTGTTTTCTTCAGTTCCTTCAGTAAACAAATCAAGTAAGTATCAATGAAGCCATACAAATCTTATAATCCCGCATGAACAAAAGAAAAAAGAAGTAGAATGTGATTCCAGAGTGTATGGAACCAATTGAAGAGTAGATTCTTGAAGTTGGGTTCCTTGCTAATTTGACTTAATTATGATTGTACCTTCCGTTTTGTCTCTCGACTAACAAAAGAGTATGTGTGGTGAGCTTTTTTTTTTTTGTAAACTGGCATGTGTGGTGAGCTTAAACTCAATGTTGTTGCTTAACAATTCACACACAAAGTCCCAGATTAGAAAAAAAGGATTGAACTTTTGTTACCTCGATAATGTACTGAGCAAGTGTGATAGTTTCTCTTTGCACTTTTATTTGGTTCTATTGGTGAATTTCATTTGAAAAAGCAAAACTTTTGACATTAACTCCATGTTAATATGTTTAATATATTCCTTCCTTTAAAGCTAATAAAGTAAATGATAAATTATTATTTTGAAAACTAATATTAAAAAAATATATTCTGAACAATCTCCCTCAAAATTAGAAACATAAATTTAGTATTCCTAGTTTTATAAATATATAGTTTTCGATGATTAAAACTCACATATCAAGTTCAAAGTAATAATTATATTATATGTTGCATGAAGCGTTTTTTATTGCTAAAAATATTGGTGATTAAAAAGAACCAAATACAAATTGTAAAATCAGGATCGCATGATTATTCAAAAAAAAAAAAAACCAGGATGACATCCTCAATTTTATTCTTGAACTGATTCACAACAATAATTCTTACTTCACATGTTCCAAGAAGTAAGAGGCTGGTTCGTACACATTACCATTTTTAAAAACACTAAATTTCCCGACGACTATATATAACAGATCACTGTAGTAAGCAATAAAAACATCCCTAAATAGACAATAAAGGGAGTAAAACTTTTTACCTAATAAAAACATCCAGAAATAAATGTTGGAGTAAAACTTTTTACCTAAGTGATCACACCATTTGACCAAGAGCTCTTTGGCTTGTTTCAAAGAAACAAATCGGTCGAACGACCAACTTCCTCATTTGCTATGTACTCATCCAAAATCTCAAATCCAAAGGACACCACTCCTGTTACTGCCACATTTCATTAAAATAGACTTCATGTACAACATGGCAATCTCTTTTAGCGTCAACCAACTAGTTTACGTATTCCTCTCTACTGCCAATGTATGACTCTTCCTGGTGTCTCTCTACTGCCGATGTATCACTCTCATCTTGGTGGAAACAGAATGCTGCCCATTAAGGCCATAAATATATGGTGCGAGTAATCTGCACAACATAAGCTTAAGTTGTGTCTCTGCACAGCATAAACTTAAAGTTGAATCTATTCCCAACATATGAAAATCTCAAATGGCTTAAAAAGAACTGCAATATATAGTAGGAATTATAAGAAATTGATCAATATTTTATCAACGGAAACACTTAATTCTAAGTGATATTTTTTTTTTGCTTTACCGATGTTTCATGGAACATTATTAGTATTCTTTTGGGGAAAGGAGACCAATGGTGTTGAGCTAAGCATTCCATGTTATCTACAATGCATAATCTAAGAATTAAGCTCAGTATTAAAACTATTAGAAACCAAGCAAATAAGCAATAATCAGTTAATATCATGATTTCGGCTAAATCAGACCATATGTATTTATTGTAGCAAAGATTCAACTAAACTCTTAAGAAAGACCGGATCATGTGAAGAACCAATGACAATTGTTGTGTGTGGATATTAGCTAATCAGAATTCAGAAGTGACAATGCTTAATGCCTATAAAGGGGCCATTTAAAAGGAAAAAACATCGAAATTCTAAAAAGGTTTCATTCTGACATATTTGTTTAATTTGGTTGTTTTTAGCTATTTATTTTATGTTTCTGAAAGCAATATCAAATCAGTTCATATACATGTGGTACCTGATGATACAAATGTGGCTGGTTGTTATATCCATGTTTCTCCTTTGCCACTATAAAAAACTTAAATAGCATCAATAAAAACAATGCAGTCCAAATAAGTTGCATAGAGAGAGTGTCCACGTTGGTTTAAAAACTCATCCAATAGGTGATTCCCATTCTGCCACGTCACATAGATTTATCCATTGAAGTGAATAACTGGGCTTCACGTTTAAACTCTTAAAACAAATTATGGCCTATTATCCAGCCCATCTTCCAAAACACCTTCTCCTATCAATCGATGAATCCGACTCTTCATTACTCTTCACCATCTCCATTCTCTCCAATCACGGTAACAGCGAATCATCTTCTCAATTTCTCATCAATCAATGTTACTCTTTCGTTCCACATGTGTGACAGGATAAGTCACAACACATTTATCGTTATCTAAGTTTTCCAATTATCTTATAAGTTTTAGTTTTTCTTTTCTTAATAGGTTTTAATCTTTATTCTCTTATATAATGTAAGCCTTGCGGCAATCTCTAAACAATATCAATAATATTATTACTTTCTTAAACCCTAAATATCTCTCTGCAACTATCAAGCTTAAAACTTAAGTAACCGAACATAGTTCTTCGAGTTGATCCTTTTACCTCAGTGACCATATGTATTTATTGTAGCAAAGATTCAACTAAACTCTTAAGAAAGACCGGATCATGTGAAGAACCAATGACAATTGTAGCTAGTCAGAATTCAGAAGTGACAATGCTTAATGCCTATAAAGGGGCCATTTAAAAGGAAAAAACATCGAAATTCTAAAAAGGTTTCATTCTGACATATTTGTTTAATTTAGTTGTTTTTAGCTATTTATTTTATGTTTCTGAAAGCAATATCAAATCAGTTCATATACATGTGGTACCTGATGATACAAATGTGGCTGGTTGTTATATCCATGTTTCTCCTTTGCCACTATCAAAAAGTTAAATAGCATCAATAAAAACAATGCAGTCCAAATAATAATGACTTGACGAATGAGAGTAATACATGGAAAATATCAAGTGTACGTAACAAAATTGTAAACACACTGCCTACAAAGATGTTATCAACAGTAAAATCAACCAAATAATTAGCAGATTGTTTACCTTTTTTGGTGGCTTCTTAGAACTGAAAGGCTTTAATTAGCAGATACTGGATCAAGTAATTTGTAACCAAACCATCATTCTAGTAATGACATTTAATCTTTTAAAATTTAGCAAAAAAAAATCAACCAAATAATGACAAAAAATGATAACAAAGAGACGGAACAACAAAATTATTATTTTTATTCATCAAACTCACATTGACTTTGCTTCACCACATGTCTGTGACCATGTTGAGACGGAAAACTTGGATAGATAGATCCCAAACTAGAAATCCTACTGTAGATTCGAAGAACGGGTAAACAAAAACCTAGAAGATGATCACTGAGGTAAAAGGATCAACTCGAAGAACTATGTTCGGTTACTTGAGTTCTAAGGAACTTAAGTTTGATAGTTGCAGAGAGATATTTAGGGTTTAATAAAAGTAATAATATTATTGATATTGTTTAGAGATTGCCGCAAGGCTTACATTATATAAGAGAATAAAGATTAAAACCTATTAAGAAAAGAAAAACTAAAACTTATAAGATAAATGGAAAACTTAGATAACGATAAATATGTGTTGTGACTTATCCTGTCACACATGTGGAACGAAAGAGTAACATTGATTGATGAGAAATTGAGAAGATGATTCGCCGTTACCGTGATTGGAGAGAATGGAGATGGTGAAGAGTAATGAAGAGTCGGATTCATCGATTGATAGGAGAAGGTGTTTTGGAAGATGGGCTGGATAATAGGCCATAATTTGTTTTAAGAGTTTAAACGTGAAGCCCAGTTATTCACTTCAATGGATAAATCTATGTGACGTGGCAGAATGGGAATCACCTATTGGATGAGTTTTTAAACCAACGTGGACACTCTCTCTATGCAGTTTATTTGCCTTTTATTATAGTATACTAGTGTTCTGTCCCATACTACGTACGAGCACAAATATTAATATGCATGTTTTATGAAACTTGAATATGTATAATTAGATAGTCGAAGATCCAATGAGGTAAGTAACTGAAACGATTTGGCTGGAAGAAGCCTGTTAATAACATTGAACAAACTGTGAAATACAAAAAAACATAAGACGCATTGAAGATCAATGCTGGTAGGGAATACAAATTAAAGGTAGTTAACTAATTTGAATCGAAGTTATGAAAACAAAAAAAAGAATGATGAAACAGTAAATTTTGAGAATCTTACCTTATTTACCGGAGGACTTTTTTTTGCTATTGGTGGCTACAAAAAAATTGGGAACATAATAATTTATAATATATTTTTGTTCTGCATATGGTTCCTAGACGTTAATTTACCTTTATCGATTTTTTTATTGGCTCTTCACATTTGCATAAGACTTGTAGTGGTGCTCAACTAATCACGTGCTTACTCCTTTTCTATATAGAAGCATTATCATCAAAATATGCAAAACTTCCAATAAATTAGAACTTTTTAGTAACATATATACCTTTTTAAAGAGAAGCCATAAAAACTGATTTGTAAATACCTTTATATAGCAGAGTCATATGTACTTAATTTTATCTCATTTGCAAATTTCCTGTCCTTTTGAAGAATTAAGATCTGAAACAACAGTATACTCAAGTTAGATCTCTAATCTGAACCATGTTAAAAGAATTAAATTATAGTAATTTGAGCAGAATAGAAAAAAAAGAATATGAATAGAGTTATCACAAACCTGTACTGATTTTTGTTGAATACTGAAAAGCTGAAGAAAAGTTAACACTAATATGAAACGATGGAGAAGAAGAGAGGAAAAGAATATAGAGAAAGAAATCAGTTATAATAGAAGAGAAGAGGAAACAATTTGAAGTCATGTTATGATTTGAGAGTTATAGACGACGTGATAGTTGGCATCTGAGAAAATTTAGGAATTCAGAAACTAAAATAGCCAATTCTTACAACTGTTAATCCTTTTATATTGGCTATTTTTGCCATTTATTAAAAGCAAATACGACGTAGATCAAAAGTTATGGAAGAGAAAAACCATTTAGAGTGATGAAAATTAATTTTGAACTTGGGATTAGATGGATGAGATATTTGAGAAAATATAAGAATTTATTTAGATATTTGAATTTTCAAAATAAAATGGAAACTGACGTGAAGGTTTTTCTTTATTTTTATTTTTTGTAAAATATTATCTATGTGTCAAAATTGTAGTGGATATGTGACTTGTGCTTTAGTATATAGGGGATAGATAACAATTGATCTTAATAAAAATGTTAGAATCCATTATCCAATAACTATAAAGTTTTAAATTCTAATAATCATTATAAATATAACTTCCACTAACACCCGAGAATATATGCTGTAAACTTTTCTGGTGTCACAGTAGATGTTATTGCTTTAGATTTATATCAATAACTTTCAAAGCACAAAACTCTCAAAAAATTGATTTTCAAAGCCAATTATGGTGTTCATTTGTACTCTCAAAAAATTAAAAAAGGCTATTTATTGGTACTCTTGGGATAAAGTATGCACAGATAAAAAAAGAGGGAGGCCTGAGCTTTACGGACCTTCAAGATTTTAATACAACTTTATTGGCAAAATAATTATGGTGTCTGATAGATAAACCAGAATGTTTATTTTCAAATGTTTTCAAAGGTAGATATTTTTCGAAATCCTTTGGATGATCACAGATCTTACTCATTTTCTCGTGGATGAAGAAACATATGTTCAGCTCGATCTCTGGTTAAAAAAATGACTAATCAAAAGAATGAGAATTGGACAATCAATATCTGTATGGAATGATCCATGGATTCATGTTCCTCGCCCTATATCAGCATTATCAAAAAATCATTTGCAACCCTTAAATCAGTCTCTTAGGTGGGAGATCTCATCAATCTGGTAGATCATTCCTGGAATGTGGGATCATTCGAGGTTTAACAGTTAGTAGGACACAAAGGCCAGATAAATATGGTTGGATGTTCATAAATTCCGATAAATATTCAGTTAAATCAGGTTTCTGGACGGAATCACTGTACCCAGATACGGGGCCAAGGGTGACAACTTATGGACCTAATATTAAACCCTTATTTCAATTTACTTGGAAACTAAAATGTTCTCCAAAACTAAAGCATTTCGTTTGGCAAGTTTTATCCGGGACTCTGCCAGTGCCAAAGAATCTTACGGCACATGGCATAGGGTGTGATCTTCGCTGTAGTATCTGTGGTGCAGAGGAGAAAACTATTAATCATGTTCTTTTTTATTGTCCACCATCTTTACAAACGTGGACTTTATCTCAGATTCCTTTCCTTCCCGCAATTTTTACAACATCCTTGGTTTTCACAAACTTAGACTATCTTTTTTGGAGGCTTCCAAAAGAGGTTGACTCGGATTGTTTTCCATAAACTATATAGTATATGGGAAAATAGAAACGATAAAATTTACTGAATAAAAATGAAAATTCTAAGGAAATTTGTAGAGAAGAAGTTGAAGGAACATTGTGGGCTGAGGCACAATTATTGGTGCATGACCAGCACGGGAACTTCCAGTCAATATTAGTTGGCAGTCAATGGGGTTTATTAGAGTTTGTTTTATTGATGGGTGTTGGAAAGAGAAAGATGCTTTCACCGTACTGCGTTGATATTGTCAAAAGATGTAATCAGAGGACGTTATGATGGGGGCTATAGATCTTCGACAAAGCATGTCACCTTAACATGCAGAATGTGAAGTTTTCATTTGGAGTGCATGAAGACCCTTCAGTTCTCGAACATAGTATTTGCGACAGATTTTTCTCAACTAATGAAGATGGTGACGTCACCTAAATAATAGCTTACGTTTTGCTACACATGAGAAATTTTACCGCAATAAGGATTTTTGTTCCAACCTTCAAGATCAGACATATTCCAAGGGTACAAAACACAATGACGGATAAGCTTGCACATGGTGTGAAAAATTCTCTTTCAGCTATGTTATATGTTGATTTTCTACCTCTAGTTTGCATATCTGAACCGGTGGTATCTTAGTTTGTTCTCTTGTTGTCAAACACAAAAGCCAAGTTTTTTTTAGCTTTAAGGTTGTAACTTTAAATTCTTTTTTGTAAAATATGATTGATAAATTAAAATGGCTGTATAAAGACAAGGAGATGTGGAAAGTTCTCAGGATATTTAGACTACTTACAATGGTATGTTAAATTTATAAATTCAACAGTTGACATGTTGCAATGAGATGTTTAATGATGAGTTGAAAGTGAGGTAACATTCAACGTGTTAAAAAAATAAACGGTGTTGAATTTCGTTGGAGAAGAAAGAGATTGTAGACATGGGCTTAGACAAAAGTGTCGGTCATGATTTATTTTTAATTGACTGTGTTGAATTTCTTTGCTCTTTCTATATTATTTAATTCAACTATTATATATTAAATTATGTATTTTGAGAAAACAATATATCAAAATTTATCATTTTCATAATTTATAAATAGAATTTTGTTTGATTATATGGATAATGTGATTGTCTAATTCTGTAAATAATAATAATATGAGGAAGGATTCAAAAATTGTTATCAAATTTTTATTGTTCATAATCATTAATTATTATATATACATGTTAGTAATATTAAATAATTCTGTAACTTTTATTTTAAAAAATAATGAACAATATTATTTTATGCACTATTAATCAGTTTAATAACTAGTTATAATATATGTTTAGATGGACCAATATTTTTCTAAAGTTTCTAAGAATTATTCTAAATGATTGACATTCTAAATGATTGACATGTCTACCCAACGATATTTTAGTGTTTCTTAATTAATATATAAGTGTTTTTATAGTATGTTAATATACGCTCAACATAAGAATTATAGAATGTTTTATATATCGTTTCGAAGCCTTATGTACTGCACTGGTTAGATACTAATCAGAATCTCAATGATATTTGTTTTAAACTTCTTATCAACTCCTCTAACTTTAACCATCATGCCAGAGCATATAACTCACAATGAGGATATAAACAAGTAAAAATCATAATCTTTTAGCTAAATCAGAGGTCCTGTATACAGCTTGTCGTGCTACACACCTCCAACAATTGCTCACACGTTTTCACACAACCCCAAACAGATTCACTTGTCTATTTTCAAAAGCGAAAATTCACAGTTACATAACATTTCAAGTTCTCAAGTATCAACAACCAGAATCTAATCGATTTTATATCGAGACTGAATAGCTAAATGAAACCCAGATTCTAACCTTTCTCTGATTCAATCACACACTAATCAGTAAATATTCCTCCTTGGTGCTTCATTGTCAATGCATTAATGGCTGAAGTTTCCCATCAGAAGATATCACTAAACCTCTCACTTTTGCAGCTTTTGTTTTGCATTTTCTTGGCAAAGTTTCACAGTTATGATCTTCCAAGAACTCATCTGCAACATCTCCATCTTCATCAATCCTTAGCCGCATTGAGTACCATCGTAGTCCCTGATGGTAAAAACTAAGTTGGGTCAATAACTATCTGGGATGTTAACTTATTGCTCATCAAGAATAACTTGAAATAAATACAGTAACGCTAGTGGAGTTGATTGACGAGCAATAAATCAACTCCACTAGCTTCTTAAAGACTGTATTTATTGTCTTTCCCCAACAACAGAACCAATTAAGATTCCGAAAATCTATAGAAGCCGCCTCATGATGGATACCAAACCATTAACACATGAGTACCACCACCATGATTTCTAAATTACAGGCTTTGTAGTAGAGTGAAACTGGAACTACTTGCTTCAACCGCAACTAATTAATCAATCAAGCTAACAACATAAATCGTGTCCTGTCATAATCTTTCACTGCTACTCTTTAATTTGATATATAAAGATGAATGAACAGAGAATTTAAAATAGCAATGAACTAACTATAATAAAAACACCTAGATGGAAAAAAATCTTTAAGCGGAAACCGTGCAGAATGTAAAGCCAAACACAAGAAGAATATAAACCACTGTTTGTGAAACAAGAAAATATCACAGCTAAAACATCTAATATTCATCAATGCTAAGCTTAGAAAATGAATTAAGACACAAAAACAACTTAATATTTCACAAACTCACAAGACCAATTTACCAACTAACATAGCATGATCGGAACCAAACAAATGGATTTAACGATCCTGCAACAAGACAAGCACAAAACTGTAGCCACATTACAAGATCAGAATCAAAACTAGCAACCCTGCCTCAATTTCTCATTAATTTCTTCTACACAGTTAAATTCACAAACACAAAAGAAGGACAAACCTGAACACCACCGTCAGAAGCAGCACAAGGCTGAAGAATAGGACCAGGGTTAGACCGTTCAACCGCTACTTGAACCGGAACTCCAAAACCTCTCCTCGGAAGTCCGGTTTCACGGAACCTCGGCTGATTATCCTCCCGGCGTTGCTTATCTCCGTCCTCGGAGACTGTTCCAGTGTTATCCCCTTCACCATCTTCATCTCTCGCAGCAACTCCGTGCCCACCACCATCGTTGTGCCCGAACCCGAAAATCCCCGTTAACTTCTTTAAGAAACCCATCAGGCCAAAACCCAGAAGAAAAAAAAAAGAACTTTGATTTCAAACTATTATTGAATCAGAGAAAGTTGAGGTTTTTTTTTGATTCGATCGATGCTTTCGTAGAAGATGGGGATGCGATCGAGATTAGGGTTTCGAATATCCCTTCCCTTCTTTCACGATTGATTCTACTTTCTCTGCGATCGTGTCTTAATCCTATCAAAGTCCAGAGATCACTGGTTTTAATATTCTGCAACAAATATATTAAAAAAAAAATGAAAACTTCGGGATCAAAGAGGGATCGAGCAAGATCGTTTTTTTTTTTTTTTTTTGTCAACTTTTCCATTAACTGGAAAGCCCAGTGGGCATTACAAGTGAAACTTAAAGATTCAACCAAACCCGATTACATTTTCATTAAGTCCAAAACCACCCAGTTATCGAGGTTGCGAGTTGCACCGCTTATTCTTCTGGTAACACGTGTCCATTGACGATGCAAATCGAGTATGGAGAAATTGACACGATGACTGCTAACCTACGCATAACCACCGTCGCCGGAGACTTCAAGTTTCACTGCTATCCTCTTCCGTCTTCGACCGACGCCGTTGCTGGAAAAACTCTACGCCATCAGATTATTACTCCCAGATTACTCGACACGGATCTCCAGAGAAGCTATGCCGGACCGTCAACATGAACGCCAGCTTTACTGAATCTCTTTTGAGTCGCTCGAATCATAATCCATCATCATCATCGCCTTCTCGACAGGAAAGCTCTGTCTTTATGCCGTTACTTGGCTTTAAAACAGACGGAGACTGATTTCCAAAGAGCAGAGATGAAGCATATCCTTTGGTGAAGACCATCCAACTCAAGCTAATCGGGATCTAAATTAATAACGAAAGAGAACCGAAGATAACTTTATATAACAATCAACCAAATCAGAGGAAGATAAGAGTGATATACAGATCTGATTTGGTTGAAGATACACTTCAAAATCGCCTTGCGAAAACGAGAATCGCCATAGCGAAAACTAGAAATCCGACATAGCGGAAGTAAAAGATCGATCCGTGGATCGAATATATACAAAAAAACAAAAAAAGTCGGTGGTGACCGACGACGAAACCGCCGTCGACCACCGGTGCCGAAAGCTTTTTCGAAAGTTTGAGTTCTGATTAGAGTGATAATCTAAATGGAATGAGCAAGATCGTTTAAAATATAAAAACAATAATTTCCATATTTTAAAACAATTTTTATATTATTAGATATACTGTATAACTAATTATAATTTACAGTTATATGGTTAATTAAATTATATTTTATAATGATACTAATTTTTATATTAATATTTATACCTAAAATAATTTATATTGTGCAAAAGACAAATCCCATAAATTCTGTTTTTAGTTTTTATCATAAAATAGTTTATAAAATCTCTAAAATACTATCTATTGACCAATAAAAATTTAATTATCCTACCTCCTCAATCCTAACTCTATTGTCATCCACTAAGTTCTAAACTCCAAATTTTAATCCTTAAACCCAAATTCAATTTTCTTTTTTTTTTAAATGTTATTTTTCTGATCTCTTTTTATATGCTATTTTAATTAAAAATATTTAGTACTGATTAAGATTATTTTTATAAAAATATATTACTTAATTTAACATCAATATATCTAATAAATAATATCAGCAATATTTTTTCTTTCTTCAAATGTAAAAAAACCTATACACATCATTACTTATCAGTCTTGAGAGCATTTGGATTTGGACAAAGTTTCAAGTTCTTTCTGCAAAATAAAAGTAAAGTTCCAGCTTATGTTAGTTATTAGGCGTTAGTTTTAACTTTTAAGTTAGAACTTTTCATTTTATATTTGAAATACTAAAAAATACTTTCAACGCAAATTTTCTAAATTATTTTTTTAAAATAATATTTAAATTAATTAACCATTTTTTAACAAATGAAACATGCAATAGTATGTAATAATATATTTAAGCATCACTAAATGAAAAACGGTTTATCAATTTAACTTTAAACTTTTTCTTAGTTGAAAATGTTTTAAAAAGTGAAAAAATAATTTTATAAATTCTATAAAGAATTTCAAACTTATATCCTAAATCTTTGGACATTCCTCTAGAATTGTCGGTATTTTGTCAGTTATTTCCAATGAAAAATTGTCCGTCTAAAATTCCTTTAATATTTGTGACAAAAATATTGACGAATGGTAGAATATCATATTTCTTTGAATTTATTAGAAATCAACGAATATTTTTCCGTTGAAAATTCGGTAAAAAAGTTGCCATGTTTTCTTGTAGTATATGAATTGTCAAGCTGAACGTGACGTGAGGAAAATAGTGGTATGAGTTTTCATAAACGGGACTGGACAAGACTAAAATTTGAGCCTCAGAACATGGAACGAAAAATGCTTTTTGAAACACTTCTCAATTCTCATGAGAACCCCTAGAGCTTTTCCTTGTCAGTTGTTAAATATTTAGTATCTTTTTGAACTCAATCTTCCTATCTTCTTTTTTTTTAAAGGCTTATCTTCCTATCTTCATGGATTACTTCTGCCATGTGTGGCGAATGGCTTCTAACCGGAACTTCTCTGCATTAGATGTCCATTCTTCCTCTGTATACCTCTGTTCCAGCGAGCAACCTTGACAGGTTTATGACTAATTCAAAGATCTTAGGTTACTCTATATATCCTTTGTTCGATAATATAACAACAATAGCTCTAAAACACCCGATTTACTTTCCAAGCAGCTGCTCATGCGATTTGGTGGGAAAGAGATAGACACAAACATGGCGAAAAAGAGCTTCCATATACACTCTTGCTCAAAACCATTGACAAAAATGTCAGGAACAGACTTTCTACGATTAAGAGACAAGGAGATCATAAGATGGATGCAGGGCTTGGCTCAAGAGGATGACTTTTAAGATAGAAGCATACTCAAATTCTTTACATTTCGATCAAAACGCTACATTTTATGTACTAAAGTTTTTGATAAATAAAATTTAACATTTATTCAAAAAAAAAAATTATCAGTATAGATACGACTATATGAATACGCATGATGCCGTGATCATCACCATTTTTTTGATGTTCCACTCTCTCAGCATATGAAAACGTTTATGATTCTACTTTTTGTAAGTATCTTGTGTTATGGGGTCCAATCGCACAAGATAAGCTGTGATGTTGTACATCTGAACTTCTCTGTATTCTACTTCCACTTTAGATCAAATTGTAGAAGTATGTGTCCCAGGCTTCTTTGCGAACATATATTAATCCAGTATTCATCAATAAAGGCTGAGAGGTTATATAATAAATGTGTGTCACTGTCACATCACATACTGTGGTGATACCATCTTTTCATAACATGTCGAATCTATCAAAATTGTACACTTTGGGACATTTTTCTGATTGTACCGTAAGGACTTGCTCTGCCTTTAGGGAGTAATGATGTTGAACTACAGGAGATTAACACTGAGCATAGGACTGTCAAGTTGGACGTGACCTGAGGAATAGTTGTTTGAGTTTTCATAATCTGCACTAGACAAGACTAATAGTTGAGCGCTCTAGAACACTTCTCATGAGGTTCCTCAGTTGTTATTTTATCTGTGTATATTTTTTTTATAAATTCATCTTCCTATCTTCATAGATTACTTCTGTCATGTTTTGCTTCTAACTGGAACTCCTCTGCATTAGATGTTCATTCTTCCTCTGTATACCTCTGTTCCAGTGAGCAAACTCAACAAGTTCATGACTTATCCAAAGATCTTAAGGTTACTATTATAGCCTTTGTTCAATAGTATAACTACAATAGATTTGCAGACATTTTATAGGTTCGAATTCCAATCCTATTTAGTTTTAGGGTGTGTAATTGGACATTTATTCTGAAAGTCTTTTATATGCGTTTTGGGAGGCTATGAGTGTTAGGCTTGTGGTTAATTATACAATTGCTTGACATCAATAGTGTGAACTTCTTCTCGTTTTGAACTATGTCAAGTGGAAGTGACACGTGGACACCATGTAAGTCATTCGATAACAAAACACAAAAGCGAAGACAGAGTCACACATAATTGTCCAAACTTAAAACACAAAACACTTATTAGTAGCCAACTAAAAGTTCTCCCAAAATAAAACAAGACAACACATGTGAAATGAAGTAGAGAGATGTGAGACCGTGTGAGTACTAGTCGCTGTGGGTGTTGTTGCTGCCAGGAGGTGAGACACGGACTTTGAGAACTCCAAACTCAGCATCCCAAGTGATGTCGTGGCTCAAAAGTGGAACACCAGGAGCACAAACGCTACGGTCGATGGCTCCCATGAAGATACGGCAACTCTCATCGTGCTCCTACACCTCCTTGTTCTCACCATAGAACTTGACCTCGTTCTCATTGGGAAGCACCAGCATATCATCACTACAAATACCTGGCAAGTCGAATGAAACCAAAACACTTCCATCACCTCTTCGTTTCCAACTGCTCGAACCCTTACGACGTTTCACCACAAAAGGATGGTCCTCCACCACTCCATCCATGTTAAATGATTTCACATCGTATTTGTACCGTGCATCAGATGATCTTTGCTAATCGTATCTTCCAGATTTGCCTTTTTAAACACACAACAAACAAATTTACAATAATGGATTTAATTATGCAAAACAAAACGGTGAATGGGGGTATTCGAACCTGCGTTAGGAGGCACAAAGTGGGTACATTTCTTGTCATGGTCTTTGACTTTGACCCTTGACACAATCATCCTCAAGACTCCATCTTTCATCTTCGTATCCACTCCGGTTATCTCGCAGCAGTCACACCCCAAACCGGCGGTTCCGGCGTACTCACGAACGTCGTCAACCTTATCGCCGTCGCCGAGGGTTTCTTCGCCGGAGAAAAAGACAGCCTTTTTCTGACGGAGTCGACTCTGTGGCGGACACCGTAGTCGGGAACACCGGGCAAGTCGACACGGGCGTAAAGGTTGGCGTTAGGGAGGATCTTGATCTCCATGAAACCCTTTGGACCGTATCTCTGGTACATGTTGTTGGTCGCGTGTAACCTCCCTGTGTTCGGTTACAACGCAAACAGAGCAACAAAAAAAGAAGATTAACAAAGCAGCAAACACATAAAGGAGAAAACTTTATTGATTTTGCACCAACTAAATTAAATGAGAGTAATGGAAGAGAGAGAGAGACCTGGGATGAATGGAACTCTCGACATGTCAAGTAAAAGTTGATATCTTGTGTATTTACATAGTTTTAAGCTTCACTTTAGCCATCACATTGATCATTAAGTTGCATTTAGAGTGCATTTAGGATGCATTGCATTACATATGTCTATATCAGGTTTTGGAGATGCTTGTTGGTGAATTTGGAAGCATTTGGAGTGCTTTGAAACAAGACAAGAGATGTTTGGAGCATGAATCATCATCAGCCAAATTTGGCTAAGTAGCCGTAGCGACCTGTGCGTAGCGACCTCACCACATCGCTACAGACCCTCACGAGTTATGGTAGCGACGTTCGTAGCGACCACGCCTGGTCGCTACGGAAGAAGAGGAGAATTGCTGAAATCAACTAAGTGTCTGTAGCGACCTGTGCATAGCGACATAGTCAAGTCGCTACAGACCCTCACGAGCCAGCGTAGCGACCACCGTAGCGGTTTATGCAAGTCGCTACACATCATGAAGAGTAGAAGACTGCTAGCGACCAGCCTGTAGCGGGGAGCCCTGATCGCTACGGGCGAATAAGACTTCATTTTATTGGGTCGGCCCAGGTTTGTTGGGCTGGCCCAACTCGATTTTTAGACTTCTATAAATACCTTTTAGACCTAAACCTAAGACTTATCTTATTTTCTCTTAAGAACACAATACTCTTTTGGTGAAAGTTCATTCCTTTAATCAAAATCTCATCTTGTACTTGTGTTCTTGAGTGTTTTTAAGTATCATCTTTGCTTTCTTAACATGATTAAGCTTGGATCCTCCATGGGTTTAAGAGAAATCATGGTGATTAGTGAGTAATCCACTTTTGGATTCATGGGTTAGGGAGACTAAGGGTGATTAAGTGTAGATCTAAGGTGTTTAGATATAGGTCCTTCTTATTCCTTGCTTGTAGAGTAATCTTAATGCTATTTTGGAGTTGGCCTCTCCAAAATAGAGTTCTAGACATTTCCCACCCACAAGGTGTTTGATGAAATGTCTGAACCAACTCTCTAATGCTTTTAACATTCTTTACCAAAGAGATTTGTTGTTAAAGGTGTTAGGATTGCTAATAGACTAGATCTTAATGATTGCTTAGTTAGCATTCAACCTAAGAGATTAGATGCTTGAGTTATCTTTGCAAATGAGCATTCATCTTGAGAAAGAGTTTGTTTAGTGTGTGTCTAGGCATAAGGTCAATAGATTGATTGAAAAGCTGCCACCTTTAGATTGAAACTTGATCATCCAAAGTCAATTCCCTTAGCCCATGAGTTCTACCATCTCATTAAGAAAGAAAGCTTTGTCCTTTATTGCATTTCTAGTATTGTTTAGGTTTAAAAATCATCTCACAACTTGATTGCACTTAGATTAAGTATAGACTTGCATTCCCTTTGCATTAGAATCATCTAGGAATGGATTGACATCTAAAGTACTACTTTGATTTGCATATTAGGATCCTTGAAAAGGCCTTGTATCAAATTGGCGCCGTTGCCGGGGAACTAATAGATTTATCATTAGGATTTCAAATTTTCTTGAGACTAAGCCTTATTTTCTTGCTTTGTTTTGCTTTTTGTATAGTTACTAACTTTTTATTCTAGATTTTCTGTTTTGTAGTGATGGCTTCAAGCTACTTTGAGAAGCCACAAGAAGAGGAGCATCACATTGAAGATGAACCATATGTGTATGTGGAGCCGCCACCCTTTGATATACGCATACTCACACCAGACCAAAGGGATGAGTTGTATCGGCTTCAAAGTATGAAAGAGTATCGGGACAAGACAAAGAGACACCTAGCACAAATTATCCGGATACACCTTATTAGGGATCGAGCAGAGTTTGAAGGAAGGGAGGTTACAATGGATGAGTTTGATGCTGCTTGTGCCCTTAATGAGGTAATGTATTGGGCTCCACCACTCCAGCTGGAAGGTACAAGCATTTCCACTCTAGAACTTCAACTTGAGGAAATTTGTTTGCCTTGTGGTGAGAATAATGTCCTTGATCTTGATTCTCTTGTGCTCATAAATGAATGTCTTGATCTGATATGTGAAACTAGGAAACTAGATGAAATGAGAATAGAAAAGCTTGCTAGAGATCAAATTGAAGTTTGTTTTGCCAAGAACTATCTTTGTGCTACAATTGATCTCAAATCTGAGTTTTTAATGCTTGATAAATCTAGACCTCTTCTTGAACTTGCTGATTTAGGGGATGAACTTGATGTGGATAAGCTCTTGCTTGAGATAGAAAACCTCCTTGTCAAAAACGATCATGAGAATGTGAACATTGTGTTTTATTTGGTTGATGGAGATAGAGTTGACTACTTTGTTAAAAATTCGTTTGAGCCTGTAGTTGATTATATATTTCCACCAAATGCATTTGATTCTCATGACCATTTGAACATCAAAGAGCATCTCATATTTCATGATACATCTATAGTAAAGCTCTTTGATGAAAAATCTGTCTACTTTCTATGGACAGTAGTGTGCTCCTTTGCATACTTGGTCTCTTGTTCTTGTAGGAGAAGGACCAAAGGTGCATTGGCTCAACCTTTTGATACTTATGATTAGCAAGCACACAAAGTCAAGCTAGAGACTTAAAACAAGCTCACTTGGGAGGAAGTCTCATGTTTATCCATTGTATATATTTCTTTGTCTTTTTCTTTTATGTTATCTAATAAGTATGGTCAAGGGTTTTCAGGTCAAGTCTAGAAACCACCTTCACTTCTCCACTTCACCTATGTCTATGGTGAGACAAGCCCGAGGCCAAGGGTCCTCTACCACCCAATTCAGCCAATAACTCCAAGTAAGTGTCATTCCACCCTTGTAAATACTTAGTTATCATATTTATTTCTTTCCCTTAGATCTCTTCTTTGAGCTTACTCTCACACAAGGGACTGTGTGAAGTAGGTTTGGGGGAGAGTCTACTATCTCACATTGTTTTCTGTTTTGTTTACTTGTCATGAGTCTCATGCATTGCATTGTATACATATTTGCAAAAAAAAAAAAAAAAAAAAAAAAAAAAAAAAAAAAAAAAAATTGAATTTTAAGAGTCTAGAATCATGCATATAGGGTGCATTCATTTGCATAGGGAGCAATGATTTAAAATGCCTTGTAAAGAAACTCTTGTCTAGAACTCAAAGTGGCACCCTAGCTAAACATATTAAGTAGCTTAAGCATCTTTTGAAAACCTTGCACGCTTCGAGCCTTGAAAATTATTCTTGAAACTTGTTTGCTAGCTTGATTTTAACATTGTTCTTGAAACCATCTCCAAACTGAACTTTGGCTTAAATGGACTTAATCTCTCTTGCATATGGGCACTTGCATACTTAATCATGGATCTCATACACATTTGGGTTATCTCATTCCATTTTTACCACCCTTTGTTAACCCAAATGGCACTCCCTCCCTTGAACCTTAGCCATGCTTTGAAACCAAACATTAATTTGCATGAGTGAGGCCTCTTTTGATAGCTTGTCATGTGCAAAATCTTGAGAGTATTGGAGGCGACATAGATTTGTTCTCATCTCTTGCTAGCATAGAAACCTCATTTGAGCTAGCATTTAGGATGGTGAGTGGATTTTTGTGCTTTAAAGGTTTAATGTATTGGGTTTGGGAAGTGAGAAAGTAGAGAAAAATGAGCAAAATAGTGTCATGAGAAAAGAAACTCTAGGGACTAAGAGATCAAGGAAAAAAAGAAAGCTCTAGATTATGTAATTTGAACCTTATTCCTAAAAAAAAAAAAAAAAAAAATGAAAAGAAAGAAAAGAAAGATTTAATAAGATAGTGGGGAAGAGAAAAAAACAAAAAAAAAAAAAAAAAAAAAGAGAAAAAAAAAAGTTTGAGCTAAGTAAAGTGGATAGAAAGTCCCTAGTTGGTTAAGTCAAAAGAAAAAGAGAGTTGAGTTGTTCATTGGGTGAGTGTGTAAATGAGTTTTATTTTGGGTTATGTGATGATGTAATATGAGGGTAGAACTTAGGATCACTTGGGAAAATGGTAGAATGATGAGAATGAATCTATGTATGCATGAGTTGCTTCTAATCTTAGATAAATTTTGCATAATGATCAAGCTCCTTGTTCTTGAGTGATTGTCACCTAAAATGATGCATTTAAACCCTTCTCTTCATTCACATTAGACCATTTACTTGCCTAGCCAAATGATTGAGATCATGTGCCCATTTGTGAGAATTCACTTGTGTGTGTGTGTGTGAATTAATGTGAGAGTTGGTTGAAGGAACTTGTTGATTGATGAGCTATGCAACTTGTTTAAAGGCACAAGAGTATGGATAGGCCTAGAGAAGCTAGAGTTTAATAAAAAGTTTGCTCATGCTATTTGTTATGTTTATTTAGGATGTTAAGTTGAGTGCTAGGAAGTATTTCTTTTGGCTATGAGCTCCCACCTTCAAACCTCTTCTCCTATGAGTTCTTGAAAGTTCACTTGAGGACAAGTAAAGAACAAGTATGGGGGAGTTGATATCTTGTGTATTTACATAGTTTTAAGCTTCACTTTAGCCATCACATTGATCATTAAGTTGCATTTAGAGTGCATTTAGGATGCATTGTATTACATATGTCTATATCAGGTTTTGGAGATGCTTGTTGGTGAATTTGGAAGCATTTGGAGTGCTTTGAAACAAGACAAGAGATGTTTGGAGCATGGATCATCATCAGCCAAATTTGGCTAAGTAGCCGTAGCGACCTGTGCGTAGCGACCTCACCACATCGCTACAGACCCTCACGAGTTATGGTAGCGACGTTCGTAGCGACCACGCCTGGTCGCTACGGAAGAAGAGGAGAATTGCTGAAATCAACTAAGTGTCTGTAGCGACCTGTGCATAGCGACATAGTCAAGTCGCTACAGACCCTCACGAGCCAGCGTAGCGACCACCGTAGCGGTTTATGCAAGTCGCTACACATCCTGAAGAGTAGAAGACTGCTAGCGACCAGCCTGTAGCGGGGAGCCCTGATCGCTACGGGCGAATAAGACTTCATTTTATTGGGTCGGCCCAGGTTTGTTGGGCTGGCCCAACTCGATTTTTAGACTTCTATAAATACCTTTTAGACCTAAACCTAAGACTTATCTTATTTTCTCTTAAGAACACAATACTCTTTTGGTGAAAGTTCATTCATTTAATCAAAATCTCATCTTGTACTTGTGTTCTTGAGTGTTTTTAAGTATCATCTTTGCTTTCTTAACATGATTAAGCTTGGATCCTCCATGGGTTTAAGAGGAATCATGGTGATTAGTGAGTAATCCACTTTTGGATTCATGGGTTAGGGAGACTAAGGGTGATTAAGTGTAGATCTAAGGTGTTTAGATATAGATCCTTCTTATTCCTTGCTTGTAGAGTAATCTTAATGCTATTTTGGAGTTGGCCTCTCCAAAATAGAGTTCTAGACATTTCCCACCCACAAGGTGTTTGATGAAATGTCTGAACCAACTCTCCAATGCTTTTAAAATTCTTTACCAAAGAGATTTGTTGTTAAAGGTGTTAGGATTGCTAATAGACTAGATCTTAATGATTGCTTAGTTAGCATTCAACCTAAGAGATTAGATGCTTGAGTTATCTTTGCAAATGAGCATTCATCTTGAGAAAGAGTTTGTTTAGTGTGTGTCTAGGCATAAGGTCAATAGATTGATTGAAAAGCTGCCACCTTTAGATTGAAACTTGATCATCAAAAGTCAATTCCCTTAGCCCATGAGTTCTACCATCTCATTAAGAAAGAAAGCTTTGTCCTTTATTGCATTTCTAGTATTGTTTAGGTTTAAAAATCATCTCACAACTTGATTGCACTTAGATTAAGTATAGACTTGCATTCCCTTTGTATTAGAATCATCTAGGAATGGATTGACATCTAAAGTACTACTTTGATTTGCATATTAGGATCCTTGAAAAGGCCTTGTATCAAAAGTAATCTTGGATCAGCCATCTCCTCTTCCTCTTCTTTCTCTCTCTCGTTGTCTCTGTAAAGAATGGAGTTTGTGATAGTTTTCTTTGTTGTATAACACCGTCAGTGACTAGATCTGCTTGCTTTAAGAGCAAGAACATTAGTGAACCGCTCCTCGAGGTTCATAAATATTCTTTAATATTTTTTTGGTGGATCCATGAATAATTACGAACCTTCATCTATTGTTTGTTGCATTAGTGAATCCGAAGAAAGAGTTCATAGGAGTAAAATAATAATATTTATTTATAACAATATCTTTTTTCTTAAATTCAAATTATTGATAAAACATGAAGAAAATATTATAAATATTTTAAAACTTTTTTTCAATACATTATGAATAGATTACATAAATCAAGAAATTCAATAACATTAAAAGTTTAGCATTAAAAGTCTCTGACTTATTGATGCAAGGTTCAAATCACTGGAATGTGAATTTGTTAAATCAGACTTTTACCCCCCATGATGTCCAAAGAATCTTACTTCTAAGACCGTCTCTGACTCGGGATGATTCGATTATATGGGGCTTCACGCCAAGTGGTGTATATTCAACTCGGAGCGGGTATAAGTTGACAGAGGCTCTGTTGGATTTGGAACATCCGCAAGGGAACCCTCTTCCCCCAATTGAAAAACAACTATGGAGAGATCTCTGGAAGATAAAAGCGCCCCCAAAAATAAAACATTTTATGTGGCGTGCTTTTTCAGGCGCTTTAGCTGTTAAGCAAAGATTGAATACTCGTGGTATTCCAATTGATCCGACATGTTCCATTTGTGGACAAGGTGTGGAGAATATCTGTCATGCGTTGTTTACATGTGTAAAAGCTCGGACTATTTGGGATTCGTCTAATTTTCCTATACCTTCCGGAGGTTTTTCTAGAAACTCCATGTTTTGTAATTTTGTTCATCTGATTAAAGCATCTAGATCTGATGCGATAGATATCCACACAAGGAAAGTTTTTCCATGGCTGATCTGGGAAATTTGGAAAGCTAGGAATGCCTTTATTTTTGAAAACAAGGTTTTGGATGCTTCCTTTATTGCTAAAAAAGCATATGAAGACGAATCTACGTGGTTTGACACCTTCACTGAGACGCAGCCTGAAAGACAGACGGATGAAACCAATTTGGTGCGGTGGATAAAACCTCCTAATGGTGTCCTCAAGTGTAATGTTGGATCCTCCTGGATATCATCAAGCCAGAACTCCGGCGCGTCATGGATTTTACGTGATTCAAATGGTGGCACAATCATGCATAGTCGTCGCGCTTATTCGTGCATGCGTTCAAAAACTGAGGCGGACTTGTGGGCTCTATTTTGGGCAGTTGAATGCATGCATAATCTCCACTTCACAAATATTATCTTTGAGACTGCTTCAGAATCCCAGCGTGACGCCCTCCTGTGTCGTGAAGACCACCTTAACCTAAGCCATATCCGTCACAGCATTTGTTTCCTCCTGACAAAGATCACCTCCTGGAGCTTGGAACATGTCCTTCAGGATCACAATGAAGCTGCCGCTGCAATCGTCTTGAGTGTTACACGAGATCTCCGTAACCAGTCTTACATCGCTCGTGATGCTCCAGCCTGGATACATTACCTACTTGCTCTTGAAGCTCAACCTGAACGGAACCACCTACAACCACCCTGAAGTGAAGATGATATCTTCTCTTTCGTCTACTCTCTGAAAACCTTTGGTTTTGAAGGTGAGATTATGATCATTCTGTATGGTGTCTAATGACATCCCCCCTCCCCCTTTTTTGTTTATCTTGCATGCTACTACTCTGTGTACTTTGTTTTCAAGTGTTATAAAAAAAAATACAAAGCTCATTTATCTTCATCACCAAACTTTTGCTTTATATTTTCCATTAAATATTTTTTTTTTAAATAAAAGTTTTTTTATTCAATACATTAAAAATTTATGAATTTGATAAAATATTTTTTAAAATTTTTTAAAAGTTTTTATTTAATATATAGAAAAATATCTCAACGAGTTGATGATACAAACATATACACACCATGTGAGTACAGATGCAGCATCAACCATATTGTAATCAACAACGTTAAAGGAAAATCTTGTAACCATCCTTTTCACTACGCTTACCATTAATGTACCGAGCGAATGAGAAAGCAGCACTTTCAGAAGTGCTTTTCAAAAAACGTAGAGGAAATATGCCTCTCTGTAGATGATGCTACCCGAGGAAGAACCAAACCTCTTTTAAAAGAAGTTTGAATGCCCTGTAATTAAATATGTTAAGACATCCGTAAACATATGTGAAATGCCTAATAAAAATGAGACAGAAATAGACTAAAAATGCAGACTAACAACATTTCAATTAATCTTCAATCAACAATTTGAAAAAAAAGGAGTAGCTTAGATAATGAAACTGATTAAAACACGCTTCATGTTCAACCATGGATAAACACATACTCGTAGGTATACTCACATTCAAGCGAATACAAAGTTGTTGCACGGTGGCTGAAAGATTTCGAAATCTAAGCTAAAGGCTTTAATGTGTCAATTCATAAAGAGAGACAGATGAGAACCAAGAATCCAACATCAAACAGATGGAGAAAACAAGAGTTGTTTGATAGAGGCCTTGACCACTAAAACTAAGTGAAGGTTAAGCAAATGCCAAAAAAGGTATGAAATGGAAGCTAAAGCTATAAACTGTTTGCACGAATGAAGATTACCTTCTTGCCTAAGTGCCTCAACGCCATTCATACGCCATTCATCCCAGAACTTGCCTGCAAATTTCACAAGTTTCTCAAAAGCTCAACACATAGTAAAAGACAAAAAATGATTTATTTGATTTAGCACTTCCAGGACTGTAAAATCACACATTTGAAACAGGCTCAGATGGAGACAATTCTACACAAAAATCAATAGCAAGAAAGAAACATCACTCTACAGGACCAATCACTCTCCATTCCAAAAGAAAAAATCACTTCCCTCGAGATTTTCACTTATGAAAAAACTATCACAACAAAATCTCTAAGATCAGGAAGATACATTCAAATTCATCTACGTAGTAAAAGGTTGAACCTTTTTCCAGATAAAAGCTACCAAAGGAACATTATGTCTCATCAACCATGATCAATGTAAAGTTTTTTTTTCTAGAATTACGATTTTTTAAGGAAAATCATAAAAGTAAAGGAGGAGAATCTCACCCACTAATAGGTGCCATGGAATCAGCTGTTCTTTTGATCCCAGCAGTGACGCTAGCTCTGCTCAAGGAAGAAGGTGTTGGTGAGGAGAAAGAAGAAGAAGAATCATCAGCGTTTTCTCAGAAGAGACGGCGAGGTTTTCATCGTTTGACAAAGTCGAAGCCGACCTAATTTCGGAACCACCGCCTTCCATTTGAGAATTCCGAGAGCCAAAGGAGTGAGAATTGGACAGAAATTAGTTTCGATGGGTTGAATTGGAAGCAAACCGGAAAATTGGAAGCACATAGAATCAGACAGAAAGAAGAAGCCACTGAGTGATTTACGCCTGGCTTGAACTCTACCGTAGTACAGGTTCACTCCTAAGGAGCTGTTCATCAAAATAAATTCATTTTTCATTTTTTTTATTATTCTGGGCTTAAGAACTTGAACCCACGAACCCCTTTAAATACTCTGATGCTGATGTTCTAAGAGCATCTTTATCCCGGGTGTTTAATAAGTTGCTTAAGGTAATTATAATTAAAAAAAATAAAAAATAGAAGAAATCTGAAGGCACGACGCTTAATCAACTTGTTGTTGTTTTCGTTATTTATGTTTCATGTTCTGGTTATTGATTCATCTTCTTGTTTGTTTCAGGCGCCTCTGTTCTCTCGTGTGTAGTCGGTAAAGAGTGGAGCATTGGAGTCACTTGTATTCTCATGTAACGGACTTTGCGTTGTTGTAAGGACTCTCTTGTACTCTCTTGTTTGTTGTTTGTTGTGTTTGGAGTAATTGTTCTCGTTATGTTTCAACTTCTTGTTGGTTGCTCTGGTTATGTATAAGGTTCTCTTGTCTTAATATAAACCTGCTTGTTTTCTTCTCTTGTTCTTAAAAATGTGCTTATCTTAAACGCTTGTCTTAAAATGTGCTTGTTCTCTTGTTCTGATTATGTTCAAGTTCTTGTGCTTTGTCTTGTTCTGTTTCAGTAATGAGAATGATATAATTCATGTTCTTGGTTATGGTTATTGATTCATGTTCTTGCTTATGGTTATTGATTATAGCTATTTGAGTATGTTGCTTCTTTTTCTTTTGCCCCCTTAAAAGATTTTAGAAACTTGCAATGGAGGAGGAAAAGTATCAAATAGCTTAGCTAAATTACTTACCAAAAAAAACTTTTTAAATGTTATTATTATATAATTAAGCAATGATTATGGATTGCTGGGATAATGATGCTCTAAGACCATTTACAAAGGGGTTTTATACCCAATCCTTAAGACATAATCCTTTTTTTTTTTTTTTTTTTTTGTCGACCAGATACAGACTCATGTGGACTCTGTAAACCAAATTGGTAGCTCTGTATCCATATGGACAGTAAACGACGATTGTTGCCTCACACCGCGTGCTAAGCTATCCGCCTTTTTGTTCAACGTCCTTGGTATATGGATAATCTCCGAGCTGTGAAAACTTCTCTTGAGACTTCTGATGTCTTCTAGGTAAGTTGCGAAAGCCGGCCATTCTTCTGGTTCCGAAACCATCTTCACCAATTGAGAACAATCCGTTGCAAAAGTAACATTATATTGCCTTAAGTTCCTCATACATTCCATTGCCCATATTAGAGCTTCAATCTCCGTATGTAGTGGAGATTGACTAGCTCTAGTATTTCTTGCTCCTAATAAACCATCAAAGCCTGGTAGAGTACTATACCATCCTTGGCCAGAAAATTTATCTGTAGCCTTCCACGATCCATCCGTAAAACACCATCGTCCTGGTCTAATTGGTAATTCTATATCTGTTCGTATAACAGGAGCTAAGTCCTTAATTATTGTTTGTTGTGCATCTTTCCACAGTATAGACTCCGTCATAGCCAGTTTGAGAGTATCCCTAGGATCCATATCAAAGTTACTAAAAACTTTGTTATTTCTTCCTTTCCATATATACCAGAGTATCCATGCGAAATAGTGATCTTCCATTGTTGGTTGAATTCGCCAGAATAAATAATCCATATTCGTAAATAATGATTGTCCCGGAAAATGATCTGGATGCGAAGGAATCCCTGATAATGCTCAAACCTGTACAGCCGGCGGACATTCAAAGAAAACATGATTTATGAATTCTTCTGGTGCTCCACATCTGTCACAACCAAGATCCCCCTGAAGACCTCGTGCTTTTAGATTCTTTCTCACTGCTATGCATCCTGACAGTAATTGCCATAGAAAATGTTTCATCTTTGGTGGACAGCGCACTTTCCAGCAATGCGCTTTAAGGTCCGTAACTGTGGGTCCAAATTCCACCGTCTCTATTCCTCGATCTGGGTACACCCGTTCTAGTTGATATCCGGATTTAACTGTATATTTTCCATTCTTGGTAAAATGCCAGCCATCCCGATCAACTGTTTGTGTCCTGCTTAAAGGTATACTCTCGACAATCTTAACCTCCTCAGGGTCCATTATTTCTAGTAAAGCCACTGTGTTCCAAGTTCGCGACGTAGCGCTGATAAGAGAGTCGACCGTAAGGTCTGGTAAAAGAACATTTTGTTTTTTATTTGCTGGTCTCGGGCGGTTGGTTGGGAGCCAATGATCATTCCAAACTGATATAGAAGATCCTGATCCCACCCTTTTAATTAGTCCTTTGCTAACCAGAGATCTAGCAGAAACTATACTGCGCCAACCGTAGGAAGACGCGTACGATCTGATCGGTTCTAGGGGTGAAGCATTCCTAAAATACCGACCTTTAAAAACACGAGAAAATAGAGTATTTGGTTTTTCTATTAATCTCCAAAGTTGCTTGCCAAGCATGGCTGTGTTGACATCTGTAAGATCTCTAAACCCCAGCCCTCCATCATCCTTATGAGCACATACCTTATCCCATGATTTCCAATGTAATCCTTTTGTGTTACCACTAGGGCTCCACCAGAACTGTGCTACCGCACTTGTGAGTTTCTTCACTACGGTTTTCGGGAGTCGAAAACAGGACATAATATGATTAGGAAGGGCATTAACCACTGATTTTATGATTACCTCCTTCCCTCCTTTTGTAAAAAATTTGAAAGTCCATCCATTTATCCTTTTATTTAACTTCTCCTGTACAAAACCAAATACTTGTATCTTAGAGCCTCCTAAATTTTCAGGAATCCCCAGATATGTTCCCATTCCTCCTCGATTTTGAATGCCCAAAAATATCCCGAAGCTCTTGTTGAGTTGTTTCGTCAATTTTGTGTCCGAACTGAATTGACGACTTCTGAAAATTTATTTGCTGTCCCGAGACTTTTTCATATTCGTTTAATATAACCGAAATAGCCTGACATTCCTCCTTATGTGCTTTACAAAAGAAAATACTGTCATCCGCAAAAAACAAATGAGATATTGACGGACAAGCCCTTGCCACCTTTATTCCAGTCACCCTTTTCTCATTTTCTGCCTTTTTAATATTCGCTATTAGCGCTTCAGTGCACATAATGAACAAATAAGGAGATAGTGGATCCCCTTGGCGTAAACCTCTATTTGGGACTATCTGTCCCCGTGGTTGCCCATTTAATAAAACTCGGTACTGAACCGACGATATACATTCCATCATCAACTTTACCCAATGCTGATCAAAGCCCATC
The DNA here is from genome assembly GCA_026261945.1 of Hirschfeldia incana. Lineage (NCBI taxonomy): Eukaryota > Viridiplantae > Streptophyta > Magnoliopsida > Brassicales > Brassicaceae > Hirschfeldia > Hirschfeldia incana. The sequence continues at coordinate 2,979,612 of JABCMI010000033.1, forward strand.
TTTTGAAGTAATGCCTGAATGAAATTCCATTCCACTCGGTCATAGGCTTTACTCATGTCCGTTTTAATGGCCATAAACTTATTTTGACAAGCCTTGTTCGTCCTCATCCCATGGAACATCTCTTGTGCAATTAAAATATTGTCAGAAATCAATCTTCCAGCCACAAAAGCCGACTGTGTTTCCGAGATCAACGCTGGTAGACAAGCCTTAAGCCGTTGACACAGCACCTTTGAAATAATTTTATATCCTACATTACAGAGGCTTATTGGTCGCAACTCTGCCATCCTTGTTGGTCTTTCCGTTTTAGGAATCAAGCAAATATTTGTTATATTTAGCCGTTCATCCATCTTCCCTGTGATCAAAAAATTATTGACCAATTCCAAAATATCCTTTTTAATAATGTGCCACGAGTGTTGGAAAAACAATGCCGTCATGCCATCCGGCCCCGGGGCCTTTTCCGGGTGCATCATAAATAAAGCTTGTCGCACCTCTTCCTCAGAGGCAAGCTGAGTTAGGCGCTGGTTCATTTGCGAAGAAATAGTTGGTTTTATTTCGTCTAGAAAGTCATCAAACTCCGTAGGCGACGTAGTAGTAAAAAGTTCATCAAAATAATCCACAGCAATCTTTTCAATTCCTAGATCCTCGACCACCCAAATCCCGTTAGTATCATACAAACCCACTATACGATTACGCGTTCTTCGCTGTTTCGTTAAAGCGTGGAAAAACTTAGTACCCAGATCTCCTGCCGTATTCCAGGTATTCCTACTCTTCTGTTGCCAGTAGTCTTCCTCATCCTTATAGGCCTCTTTTAATTTTCTAGAAACTTCCAAAATATCCTCTTGAGATCGATTATCATCTGTTTGTACATCCTCTAAAGCTTTTTGTAATTCTGCTATTTTCTCTTTTCCATATGGAGGATTATTTTTCCGCCAAATAGAGATTTCCTTTCGGCAATTAATAATCTTGGATACAACATCTCCCTGATTCCTTTCCGAATTCCTCATCTCTCGTGTCCAGCCCCTGGTAATGGAATCGAGGAACCCATCCTTTCCAATCCATCTTTTATCAAACCGAAACTGTCCTTTACCCTTAGTAACTTTATCATCTAGGTAAGCCACTACCGGTCTATGATCCGAACCCACCATTCTAAGATATTCAGTATATGATTTTGGAAACAGTGAATGCCATTCCTCATTTGCTAAGGCCCGATCTAAGCGACACCGAATCATAGTTGCTTTACCATTTACTTTTCGTCGTCCTTGCCAAGATAGTTTATTTCCCCGAGCAGGAAATTCCAAAAGTCCACTATTATGAATCATATTATTAAATGATACAAAAGAATCTGCTCCTCGTAACGGCCCTCCTTCTTTCTCATGGTTTCCAGTAATCTCATTTAGATCTCCTATAATAAACCATGGGTCATCTCGAGAAATACCAAATCTTGTAAGTCTTTCCCAAACTTGATCCCGTAGTTTTTGAACTGGGTCTCCATACACAAACGTCATAAATATCCTCTTTCCCTTTATCGCTGCCTCTACATCTATCATTCTTGGACTTGAATATAAAATATTAACCTGATAGTTATTATTATAATATAATGCCAATCCTCCGCTCGTTCCGTTTGGGTCAACTGTTACCAGATTATCATATCCAAAATGTGATTGAAATCCTTGAACAAAAGTAAAATCCTGTTTTGTTTCTGATAAAAATAAAAAATCTGGTTTGTGGTGGTGCCATATTTCCCGAAGATAACTAATAGTCCATTTGCTTCCCATACCTCTACAATTCCAGCTTAATATCTTCATAAATAAATAATATGAGGATGCTCATTTGAGCAAATAAGCGGGTATAAGGAGACCCTATAAAGATAAATGAACCTCGAGTCCCATTGTATCGGTTTTTCCTTATGTAATCAACATCGATATGAAAGACTACAAAGCCTATTTTATTCAACCAAAAGATTTCTCCCTTCAAATAGAGATAAACAATTCTCTCTAAACTCCATATTGTTAACCGGTAAATCGTACAACCTTTCAGCTGTAACTTCCTTTGCTCATTGTTCCTTAAAATTTTGTTTTCATAAAATTCTTCTTCAAAGCCTCTTGCCCGTATTAAACATGCTCTCCAGACCCACGTTCCTAATGCATTCAGTAAGTCCCCCACCAGAGATCCCATTTCTTGGCTTTGTGCCATAGCTAGTCCATTTCCACTCCACCGAATGTGACTCATGTCAACGATCAGGAGACGTGGAAGGTTTAAGGAGACCCCCCACTTCCTACTGACACTCTCCTGTTTTATATCATGTCCTGCAGAAACCAAAAACACTCCAGCCCAACCAGATATCACGTTCAGCACCAGCACTATCTCCTCAAAACACCTGAAGCCATAAATAAGCCATTCGAAATTACTCTTTATACCAAACGTGGACAATAGCAATACATATATCCATAATGTGGCCTGAAAGCCAATAACCCAAAGGCCCAGACAATCATTGAGAATAAACCTACTACCAGAGCTTAATACAAGATCACTGTAAATAATACCATTCCCATAAGTAGCTTGAAAAAAAACCATCCCAACACCGGACAAAAGGTCTACTCTCCCCACCAAAAGCTGATGTGAATATGTGAATAAATCCCATCCTTTATCCCCAATAAACATCCACCTAAATACATGCCAGGGTCTCTCATCGACTAGCAAAACCAAAAGCCCCAACCTGCCAAAAACGAGCAGAAAAAAGACTCTTCTTCTCCATACTTCCACATAATACCATTGCAAACCATATTGGAAAAGAGATATTCCCAGTGATACGATTTCACCAAGAGACGTATCTTTTGTACTGTAAATCCCCCGATACCAATCAAGCCATTGTTTTCGAATCACAGAGATTCCCAATTGAATTAGACCATGTTCTATCTTTGTAAAGAAAATATACACAAAAATATTACCTTTACCCCATATCGATTTCCTCAGGAAGGTAAGGAAAATCGACCTCTGCGCATCCATCCATCCAATCTCCTCCATAAACATGACGATTTCATGTTCCCCACTCCCATCGAGATCTCTGAGATTCATATCGAATCTCAAACTTTCCCAGTAATAATAGCCCTCCACACATGATCGATCCTTGGCACCAATCCCCGGATCCCATCCTTTCGAACCCAATGACACCATAGCCAAACCCTAGATCGCGAGTTCGTAGTCGCCGTCGCCAGAGCGTAACGTATTTTTCGTATTTTGACATAATCCTTAACTATTATAAATAAAATAATAATATTTATAGGAAATAAGTTAAGAATGAATCCTAAGTTAAGGATTAAACTAGATGACCGGCCCGCACCCTGTGCGGGCATAAACAAAGTCAAATTATGGATTAAGTAGTACATAGTTTTAGAAGTAACAAATTTTATATCATAATACTACCGTCCCTTGGGAGAAAGCATCAGGCACAGAAAAATGTTGGTACTCAATATTTTATATAATACTACCGTCCTCTCTCCCTGTCCCTCTCCCCCCCCCCCCCTCTCTCTCTCTCTCTCTCCCTCCCTCCCTTCCTCCCCCTCCCCCTCCCCCTCTCCCTCCCCCTCTCCCTCCCTCCCTCTCCCTCCCTCTCTCTCCCTCTCCCTCTCCCTCTCTCTCCCTCTCCCTCCCTCCCTCTCCCTCCCTCCCTTCCTCCCTCTCTCTCTCTCTCTCTCTCTCTCTCTCTCTCTCTCTCTCTCTCTCTCTCTCTCTCTCTCTCTCTCTGTTTCAATTGTTTTATCTCTCTCTATTGTTCCATGTCTTTTTATATATCTCCCGGTCTTCTCTCAGCCTCCCTCTCTCTCTCTCTCTATCATAATCTTTAACTTTTTTCTACATCACATCTCTATATAATATCTTCAAAACTTAATAATTTTATTAAAAATTGAATATTAAATATTATATACAACTAATTTTAGTACAATTTTGAATACAAAATATCAAAAACATTTAAAATATTTATATTTATCTTTTTCAAAAAAAATATCTTAGAAAAATTATTTATAAAAAAGACATATTCAATTTTGATGATAAATACATATTTTGATTTGACAAATTACAATAAATATATTGTTACAAAACATTCAAACCCGAAAATTCGCTGGCATCCACCTCTCTTTATATATGTTTGAGTCTCTTTTTCGGTATTCCTCCCTTTCTACCTCAAATACCTCTTTCTCTCTATACCTTGTCAAAATAACATTTATTTATTGTGACCTTACCATAACTTCATTATTTGTTTAAGCGCAATTGCATGTGTTATACACGATCAGAAGATTAATTGCATAGGTGGTATCAATCGCTTCACGTACTGTTTGGACTTTCATCGTGTTTGTAGTTTGGTTATGCTGTTCAGATCTTAGTTTCTCTTCTAATTGTGTAACTTTACTTATGCATGTGTCTCAGATGTTTTCATATGGTTGTGCGAAATGTGTGATACTCTATCTTATGTTTCCATATATGTATTTCTTTTTTTTTCCATATATGTATTTTTGTTTGTGATATTAATCAAATCTTGTGTTATAACTGATAATGATGTTTAATATATATTACAGCTTCCAATATGAATCACCTCCTTCTTATTTATATATGTATGAGTACAATTAGTCATAGTGGAAAGGACAAAAATCCAATTTTTCCTCTTAATAACTCAAAGATGCCATGCTTTGCACATGCTTCCTATATACGCTACATCTCGGTTGCATATGGAGAATGTGGTAAATTCCTATTGTCGCGGACATCCGATTACCTAATTAAAAACATTATTGCATGGTCACCTAATTAACTTTCTTTTATTGGTTTTGTAGCTAAATAACACTTTTTAATTGATTAAATGAAAGAAATTCATAAAAACAATTTAAACATTCAAACCTGCAAAATTGCGGGCATCCACTTAGTTTCTTGATAAATTTGATCTTGCTATGGATCACAAAGAACATGCATAAATTTATAAATTTAAACCAAATAAGAGCACAAACAAAACTTTGTTCCTGAAGTTTTTAGCACATTTAAGTAAAAAGAAATTAGACAACTGCTTAAGGAAGAGACAAAATCACCAAGGTAAGAAGCAAAAATCAAAACTTTAACACATATACTAAAAAATAGACAAATCTCTCGAACATCTTATCATTTGTGTGTAATCTTGTCCTTGCCATGAAACTTCCTTCCAGCATCTAAGGATTCTATGTAGACCAAAGAGAGAAAAACACACAGACACATCAGTTATAAAATGACCAAACAAAAACATATAACGAATATGAATGATCTGCAATATAGAAGACAATTTCGAAAATCTATTTTTTGCTTGGCATAGAGGTGAGAAAATTTAGGTTAGCTGTGGTTGTATATATATATATATATATATATATATATATATATATATATATATATATATATATATATATATATATAACATTAAGTTTGTCGATGCTCCAGAACTGTCTCTCAAATATTTGTTTTGGAATATACAATATTTGTTAAGAAAATCCCTAGAGTATTGGTCAAGTAAAATATTTTAAAATATAAATAGTTGGTGATGGTTTACATATCTTTCAAATATATATGATACTATAGGAATATAATATCTCAGGGAAAATCTTTTTCAATTAAAATTGTAAATTAGTGTAGTTAATACATACCCTTGATGCCCAAGTTAGTATATATAATGTATTTTATTCATAATGACTTACCTCATTTATTTGTGTGAATGCAAGTTATCCCCTTATTAATTTTATTAACTTGCGCATTTTAAATAAGGTAATATAATTCTTCCGCAAGTAATTTATTTGTAATAAGGAAACTAATTGTTACATGTATTAACTAATATTCTTGTGCAAGTAATGTTAATAGGGGGATTAAATTATTTTTTTCCTTTTCAATTAGTATTCAATGTTACTTTCCTTTTATAGGGGGATCGATGAATTAAAAAAAAATATTTGAATTGATAAAATGACTTTATATTTCTTATATATCTATAAACTATTTAAAATAATAAACCAAAATATTTATTTGAATTGATAAAATGAATTTATATATCATACTTTTGACAATTAGTTACCATAAATAGTTATTAATAATATTATGTAAGTCATTTGGAAAATGTTATATTTATTTGAATTGATAAAATGAATTTATATATCATACTTTCGACAATTAGTTACCATAAATAGTTATTAATAATATTATGTAAGTCATTTGGAAAATATTATATTTATTTGAATTGATTAAAATGATTTTATATACCATACTTTCAACATTTAGTTACCATAAATAGTTATTGATAATTTTATGTAAGTCATTTGGAAAATATTATATTTATTTGAATTGATAAAATGATTTTATATACCATACTTTCGACAATTAGTTACCATAAATAGTTATTAATAATATTATGTAAGTCATTTGGAAAGTGATGTTAATTGATCATTAAATTATGTTTTCTCTTGCAATTAGTATTCAATGGCACTTTCCTATTATAGTTGAATCGATGAATTAAAGAAAATAAAAAAAGAAAAGAAGAAAATTGAAAACCATCGACCAATGAAATTATAACAATTTTCCTGAGAAGCTCTGTATGAGCGACACGTGTCAGAAATCACTAAAGTGACTTCTCTTTTAATATATAGGGGGATTGAGTTGATACTTGGTGACGTGGCAAGCCATCTCTCTCTCACCGATGTCGCATACACAGAAAGAGACGATCCATCTCTCTATCTCACGGATGTTAGCCATGAGAGAAGCAATGTTTCAATCTTCAAGCTTTCTCCTCCCGTCGATTCCCGCCGCCGAAGCTTTACCTAGCTCCAAAGTCTCCCCCCTTCACATACTCTTTGAATCCCCTAACAAATCCAATCCCACACACTCTAGATCTCAATGCTGTCTCCGAGTCTGTACTCCAAGCGCCGCTCCGTCGCCGCCGCGCCTCCTCCGTCTGTCACCCCTCGGTCCAAAGGAGGACTCTTTTATAAGTTTATCCTATTGGCTTTGTTTCTCTTGGCCTTCCAGGTTTCCTCTGTTTTTGAGGAGGATTCTTGTGATTTTAGAAGTGATGAGAGTCGTTTGATTCATGTGACTGCTCGAGCTTCTGTAGCTGTAGTGAATGAGTTGTAAGAGTCTTTGTCTGAATATGGTAAAGTCAATCAATTGCAAGCGTTGAACTCGCAGTATTACCAAGGGAGATCTAAGGTTGTGGTTGCTCGCCCAGATTAAAAAACACAGCCTTTTGTTCAGATTATCATATTTACTGATGATATCATGTTGGTGCTTTTGATTTAGAATGAAAGTATTATTGGATGGGTTGTCTCAGAGCTGAATCTGACGATAGTGGAAACTTTGATTTGAGTGTTGATTTCCCTGGAGATTTGCAGCTAAGCAGATGCTGAAGAAGTATCCTCAAGATCTCGTCGTTCACTGTGAGTCCTTCTCCTTTGCTTGTTTCACTGGAAACAGATTGATATTAATGATCACACTTCTTGATTTATATAGTTTCAGATCTTTTTGATTTCAACTTAACTGAAGATTCAACTCTAGATCTTGTCAGCTATGAATGTCACATTTGCAGAGAATGGTTTGTATTAGGATACATGGTTTAGTTAGCTGGTTTACTTCCGGTTATTGTAGGAGGAACTATATAAACTGTTGTGACAGAATATTGAAGTTTTAGTTGGTGAATACAATAGATATTTTTCTTCACTTCATCTTCCTAGTCGAGCTTCATACTTCTTGATTCACCTGAGATCAAAGATTCAATAGTCTGTGATGATTTGCAACCTTTTCAGATAGTAGACGCAACCATTAAACACAGACATTTGATGGTGTTGATGTATGGGTCAAAGATTAGCAGAAGAGGTAGGACTAGGACCTACTTTCTTTGTTGTCTCTGCTTGAGTTTTTCTTTGCAGCTGAGGTAAGAGTTTTTGTTGTTGTCTCTTTGGTTTAGGTTAGGACGGTGATCAAACGTCACCCAAAGTCTCAAGAAAATTTCTTTTGTGGGACATTCTTTAGGTGGCTTGATTGCTAGGTATGCTGTTGTCTGTCTTTATGTGCAAGAATCCCCACAAAACAGTGACGACACTTGCTCTATAGAGGACATACACATATATTACACAATGCATGTAACCTGTTCTTGTTATTATTCTTCCTCTTGATTTGGCCAATTCTAAATAATCATTTAATTTAGATCAATATTCAAAAAAATTAAGAATTCCATAACAGATACACCTTTGGACCTACAATTATGATTATAGTCCTTAACTATTCAAGAAAAACATAAAAACATTATTTTTTCACTAAGGATTCCAATGGTGGATAACACCATTGGAGATGCTCTAAGTCGCTTGCCTTTGTGTAAATATTTTTTCAACCGAGTAAAAACATTAAAGCAGTTATTATCATCTATGGTAAAACACTCATGAGCTGTTCCCCATCATGGGGAAGAAAAAACTGATCAAGATGATCGACCCATTTATATTCTTCCGGCCCATTAGAAAAGTCCGAACACTTTCGTATTCTCTCACCTGTTCCTCTTCGTCGTCTTCTTCCTCATTTCTGATACCTTCCGTCAGCGAGATCTCGTCGAATAATTTATCTCAAATCTCTTTCTCATCGATCCGTGAACATAAGAAACCATTTGGATCGAAGATGCCGGTTGCAGCTTCCGCCATCTACTTTCTAAACCTCCGCGGAGATGTACTCATCAACCGCACTTACCGAGACGACGTCGGGTAAAGCGAGCTTCCCTCTTTCTTGATTTCGATGGAATTCTCGAGCTACTCCTCTATAATTTTGCGTTTTGATCAATTAGGGGAAACATGGTGGATGCGTTTAGAACGCATATAATGCAAACCAAGGAGCTAGGGAACTGCCCCGTGCGTCAGATTGGTGGCTGCTCCTTTGTCTACATGCGAATCAGCAATGTATATATTGTGATTGTTGTTAGTAGTAATGCTAATGTGGCTTGTGGATTCAAATTCGTCGTTGAGGTAATAATAACACTTTGGTTCTACAGTTCGATTTTCAAGAGGTTAAATAAAGATGGAGTCTTCTTTACGGAATATGACTTGGTGTGTTTAGGCTGTAGCTTTGTTCAAATCGTACTTTGGTGGAGCTTTTGATGAAGACGCTATTAGGAATAACTTTGTTCTCATTTATGAATTGTTGGACGGTAAGCAAGGAAGCATGATCAAGCTGTTTTCGCAACTACTGTTCTGTTTTGTGGTGATACTGATGCAATCATGACCACTGTGTATGGGTTTTGCAGAGATTATGGACTTTGGATATCCACAGAATCTCTCTCCTGAAATTTTGAAGCTTTATATTACTCAAGAAGGTGTACGCTCACCATTCTCATCCAAGGTAAAGCCATATTTATCTATATGTGCTTGCAAGTGAAGCAGTTTTTTCTGCAGACCGAGATTATGTTTTTTTTTGTACTTCTCTTTGCAGCCGAAGGACAAACCTGTGCCAAATGCAACGTTACAAGTTACGGGTGCTGTTGGTTGGAGAAGGGAGGGCCTTTCTTACAAAAAGAATGAGGTAATAATTGAGTTTCTTTCTGACTCTGTCTACGGTTTGCTAGGTTCTGTGAAAGTGCTGATATTATGCATTCTCACTAATGCAGGTGTTTCTGGATATCGTTGAAAGCGTTAACCTTCTTATGTCCTCTAAAGGTAGATAGTTAGCCTTTTTTGAAGGTTTATTTCTTCAGGATTCCCTTTGTATGACTGTTTTTTGCACATCGTGGCAACTATTAGGCAATGTTCTTCGGTGTGATGTGACGGGGAAAGTTTTGATGAAATGTTTCCTTTCGGGAATGCCTGATTTGAAGTTGGGGTTGAATGATAAACTTGGTCTTGAGAAGGAATCTGAAATGAAATCTCGTCCAGCTAAGAGGTAAGTTTTGTTAAAGCAGTGAATCACACTAGCTACCGATTTTTCTTTCTTTTCTCACCTGGCTCACTCTTGTTGTGCAGTGGTAAAACCATTGAGCTTGATGATGTCACATTTCACCAGTGTGTTAACCTGACAAGATTCAACTCCGAGAAGACCGTTAGCTTTGTACCCCCAGATGGTGAATTTGAACTTATGAAGTAAGTATTGGAATGTTCACTATTACAAATTGTTCTTGTATTAAAGTATTTTGACTGGATGGTGTCTCAGGTATCGAATAACAGAGGGTGTGAATCTGCCTTTCCGCGTACTACCAACAATCAAAGAACTTGGTCGTACCCGCATGGAAGTAAATGTGAAAGTAAGTTAGCTTAACTTCAAAACATCAAGAAGACAAAAGCAGCTTGATCTTTGCTTTCTTACAATATGCTCTCGTGTTTTTGTATCTTCAGGTCAAAAGTGTGTTTGGTGCTAAAATGTTTGCCCTCGGCGTCGTAGTTAAAATTCCAGTACCAAAACAAACTGCAAAAACGAACTTCCAAGTGACATCTGGTCGCGCTAAGTACAATCCATCAATCGATTGCTTGGTTTGGAAGTGAGAGTTCTATACACTCCTACGAACCATCCTTAAACTCTATTGGTTGGTGTTATATCAATAATTTGTCTTCTCTCTCTTCACTATTCAGGATAAGAAAGTTTCCAGGACAAACCGAGTCCACACTAAGTGCAGAAATTGAGTTGATCTCAACAATGGGAGAAAAGAAATCTTGGACAAGGCCACCGATCCAAATGGAATTTCAGGTCAATCTTCTTCTCTTGTTGGCACTATTAAATAGAACCAGATTCTTTAAGGTGTTTGTCAGTTAGCCGTCTCAGCTTCGTTTTATTTCCAGGTGCCAATGTTCACAGCATCTGGTTTGCGAGTTCGTTTCCTCAAGGTACGCTTTAACATCTGTGCTTTTTGGAGACCAAAAATGTGATGCTAAGTATATCAATCTTTTTAGCCATTGTGACATTAAAACCGAGTTGAGATTTTTATGTTATTTGTGTTTGCTTCGTTTGGTTATGGCCTAAAAAGTAATGTTTTATAGGTGTGGGAGAAGAGTGGTTACAACACGGTGGAGTGGGTTAGATACATAACCAAAGCGGGATCTTATGAGATCAGATGCTGAACCTAAGATCACAGTTCAGGTTCAGCGACGTAAGACTTGAGACTCATGGCTTCTAGCCTTTTTTCCTTATGCATAACAAGCAACAAAGAGTTAAATATATTTTAAGCCTCGTTTGTGTTTTGTGTCTGTTTGAGATATTCTTGTGTTAATATGATTTCTTATGTCCTGGTATTGGATTTGTTTTCATTTCTTTGTATTGTGGGTTATCTACGAGTTAGTCTTTGTGAAGCAGTCGGATGTTTTTTACTCCCTCATAAAGTTACATGTTCTAAAAAAAAATTTTGTTTCAAAAAGATCTACGTTTAAATTTTTAATGTATGTTTTATTAACTAATTACGGACTTCAAAATTTTTAATTGCATTTCTTAATTTTTATTGACTTAAAATTATGGGGAAAAGATAGACACAAAAAATTATGTATATAAAAATAAAATTTAATATATTTTATGTATGAAAAATCTAAAATATACTCCCTCTGTTTTTTTTTTAAGTAGTTTAAAAAAGATTTTTTTGTTTCAAAATATAAGTAGTTTTTACATATCTAGATAACTTTTGCATTTATTGAATACAGTGTAGTCAATCAAATAATATTCAGTCTTTTACAATTGGTTGTACTAATTAATTAAATATTATTTTTAAAATTTTAACAACTTTTTAATATTAGGGGTTTTAGTCTAAACTACTTACATTATGAAACATAGAGACTATAAAATTTTGAAACGGAAAAAGAATATTATTATTTTAGAAAACTTTTGATGGTTACTTTCCGTGCTTTTAATCATCTAAGAGTATATTTAATTATCATGAATTTTTTTAACTAATTATCAAACATACTAGTATATTAAACTTGTATAACATATGGTTCAAGTTTTTTTTTCAGTTTTATATAAATTTTAAATTCGTTACAGAAAGGCAGACCGGTTTGATTTCTCAACACGCACAAGTAAAATGTGAAGGTACTTTAGAGTACCTCAAATGTTTGACAGAATCTTTAGCAACGGTTAGTCTCAATCATCGTCATCATCAACTGCTGTCGGTTCTATCCGAACTCTGGCCTCGTGAGAATACTCACAAGAAGCTTAGACCACGAGACTATAGAGACGATCGCAGCTACAATCTAAATATGAGTAAATTTATTATTCTCGTAGCTGTCGTGGACATTTGTTTGTGATACAATTTTTTTATTTGTGTTACAATTTATAATCATTAAATTACGTGACTCAAATCTCTAAGAGCCATTTTCTATTCAAATAAATGATGAATGATCACTTTCAACAAAAAATATGTTTACAAACTTCTATTTAAAGCATCTCTAAAAAGACTATCTATTTTGAAGTTTCTAAAACTCTATATTTGAAGTTTCAAAATGTTCTTCTCCAAAAGTAAAACTTCAAAACAATCTTCAAAATTATTTGTATTTCATATTATGGTCCTTATATTTGTTACAACTAATATAAATTCATAAAACTTTAATAAATAACAAACACATATATAAAAATATTATAAAATATTAATTAATAAAGAAAATTTATCAGATTATTATTTTTGTTGTAATATTTAAATTTCTATAATAATTATGTTTTCATGTACCTTTCAAAAAGTTTTTTATTAAGTTTGTCTTGTAATATTCATGTTGTCTAATTTTATTTTTATGACAATATAAAGCTTGTTTTATTTTTTTCTCTAACTTTTTGTGTAAAACTTAAATTTACAGAAACAAATTTGAAGATTAATGAGATATAAAAAAATTAAAGTTTAAAATGAGAAATGAGAAAATATTTAAGAATCATAATAAGATGTATAATTGCAAGGACCAAAATGCAAATAAAAAGATGAAACTTCAAATTTGAAGTTTGAGTATTGACACTCTATATTTGAAGTTTCACTATTTAAAACTTAAAATTTGAAGTTTTTTTTTGGAAAGCAAAAAAAAAATCATATTTGAAGTTACAGAGACATTCTTTCGGAGATGTTTTTATGCAATTATTTTTATTTTTGATTATTTTTTTTGTAAACTTTTATTTTTGATTATTTATCCTGAAAAATTATAGACTAAGTGTATTTGATCTGAACCCAAAATGCTAAGAAATATCACATGCTGAATGCATGATGACAGTAAAAAAAAAAAGAACCTTGTAAGTTGTACCATTAATGTATTCACATGCCTAGAGAGAAAACAAAGTCGAAGCATAAGAGGAGCATACTTTGCATGCTATTTATTACTCTTTCTGTCTTAAATAAATAAGGGTGGGCGTTCGGGTACCCATTCAGGTTCGGTTCAGATCTATTCCGATATTTTTATATTTCGTTTTGGGTTAGGTTCGGATCTTTGCGAGTTTGGTTCGGGTTCGGATAACTCATTTAAATTATTTTTAACATTTTAAAATTCATTATATACTTTATATATATCTCAAAATCTAAAAATCAAATAATAGATTAAATACAAATTTGAATAACATATGTCTAAATACATAAACTTAACATATAAATTGGTTTATTTTGAATATTTAGATTGAGAATCAATAGATATTTTAGTATTTTGGTGTTTAAAGTATGATTTATCTATTATAAACATTTAAGTTTTCACTATTTGTATATATTTTCAAGTATTTTGGACAACTTAAAAGTATTATATATATTTAACTAGGGGTTTGCCGGCGCTACGCGCCGGTTTTGCTAATATTCTTATGATTTAACTATGGTTTTATAATCTAGAACATTTCTCAACAGTATTTTAGAAAATAAAATATGTATATAATCTTATAGAATTTATTAATTTGATTGTAGTCTTTGCAAAGTTACTATGAAAGAAATTTAAGTTTAAATATATGCATGACAGTTTGAAAGTGTAATAGCTAAATTGTTTATTATTTAATTGAAACTTATTAATTTAAATTATGATTTAGAAAATTTATAAATGTGGACTTCATCTTACAATGATTATATTAAATTAGAGTTTATACATATATATTTATATGTATATATATGTTACGTTGTGAAATTATTACATTTCACATTATATATATATATATATATCAATAATTAGATATGATAGTAAAGATGCCTAAAAATTTAAATTGATAAATACATGCTAGTTATATAAACTGCATTTTTATTTATTTTTTATTTTGCGTCATCTCATTTGGAATAAGATGAAATTTTTTTGTCACGTTTTATACTATCAGCTTTGTATTTGTTCGGTTCAATTCGGATTACTATTCAGTTATCGGCTAAAATAGAACCAAACCGATAACCCAAAGTAAATGAAATCGATCTTGTTTTTGGATAGATCTGTAGCTGAACCGATATTCTTACTTCGGATCGGGTTTGGTTTTGAGATTTATGTCCATACCTAGTTTTGTATATTGGGGAGGTGTTATAATAGTTTGATGCTTTGAACTTTTCTAGGTTGATTTCAATGAATTAATTTTTGTGAGCGGTGCTTATGATGATAATTTCAAATAATCATAGGTGTTATATTAACCGCTAGTTTCTTCTCGCTCTGAATTTGTCAAAATTAAGAAGTTGTGACTATATCAATTTAACCAATCAGATATATATTGATCGTAAAGATACATTCGAAGTTGGTAAGGTGTATTTTTAATCCTATATCTTAGTATTAAGAATTTGAAAATTTTGATATTTATTGTTGTTGAGTAATTTAATTTGGATGATGTAATTATGTGGCAATCTCTATTTGTTAAGAACATTATTTAATGTTTTTATTGTGTTATATCATAATATGTGATATTTTATATATTATGTGTTTGTGTTTTTCAATAATATGTTTTGCATATAATAGTAAAGCCTCTAATGTAAAACATATTAAATTTCAATAACTTTGCATTTGTTGTTTTAAGATTAACAATTTAACGTTATAAATTGTATTTTATTTTTTATTTGAATTATTTGAACATTATTCATTGAGATGTTTTGTGTTCTCTCTCCATATTTTGACATTAAGCCGTCACGATCTATGTATTTCGTTTACCTTTTCCTTGTGCTTTGCTTCTCACCCTCACCAAAAAAATACTCACCCATGTGTTTGTTCTTCCTCAGATTATTTGTTATTTGTTATAGATTGAGTTTTTAAGTTTCATGTTGTGTGGTTGTTACTCACAGCGTTATAGGTGTGTGGTTGTTACTCACATCATTATAAATTTCATGTTGTGTGGTTGTTACTCACAGCATTATAGGTTGTTTCGGTCAATATTGGTTGCTCTTTTTCTTACTTAGATTTTTGTTGATGTTAGGAAGTGCATCTCCTGAGGTTGGATCAGAGTCTAGTCGTCTTTGATGTTGATTTCTTCTTCGTTAGCTTACCATCGATAATTCATGTTTAGTTGGTTTTTAAGATCTGGTTTTTGATCATCAGACTTCTATGCTCTCTTTCATAGTTTAAGGTTGGCTCCACGATTTGCTGATTTCATCACTGCTCGCGTCTCTAGTGGCTATCTATTTTGCCAAATTTGCGACTCCAAGTTTAGATAGTGTGTTTTTCCGTGTGTGCTATGTAGATTTATAATGTTGTGTCTGGTCTCAAGTTTGGGCTTTGGTTTCTTGGTGGTTAACTTTCATTCTC
This sequence comes from Hirschfeldia incana, assembly GCA_026261945.1. Classification (NCBI taxonomy): domain Eukaryota; kingdom Viridiplantae; phylum Streptophyta; class Magnoliopsida; order Brassicales; family Brassicaceae; genus Hirschfeldia; species Hirschfeldia incana. Next base: position 2,995,271 of record JABCMI010000033.1, read on the forward strand.
CCTCCTTCAGGCTGTATGTTTACTTCCCTTGCTTTTTTTTGTATAAGTGTGCGAAGTTAGATTCTCGGAATTTTGGTATTTTTTTATCTAGAGTTTTGTGGTTCTCCGCTGCTATGAACGTTTTTTGTGCTTGTTTAGTTTGTGAGGTGTTTCATACATCTTAGCTGGTGGCTGCGCTTATGGTGTGTTAAATATTTGTTTTCTTGTTTCATGGCGATTTTTGCCTTCTGTTGAATATTTTTGCTCTAACACGCTTTCTTAGTTCTTTACATTGGTCTTTGATCGTGTTTCTTTGTATTCGAAAGATGCTTTGTCTTGGAGTTTGTTTTTCTAATCTTTTCCGACATCTCCTTGTTATAACCAAAACATTCTATGATAAAGTGAGCTAAGTTAATTTTTGTTCTTGATATCGATTCTTTTCTAAACATTTACTTAGTTAGTGTGTCTTTGACATTTTGTTTTTCTCTATGATTATAGAAATTTTATGTTTCGATCATGAGTTGTTTTTCTAGTTTATTCTTTTTTAACTCGGTCAATATTAAAATAAGTATATAATTTGTAAATGAAATAATAGAAAATAGTAATAGCTAATAAAATAGTGAAGTTTCTGTTATTTTTAGTTGTGAATAAATTAAAAATTAAAAATTTATTTATATTATTTTATTTATTAATTCACTTTGTATTTTATAATTAATAAAATGGATTATCAAACTTAAAAATATGATGATTATTGAAATGATTGGATATTGTATAATTAGAAAGTGGTGAATCAAATTGTAATAATCTAAAAGAAAAAAGAACTAAAATGTAAAAAAAAATATAAGAATAGGACACATGTCAACAAAGCCCCCTTCCACATGTCCCAAGAAGAGAGAAAAGTCTATTTTATATATATAGATAGATATGTTTTTATATACATTAAAAATAAAAATTATTTATATATTTAGGTATATAAATCTATTTCGGATACAATCGGATACCCGAAATACTTCAGTCCGGATCGGATTCGGTTTCGGTTCTCTAAATACCAAAATTTGGAACCCATTCGAATATTTCATCAATTTCGGTTCGGGTATGGTACTACTTTTTCGAATCGGATTCGGTTCGGTTCTTCGGGTCCGGTTTCTTTTCCAGGCCTATAAATAAATGTCAATTTGACATTTTTTCATAGAGATTAAAAAATTTGTATAAACGATTATATATTCACATTTAACGTATGATTAATTAAATGAGAATGATTTAAATAAAAATCTGTTGGTTATTCAAAAGGGTAAAAATTAGGTTTAATTTACAAAATTACATTAAAATTGTAGAATAACATGTCTTTTGAAACAAAATTAAAATAAAAATGACATTTATTATGAAACCGAGAAAATATTACTTATTTACTAGACACTATTTTTGAAGTAAATTTTCAAAGTTCACTTATGTATTATAACCACATCAATTTGAAAGAAACTAATGATTACATGGTTTAGATTATCTCCTATATATTTTCTTGTTTTTTTCTCTAAAATGAAAGAACTCTATGATAAAAAAAATATCCAAATGTATTATTAAAATAACTATCTCTAAATATAGACTAGAAATAAAAAATGATATTTCTCCTTATATAAATAGTGGAGTAAATAGCAATTTGTTATCATAAAAAATAGAGATGGACTGAAATATAAATACTAGTAGAAGTGTAGGTAACTATATATATCTTATTATTATGACATGGATAATAATAATGATAAAATTTTATTTTAATAATAAAATACACATACCATAAACATAATATTAATACAGTATATTATCTAACGATATTCTGAAAATAAAATAATAAGCTATCTTAGTTATATATGATACATGCGGACCAACCTCTTAGATCTAAAGTGAATAATATCATACTAATCAGATAGTAGATAATTGAATATGGGTTCACACGATCCCAACAACACATACATATTATTTAAATTATAAGAAAAACATAATTTAGAAAGTATATATTTTGTCAAAACTAATTGGAAATATATATTAAAATGAAAAATAGGAAAATTTTTAATTAAATAATTTTGGATAGAATGAAAGCATATTTTAACAAAAATGAATTTATTAATAATTTTTAAAACCAGTAGGTGGCCGTTTTATGTTCTTTTAAAAGTTGGTTGATTTAAAAGTTTAGAGATTTGTAAAATTTAGAAAGAGTTGGAAAATATTTGTATATTTAAAAATCAATGCAAATAATTTATTATAATAATTTTAAGAATCTATAGAGTATATGTAGAATTTTCAAAATTTTGTCATATGAGTCAACTTGTTTAGATACAATTTTCAATGACACAAACTTTTTAAATAATAAGGAATTTTGAATGGAATTATAATATCACCAATAATACAACTATCGTAAACATTTGAGAGTTTATAAAGAAAAACATTAAATTCTCTCTTTAATTATAGAAACTTCTCTATCTCTAAAATTCTTCTACCTTCTCTCTAGACCTTCAAAAGTTGAGTTTGTTTTCCGGCGGCCGGTAGGCTAATCGCCACCGGTTGCCATACTCTTTTGTTTTTGTTTTTTAGTTGTTCAATATTATCTTCCGTTAAGCGGATAGTTGTGTTCTTTAGGAAACTTGTATATTGTTTGACGATTTTGCTGTGCTCTTCAAACCAATATCGGAATAGTTTTCATGATTATTGTAAGTGCAAAGATAACACAACAATAGGTAATAAAGAAAGGTAAATCAAGAGAAACAATATACAAGCACCCAATAGCTATATTAGAAATCGCCTTGTACAGCTCAATTACAAGTTCTGCTTAATCAACCTCGCTAGCCTGTTAACACCCTAACAGCTGCTACTGAACAATTCCTAAGCTACCCGCTTTATGTCTCTCAGCCGTCAAGTACTTCAGCCCCTGCTTTAGTACGATCAAGAACACCTCCAAGAGCTTCTCTCTCTTTCTATAAGATCAGCATCTATGTCTCCGTCTCTCTACAAACGACTTCATAGCTATCTTATACTATCTCCACGTTCCCGAAATCCTAGTCTCCAAGGAACCACAATATGGACATTTTCCATAACATTAAGTGCAAATTTCCTTTTCTTGAAATGGACTTATTCCTCTTTCCCTTAGATCATAAACTTGCTCCTCAAGTTTATTCTTCTTTGCATTTTCTTCAAGATACTCCATTGCTCTTCAAGTCCACACGATTTCAGCTCAGCATCTCGACTCCACAAGGTCTTCACCACTCACATGACGTCTGCCTCAGCAACTACGTCAGCGACTGCTTCAGGGCGGACATTTTACATCAACAATCTTCTCCTTTTAGCTTTGTGTGCCGATCAAGCACAACCTTCTTATGTTTCAACAACCACGTTCCCCACCTAGAAACTTCCACGCTAAATGTGCTCTTCTCCCCCACGAGATGTGCACCACACCATGCTTTTCTCCCCCATGAGACAAGCATCATCTACTTCAGGACGTCCATCACTATGCTCTTCTCCCCCACGAGATGTGCCCTCCTTGGACCATAACGTCACCATTCCATTCTTCCCCTGCTTGATTGCATACTAAGCTAAAACAGATGCTTAGATGTCAAGCCTTACAGACACACCCGTCTGCTACTGCATCACGATCTGACACACTTGTCGAGCTACCTATCGACCCACTTCTGTTGAGCCAGGCTTCCTTCATGCGCCGTCTCCATGACCATGAGCCTCTTCTCAACCCCACTGAGTGCCCTCTGCACTCGTTGCTATAGCCTTGGAGTGATTCACTATCATCCCTTTGAAGATCCTCTCGCATCACTTCCTGACACACTTTGATCTCCTTCTCCTTTGTGTCACAAACAACTCTGTGTTCTGACTCCTTACATGATGCTTCTTGATCTTCCTCAAGATCACTACTACCAGAGCTGCATCCATCTTCTGATGTTTCTTCCTTGACCTCATCAAGTAAGCCACTCTTAGCTATAAACACCTTTTCAACCCTCTTGGGTTTAGTGAACGTCTTGTTCACCCTCTTGGCCATGTTTCTGCTCGAGTAAAACACTCAACCTTCTTGTGTCCAACCTTCCCATAGAACCAGCAGCACATCCGATGTTGCTTCTTCTTTGGCCTGACACAGTTACTGATGCACCGATCAGTCTTCTTCCTTGTATCAGCTGCACAACCATGTTTCAGAACCCCATGTCTGACATTCATGTTGCTGCACTGATGTACCATCTTTGGCTTATTTCTCACAGCCACGCGCTGTACCACTTCCTGCCATACTTCTTGTCTTACGTTCCGACGTACTTCCTGACAAGCTCCTTTGGCTCCACCTTTCGATGTGCTCCCTTGCAAAACGTGTGACAGATCCTTCTGCTTAACTTCCCTAAGCTTGCTAACCTCCTGTTCTAGAAACTCAGTTTTTTTTCTTTTACAGTCGCAAGTTCCTCACGAAGTTCCTCAAGCAGCTCGTTCTGCTTATGAGCCATATCCTTGAGCTTCAACCACTTTTTATACAGCACATGATACTCATCACCGTCTGTACAAACATATGAAGCCGAGGATTCAGTAGATCCCTCTTTGCGTGCACCAAATGCAACCATATTCTTCAACACATTCTCATCTTCTTCAGACTCTGACTCATCAGACGATTGCGATGAAACTTCTTTTCTCTTCTTTGAGTTTGGATATTCACGCCGTGTGTGCCCAACACCTATGCAATCAGAACATTTAAGTTCTCTTCGTTGTGCTACAAGACAATTAGCCCTTATATGGCCAACTCCTTCACACTCATAGCACTTGAGACCTTCTTTCCTTCTGAAATTGCCTCGACCACCTCCATGCTTCACATGAGGAGGCCTCTTCCTATCAAACCAGCCCATGAACGTGCTGAGGTTCTTGACTACCCATCCCACGACATTGTCAATCTTTTGAAGTCTATCAACTTCTTTCAAAGCCACAAGGATTATACTCTCTGGCGTACATCCTGATGTAGACACGGAGCCACTGCCTGTCTCCATCTCTTCCGCTTTCAGCATATCCACAACCTTGTCAAATTTGAGCTCATCCGTGTTTGCAGTGCTCCCCTGAGTCAGCTGAAACTGCACTACCTCAACAGCTCTAAAAATTGCCGACAACGCCTTTGCATTAAACATTGCTGCATGCGCTCTGCCTCTGTCCAATCTGCCTTTGGCTTAGGCTTCTTCCCGTCTGCTGTGACTATGGTAAGCTCCTCCCAACCAGTCTCCACAGCTGTCCACGCATCTTCATTGATTCCTCGAATCATCTGCTTCATGCGAGCCTTCCAATGACCATACGGGTCCACCTTCAACATGATTGCCTTCTGCATCGTAACAATCGTATCCATCATCACCTTCAGGATCACACCAGTAACTTAGGTGACCTGCTCTGATACCACTAGTAAGTGCAAAGATAACACAACAATAGGTAATGCAGAAAGGTAAATCAAGAGAGACAATTCACAAGCACCCAATAGCTTTATTAGAAATCGCCTTGTATAACTCAATTACAAATTCTGCTTAATCAGCCTCGTTAGCCTGTTAGCACTCTAACAGCTGCTACTGAACAATTCCTAAGCTATCCGCTTTATGTCTCTCAACCGTCAAGTACTTCAGCTCCTGCTTCAGTACGACCCAGAACACCTCCAAGAGCTTCTCTCTCTTTCTATAAGATCAGCATATGTATGTCTCTCTACAGACGACTCCATATCTATCTTATACTATCTCCACGTTCCCGAAACCTTAGTCTCCAAGGAACCACAATATGGACATCTTCCATAACATTAAGTGTAACTTTTCTTTTCTTGGAATGCACTTATTCCTCTTTTCTTTAGGTCATAAACTTGAGAAAAAACTTGCTTCTCAAGTTTATTCCTTTTTTCATTTTCTTCAAGATACCCCTTGCTCTTCAAGTCCACACGACTTCAACTCAGCATCTCGTTTTCATAAGATCTTCACCACTCACACGATGTCTATCTTAGCAACTACGTCAGCGTCTGCTTTAGGGCGGACATCTTACATCAACAATTATCATTTACTTTCGATTTGGTTTGAATTAATAAGGTTTCTATATGACCAGAAAATTCTCTTTGCTTGCTTTAATCAAAACTCCGAAAGCTATGTCCTTTGTTCTTCTTTTCTCATCTTAGCTTGTTAACTTCAATTGATTATAAATCTACATGATTTACGGCTGGCCAATATATTGGGCTTTGCATGTAGTATTTCATTGTTTGTAAATCAAGAGATTGGGAGAGTCTTGGTGATGATGAGATTAGATTAAGAAGAGTTGGGGTCTTATGTATGTCCTAACAAATGGTTTATATCTCTTCCTCCTTTAACCTCCATGGGATACACGAAGATGGTGACTGAAGGATATGGTCATAAGTCTAGGCGATTTGCAAAGAGGATAATCTAGAGGAAATTTGAAGTCTGTTGATGTTGGCAAACGGAAGCAGAGAAGACAGCGGTTTAGCGGTGGTGACGGCATCGGTTTTCGCGGCGGAGAAAACACCGGCAATAGGCCTGTTGTGAAGTCGGTGGAAAATGCTAGACCTATCTGCAAGCTGATGCCACGTGGTCCTGTTTCATGTTCGGTGGAAGACATGTCGTTAGAACATCATTATTTGTAGGACCAAAGTTTTTTGGTTATTTTATTATTATTATGATGTTAAGAGACAAAGTTTAAGGACAATCTAAAAGTGTATATTATTGCTAGGACTTTTAATGTCTCTTAATAAATTTATTGTTCACTTCATGGCACAAACTTGTATGACAAGTAATAAAGAGATCCTTACAAATTTATGTTATGACAAGTCTTGGTTTTGTTCACAGCATCTTGTCCGAGAGCGGAACCTTTGGCCAAAACAGTAGCCATCACATCTTGAGCTTTGTCAACATACGCTCTACCACCGTTACCATCCGAGTTCTGCAATCATCATCCCACAACAAGGTTATTGATTTCTAATGTTAGAGAAGAAAAATATTATTAACCTGGCATATTGGTGTTGGGGGAATCGTGTTCTCTTCCACTTGCTGCAAGAACAGAGACTAAGATGTGCATAGTTTCATTTTATTCCAAATGTAAAATATTTTACACAATTCTCACAGCAATTACTCTTTAGAGCTAGCAAGACATACGATCAAGCAGCTCAACGACGATGCAATAGCAAATATCACATACCAATTACACATCGTATAACAGGTTTGTAGTCCAAATACAAAAGCTTGTACACAAGCAATCACACTCTTTATACAAAAAAACAAAAGAGGCAGAGCAAGATAAAAAAACATACCACCAGCAACTTTAGTTAGACCAAATACTATACTCTTACTCACTACAACATAGACAAACCGAGACCATGAGCCATCAAAACCAAGTAACAACTCGTCATGTACTCTGGCGATTGTTTTGTTTTGTTTTTGGTTTTTGGTTTTTGGTTTATGTTTTTTAGCTTTTAGTTTTTAGTTTTTGGTTTTTGATTTTGCTGTAGATTTTGGTTTTTTTTTGGAAAACTTGATTGGTGGTTTTAGATTTTGATTTTTAGTTTCTCTGGTTTTTGCTCCTAAAAATAATAAAATGAAAAATATTATTAATAGTAAAAATTTAGAGTTATTCTTGGGTTCACCTCCTAGGGTGAACCTTTAGATTCACCAACCAATAGAAAATTGTTATTTTGGATCTATTATCTTTTAATTAAGGAAACCAAATAACTTACCAAATTATATTACCTTTTAAACATAAATAAAAATAATATATTAAAAACAAATTTAAAACAATAAATATTAAAAAAAATTAAAAAATAATATTTTAATATTATCAACAAAACACTAAACCCTAAACTCTAATCCTAAACCCTAAACCCTTGGATAAATCCTAAACCCTTGGGTAAACCTAAACCTTTGGAAAAACACTAAACATCTAGATAAATTATAAACTATAAATCTTAAACACTAAACACTAAATTTTAAAAACAAATATTATTTTTAAAAAGATAATCTTTATTTTAAAACTGTTTATTATTTATTTAATCTTTTTTTATTTTCAAAACATAATATAATTTGGTAAGTTATTTTGTTTCCTTAATTAAAAGATATTAGATATAAAATAACAACTTTCTATTGGTTGGTGAATCTAAAGATTCATCTTAGGGGGTCAACCCAAGAAAAAGTCAAAAATTTACTACTGAAAAATAAAAATCTGTGACTCACGTTTCCACGCTACAAAACCACTTTAAAAACCGTAACTTTCCCACCATTCATGGAGCAAAAATGGTCAGTGGATTAACGACATTTCCAAAAATCTCCACGAACCTGTTGAAATAAGGCACCAAATTTGAGAAGTTAGGCGCCAGACTTCAGAAGTTAGGCACCAGACTTGAAACCAAAAAGGAAGAAGCATGATAAGGTTTAGATACATTGAACCTGGACAATTTTGTAATCTCTTTATAACCTTATAGATCTTCATTGTAATGTATTAAGAAAAGGTTTTTGAGTCTCTCTCTAGTCTCTCTCTTGTTCTTATTCTCTCTAATCTCATAATCACCTCAATCTCATACAAAATACTCAGATTAATCTTAATCACACTATAAAACACAAAAGTGTTTATGGTATCAGAGCCAGGTTCTCTAAAAGAAAAAAAAAAGAGAGTGTGTTATAAAATCTGGGTTTTCTTGAGTGTTCTTGAGGTTTTTCAAGATCTAGATCTTTGAAAAACTCAAGATTGTTCTGTTGGTGTTTATTTTAGAGGTTTTGGAGGTCAGATCTGGTGCCTACTATTCAACAACACGGCATGAAGAGGAAATTGGTGAGAGTTGGTCCAAATGGGCAAGAACAACTCTTGAGAGTTGTGGGTTGTGGTGTGGCCATGTAAAGGAGGAACCTTTAATGAAAATGGTCATGAAAGATGGTCAGACAAGAAGTCTGGAAGATGGAGATGGGGCTGCTCAAGAAAACACTATAAAAAGTGGGATTGAAGCAGCTCATGAAAAAAAATCCAAACTTGTGAAAGTGTGTGAGGTCAAAGAGTTGATCCGCAACTATAAACAAAGGAAGGATGAGATTTTTCAGCTTGTGGGAAGGCTGAGAGAAGTGTGGCTAGAGCATATGGCAAGGTCAGAAACTATTCAATAAAGAAGAGAACAAGATGGTGTCTTTAACTTTCTGGTGGCTAAGATATGTGAGCTTGTTCAATACACTTGTGATGTGTATGAGAAAAGAAAGGTATCGACTCAAGTGAGGGGTGGTACTAGTTTTAGAAGAAGAAGATTAAGAAAGCTCTCCAAGGGATGGTTCATGATGAGAAAGACTTGGAGAAGAGACAAGGAGTCAGGTCATCTAAGTGGTAAGATGAGCTTGAAAATGATCAAGGAATCTGCGCAAAAGGTGGTGAGGGGAGAGTGTTCTTACTCTGCCTACATCGGGAGCTCATGTGAGGAAAGTATGGTGGTAAGGAAGCAAGAGACCCAAAGAGGAGATGATCTTCCCTCCATGATACCAGATGATCCTATCACAAAGAAGGAATGGGATGAGTTTGTTAAGTATGTGTATGCTTGGGCTACAAACCGGATTCAAGGAGCTCATGCCTTAGCATCCACAACCAAACCCATCATCATTGATTCTGGAGCAAGTCATCATATGATCAGTGATAGGAGTCTGATTAGTGAGGTGAAAGCTGCAACAGGGAGTGTGATGATAGCTAATGGAGATAAGATCCCAATAGAAGGAGTAGGAAATCTCAAGCTATTTGAAAAGAATTCATCAGCTTTCTATCTACCTCAATTCACTTCAAATCTGATATCAGTAAAGAAAGCTACAGTTGATCTGGACTGTCAAGTGGTATTTAGACCAAATGAGGTTGAGTTTCAAGATTTGAAGACTGGAAGAATCATTGGCAGAGGAGACAGCAAGAATCAGCTCTACCATCTCCAAATGACTAAGAATCATAAACCCTTTGATTCTGTTTGCTTGAGTAGTGCCATTGATGGAGTTGATAGTAGTACTTGGCATGCTAGATTGGGACATCCTCATGCTCGTGCAATTGAACTGATTTTACCTAAATTGTCATTCAATCACTTAGAATGTGAGGCTTGCATCTTAGGAAAGCATTGTAGAACTGTCTTTCCTAGATCTGAGACAATATATGAGCATTGCTTTGACCTGGTTCATTCAGATGTATGGACAGCTCCCTGCATGTCTAGAGATAGTCAGAAGTACTTTGTGACATTTATTGATGAGAAGTCTAAATATACTTGGGTCACAGTGCTTCCTTCTAAAGATAGAGTTCTAGATGCCTTCATAAACTTCCAAGCATATGTTGCTAACCAATACAATGCTACTGTGAAGGTACTAAGATCTGATAATGGAGGAGAGTACACAAGTAATGCCTTCAAGAGTCATCTAGCAAAGCATGGGATTGTGTAACAGACAAGCTGTCCTTACACACCACAACAAAATGGGATAGCTGAGAGGAAGAATAGACACTTGATGGAGGTAGCAAGATCTATGATGTTCCATGCTAAAGTCCCAAAACGGTTCTGGAGTGATGCTGTTCAGACTGCATGCTATCTCATCAACCGACTACCAACCAAGATCTTGAAGGATCTCTCTCCATTTGAAGTGTTGAACGAGAACAAGCCAAGCATTGATCATCTAAGAGTTTTTGGGTGTGTGTGCTATGTCTGGATTCCAGGAGAGCGGAGAAATAAGCTGGAAGAGAAGAGTACTAAAGCCATGTTTATTGGATACTCTATAACCCAAAAGGGTTACAAGTGTTATGATCCAGACACAAGGAGGGTGCTGGTATCAAGAGAAGTGAAGTTTGTGGAGTCTACAGGGTATTATGAGAAAGAAAAGTGGGAAGACTTGGGAAATCAGTCTCAAGCATCATCAGGAAGGGCAAACACCCTGAAGATTTTGATGGAAAAACTTGGGATAAATATGTCTCAAGATCAGATGCCAAGGAGAACAGCACCTACTGATCAAGCTGAAGAAGCTAGCAGAGAAATCTCTCTTGATCATGAGCGGGAGAATGGAACTGAATCTGGAGTGCAGGAACAATATGGAGCTGAAGAACCAACTCATCTTGATCATGAGGGGGGTGAAGAACCTGAACCTGAAGCTGGAGGTCAAAAAGATCAAGGATCAGGTGTGCATGATCAAGATGGAGTAGGAGAAGAGAGTCATGAACCTGAAGGAGAAGGTCAGACTCAAAGAGAAGAAGAACAAGAGGAGGTGCAACCAGAACCAGTTCAAGAGGTTCAAGCGCCAGTCTTAAGGAGGAGCACAAGGCAAAAGTATCCTTCCAAGTGGGTAAACACAAAAGTGTACTACAATGCCCAGATTGTAGAGCATCCTTCTCAAGCTGTGTGTTCCTTTGCTGAGTTTCCTGAAGAGCATTATGCATTCATGATTAGTCTGGATGAGAGCTATGTGCCAAGATCCTATAAAGAAGCTATGAAGATACAAGAGTGGAGAGATTCTGTAGCTGATGAATCTAATGCTATGTTCAGAAATGATACATGGTATGAGAGTGAGCTACCAAAGGGAAAGAGAGCAGTTTCCAGCAGATGGATCTTTACTATCAAGTACTTGCCAAATGGGAAGATAGATAGGAGGAAGACCAGATTGGTGGCAAGAGGGTTCACTCAGACATATGGAGAAGATTATATTGACACTTTTGCGCCAGTTGCCAAGCTGCATACAGTTCGAATTGTGTTATCCATTGCAACTAACCTAGAGTGGGATCTGTGGCAAATGGATGTAAAGAATGCTTTTCTACAAGGTGAGCTAGAAGATGAAGTATACATGCTTCCACCCCCTGGTCTTGAACATCTAGTAAAGCCAGGAAATGTTTTGAGATTGAAGAAAGCGATATATGGACTGAAGCAATCCCCTAGAGCTTGGTACATCAAGCTGAGTACCACTCTCAATGGGAGAGGGTTCAGGAAGTCTGAACTAGATCACACCCTCTTCACTCTGACAGGACCATCAGGGATCATTGTTATCTTGGTGTATGTAGACGATTTGATTATCACAGGGAGTGATAAGGCTGGGATCCAAGCCACAAAAGACTTTCTCAAGTCTGTGTTTGATATCAAAGACTTGGGAGAGATGAAGTATTTCTTGGGGATTGAGATATGCAGATCCAAAGAGGGCTTGTTCATGTCTCAAAGGAAGTATACTATGGATATGCTGAAAGAGACTGATGTGCTTGGAGGAAAGATAGCGAAGACACCTCTTGAGGAGGGATATAAGGTCCTGCGTGAGGGGGAGGTTGAAGAGAACAAGTTGTTTGAGGATCCTAAGCTGTATAGAAGGATGGTGGGTAAGTTGATCTACTTGACCATCACAAGACCAGATATATGTTTTGCTGTGAACCAAGTGAGTCAGCACATGCAGGCGCCAAAGATACATCACTGGAAGATGGTTGATAGGATACTGAGGTATTTGAGTGGCACATCTGGACAAGGAGTTTGGATGAGTTGCAATGGCAGTACAGAAGTGATTGGGTATTGTGATGCAGATTGGGCAGGAGATAGAGTAGACAGAAGGTCTACCACAGGGTATTGCACTTTCATTGGAGGGAACCTGGTTACATGGAAGAGCAAGAAGCAGAAAGTGATCTCATGTTCAAGTGCTGAGGCTGAGTATAGGGCTATGTTGAAGCTGACAAACGAGTTGGTATGGATCAAGGGTATCTTGAAGCATATGGAGATTGAGCAGACCACTCCTATGACAATGCACTGTGACAATCAGGCAGCAATTCATATTGCCTCAAACTCAGTGTTTCATGAGAGAACGAAACACATTGAAGTAGATTGCCACAAGGTGAGGCAGATGATTATCCTAGGAGTGATATTGCCATGTTATACAAGGAGTGAGGATCAATTAGCAGATGTGTTTACTAAAGCAGCGAGATTGAAGACAATGGAGTCCATACTCTCTAGACTTGGACTCATTGACCTTACTCCTAGAAGCTGATCCTCTTGACCATGAAGTCTCCACTCTTTTTCCCTCATCAAGTTTTGTCCCAATGGGTTTTCTTGGTAAGGTTTTTAATGAGGGAGGTCTTCATGACTTTCCAAGCTTGACTTGTTTCACATGGTCAAGCTTGAGGGGGAGTGTTGAAATAAGGCACCAGACTTGAGAAGTTAGGCGCCAGACTTCAGAAGTTAGGCACCAGACTTGAAACCAAAAAGGAAGAAGCATGATAAGGTTTAGATACATTGAACCTGGACAATCTTGTAATCTCTTTATAACCTTATAGATCTTCATTGTAATGTATTAAGAAAAAGTTTTTGAGTCTCTCTCTAGTCTCTCTCTTGTTCTTATTCTCTCTAATCTCATAATCACCTCAATCTCATACAAAATACTCAGATTAATCTTAATCACACTATAAAACACAAAAGTGTTTAGAACCTACCAAACATCTGCATAGATTCCCTCTGCAAATCTCGAAACTTGGAGAAAGCATAATCACTAATCATAGACGGAATCAGACTAGGCGTCCTCCCCAACGTCATCACCTACAACACCTTACTCAACGGCTACTCTTGCCTCGTCGGAATCGACGAAGCTTACGCAGTAACCCATCGCATGAAAGAAGCCGGAATCGAACCGGACGTATCCACATACAACTCACTCATCTCCGGGGCCGCGAAACAGCTCTCGCGAACCAGATTGTTTAAGGTGAAGGTCAGTTAAACTTAACCGTCTCTGCTTCGTTTTATTTTCAGGTGCCAATGTTCACAGCATCTGGTTTGCGAGTTCGTTTCCTCAAGGTACGCTTTCATTTCTATGCATGCCTTTTGAAGATCAAAAATGTCATCCTAAGTATATGACTCATTGTGATCTTTATGTTATTTGTGTTTTCTTCGGGTCTAAAAAAATGATTATGGTTCGCTTTTGAAACTTCACTCTTTCCGTGGATTTGACCAGTAACTGTATTGTTTTGTAGGTGTGGGAGAAGAGCGGTTACAAGTTACAACACGGTTGAGTGGGTTAGATACATAACCAAAGCGGGATCTTATGAGATCAGATGCTGAACTTAAGATCACAGCTGATGTTCAGTGACATAAGACTTATGGGACTTCTAGCTTTTGTTCCTTATGCAAAACAAGAAACAAAAGATTTGAATATACTTTATGCCTCGTTTATGTTTGTTTGTCCGTTGGAGATATTCTTGTAGAAGCCGGAAATCGAATTGAAATAACCGTAATAAATAAAAGCGATGTAAAGGAAAGAAACGGATGAGTAAAGCGAAATGAAACCCGATAAGAAAACGTTTCATGGAGTCGAGATATGAATCTCTTTCCTTAACTCTAAATATTCCCTCCGTAGTGAGACAGAACTGTACGAATATCGAGTCCCAGGATAAAACCATGGCGATGATTCACGCTTCACTCGTGAACGCCCTAACGAACTAAAAAACTCTACGAAACACTCTCGGGAATAGACTTACGCTAAAGGATTTTTCTCTGTTGGTTTTTTCGATGTGAAAGAAGTGAGAAATGAGAAGAGAGACTACATGTATTTAAAGAAGTCGAGGAGGAGCGACTTCCCGTAACTGTTGCACAACGTGCACTCGTTAGTGGGGATTTGGCAAAGATCTCGGAAATTTAAGTTTCAAACTTATTCTCCAAGACTCGCTCACTCTCTCTTATCGTCTTTTCTTTTGACGAGAGGATAACATGCGTGACGTTTTTAAATTTGTTAAACGGACTGCTTGTCGTTTAAAAATAAAATACATGTTGTTTTTACCAAAATTAAATGGCAAAACGTTGAGATTTACTTGATCCAAAAAAATTGTAATGTTGGGCCGGAGGCCCTCCACCAAGACCCACGCCGAGCCGAGCCGGACGGCGGCAGCGCGCGCATGGGGAGCTTACTTCCTCTCTGAGCTGTTTAAGCAATGCTATATGTCTGAACATATATATACTCTTCTCTCATGCCTTTATTCCCCGATGTGGGACTCTAGCATTTTCAATCATTTAAGCCAAGCAGGCTTTTTTCTTTATGAGCCGCAGGTCCATTTGTATTCACATTTTACCAATTTAAATAATTGGTCCAACAAAGCTTTGGAAAAACTTCCATTGAAGACGAGTTCCAGTGGAAGACTTAACATATTTGGCGTTCTTGGATGTCCCATACAATCAGCTCACTGGTGAATTACCACAAGGGACACAAATCATAAGGCAGCCTAAATCCTCATTTAAAGGGAATCCAGAGTTATGTGGACTTCCTCTTGAAGAAAGCTGCTTCACAAGAGTCGGAAGAAGAAGAAATATTGAAGTGGAGAGCAGTGACAATTAGCGTGTGTTCTTCGAAGTGTTGTTTGGATTGGTGATAGGACACATTGTTGTTGCTTTGTCAGAACAAGCTCAGAGGCATCAGACGCACTTATCACTAATTTTTTTCTGTGTTGCTTTAAACTATTTTATGATAACAGAGTTACTGAAAACACTTGGTTGCATACTTCAGTGTCAAACAATGCACTCATGTAATGCAAAATTGTGGAAACATAAAAAAACAACATAAATCTTCTTTTTAGTATGTTGTGTGTTACTTTAAACTATCTTATGATAACAGAGTTGCTGAAACCACAAACTTTGTAACTTCAATGCCAAACAACGTGCTCATGCAATGCAACTGCAGAAACAAAATAAGAAACAAAATAAACTTTATTTATCTATTGACAATGTAGCAATTTCTTACAAATGGATTCCCTCACTTTCATACTATTACTACTCAGTCTACTCTTAATACAATGATTTACTACAAGCAATTGATTTCACCAAAGAACCTACGAGCTTTCACATCACTAACTTCATTGCCTTTGTAGATTCTCTTGTGAAACCCTGACCGCATCTTCGAGGGGCAGACTCTTTGCGATCTTGTTCTCTGATCCTCTGCCTCCAAAGCTGGAGAAGGGCTATTGCAGCATTGCAAATCGAACGGTCTTTGTGCTTTGTAAGTCCCTGAAGCCTCTCCATCATCCTCCTTGGCTCATTAGGTTTTGGAGTGACATTCATCTTCATGAGCAGTGAGATAGCCTCAACGCAACGAGACGCCTCTGATTTGCCAGAGAGAATACCCTTAATGTTGGCCAAGTCAGCAGCTTTCTTTGCTGCTTCGAACAACTCCACCATCTCCTCTGTTTTAGGGTTTCTAGAATCCTTCGCTGGAACGTTCTTGCAAGAAGCGACGACTCTCCGCGGAGGAGGAAGCAAGGTTTTGGTTGTAACCTTACCATCTTTGTCTTTGATGTCACGTCTCGGTTGCTGAGGAAAATGTTGGATAAGCTTCAAAGATTACTTGCTAACCAAGTTATTCTTTATGTTAAGTTGAATAATGTTAGAATGAGGATTAAGATAAGTTTCCTTATTTCTATAGGTTTAGAATTATGTTAAGTTTCTAGATCATTGTGTAATAGGAAAAAGCTAAGACCTATATAAAGGGATCAAGGTGTAAGAGAGATCTCAAGAAGTTAAGAAAGAAAATAAAACGAAGATACAGTTTTATTAACAAAGCTTTGCACACACATTCGATCCTTGAGAGACTTTATTTGGTATCAGAGCTCTAGGTTTTGGTGTGAATGCGAAGCTGAAACCGAGT
This sequence comes from Hirschfeldia incana, assembly GCA_026261945.1. Lineage (NCBI taxonomy): Eukaryota > Viridiplantae > Streptophyta > Magnoliopsida > Brassicales > Brassicaceae > Hirschfeldia > Hirschfeldia incana. Next base: position 3,011,875 of record JABCMI010000033.1, read on the forward strand.
ATTCATGGCTGACACGAAGGCATTGGTAGATTCAAAGATGTTGGGGCAAAAGGAAGGAGTTCCTAACGTAGTGGTCTGTCCAATGCTAACTTCAACCAACTACACGGTTTGGGCAAAGAAGATGAAGGTTCTTCTGAGAGTTCACGAGGTTTGGGAGGCGATTGAGGATGGAGGTGATGACAGCAAGAAGAATAACCTCGCAACGGCACTCCTTTATCAGTCCTTACCTGAGAACTTGGTTTCACAGATTGGAGACGATGACTCTCCTAAGGAAATTTGGGAAGCTATCAAAACAAGAAATATCGGTGCTGAACGCGTAAGAACAGCACGGCTACAAACCTTGATGAGAGAGTTTGATCGACTAACGATGGACGACTCAGATACAATTGATGTCTTTATCGGAAAGATGACCGAGCTAACATCAAAGGCAGCCACTTTAGGACAGAGCATCGATGAAGAAAGAAAAGTAAAGAAGTTCTTGGATAGCTTACCGGACAAGTTCATCCACATGACAGCATCACTGGAGCAATTGCTAGATTTGAACAAAACTCCGTTTGAAGATATTGTTGGGAGGCTCAAGGCGTATGAAGAACGCCTTAAAGGAAGAGCTTCACATGATCATCAGAACAATCTTTTGTTCTCGAGCTCAGAAGGTTCGACTGA